>OY728130.1:1072301283-1072939616 GCA_963277665.1 Viscum album
ATTTTCCTCCACTGGTATCTATATGAAAGTATTCTAAAGGATCCCACCACCTTCCAAGGATATATTCTTTCTAGAAAAATGTGTTGTGGGAGAAGGAATTCATCCTATATAGTTGATGTCACATTTAAGATCATGTGATTCCTTACTCATCAAGATGACTAGACAAGAACCAAAACCAAATAGGCCTCAGACCTATCAAAATCTCTAGAAGTGATAACTTCCCAGTGCTTATTGGCCAACTATGTAAGTAATGACTTCCCACCTGCATATCCCCCTCCCCACCTCACCCCTAGTAGACTCCCCCTGCACAGCCCCACTCTCATCCACCCACTACACATCCCCCCCCACCTGCACCCCCCCCCCCCCCCACTTGCATAGCCCCCCCCCCCCCCACAATCACCACCCCCACAGCCCCCTCCCATCCACCCACTGCACAACCCCCCCCCCCACCTGCACCACCCCACCCCACTTGCACAACCCCCCTCCACCTACCCCCAATTACACAGCCCCCCCCCCCCCACCTGTACACCCACCCCCCACCTCACCTCCCGACAGACTCCCGCCTGCCCCCCCCCCTCCCCCCCACCTGCACAACCCACCGCCCCCCACCTGCACAACCCACCGCCCCCCACCTGCACAACCCACTGCCCCACACCTGCACAACCCACCCCCCCCCCCACCTGTACACCCACCCCCCAACCTCACCCCCAACAGACTCCCACCTGCCACCACCCCCCCCCCCCCAACCTGCACACTCCCCTCCCCCCACCCACTTGCACAACCCCCCCCCCCCCCACCTACACCCCCCACTGCAAAAACCCCCCTCCCCCCACCCCCACCTGCACCCCCCCCCCACACCTCACACCAACAGACTCCCCCCCCCCACTACACACCCATGCCAGCACATCCCCCTTCACCCACTGCACACCCCCCCACCTGAACACCCCCACCTACACAACCCCCTCCCCCCACCCACTACACCCCCCACCACCTTCACCCCCCCCCCACTTCAAATAATGTTGATTCACATAATCATGACAGTTGAAATGTATAACAAAATAGAAAACAAATCAAATTTCAATTTTTGGGTATAGTATACCGCACGGACCTCGGGTTTAGGCCAAATCAAAACAAAAAACAAAAAAAAATAGATGAAAAAATTAAACCTAAGGTACGACTTATAGATTTGAAGTGTGGAACACACAATTTTATTATTGAAGATGGATCTAGTGGAATAATTTTCTGAGAGAGAAATCTATTAGGTCTCGGATTTAGGCCTGCAATCGTACGGATGGGGGATTAGGTATGTTGGAAATTTAAAGGAAAAATTTCCCAATGGTTTAAAAAACCGTTGGTAAAGGTAAAATTTACCAACGGTTTAAAAAACCATTGGGAAAGCCTTTTTAAAACTAAAATATCCTAACAGTTTTATCAAACCATTGGGTAAAAGTCATCTAAAACTCATATATCCCAACGGTTTGATAAAACTATTGCGTAAAAGTCATCTAAAAATTTCTATTCCAATGGTTTAGTGAAACTATTGGGTAAGTACCTCTATTCCAATGGTTTATAAAAACTATTGGAAAACATTTGTTGGTCTATCCTCCATTTACAGTAGTGGGTAATATCTTCTAAATAGGAGAGTTTAATAACTCTTGTCACATGGGTGGTAAAGATGAAAAAAAATTGGGTAATTGAATACTTAAGAACCTTGGGAAGAAAAACAAGAACAAAATTTCTAAATTTGATGTTTTTCATTAATTTCCATAATTTAAAGAATAAATTAATATATTTTTGTTACTTTTCAAAAAGTAAAGATGACTAAAAAAGTTATAAGAGAGTTGAGATTCAATCCACCAAACTTCTTGAACTTATTCATTTCGATTTATGTGGGATGATGATACATAAACCAAAAAAAGTTGATTTGTACTTTATCTCATTCATTTATGATTTCACTAAAATGAACAAAACCATGTTTATAAAGAACAATTCAGGGGCTATTGAAATGTTTAGATTCTTTAGAAAAGATATAGACAAATAAATTGGGGTTTTCATAAATAAGTTGAGAACAGATAATGGTACAAAATTAACAATAAATAATTTTTAAACTTATATAATAAATCATAGTATCAGACATCATTATAGTTCTCCCTATACTCGACAATAAAATGGAGTATTATAAAGAAATAATAGAAGTTTGGTGGAAATATCAAGAAGTGTGTTAGCAGAATACAAAATTTAAAATTTCCATTAGAGAGAAGGCATTAGTACTAATGTACATGTTCAGAAAATATTTTTGTTGATACCACAAACCAACATGAATTCTTATGAAACGTGTTATAAAAAAACCTTCATTGAAGTACTTAATAGTTTTCATAAGTCCATCCTTACTTAAAATAAAAAATCTATATCTGGGAAATATTGATGAGAAAGCTGAGGAAGGAAATATTATGTGTTATTCACCCAATGAATGAAGCTACTAATATTGGAACAAGAATTTAAAAAATTAGGTAGTCTTGTATGATGTGAAATTAATTGAAAATCAAAATTCCTTAAAAATATTTGTTGAGAATTCTAAGGAGGATAAACTAAATATTTTCAACATTAGTGATAGTAAGTCAAAACATCATTATCAAGATTTAGATGAATCGTGTGATGAGTAATGTGAATCTAAGAGAGAAACTTTGAAATTACCTACCTTATAAAAAATTGTTGAATTCAAAAACATTATTAGAAATCAGAAGGCTCCAGTTCATACCATAAGAATTTTGAGATTAGAAAATCAAACATCTATTACCTCAAAAGTTAAACCAGAATCAGTTTTCAAATATATTCAATATAAATAATGGGTGGAAGATATGAATTAAGAGTTTGATTAGATTGAGAAAAATGAAACATGTGAACTTGTTCCATGACTAGTCAATAAAAATTTTCTTAGAAAAAATTGTTTTTATAAAAAACAAGTTTAATTAACATGGAGAAGTTTCAAGAAATAAATCCAGAATTGTTTGTAAAGGTTATGAATAGATAGAAGATGTGGATTTTGAAGAAACATTTTCCCCAGTTTTAATATTAGAAACTATTAGAATTTTTATATCAATGACCACACATCATAATTAAAAAGTTTATTATATGGATGTAAATTCATCTTTATTAAATGGTGAGATTGAAGAATAATTTTACATTGAACAACCCTATGGGTTTAAACTTAATGAAGATTAAAATCAAAGATTATAAACTAAATAAATCTTTTTGTGGTCTGAAACAAGCTCCATGATTATAGTATTTAAAACTTTACAATTGTTTGAGAATTTTGAATTTTTTAAATGAAAATTTGATAGAAAATTATATGTTAAAGATGATGACTCCATAAATCTAATTTTAATTGTTTATATTGATGACATAATTTTTCCCAAGGATAGAGAATATGTTTTTAAAACATTTTATTCAAAAATAGAGAAGAATTTTGAAATTTAAATGTTGGAAGAATTATCTTTCTTCCTTTCATTTCATGTTCAAGAAAAAGAAAATTACATTTTTTAATCTCAAGAAAAGTATACCAGGGAATTGTTAAAGGAGTTTGGGATGGAAGAATCCAAATAAGTTTCTAATCCTATCTCTGTGATAAAAAAAATTTGAGTAAATATGAGTCCATAAAATTTGTGAATCAAAAACACTTTCAGAGGATGATATGAATTTTACTTTACCTTACAGCCTTAAGAATTTATATTTTTTATGTTGTGACATTGTGTGGTAGGTATAAATTTAATCCTAAAGAATAAATTATGTTGGTAGAAAATAGGATTCTAATATAGGTCAAAGGAAAAACTTTACATGGATTGTTATACAAAATAAATTGTGAGATGACGCTTCATAGTTATACTAATGTCGATTGGGATAGAGATTGTAATGATAGAAAATAAATCCCAGAAGAAACATTTTTCTAGGGTGAATGTAGTGTGAGTTTCCATAGTAAGAAAAAAAATTCAGTAACTTTGAGAATAACTGAATCCAAATATGTTTCATCTACGCAGGCTTGTACTCAAATGTTGTGGATGACAGTTCAACTGGAAGACTTGAAAGTGCAAGTTTCTAAATCATTAAAGATCATTTTTGATCATAAAAGTGAAATTTATCTTTCTAAAATCCATGTCCAACAATCAAGATCAAATCACATTGATATAAAGTTTCAATTTATAAAATATAAAGTTTCTACTAGAGATTTTTTGTTGGAATATATCTCAATTAAGTATAAAATTGTTGATATATTCAAAAAGGCAATTCCAAAAGATAGATTTGTGGAATTGAGGTTGTAAATTCATGTTTAACCTCCTCACAGAAATTCCTAATACTCATAATTAATTACCCCCATAATTCTTTGGATTATGTTGATAAAGGGTGAGAGAAATTAATAACTTTGTACTTTATAAGAAGTTTTTACTTATCTTTCTTTTATGAATCTAAAGATGTGGTTACCATAAAATGTGGGAGAGAAAAAGAAAAGTGAAAAAAAAGAAGAGTGAATAAAGTTTATATTTACATGGCCGCAAAATTTTCTTTTCACCAAGGGATGGAATTATTATAAAAACATTACATTATCCAGTAGTGGTGTGTTAGGAAACTCTCTTTTGGGAAAGGATATTTTTTTGATAAAATTAAAAAACGAGACTTGTTTACAAAAGTTGAGATGTGGAGAATTTCTGAGCATTAAAAAAGTTGTTAATGAGGGTTTATCAACCAATCCAAAGGGGGGATTGAAGAACCTTTTTGATAAATAAATTGACAAAGTTTTTTTATTTGTTGACAACTAACCTTTTTGTATAAGAATGTTTTTATTATTTAGGTATTAGAATCGGTCCATCATAATGAGTTTTGTAAGAAAGTTAAACATTGCTGAGTGTTCAAACCCAAACATAAAGGTGGGGAGGTTTTTGTCTTTAAGAAATTTGTTTTCCAAACATAGGTTTTTGACTCACATTGTTTAGAATGAGAAGTACTAGACATAGAAGGCTAAATGAAGATGGATGTTGGACGTTCTGTAGAGTTTTTTATTAGATGCACCATCAGATTCAGATCCGTCAGTATGAAGTTAAATCTTTATCAGACTCATAGTTGGTTATAAATTCATAAGTTGTGGAATAGATAAAGAAATAAATTTCTGAGTTAGAAAGTCAGAATTTTATGAGTGAAGAAGTGTTAATTTTATTAAAGAGGATATTTTAAGAAAATAAAATCGTAAGTTATAAAGTTTACATACATTATAACTTAATTTAGATGATGATTTGTTGTTCATGAAGTTATTATAATTCATAAAAAATATTGTGATGAAATATTTTGAGTAAATATAGGAATCATGAAGATTGAATCTATTTTAGAAATAAAAACAATGCCTCCATTGGGTTTAGAAGTACCGGACTGAAGATTTTGCATAATTCTATCTGAGTAAAGTTGATAAATATTTTCAAATTCATGGAGTGGAGTTCATCATAATGATAATTACATCATACTGGGAATTACATCATAATGAGTTGTGACATATATAAAATCATCCAATTGAGAAAGTGGAAGAATGATGAAGATTGAAGGGTTTCAAAGTTTGTATGTGAAGTATTCATTGGATTCCAAACGTTGTAATGAGAATTCTATCCTTATGAGAATTATATCATTATGAGTTCATCAGATCTATAAGATTCAGAGTAAACAATTGATGGTTACTAAAAAATTTCCTTTTCCATAATCATAAAAAAAAGAAATAAAGGCATATCATAATGAGATGAGAAATAAAAGCATATCGTAATGAGGTGAGAAAGAAATGAAGGTCATAATGAGATGAGAAAGAAAGGAAGAACATACTGAGAAGAGGAAGATGAAGGTTGTTTAGGGAGAAGACTCAAGAAGATATCATAAGTTTTTTGAAGAGTTGAAGAGGTCAATATTGAAATTCAATTATGCATAAATCTCAAAGAAATATGAGAAGGATTGAAGAAGTAAAAAATAGAAGTTCAAATTAGATTGATTTTAAAAGTTTTAAAATTTTAGGAAGTGGGGAAAGTTTTCAAGTTTCCCACTCATTCTTTTCTAAGTCACCTATAAATAGTAGCTCAGATCATTCATTCAAAAATATAATTTATTTGAGTGGAAAAGGCAGAGCACTGAGGAAATTTAGTAAGAGTTACTTCTGAGAAGAGATTTATTTAGAATAGAATACTTCTATTGTTTTGTAAACCATACTGAGAAACATCATATTGAGAAGATCATATTTAGTAAATTGGATTGAAGGAGATCAAACTAAGTTTCTGAGTAGAGTTTTAAGAAGTGAAGATTGAGAAAGAGATGATTGTATTGAGTTGTTTGGACTGAGTCCATCAAGCCCAACCTCATCATATTGAGGTAATCAGACACATCCAAATCAGACTAAGGATTCAGACTGAGCATTTGTGGATTATTTTGAATAGTCTTTATTATTTTGTTTTTTGATTAATTTTTTTATAATAAAACATTGTAAACTAATGAGATCCAGTATAATCTTTCTTATCAGGTGATAGAAGGTGTCTAATAGGAGTTGGCACAAGTTGTATTCACTTCCTCATAATAGTGAATTTCCATAGACCCATAGTTGTGGATATGGAAAGGATATTGGTTCTCACACTGAGGTAAAACCATGTAAATATTTTATTCTTTAATTTCTTTCTTACTTTTTCATCCATGAGTATTCAGAAAAAATATGATAAGGAAATAAATCTTAATAGGTTTTAGGGGTTGACTTTTAAAAAGTATTGAAACTTATAAAAAGTAAACAATTGATTCAACCCCACCCCACCCCCCACCCCGTCTCAGTTTTTATTCGATCCTTTTTAGCTTCACTAATGAAATCATTTGAATATATTTTCACGGTTTTTCTACACTACACATTAAAATTTTGGCATGAGCTCCTTCGGTGGTACCAAATTATGGTTTTTTCATCTTCACAACATGATTATTTATTTTCATCATCCAAGCTAAAATCATGAATAAAGTATCATTATATTTTTATCTTTTAAATACTAATATATAATACCCTAGTTTACATTTCTTCATAATGAATATTCTGAAAATTATCTATGTAATTCTAATATTCAAAAAATTAATGATCCTTACACGGATGAGGATTCATCCTTAATAACTCACAACATAAGTATGAATGACTCTTATGAAAAATACTATTGATCCCTACATTGATACAAGATCCCTATGAAAATATTAATATTTTCAAACATAATTAAATCTCTTAAAATGTAACAAATTATGGGTATAATACAAGGAAGTAGTGGTTTCCGAACCTTTGTCAAAATCTAGTCACTTTTTTTATTCTGTATGAAATTATTACACTTATTTTAAAACCACCTATACCTTTTATGAAATCCTAAACATTTATGAAATCTTTAATACTTAATATGATAGGAATCTTTTTATATATGATAGACTTCCCCATTCATATAAAAGAATCTATTTTCTATTTTCAATTTTTTTACTTGGATATAGGAATTTCATAACTCACTTCAAATAACATAAAAACTTATTTAATTGATCCCAAGGACTTCTAAACAATTTTAAATCTTCTAAATAATTCAAATAATCATTCAATTATATTATTCTCACTTTTATAGTAAATATGGATTCCAATATAATTTTTACAGACTTACTCACAACTTCAACTTATAATATTCCTTCTGTATTAATCCTTCAATCTCCCACAAATTAGATTTCTCCAAATACCTTTAGAACTTTAGGATAAATTTTATTCTTAATTATAAATAGTATTTAACTTGAATTTTGAAACATCAATAATCACACATAATGACTATCGAAATCTATCTACACTAAGAAGTAGCTTCATGTTACTTACTCTTTATTTTCTATGTATAATGGAATTAACTCACTCATCTTATTCAAAGACACTTTAACGTTAATTCATTGAATTTTTATCATTATCATGTAGAAATATTTTGTCATTTTTTTATTTTAGTTTCTTAATGAAATCTAATAGATGGATTAGTTTTATTTGAGGAAAAACATTCAAACCACAGTGTTAGGTCATCCCACGCCACTTGTTTGTATCCTCGGGTGATTAGAGAGAACCTTACTAAGGTTAATGGTTGGTCATCTCAGGTTTAATATAAATCTAGGGTGGTTTTTGACATGAATAAACATGTAATAATATTTAATAAACCATACATCCCTTGATTCTATATTAAAAAACCTTCTTAGATAGTTATTATTGACTATTAATAAATTTATTGGTAATTGTTTAACCATTCAATATTATGACATGCATTAATTATCCATTTTTATCATATAATAGGACTAATTGGATGTTCCTTTTTTATAGGTGGGTCTTATAATTATATATACCCTTAGTGAATGGGTAGGTCTCATTATATAACTAAAATTATGTAATAGTAGGATTCTTTCCCTTTATTTAAGATATCATAGCACATTGACCCAATAGTATATTTTTGATTTATGTAAGTATTTATTCCATTAATTATCTTAACTATTGATCTATATTAAATACATTAATATCATATATATTTTTATATAGATATATGTTGATTATTAATTATTTATATATTATGTATGTTATGGTCATAATGTTTGTATCTTCTTTGATATGTTATCTCTTACTATGTTTTTGAGATCACCCCTTTGTTATACCTCACCATGTTCCTAATTAATGATATAGAATACCATATATGATATTAAGAATATATAATTTAGAAGGAATAATTATTCATAAGAATACTAAACTTTATAACTTTATCATAAAAATGAAGTTATAAACACTTACAAAACTTATTTCAAAGTATTTTAAAGAGAATTCTAAAACATTATTGGTAAAATAATTTAGAAAAATGGAATTTTGAAAATAAAATATGATTATATAATAAACTTTAGAGTTCAACAAAAGAATATACATAAATAAAATGAATTCCCTTTTCAAAACTCTTAAGAATATATTATCCCATTTTCTTTTGATATAAAAAATAAAAATACACATAATAATGGGGATATATATTTATTTTGAAAAAACCATAAAACATATAAATTAATCTAAATAATTAATATTATTCATGTTTATGGGAAAAAATTTCATGGTAAAAGTGTTTATAAAGATATTATTTTCACACTTTTTTAAAAAGGAAGTCAAAAATGACTTGTATGGAAAATCGTAAAAATTTTAATTTAAATTTTTTTAATAGAAAATAAAATTTAATATAAATTTAATTTTAATAAATCATTTAGGTATATAAAAGAAAATTATTGAATTAAAATAACGAATATGTACATGGAAGAAGGATATTCCTAGGAAAAAATGATAAAGAAGGTTGATTTTTCTTATAAACTGTATTTTAGTGGATTTGAGTAGCAAAGAGAGGGAAAATGGAAATAATTATATAACACACTATAAATAATAATATTATAATAAAATATTTGGGATTTAGGAAATATATAATATAAAATTTGTCAAATGGAAATTGAACCATAAACAATCCCAATAAAAGTGAGATTGTAAAATAAATTCTTATTTTGGATTCTCACTTGGTAAAACTCATTATGATATCCTATATAATAAATTTATATTTATTATTAATCAATATAAAATCCATATTTATATCTATATTTCTATATATAATTTATTCATAACTTCTTTTTCCCATTTACTCATAATTCTTTATTAAAATCAATTATTTAGGTGTTTATTTTTATGTTTCTCATCTATGTCTTAATTCTATGATCCTAGCCCTTGCACCTTGGTTAGGGTTTCATCACCTCAAAATTTTGATAATTTAATATATATTATATATATACATTAAATAAACTTTTATAACTACTCATGTAAGTTGGTTATGAAAAATAAAATATGTTGCTCATTGAGGTGGTTGTCTGTACGTATGCATGTGCGACATTTTCATTTTTCAATGGATTGAAAGAAAGGAAGGTAGGTAATTATTTATGTTTGTTGGAGTGATTATCTCAAGAGGGGGTGAATTGAGTACCTAGTAAAAAATTATGTCAAAAAAAATATAAATTAAATCACTCAAATAATTAAAATAATCTAGCTAATCAAAATAACAAATCGATATACAGTCTGATATTTTAAAATATTTCTCAAAGATTTATTAAGTCTTAGTTAAAACAATTATGAAAACTAATTTAACTTTTGAAATAAATTTAATAATAAAAAGTCTATATAAACACTAATTAATACTAACTATCAAAGTAGTGGTTTTTTATAGTTTAAAACAGATTTAGTTTAAAGCTTTGAAATAAAACAAAACAAAACACATGGTGGAATAAATACAAGAGTTTCAGTCTCAAGCCGAAACATAATCCTCTTCACTTGGAAATCATCTGCTACCAAGAATATTATATAAAATAATCATTGATCCATAACCTGGATCGTAAATACAATAGGAATATTGTCCAGGTCATTGATGGACCTATTCCACAACACCCATGGGAATAAAATAATCATTGGTCACTGAGGGACCTCTTACACAACATGTGGGAAAATAGATTTAAAGAGAGTACATAAGATATCAAGTATCTTCTAGTTGAGTTATAGGAGATAGTTTTTTCATTTAAAATAATGAGTAAACACACACTACTCATAATGTAAAAAATAATGAACATAAAAAGTAAATAAAATATGTAAAGAAGATATTGTTGCTCGGTCTGATGTTCTATGAAGCTTGTGACTCTTTTAATGTAGCTTCAACAGAATATTGAGACAGGTTTCAAAAAATTATAGTAGAAAATAGTGTCATGGACTCTCTTCTTTCTGACTATAGGAAAGGAACTAAATGTTCTATAGGCTCCACTCTTTATCAATAAGTTAAATTTAAGGATATTATGTTTATATTTCTTAGCAAGTGTCTATCTTCTGGTTTTTGGAATATGTTTTTAGCACACTTCACATGTACTTTTATCTCAATATTTTTATCACTTGTATGTATATTCATGAGGGAGTATACTTCTTATTTTAACAACAACATGTAGAATGAATCATTTCGATCCTCTGCTCCTTGTACTAGATGACTGACACATACACACTAATGCATCTCTTCAATAGTTGAAGAACAATCATTAAAATAACTCTCAACATTAAATTTGATAATATAGCTGTTAGAAATATTTAATTAAAATTAATAAAAATAGAAAAAAGGATGGTGAAAATTTTCAATGTTAACACAATAATGGCAGTGACTTAGGTAGGTGGTGAGTCATGCCAAAGTTGACTCATCTCAATGGTAGTTCATTCCTACATATTGTCAAATTTTCATTCTGACGGCGGTTCAACCTTTAAAAGTATGTCATATCAACACTTATCCAATTTTCTATCTTGGCAGTGACTCATCCTTGATGGTAGGTATTTTCCATACTGTCCATTATTTTCATTTTGGAAGTGAGTCATTCTTATACTTTTCCAAATTTCCATGGATCATATCCAATGGTACATGTTTTCAACACTTAACCAAAATTCTTGGTTCAGTGGCATGTCATCCTGTATTGGTGGGTCTTTCCCATACTTAGCCAAAAATATTGTTCTGATGATGATCCTTTCCCATCGATAAATCATCTTCAAAGGTAAGTCTTTCCCAGACATAACCAAATTTTCTCCAATCTTCCTCATATTGTATAATGTTGTCATAACACATAAAACTCATTAATAACATAACAAACATGATTTTTTTATCATTAAATAAGGGTTCCAACAATCTCCCCATTTTTTATGATTTTAAATCAAGGAATTTTATAAACCATGACATCAAAGGTAAAGAAGATATACAAAGTATCAAAGGAAATTAGATAGAACACAGTATCAAAGAAAAATGTTATCAAGGAAGAAACTAAACATATATGGATTCATAAGGAATATTAATAATAAAGGTATCAAATAAATACTACTATATAAATAAATAAATTACATAAATCCTTCTCCCCCTTTTGGTATTATCAAAAAGTTAACAAAAAATAGGAAATTCAAAGGAACAGAATATGAATAACAAGAGAAATCCCATTAAGAAAATCAATGGAAGTGTAGCCAAAAGGTTGTAATAAAAATATAGAAAAATAAACCCATAAAAACAAACAGACTAGCCATCAATGCTTTTCGGGCTAATAGAAGGAACCAAAGGGAATTTACTCTTAACTTTTTTCGAAGTAAAAGGATAAGCAGTAGAGCCTGAAGGAACTGTAGGGATTGTTGTAGGACTGGAAGGTAGAGAAGGAGTCTCTCTCATAATGATTGGTCTAAGATGTTGAACTGCTTCCCTATGAGACAAACTGAAAGGATGGAAATGAGAAGTCAAGGGTGCTTTAGGATCTCTGATTACATCTAGCCTAAAGAACATTGGATCAGAATCTAGAGGGGTTAGATGATAAATAACTTATATAGCATCCTGAGCCACTACTATGGTTATAGAAACATGGAGAAAGGGTTTCATCATATTTATGAAATCAATAATTATGTTTCCACCCCTTTTTGTAGCACTAAATAAATACTTCTTTTCTTCCATGAATAACTTTAGCACTAAGTTCATCAACTTCAATTGATTTACTTGATCTTTAAATTCTTAAGTCACCAGAGGCATCCTTATATTTTTATCTAATAACTTGACATGATCATTCAACTCATGATTAGTATAAATCTGAGACAAATAATAATTTATGACTTCAGTGATTTTATCCATATCATACTTCATATATTACATATACTCTTTGACCATAATATGAATATGATCATTGTTATGTCTAATTTTTCTCAAACTTTCCTGAGGTAGGTTAGGTACATCACCTAAAGCAGCAGCAGCATGAACCTCTACCCTCACAACAGGTTTAATCAAGTCAACATCAAAGGCATGAGGAGGTAGAGAAATTATTATAGAATCTATAGAATTAAGTTTCTATATCATATCTATCATATCATCTATAGAATCCTCAAATGAAGACCTCATATCATCCATTATTGATATCAAAGAATCCATCTCATTGCAAAATATTCTATTTTCCACCTCCACTTCATAAATTTGAAGCATCATCTTAAGCTGGATATGCTAAATCACAAGACCTAACAAATGCCTTTCATCCTTCTCACTAATCTTGGTAACCAAAAAATAAATGGAATATTTTCTCTTAATGAATCTAAGTTACTTATTATGACAACATCCACTAGCACTGAAGGAATGGCTAGTGCACCAATTATAGCATCCCTGACCAGATTAGCCACTCGAAAAGTGCTATTGGGCTGGGTTCCACTAGCCTTAGGTTCACCTCCTCAAACACTAAAGGTTTATAACTAGAAGAGAGGGTGTAAACATGTATAGTGGGGAGGATATACCCTCTGTAATTGATAACATATTGGGCTGAGTAATAATATATAGCATGAAATAGAATAAATAAGACTCATCGGACTTGAAACAGACCCTCCAATGGTAAAATCACAGTCAATAACAATCAATATAGGAAGAAATAAATAAAAAAATATAGAATAAGATAAATAAATAGGTCAGAAAGCCCAACACAACACTTATAGCCACTATTAAAACTAACAAGAAAAACATGCATTTCATAATAGGCCATACATGTCAATATATAAAAGAGGGTCACCAATGTTTGACTAGTATAAGTCATACATATATAGCATGTTAACATAGAAAAGAAACTAAATAGAAGTTCCAACTAGGCATGACCTCAAGGTCTCATGCCAAACTCCATTCAATGGCTACTAAGATATAGCTCATGAGGCTGATCTTTTACCTGGTCATCCATTCATAAAGTTTACAAACATCCTGAAGGATCATGTAGGGTGTGAGAACATGTCTCAGTATGATACTACCCAAATTTGAGTACCTATAATATGTGTTTAAGAATACGTATGATATAGATAAAAGTAAAGCAGTGTTATAAAATAAACAACCAAGGATTCCTTGGTGCTCAACAGCCACCAGGAATCCACCACCTACCTTGGCTAATACTGGAATCCCAAAAGTAGAATGGTTCCTTAGTCTATGGCTCAAGGTACCTATGAATTCTCATAGCTTGGGTGAACCCTCGGGTTCCACCTCAATCAAGTAACATAGAACCACATGCCTCCTAACACCTCATGTCTCAAAAATAGTATTGACATCCCAAAGGCATGCCCTAGTAAATAGTAATTGGTCCCTCAGACCCCTTCTCAAAATCATCTATCGGATCAAAGCACAACATCGAGAGGCATAGCGATGTCTATTGTCAAATAAAATCCAAATTGGCTTATGGCATGAGGTCCCGAGGAATGGATATTTCCTTCCTCCAATATAAGTCCAAGATCATGACCTTAATCACGGTGAGCCTCATCCCCCAACTTATAGCCTCATCGCTATCAACTGAAGTATCCTCACCTTCTACATGGATTTCTATAGAAAGCACCCCCAAACCATAATCACCTAAGACACATCTATTGGGGGAATATACCCACATGAGTGCTCAAAAACACCTCATCAATAGAGCCATCCTACGGGCACATGAATCAATTTGGTGATTTTTCCATCACGGGTGAGCGACAATCACCAAATAAATTTCTAATCCACATAAATCGTCACTTTGTTCCCCTACAACCATGTTGCTCAAATATGATGACCTTTCCATCCTAATATCATGGGTCATACCCAACCTGACGGCATTTCCACCTCAATATGACATCCACAACACCCAATCCTATGGTCAAAACCTCTCAATAAATCCAAGCCAAGACCAACCAGTGATCAGCATCACTCAATCCTGATGGTTATGCCATCTCAATTTCCAAGGACAAGCCCATCACGACCCCTTGGGTCTCATAAGTATATCATAAGAAATCATATATAAATAATTCACTTTCGATAGAAATTCAATGAAATTGAATTTTACATTACAAAATAAATATAAACAGACAATTCAATTTAGTATGATTTAATTAAATCATCTAAATAAACATAGAAATTTAATATGGTGGAATTGAATGCCTCCGACTTAGATAAATAAACCAATCTAAATCAAAATGATTTAATTAAATAAATTTTGGCACCCTCGACCAAACCACCCCAATGAGAGAAGATCTCTAACCCAGCCTTGCTCGAGTGAAAAAGGTTTGGGCATGCTCATAGGCATCCCTTAGGGTCACACAGTCATTTTAATATAAAGAAAAATGTATAAAAGGGTCTCGCTTAAAATACACAAAATCATGATAAAATGTGCACCCCCAAAATGACCATAAAAATATAAATGAAGATATTCACCACTTAACTTGTACCCATAGAAGCAGGCTCGTATAATTTCAAGCTCTACCTTGAAGCAGATTAGCATATATCTGAGTTTCTGTCGAAAAACCTGAAAATATAGAGAAATGGATCAAATGGATTTAGCAGTCCACAAGGAAAAAAATGAAGAAGTAAGAAAGGGTGAGGTTAGACTTACATATGGGGTTCCAACTCCACTAATGGATCTAAAATCGGAGGTCAGGTGGAGAGAAGGGATTAAAATCCACCATAGGAGAGGGGAGGAGATTTCGTCCTGTTGTGTGTGCGACCAAGGAAAAATATAGGGAGAGAAATAAGAAAAGAAAAAAATAAAAACATTAAAAAACACCCTATATAGGTCACATGGTTTACCCACACAGTTTTATAAACCGTGTGGTAACAGTGCAGGATACAATGTAGAGCTACTTCCCAAAAGGGAACTCTCGCACGGTTTGCGCTTGATTTTACCTAACTGTGCTCAAACCATGTGAAATACCTCGACAAAAATTGTAGATAAACTTGAATGATAATGAACCTCCCAAGCATGATTTAAAAAAACATTGTGTCAGTTAAAATCTAGTCCTCATGATTATCTGGTAGGGGGCCACACGGTTTACCCTAAACAATGCGCCCTGACCTACTATTCCAAAATAGTCCATTTGGCCTCCGACACTCCTAAAACCTATTCCAAACACCCAAGGCTTTGGATAAAGCTTTAAACCCATATAAAAACATTATATAAAGTATATGTAACTCTTCAAATTGAGTTCTGATCAATGTTATAGAAAAGATCATAGCCACTATTTGAAAAATTCAAATTGGGAGTGGTTTTTGACCCGACTAAAAAACCCAGGATGTTACAATCTCCCCACCTTAACATAGATCATCCTAGAGATATCAAATGAAACCCAAATATGGTACTAAATATACCCATCCTGGTAAAATCTAACCCAGACTTCCCCGATCTCAAGGTTATAGACCAATTTCCTCAAGGGGGATCCTCACCTTAGAAATTTCTTAACCCGGTCTGAACCCGACCAAAAGTTCAAACAAAAAAATGTACATCGACTTATTTCTCGGACCCACGGTCCTCCTGTGATGAGTTTTCACTCTGATATATCACCTGGTGCTCCCATGACATATAAGGCACCCATTAAATTCATGCACTACATCGGTTCTCGCCTCGAGCCCATGCCACATACGGCACTATGAGGTCCTTCATCACCTCAAATTCTCAAATCAATCCTGGTGCCTTGAACCTCAATCAAGTACCACACCTTTATGGTGACAAGATTCCCTACACCTTAAGTAACCCACATCCTCGATACCCTGATGCCAAATCCCTTTATAACCATGCATCCAAGGATTCTCATGATGCCAACCACCTCAAAATCACGCATCTAACAATGCTCAATTTCAAAACTCAGTGCCACACACATCATATATACATATCACACATCTGATATGATTCCAACCTATTGAACAGCATTTGGTCAGTCCATTTACAATCCATGCAACTAGTGCATAAAAATGGACATGCCTCAATAGGCCATACCAAAAGAAAACAAAAAGAAATCCATGGCCACGCCTGTGAAGTACCTTTGATTATCATCAGCTCACTTGATTTCTTAGCCCCTAACAACTCCATAGTGTGAACATAGCCTGAAGCTCAACTTCTTAATTCATAACCTCTCTATAGTGATGCTTTATCCTCTTTCCACTAACCCCATTGATGGGTTACACTATATCCCCATGACCACAGCATGTAGATGAAGCTCGGATACCCTCACATAGTACCAATATTGAACCAACCTTAGAGGCATGAGTATGCCCACGAACCTAACTGTCGGCTAAATGAGAGGGCCTCCTATAGAACCTATTGAGATTCCTAACCTTCCCACATGCTCTTAACTCCTTTGGAGGCCTCCCACACTGAGTTAGGACATGTCCTGGATGTCCACGCTGAAAGAAAACCATAGAATACCCACCTTCAGGTGGTCTAGATGAGTCCTTGGATTGACTACCCAACTAGAACTCATCTCATCCTTACTTCTGATCATTTGAAGCATCACCACTGAAGTCACCTAAAGCTAATGATCGGATTGATTATGACTTATCCATCAAATTTCCCTTGGATATGAGCTCCTAGTTCACTACCTTATAGAATGAGGCTAATATAAAGATTTTTACCTACACCTAAATGGAATTCCATAAACCATCCTTAAAGTGCCTCATGCTGGAGTGTCATTATTGACCATGTTAGGTGCAAAGTGAGATAATTTAGTGAACCTTGATGCATAGTCCATGACAGACAAGTCTCCCTACTGAAGGCTCAAGAACCCCCAAGATCTTTCAACCCTCTTCATATCCAGGAATAAATGATCAAATAATCTAGCCTCAAAATCCTTCTAGGCCAAACCCTCATGTCGACCAACCTGAACCTACACATCCCACCAACATTTATTCAGTCCACTGATCATGTACGTTTCCAACTTGACCCTCCACCCTATAGGTATATCGAGATGCTCTAAGATCATCTTCATGATATCCATCTAGTTCTCAGCCACTTGTGGGCTACCCACACCCTAAAAAAGTGGTGGATGTTGTGACTCTAACTAAGGCGTCAAGTATTCCATCGATGGATCAACTCCCTGAGAACACCTATCGATAATGTGGATAACCCATACCAGGATCGATCAGATCTGCTCGTCGATCCATGGCCCAAAATCAATGACATTTGGTGGTTTCCCCACCTACACTGGAACATGTACATTAGCCTAAGCCTATCCCTAAGCTTGTACCTACTCTGCTTGGCCTTCAAGGGTCTAAAGTAGCTCGTGTTCCTATGGCACTAATCAATCACTAGCCCGACACTCCATCAAGCCATCCAGGATGAACCCACTGAATACCATAAATGGTCATACATCTCATATATATTTGAAAATAGGGAAAGAAATAAAAAAGGAAGCATCAACTCACTACCCTTACTATCCCATACCGCAACCATGCCCCTCGGCATCCCAACTTCATGGCCTCCTTACCCGGCCTCAACAAATCCAATTGTCATATAGTCCTTGGGCCTCTCCCATCCTAATAACCATCATTTTCTCAATATGAAGACCAAGTCTCCCAACCTTGTGATCAAAATCACCCCATTTCATAGTACCTATCTACTCCTATAAGATATCGGCCTATTTAACACATCACATGAAATATATATAGATTTCACATGGAATAAGAAATTTTATACCAAGTAATTTTACATTTAACAAGGAATTTGATATTTATCACATGGTATAAAAATTTTATAAGGAATACATGCATTTATAAATTTTAAATAGCCTAAAATGTTCATATCAAAATCCAAACAAGAAAGAAATAACACCTTGCCTCACCGGGCCAAGTTCCAAGTTCTACCTTACCACATTGGTCAGTGATATCACATTACAAAATAATCCACCAAGGTAGAAATAATATAAAATGTAATATGATAAAAATAGAATAGAAATTGACACCCCTAGATAATAAGTTTGTCCCTCATACATGGGGATGTAGGAACCCAAGCATGAGTTTGAAATCTAGTTTGGGCTATAACCTAATCTCTATTTTACCATTACCCAAATAGTAACACCAAGAAAAGTTTCCAAAGAAACTACCTCAGATACCATTTGTAGCATCTCTCACCCGATTAGTGACCCAAATAGTGCTATCAAGCCGGTTTCCACTGGCCTTAGAAGCACCTCCCTAAATTCCAAAGGTTGCTGACTAACACCAAGGGTGTAAATGGGTATAGTGGGGAGGATATAGCCTATAATATTGATAATATACTAGTCCAAGTAATAATATAGAGCATTAAGTAGAATAAATAAGACTCAGTAGACTCAAACTAGAACTACCAATGGTGGAAGCATAGTCAATAATAATCAATAGGGGAAGCAATAAATAAAAAACTGTAGTGGAAGATAAATAAATAGATCATCATTCCCAATACAACACTTATATCCACTACTAAAAAAACAAGAAAAACATGAATTTCATAACAGGCCATACATGTCAATATAAAAAACACAACCTCCAATGTCCGACTAGTACAAGTCATACATATATAGCATGTAGATATAGAAAATAAACTAAATAGAAGCTCCAAATATGCATGATCTGAAGTTCCAATGATGAACTCCATGAAACAACTACTAAGATCCAGCTCCTATGAGAATGTGTCTTAGTAGGAAACCACCCAAATGTGTGTACGTAGAATATGCATTTAAGAATACATGTGATATAAATAAAATTAAAGCAGTATGATTCAATAAACAACCAAGGCTTCTCTAGTGATCATCAGCCACCAGGAAGCCATCACTTACCTTGTCCAACACTGGAATCCCAGAAGTAGAATGGGTCCTTATCCCATGACCAAGGTGCCTCTAAAGTATCATAGCTCAGGTGAACCCTTAGGTTCCACCTCAATCAAGTAACATAGCATTGTGTGCCTCCTAACACCTCATTTCTCAACAATAGTACCATTGTACCAAAGGAATTCCCAAAAAAATAGTAATTGATCCCTCAGACCCCTGCTCAAAAGCATCCGTCGGCTCAAAGCCTGACATCTGGAGGCAAAGAGATGTCTGTCCTCAAATAATATCATCGTAGACCCATGGTATGACATCTTGAGAAATAGTGATGTATGTCCCCTAATATCATTCATGGTTCATGGAATCAATCATGGTGAGACTCAACCCCTAAACGATAGGCTTATCACTATCAACAGAAGTCTCATCACCTTCCACATGGATTTCTATAACAAGACCCCCAAACCATAATCACCTAATCCACATCTATCAGGGGAATCTACCTATAGGAGTGGTCAAAACCACCTCATCAATAGAGTCATACTGTGTGCACATGACTCAATTCAACACTTTGTCCATCACGAGTGATAAGTAATCATAAAGTAAATTCCTAAGCCACATCTACCAGCACCTCATGCCCCTGTGACCATGTCTCTCAAATATGATAGAATTTCCATCCTAATATCACAATCCATGCCCAACCTAATGGCCTTTTCACCTTAATCTAACATCCACAACACCCAATCATATGGTCAGAACCCCTCAAGTAATCCTGGTCAAGCCCAACTAGTGATCATCATCACTCAATCCTAATAGCCATGCCATCTTAATTTCTCAATCCAAGATCATAACGACCCCTTGGGTCTCAGCTGAATATCATAAAATATTATATATAAATAATTCACTTTCAATAAAAATCAATTCAATGAAATTGAATTACACGTCATAAACTCAATAAAAATAGACAATTTGATTTAATACAATTGAATTTAATCATCTAAATAAACATATAAATTTAATATGGAGGTACTGAATACCTCAGATTCAAATATATAAACTAATATAAATCAAAATGGCTCAATTAAATGAATTTTGGAACCCCCGACCAAACCACCCCAAGGAGTGATGACCTCTAACCCAGCCTTGTTTGAGTGAAAAAGGTTTGGTCATACCCATCAGTATCCCTTGGGTTACATGATCATTTTGATATGATGAAATAGGTATAAAAGGTCCATGCTCAAAATACCCAAATTCACACTAAAAGATGAACCCCCCAAAATACGGTAAAAACAAAAATCAAGATATGCACCACCTACCTTGGACTCTTAGACTTAGGATTGTTCGACATCAAACTCTAACTCAAAGTGGATTGGCATAGATCTGATTTTTCATTGAATACCATAAAAATAGGGAAAAATATATCAAATAGATTTATTGCTTTTTATGGTGAAGGAAAAGGAAGAAGGAATAAAGGGTGAGGTTATCCTTACTGATGGGATTCCAATGCCACCAATGGATCTGAAATCGGAGATCGGATAGATATACGGGATCAAAATCCATTATAGAAGAGGAGGATGTTTCCTCCTACTATACGCACAACTAAGGAGAAATAAGCAGATATAAATAAGAAAAGAAAGAAAAATAAAAACTTAAAAAAACACCCTATAGAGGTTGCATAGTTTACCTACATAGTTTTCCAAACTGTGCGGTAAAAGTGTGGGATACAGTGCAAAGCTACTGCCCAAAAGGAAACCCTCACATGATTTGTGCATGGTTTGACCTAACCATTCTTAAACCATGTGTAATACCTATAAAAAATATTTTAGAACCTCACATGTTCATACACCTCTCATGAACGATTTAGACAAACAATGCGGCAGTTCAAAACTAGGTCACATGGTTATCTGGAAGGGGCTGCACGGTTTACCCTAAACTATGTGTCTTGACCTGCTATTCCAAAACACGTCATTTGACCTATGACGCTCCTGAAACATCTCCTGAACACCTAAGGCACTGGAAAAATCTTTAAACCCATGTAAAAACATGATATGAAGCTGATGGAACTCTCATAATTGAGTTTTAATCAACGATATATAAAATATCATAGCCACTATTTGAAAAATTCAAATCGGGAGTGGTTTTTGACCCGACTCAAAAACATGGGAGTTTGCACCAAATATCTCATAATAAAACATGTGAAACTCACTAGAATCATCAATTTGATCAACCAATGATCCCCTAGGATCCCTTTCTTCTCAACTAGTAGGTCCACCATGCATTGGTGTAATGCTATCTTTATCAAAAAAAGAGTATTTTAGACCAAGTCTGACATACCCTAGAAACTTATCACATTCCTCAAACATTGGATCCATCCAACTGATAAAAGACTTACTATTATATTTAAAAAATGTATATTCATAAATTTTAGACTAAAAATGGAGTTTACAACATTAAATTTCTCAATAGATCTCTGCACATCAACTGTTTTCTCAACAACAGCAGGCTCAACTTTTATCTTCTTAGACTCTGGTTGATCCGCAACTGTTTGCTCAGTATCCATTTATACATTAGCAGTATGTGTAAAAAGATCACCAAAAACATGATTATTATCCATACATGGTGATTTATTCCCCTCAATAGATTCTTACTTCTCTTCTCTGACATAACTATCAACATCTTCAACAAGGATGGGTCTCTCTTTGGATCTAGAGTCAATTGAAACTCCTGGAGAAGAGATATGTACCTGAGGCATATCAAAATCCTCAACACTAATGAATTCAATTGGAATATCGTTTTTAGAAAATTTATAACTATTATCTTCATATCCATTTCCATTTTCCTCATCTTATCCTCCTTCTTAATCATCTTCTCTATCTTCTTCTTCTTCTTCATCGCCATCATTCTCACCATTTTCCTAAAAATACTTTGAAGTGATTTTGAATTGTTCTTCACCAGATACTTCTATTTTTTATACCATGCTTCCTCCTTCAAGAGAGTCTCTCTAGTATGGAGATACCTAAGAGGGATAGCTACACCATAGGTAATAGTTAGAGAACTCTGAGGCTAATCTAGGTTGCTACCCCCATCCACTGAAAACTCTTGCTCCTCATCACAAGATGTAGTAGCATATTCTTCCCCATCTAAATACTCAAAAATTCCATCTGGATCCAAGATAGGATTCACAAGATTTTTTTTCTTTAGAATAATTATCAACTAGATTGAAGTCATTATAAAACCTTTCACTTTCATCAACCCATTGTTTATTACAAGTATTCTAACTAATTTTCATCCATTTGAAAATAACTCTGGTAATGAAAAATCCTCCATAGTTCACCATGGATTCTTCACCATAATTGACAATACCTTTAGCCTATATAATGGTCGAGATGATCTTTAGATAGATTAAGGAATTTGATCTTGAAGATGGCTTACACATCTCCATCATGTGAGTCATCAGATATCTACATAGGTTAATCTTATATTCTATTTTTATAAGACACATAAGATAAAAATATTGATACCACATTATAGAGAATTAACATTTCTTTGGAAAAATAATATGTTGTATAAACTTAAAAATAAATCGACCTTCATAATCAAGCTCAGTAGAAACCAGTCTTCTCATTATCACATCTCTAATTAATTCTTCCAAAGCATCTTCATACAAAAAAATATTCACTATCACATGGAATGGTTCCTTGATGGTCATTTGAGACTCCTTCATGAGGAACTATCAAATAACTATCCCACTAACTTTAATATAAAACTAATTTATGGAAATTTATTCTAGTTCTTACCTAGTCTTCGTTTTCCTTGAAACTGAACCCAAAAAACTAATATAAGTGGTATATTAACCTAGGATATAAGGTCTATTAGTTAAAAAAACCATTCAACCCATCCCTAGTCTTGAATAAAACTTAACACCAAAGACTTGATTGAAAGTAATCTCTTGTATTGAACTTATTTTTATGGAACTAATGAATGGTTAGTAATCTCAGGGTTCATAGGCTCAACAGAAATAGGACAGCTGGACTAACCTTTCAACTTTTTTGAAGGGCATGACTCATATAGAGAATAAACTTCATATATCCTCACTCTAACCATGGAAATTGTATTATAAGGTTCAATCAAAGGTGAAGGAAGGTCGATAGTCGGAAGAGAAAGGGTCCCAACAAGGCTTGAGAGAAAAGGTGTGATGGGTGAGTGTTGGAATTATATAAACATCTTATTTATATCATTTAGGGATTTTAGGGATTCTTAAAATCAAAATAAAAAAATCATTTGAATAAAATTAAAAAAATAAATAAATAAATAAATAAATCGTAAAACTAAAATAGAAACAGCAACCTAAAATTTAACTGTAAGAAATTGACAAAGTCAGATTATTTCAAATGGTGAGTAACTCCAATTTTGAGTAAACTCAAAGAATGGTAAACTCAATGATGGGTAAACTCAAAGGTGGGTAAAATATAACAGTGGGTAAAATAAATGGTGGGTAAAATCTAATGATGGGTAAACTCAACTATGGGTAAACTCCAATAGTGGTTAAACTCAGTGGTTGGAAAACTCTAATGGTGAGTCCTAGAAAATTAATCTTAACCAAAATTAATCATTCCTAATTCATGTTTGATGTAGGTAATTCTCTCAGAATTCAAGGTCTTAGTGAAAATATCAACAATTTGATGTTTAGTACCAATGTATTTAAGGGTTATGTCACCCTTTAGAAAATGATCTCTTAAAAAGTGATGTCTAACATCAATGTGTTTTGTTATAGAGTAATATACAGGGTTCTTATAAATTTTATAGTACTTTTATTGTTAAAATTTTTTGGTACATTTTGGAATTGATGTTCATAGTCTAGTAATGTGTGTTTCATCCACAAAAATTGTGCACAGCAGCTACCTGCAGCTATGTATTTAGCTTTATCAGTGGACAATAAAACAAAATTTTGTTTTTTACTACCCTAAGAAACTAATGACTCTCACAAAAGATGACATGTTCCAAAGGTTCTTTTTTATATAACTTGAAACCACCAAAATCAAAATCTGAATAACTAACTAGGTCAAATTATTGTCTTTTAGGGTAGAATAATCCTAAATTGGTAGTATAGTTGAGGTATTTAAAAATAATTTTTAAATCAATTAAGTGTGACTCTTTTGGATTTTATTGAAAATTATTACGCATACACACACTAATCATAATGTTGTTTCAGTTAGCAGCTAAGTAGAAAAGACTTCCAATCATACCTTTGTAACTGGTTTGATCCCATGATTTTCAAGATTCATCAAGATATAATTTATAGGTGGTGCTCATAATAGTATCACTACTCTTAGTTATATAAAAATTAAAATGTTTTAAAAGGTCTTTAGTATATGTAATTTGATTTGAAATAATTCATTCTTTATTTTGAAAATATATAAAAACCCAGAAAATTTTTCAATTCACCCATTAAACTCATTTCAAATTCGTTTTTTCATAATTTTTTATAAATCAGTACATAAATAATTTTTATAACATCTAAAAATAATATCATCTATATATATTTGAACAGATAAAACATCTTTTGAAAAAAAAATTATAAAAAGGGTAGGATCATTTTTAAATCCTTTTCAAATAAAAAAATAGATTATCCTATCATACCAAGCTCTAGGAACTTGTTTTAAACCATATAAATATTTTGATATCATAAAAACATGATTTGGAAAATGATGATTTTGAAATCTAGGGGGTTGTTTGAAAAAAAACATCATAAATATATACCCATTCAAGAATGAACTTTTTTACATCCACTTGATATAGTTTGAATTCTATATGTACTTCATAGGATAACAATATTATTATGGCTTCAAGCATGGATATAGGTGCAAAGGTTTCTTCATAATTTGTACCCACTTCTTGAATATACACTTATGTATCTAGTCTATACTTATTACTTACAATTGTTCTAGATTCATCAACCATGTTTCTAAACGCCCATTTAGTACCTATTATCAATGTGTATTTGGTTCTATCAACAAGTTACCAAACTTTATTTCTTTCAAACTGATTAAGTTATTATTGCATATCCATTACCTAGAATTCATCATTAATTGAATCATAGATGTTCTTAGGTTCATGTTGTGATAAGAATGCATGATGTTCAACCTAGTTTCTTATAAAATCTATAGTTTGTATACCTCTATCTGAGTCTCCAAAAATAGTATCTAAAGGACGGTATTTAAGAGTCCTAACAAATTTAAAAAATGAAGGTTTGGTCACCTTAGGGTCCTATAAAGGTTCAGGTTTAGGCTCTTTATGATCTTCAGAACTAGATGATTTTTTGATATATTGTACAGTAGAATTAGAAGTTTCGGAATTTATGTTCAGAGTGGATAAATCATCCTCAAGGTTTTCTAAAGGGGTTCTAAGTTCATGTGTATTTGTATCATCAAACTTGACATGTACATACTCTTCCTTAGTCTTGGTTATTTTGTTAAAAACTCTATAAGAATTACTGGAAGTTGAATAACCAAGGAAATTTACTTCATTAATTTTGTAAGAAAACATGTGAATATTATCCTTAGTGTTAATGATAAATACTTTTCAACCCAAAACTCTGAATTAATTAACTTTATGATTTCAACTATTCTAAAGTTCCTAAGAGGTTAACTTTAAGATAGGTCTAATTAAAACTATATTAATTATATTTCAGGTTTTTTTCATGCCCTTTTCCCAAAAATATATAGGTAAGTTATATTCTGTAAGAATTGTTCAGGCTATCACTTGAAGTGTTCTATTTATTCATTCTATAACTGCATTCTAATGAGGTTTCCTAGGAACAAAAAAGTTATGATTGTATACATTTTTTGAGAAAAATAATTCAAATTATTGATTTTAAAACTCATGTCCATGGTCACTTCTTATGGTCTTAATTCTAAGTACACTTAGGTTTTCTATAGATTTAGAATACTTGGTAAAATAAGAACAATCTTCACTTTTGTGAGATAAAAATAATACCCAAGTATACCTAGAAAATCCATCTACTAGTACATAGACATAGTGATTCCTATTTAAACTATAAAATCTGGATGGTCTAAATTAGTCCTTGTAAACCAACTCAAGAGGTTGAGAAGTTGCAACTTATTTTATTAATTTAAATTAAATGTTGTGTTGTTTCCCTTTTTTAAAAGGGTTATAGACTTCATCATTCTGGAATTCAAGTTTGGGTAGATCCCTGACTAACACTTTTCCTATTAAGCTTTATAAGTGAGTGAATATTATAGTTTCCTAGTCTCCTATGTCAAATACAAGATTATCTATGAAAGTCATTTAATCAAGAAACATTTTATGAAATTAAAGAATCAAGATTAATATCATACACATTATTATTTCACAAAATAGTAAATACTAAATAATTTTTATAATTAAAACATTATAAGAAGTCTTTTGAAATTTTACATGAAAACCATCATCACATAATTATGAGATTCTAAGAAAATCATATTTTAAACCATCTATAAAAATTAATTTAGAAATTAAAACTGAGTCGGTGTTACTAATTTGGATAATTCTAAGGATCTTTCATTTATCATTATCACCAAAGGTGACATGTACACCATCAACCTTTATGAGGTTCTTGAAGATCAATTAATCTTATAACATATTCCTAGAACATTCGCAATCCAAGTAGCATATATTTCTAGAGGAGGTATTTAAGAATATTTCCCTAGATATATTTGTCATGAAGAATAAATTTTCTCTCTCAGGATTCTCTTTATGAATTGAGTTTGAGTCACTTGACATATCCTTAGAGACACTATGTGTGGCTTTCATTTCTTTCTTATACTTTCTATCCTTATCCCCATACTTCTTCTTGTACTTAAACTTAGGATAGTTAGCATTTACATTTCATTTTCATTTACACTCATAACATGTAATTTCATTTTAGTCATCATCTATTTTCCAGTCCTTTTCTAATTCCCTCTATTATCATACTTTTCCTTGTAGCTCGGTTTCTAGAATAATTTCTTCTTCTTGTAAAATTTCTTAAACCTTTTGGAAATATGGGAAATTTCCTAATCACTATCAGCTAGTGATTTCTCATCCCTAGATATTTCAACATAAACTTTTTATTTTTATTTCTGTTTTAATGTGGTAATATTGAAAAAATGATTTTCTCTTAGGTTCATCATCCTCTTTATGATTAACTTTAAGCTCTTCCACTAACATAATCAACTTCTTAATCAATATATTGACAGGTATTTTACTGATGTCACATGATTATATTATTGAAAAGGATGTCCCTCTCCATCTCTCTATAAGAAATCTTAGTAGTATCATAATTTGATATTTTTTTGATACTAGATTCCCTAAGGAGATCATTGTGTTCACTATCTCATTTAACCAAAGATACATTTAAGAAATCAATTCATCATGTTTCATTTTAAATGGTTCATACTTAATTGTATAAGTGTTAAATCTCATTTCTTTAACATTAGTTGTTCCTTCTTGAGAAATAGCTAATATATTACAGATTTCAAAAGTAGTTTTACTAGAAGATATCATATTAAATTATTTATATCCCAATATATAGTAAAGTTCATTTTTGGATTTACAATTTTATTATAATAAATTTTATTAGTATCATTCCAAGTAATTCTAGTAGTCTTAGGTAACTCGTATTTTTCCTCTATAGCAGGCCAAATTTCAAAACCTGTACTTTCAATATGAATTTTCATCTTTATTTTACACTAAAAATAGTTATTTCTATTAAATAAAGGACTTCTATTTGTATCATAAACTTCTTTTCTATTATCCATTTAAATAACTAAATTTATAATTGATAGAAATTTAAGATCTTTAAAACACAAATAAAATCACATTTGAAAATATTTTTAAAATAATTTGATACTGAATGTTAGTTGGAGTAAGTATCTCAAGAGGGATGTGAATTGAGTACCCAATAAAAAATTTTGTCAAAAAAAAGTTTACATTAAATCCCAAAAATAATTAAAACTGCCCAATCAATCAAAATAGTAGATCGATATATGTTCTGATCTTTTAAAATATTTCTTAAAGATTGATTAAATCTTAGTTTAAAAAATTATGAAAAATAATTTAGCTTTTGAAATCAATTTACTTAATAAAAACCTTTTATAAACACTAATTAATACTAACTATTAGAGTAGTGGTTTTTTTATAGTTTAAAATATATTTAGTTTAAATATTTGAAATAAAACAAAACAAAACACATAGTGGGATAAATACAAGAAGTTTGATATTAATCTATGACCTAATACTCTACACATGGAAATCACCTGATTCCAAGAATATTATATAAAAAATATTTGATCTGCAATCAAGATCATGTATACAACAACAAAGTTGTCTAGGTCACCCAGGGACCTCTTCCACAACACCTGTGGGAATAAAACAATAATAGGCCAGTCAGGGACCTCTTCCACAACATTTGGGAAAATATATTTAAATAGAGTTGAGAAGATATCAAGTATATTTTAGTTTAGGTATAAAAGATAAAGTGTGTGTTTAAAATATAGAGTGAACACACACTTCTCATAATGTGAAAAATAATTAATAGATAGAGAAAATAAAAAGATGAAAATAATATGTTGTTTATCAGTCTGATGTGTTCTAAACCTTGTGAATATTTGAATGTAGATTGAATAGGATCTCAAGTTTGGTTTCTAAAAATTGTACTAGAATATATTTTCGTGAAATTTTTATCCTAACTATAGGAAAGGAACTATATGTTTTTTAGGATCCACTCTTTCTCAGTCGGTTGAAGTTAAGGATTCCATGTGTAAACTTCTCAGTAAGTGTCTCTCTTCTAGTTCTTGAAATATTCTTTCATATCACTTAATGTGTATGTGTCTCTCTCCATATCTATATCACTTGTATATATATGCATGAGGGATTTTGATATTTATTTTAAAATTAGTATATAGGAAGAATCATTTGGATATTTTTCACCTCGTACTAGACGGATGACACACGCACTTTAATGCATCTATGCAATATTTTAAGAACAATTATTAAAATAAATCTCAGAATTAAATTTGATAATATATCCATTATAAATATTTAATTCAAATTAATAAAAATAGAAATAGTGGCAATGAAACTTTTTAATAGTAATGCAACACTGGAGATGACTTAGGTTGGTGGTGAATCATGCTAATGGAAACTCATCTCAGCGGTAGTTCATTCCAACACTTATTCAAATTTTCTATTCTAATAGTGAGTCAACCTCTTCAGGTAGGTGGTCTCAACACTTAGACAAATTTTTTTCCTGTCAATAACTTATCCTTTATGGTAGGTATTTTTGATAGTTTTCTGAATTTTCATTCTGGTGGTGATTCATTCCCATACTTTCTAAATTTCTATAGATTATCTCAGATGGTAGGTCTTTTCAACATTTAGCCAAAATTATTGGTTTAGCAGTGTGTCATCCTCTAGTATTGGGTCTTTCCCATACATAGCCAAAAATTTGTTCTGAAAGTGATCCATTCCTAGTGGTGACTCAACTTCAATGGGGATTCATTCTCATACTTAACCAAATTTTCTCCAATCTACGTTATATTGTAAAATGTTTTCATAACACATAAAACTCATTAATGAAATAATAAACATGATTTTTTTATCATTAAAACAAGGGTTCCAATAATTATTTTTATATAACCTTAATTATGTCATAAATATCATATTTATTCATGAAATCCATCTATATAACCATCTATGTGAGGCAGTGATGAAAATTTAAATATGTTGCTTCAAGGATATGGTAGTTCACACATACACACTAGCAATGTTTCCATTTTCCAAATATGGGATGGAAAGAAAGTATGTTATATTTTATCTTTAAATAATCATAAATATTTCATAAATATAATATATATTCAATAATTCCATCTATATAATTATCCATGTGAGGAGGTGATGGAAAAATAAATATATCGCTTCATATAGGTAGTAGTCCATACATATGCATGAGCGGCATATTCATTTTTATTTAGAAATTAAGGATGTATATAATTATTTTTAAATTATCATAATAACATTTAAATATACTATTGATACTTATTTAATACTTTGTGTTGGTTATAAAATATTTTTAGGGGGTATAAGAAGAAATAAGCTTCAAAAACTCGGTTAAGTCGATTACCTCTTCCTTTGGTGCCCTCTTTTGGATCTCTCCTTAAGCCTTCTTGGGTTAGTATTTTTGTGAGTCTAGAAAATCTAGAAAATGGGGAGGATATTTGGTAAGTGATTTTGGTAGATATTTTTTGATCTAAGGTGCTCAAATTGTGTAAATAAGTGAGGTGAGGAGGTTCCCTTTTACAAGTGAAGGGAGTGAAACCCTTGTATATACCCTTAACATTAAAATAATATAAATTCATTTTCATGTGAAGGTGGCACTAAATAATAACAATTTTGAATATAAGGTGAGTTATATTCTAAATACATGCAAACAATTAACTTTAGAAAATTTATAATGATATTTGAATCCTTATCTCTTAGTTTAACCCCCTCGTTGTCCCTTTTAATCCTTACCGTGGTAAAAAACATTCACCATGGTAACTATTCATGGTGACTAAAAATAAAATGGGAATTATTAAATAATTTTAAGATTATAATTCCAAATATTTAATCTATTTTACAATATTAAATTTATATATGTTGTGAAAATTAATTTTAATATATGTACGCAAAATGAAACGGAAAATAGTTTTTAATAAAAATGTCTTTAACAACATGGGAATGATTTTACAACAAAATCTTGTATTGAATTTATAATCATGACAATTATAGGTATATGAATAAAAAAGGACATTTATGTGACTTTAAAACAAATCCAAAACTAAATTTAACCATGTAATAAAAGTTTCATGAATGATAGTTACTTAATAGTAGTAAAATGGATACATTAAAGCATTAAAAGAATTATTAATTTTAGTTTTATTAATGTAATTATAAGATATTAATAGTTAATAGATTTTTTTACATGAATTGGGTTATTTTAGTAAATGATTAAAAACCACATCCAAACATTCTTTCTAACTTGGAAAAAAATTCTATTTCATGGTTAATAAAGAAGAAAGATTTAATATCATTGAGTATAGTTAAAGTGGAATACATGGAAACAATTAAAGAATTATGTAAAACCCCTAAAATTATTCCAAGGTGTGAACCCATTTAATTCTAATACATTATGTTTATTTTTATTAGTGTGAAGGTTTTAGGGTTCATGAGTTGTTTGGGAAGGTTTTTGTGACATATTTTAGGGGTGAACTATGTAGTGAATCATTTATTGGCATCTTGGTGTTTTGGTTTTATGGAAAAATCTGAGTAATCTTGTAAGAGTGGGAGAAGTATGTTCAGGCCTAGAGGTTGGGTTGTTCAGAATATACCCCTTGAGACACTTTTTAGGTATGATAAGTCCTTAAAGTGGTAGTTTGTAATTCCCTTAGAGTTTTTGAGTCATGTTATGTTTTTTGTATTTCAGACAAGATATGTGTAATATACTTATTTTTATCTAATGGAGGTATCAGGGTAGTTTGAGAGAAAGTTTGGTAGGAAAAGGGATGGACCTATACCTATTTGAATGTTTTAGGTAAGATTTATGACATGAAACAGTGTGTCACACTATAAAAATCATGTGATGTTTTAGAGAAGTGTCTCCCTAGACTTTCATGGTGTGAAATCATGATTCACACCATGTATTGTCCCTATGAAGTGTTTTTAAGTGTTTTAAAATAAGTTAACTTCCTAAGAACCCCCTTTTTATCAACTAATCAACCTCCCCTATTATTTTTGGGTAATTTTGGATTCTATGGTTTATTCTCCTTCATTTCTTGGTGTATTGAATATCTTTTGTTTTGATTTATTTATCTTGGTATGTTTAATACTCTCTATTCCCTAGATCTTTAGTTACTTTCTTTATTCCTTGTTCTACTTCTCATAAACCATAAAATGGTTTCAATGGAATCTAATTTAGGGATGTTAGTTTATTGGGTTTTATTTATTACATGATTATAGAATATTAAACTTTGTTATGTTTGAGGTAGATGGTCTATGAATTATCCATAAATTCATACTTAGTTTATTAGTCTTTACATTGTGTGTTCATGCCATATTATCTTGTGTTCAACCAATAATTAAATTATATAATTTTAAATCATGGATATTATGCTAGGATCCGACCCCTTAAGTCATTAAGAAATCCTAAATATAATGAAATATAAGGGAATTCCTTGAAATGGATTTCTTTTTATGAAATATAATAGACAAAGTGATGAACTAAAATTATTTATCTTGATTTATAATAGAAAATATTGATTTATAAAATGGAAATTGGTGATAATTTAAAGGGTAAAGGAGGGTATCAAAATGATGATAAATGGTGTTTTGTTTTAAATGGAAAAAGGGTTGGTTTTTACCTTGGTTAATTCTTTTATAGAAAAGTAATTTTTAATTAAATTCAAAGAGCATAGAGACATTATGAATGATTTAATGTGTTTGTCCATGGGGCATGGTTCTAGTATTTGTGTTTCCCTTCAGTAATTATTTTATGGTTCCAGAGATGGATTCCCCTCATTGTGATCTTTTCTTTAGGGATGGGTATATTTCCCCAAGTGTGACTTCATTTCCAAGAAGAGATTATTTCTTTGGGTGTGACTTTTATTTTTGAGATGGGTATATTTTCATGGGTGTGACCTTGTATTTCTAGTGTGGGTAAATTCCTCCAAGAGGTATTCTGATCATGGGGATGGGTATATTTACCTTAGATGGATGCCTACTATTGAAAGGAATTCAGCACTGGCTGAGGAAAGTATGGTTGGTCTCAGGTGTCACTATGGAACCTGAGGATCAATGATGTCTTTTTATTTACTTTTTGATCTAGTTGTACATGTATATGTATTTATCACTTCAGTATACACTTAATCAGAATTCATATATTTATATATTTAATTGGCCATGTCCTACTAAGTTGTGCACACACCATAATCAGGCCACTGGTTGGTATATGAGTAGACATCATTGTTACAAGACTAGATATGGGAAAGAACCTATGACCAATGCATGATTTGGACTTCTAGGTTAAAGCATGGGATATTTGGATCGAGATATTACTCAAGGTCATTTTGAGGAGTCATTCATTTTTCTTTATTTTTTTCTTATCATAATACCTATAAATGTATTATATTTTTGTGAAACTATTGGGCATACATACAGTTCATTTTGTTATAGCATGGGTTGTAATTATTTATATTGGCACTTATTGTGATGTCTGTTTACTTCTTATTTTTTGATGCTTATAAGATTTAATTTATTTCCACTATTGTTTCACTATGATATGTGGTTATAGTATCCCCATATTATAACCATTTAACTATGTTGTTATTTGATAGCCTCTGGAAAATAGGGAGAATCACCTAAGGTTACGTAGCGATCTCTAGTCAAGAATTGTAGCCAAAGATCGAGGGATGTTACAAAGTAGTATCAAAGTTTTTATATTGTCTGACTATTTGGGTAAGGTATACATGGGAAAATGAGTTTTTGAAACATGGTGTGGAACATGTTTCTAATAATTTCCAACCCATATACAAGGGAATTCCATGTTTCTAGGAATGGTATTGAAGTTATTACTTTTTTTCTTTACTGCTAACCTATTTTCACCTTAAGTGACACACATGATTATGATATTTATGATTTATGGTATTTTTTTCTCTTGGTTGGAATGGAAATAGGGCATGTATCCAAGATTCATACCAAGTATGAAGATTTCACATGTCATATTCATGATTTCATGTGGTTGGTTACTCTGACTATAATATGGATCAGTTATTTAAAGTGTCTGCAGCCATTTATATGGTGTTTACAAATATAAATGTATGGTGGAATCTTACTTAACTGAATTCTAAATGGAATAAAATCATGTTGCATGATCATTTTCCTTGATTATTATGTGGCATAATGAGGTGACCTGAGAATAGTATATATAAATATTACATCATTCTAGACAATACTACAGATCTTGCTTTTAAAAACACTAGAAATTTGATTTATTAATTCTAAAAAGCATTGTTAATCTAAGCATTGTTAAAAGAAGAACTTTTTCAGGGCTAAGAAAAAGCACTGATAAAGGGTTCCTTTATCAGCACTTTTTTTAGTGCTAATAAAGATCCCTAATATCAGTATTTAAAAATCATAGATAAAATTTGAAAAAAAATTATTATTTTTTAGCACTTATCACCTTTTTCAATACTCGAAACTCCTATTTATCAATGATTTTCAGTCACCTGCACCCAACCCCCGACCTAGAACCCACGCTACCACTACCCCCCCCCCATTACTCGAGGGGGCCATTGTCAATACATTTTCACTACCTAGTGTCCTGGTCACCCGCGTACATGCCTGGATTCAATACTTGGACCTCCCTTGTGAAATTTGAATTCCTTTACCACTCCACTAGGCCTGTTTTATTTCATATATTATGATATTTCTATTTATTTATATATATTTTCATACATATTTTTTATTCATATATTTATATAATTATTTTTAAATAAATTTATAAAATATATGTTTATGTGTGTGATATATATATACTCATATATTTTTAAATAGGTTATATGTTATTTATTAATATTGATTTTCATATATTAGAATATAAATATATATATATATCTGTGTTTATTAATACACACACATATGTATATATAAACATTATATATATATAAGTATATACATATATTCATATATTTTTATAATAGAAATAAACTATTTAGATATTTTTTTTAAATAAAATAGATCATAATTAATTCCATATGATTTATATAATTATTTTAAAATAAAATTTTAAAATATGTTTATATATTATATATTTTGATATAAATTTTATACATTACATATATATTTATATGTTTATATATTTATATATATTTAATACATGTTTACATATAATTGTACATTTAGATATAAATTTTTTATAATGTATTTATAAATATTTATTGTAAATATGTTTATATACTACATTTAATGATAATGATATATTTATACAAATACATTTACATATGATGTATTTACAAAATATTGACACACACAAATATTTACATACATGTTTACATATATGTATTTATTTACATATATTACAATATACACATAAATATATATTTTCTTATTTACACACATATTTATATATAAAAATTACTTGTATAGGTATATATATATACTAATGCATTTTTATAAGGTGAATAATTGGATAATTTTTTATTTTAAATAAATTGAATAAAAAATATTTATTTCCATATGGTTTACATATTTAAAAATACATGTTTATGTAAATATTTTTAAGTATATATTTTTACAAGTGATTTGTTACAAGTAAATATAAGAAAACATGCATAAATTTAATTATAAATAAAACTACAATATGAAAAATGATAAAATTTCAAAACCATAATATCTATAATAATGTAATTACTTATAATAAATTCAATATCTATTAAGAAATTATAATAATACCCTCTTACAAAAAGTTAAAATCCCCTCAAATATTAAAAAATTAGGGTATCTTAACTAAAAACTCAGTTTTGGAGGCCTTCTGGGCCTTTTTTAACCTCAAAGAGATTGAATTTATTTACAAAAGAAATATATTTTAAAATATTAGGTTGTTATATTATATTTTAATATATTTTTTTCATACATTTTATTGAACATGATGTTTCTATAAAATATCATGGTGTTTCATTCTACCCCTTTAAATAAATTGTGTCCTCACAATTTAATCTAGATCTCAATAATCAAAGGTTTGACATTTGAAAATGAATTTGTTGGAAACCCGCATTGTAAAAAGGGTTAATAAAACTTTATATTGATAATATATAAATGAATGTAATAATGTCATATAGAATAATAAGTATTATTTTTACAAATTCGATAACATTTGTGGGAGGTGAAGATATAGACATGGAAGAAAAGCATAAATAATTTTTAAGAGTGATAGAGATCATTGACCATAAGAAAGTGAATGTTATAGAAAATGTAATGACCAAAAATCCATAAATCTATGATGAGTTAAGGCACCACTTAATTCATTTTAAATGAAGATCCTAGTATAATATTTTCATTTCAAGATCATTTTATTTGAGTTGAGGAATTCCTTTACCATCTAGACTAAGAACATAATAAAATATAATTACTTGATATATTTCTATTTCATAGGCATAATTCCATCCCTTGGTTATTATTAGATCAATTCCTACATAATCTATTACTACAAGAAATGGATATCCTATAGAAATATTTATGCCTGAATCACTATAATTAAAATTTAATAGATCATTAGATCAATATTAGAATGACAATTCATTACTCCTATATCTAGATATTTATCAAAACTAAAATGGTTAGAAAATGTTATCTAATATAACACATTAATCTCTAATACCTCAGTAGTAACACCCAAAATTCAACTTAATCCATTTGAAAAATAGATAACGTTAAGACTTGTCCAAAATATGTTTGACCAAATTCAATGTCCAAAAATTTAGAAGGGATGTCACTAAATCAACATTATATTCCCCAGAAAATATAAATTGGATGTTAATGACACATTCCAAATATGTGAATAATTTTATCACTATAAAACCTTAATGAAAACATGCATTCTTTTAAAAATAAAATCTCATGTTTTTTAATATATTCCATAAACCCAAACATGTAGTAAACTCTATCAAATATAACTTAAACCATAAAATCATTAACCAATTTCAAGGTCACCAATACTATCCTATAAACATATCTTTATCATTATTATCTCAACATCAAGAAAATATTAAGGTTTATCTTCCCTCAATAATGTGTTTTCGAAGAAGTTCAACTTTTAATTGAATCACTTTTATTGTTCATGGTACCATCCAACATATACTTAAAAAAGTAATACAATACAATCCTTATAGATTTCATAATCCTTCTACCTAGAATATCATTGATAAAATACTCCTATAATATAATTATTGAATTCAAATACACAATAACTTTAATCATTCCACTTAAACCATAGTAGTAGCATAAGATTAGACTTGATCCATTAGCTTTTTCTTAGGTATATTCCCTTGACACTTGGGAAACTTGTTTTCATAGTTCCCCATCCCCATAAAGTTGAACCATTGAACATTGGAAACTTCTTTATTTATATTTAAATAATTTTCATGACCCACCTTATCCAAGATGAGGGAAGGGACAACAGATTTCTAAACCCTCCCTTCTTCAAGTTGAAGGAGAGATAATGAACCCTGAGACCAACCTTCAATAGGTCCTGGAGTGGTGAATAGCACCAAGGGTATAGAATCACAAAAAAAATAGAAGGAATTACCCTTTTTATTTAGTAGGATTGGGAGAAAAGATAGTAGATCCCAACAACACCAAAATTGGAAGTAAAATTAAATCCCAAACAATCCTTTCCCGTATGAATGTTTCAAATAATAAGTGTTACAATACAAGAAAAGTCCAAAGGTAAATACCAAAGAAAAGAAAAACAGCAACAGAAATTGTCCCAACGTTTGAACTAGTACGGTCTCACATGGTCCTCGAAGTCCTCCTAGAAACCTGAAAGCTATTTTATATATGTAGGGTGAGTATACATGTATACTCAGTAGGGAAAACCAAAAGCACCCGCACACAAGTGGGGAGGAATTCTAATGCCCTGTGAGAAAAGGAGGTAACCAAGCACCTAATAAGGAAAAAATATTAACCCAAACCTCAGCAAGGAACACTCCCCAAATAATTAAAGTTAAGTAATGTAGTAGTAATAACACATATATGTTTGGGTACCCCACACCACCTTCCCACTGGTTATTGAAGACATCCTATGCATCATACCTCTCCTGCCATTCTCACCGCAGTCCCACTGCCATACCTTTCCCGCACACACTTGGGCTACCACAACCACACATCCCACTTAAAAACAATTAGGCAATAGCCACCCATAACCACACCCATAGACACCTAGGCCAGAACAACTACCGCCACCCCTAAAGACACATAGGCCTCATCCCAAAGACACTTGGGAAACAACATGCTCGTACACACCTGGGCCAACCACCACAACGTATGATACCTGAATAATCTTGGGCTATAATAGACCTAAATCTGTCATATCCTACCCAAAGAGTCTTGAGATACTCGAGAAAGGGAGAAGAAAAGTAGCTAATAACCATCCAATCATTAGATTGTTGGGAAAAACACCCTCCCCCATCGAAATGGGGGTGTTCCGCATGAAGTGATCAACTTGGGTGGGGCGTGAATAAGAAACACAAGAACTAATTTATACATATGGGTAAACAATCACTCATCCCAACCTAGGGGTTCCAAAACCAGCATATACACAAAAACCCTCATTACTATTCATTTATAAAAAACACAACACCCACAGCCAAGTCACAACTCATTCCTAGAAAACAATTTCCCCATTAAACCCATTCTTGTTTTCATATTCAAGTGATTCCATTTAAGTAATTCTTCACTACTGGGAAACTAACAGGCATATCCATAAGCCAAGGAAAAACATCCAAGCAGCAATTTAAGCATTCACACCCAGCTCTCTTGTAAAGTCACAACAACAAATGGGATCTAGGAGATCCCTCAAAGTACAAGAACCAAACCAAACCCCAACATACGGCCCCTTAAGGCCTCAAATCCACGAACCAAAAATTGTACCACAACATGGGATCCCATCCCCATCCATGTCACCCCACAAGAATCAAGAAGAACAACCCCACATATTACTAAGACAGAGAAAGGGAGTTTTCAGATTTTATCACACCATTCATTGAGTTTATTCTTTTTTTTTGGTTAGTCAGGGTGATTACACAAGGATTCTTGTTCACTGTACATTCATTTAATCAACCGAGTTTATGTGATTAACCAATTTCCGCATTACAGCCATTCAATCATCACAGAAGACAGGTGTCTGTTATTGTGCACGGAATGACCACCAACGGCCATGATTTTCAGTGGAAAAAATCCCATACAATTCAAAACATGTTGGAATGAGTATAGAAGCATCATCAAACACACCCCTTCATTCTTTAAAAGTACATTTATTATCTTCATTAAGGTTTGGTTTCATCCATCCCCATAGAAACATCAGCATACCCACCCCGCATGATACATAGTAAGGAGAGACAAAGGAATAACCCTACCTGGATGATCAGCGATCAAAGATTCTATCTACTCTCCAAGAACTGGGGATGCGTGAATTGAAAAGGAGGAACTCCAGGGGATCCAAGAGTGGGAAGGAAGGGCTCCAGCACAGGCGCACCACTTTTCTTATAAAGGGGGACTCTAAACGCACCAAGGAGAAGAAGGAAACCAGCTAAGAAGAAGAAGGAAATAATTCCAGTACGATAAAACGTCGAGATCCTGGAGTTACAAGATATCAAAATCTTGAATGGATTTAAAGGCGGATCATGGTTTCACCATGCGGTTGGGTGGTTACACATGATGGAATTAATTTTCATTTAATAATTTTCATCGAAGAGCTGTCCATAACAACTGTGAGTTAAAGGATTTCTTTTAACCAGAGGAAACACGTGTGATAGGGATGAAACTAGAAAGTATAGGAAAAGGTGTGACACCGAGGAAAATCCACATGTTTTGGTAAGTCAAGGGTCACCCGGCTCTTGGGGGATTTTAGATATCATTTATGGGATTTAAATGTCTTTGAAAAGGTTATTAATTATTTTTACATCAAAAGATACATTGCGGGAGCAGAATTGAAAAAATAAAAAAGAAACAAGGGTGGGACACCATTTGGTGAGACACCATAAGTGGTGACACAGTCACGGTGCCACCCTCAGTGTCACCGTAAGCGGTGCCACCTTAAGCGGTTCCACCGTTTCAGTGGAACTGTTTGATGGAACTGATTTTTTGGTAAACTTTTTAATGAGTCATTGCCCGGGCCATTACATCATATACCTCTCAAAGTATTCTCGACCTCAAGAATCAAACTAGACCTAAAGAAAAGAGAGGGATATGAATAACCACCTATAAATATACCTCTCAGGAGCAAACCTCCTTGACATATAGGAACACCTCTCCCTAAAGTAACCACACAACATATAAAGTTGTCATTGTCCAGACATATGTATTAGGGAGTCCCTTTCTCCATGTCAAGATACTATCCACTTTGGGCAGAACTGACTCACCCACATGTGTTTAATCGCATCCACTCTAATGCATCTTGATTAGGGATTGGGTCCTCTATTCCCCAAAGTTAGGACCCTTCACACACATTCATAGAACAAGGAAAATGACACATTTCATAGTTAATAAGTTTAAGCACTACATCGCAACAAGTGTGAAACAAAACTCAAAACAGCTCTGGGTACTGGGTGTGCATCTATACCTCCTGTTCTAAGTTACTCTCCTCGAGGCCACCATGCCTACATAACACACAAACAAAGGGAATGGTTCATCCACAAAGAACCTTCTTCTCATGACCTTCAATTATCACCAGTTGTTCTATGAACATCGCATCATTCTCGATATCCATATTTCCCCAGTCGGGGATGTGTGAATCATCATGTAGATATTGATGTAGCTAAGACACATGGATGATGTCGTGCACTCTCAGTAGTGGCGATGGTAGCACTAGCTGATAAGCCACTTCACCGACCCGCCGCAACACCTCGAAGGTTCCGACGAACCTGGGAGAAATCTTACTCCCCCTACCAAACCTTTGTTGTCCACACCAAGGGGAGGCCTTCAAGAACATGTGGTCCCCGACCTCAAATTTCAAGTGTCTCCTCCTACTATCAGCATATGACTTTTTCTGGTCCTGGGCCACCTTCATCCTCTCTCGTATAAGCTGAACCTTCTCCGTCATACTCTGCACCACTTCCGGGCTAAGAACGCATGCTTCCCCGACCTCTGTCCAACACACGGATGAGTGACATGGCCTCCTATACAAAGCTTCGAATGGAGCCATTACAATGTTATAGTGATAGATATTTTTGAAGTTAAACTCTACCAGAGGAAAGTCTTGCACCCATGATCCCCCAAAGTCCAAAACACAAGCCCGTAGAATATCCTCCAACATCTGGATGGTGCGCTCTATCTGCCCATCTGTCTGGGGGTGGAAAGCAGTGCAGAGGCATAGCTAGGTGCCCAAAGCATGTTGCAATCCTTTCCAGACTTGTGAGGTAAACTGGGTATCCTGATCGGAGACTATAGACCTTAGAAATCCATGAAACCACACCACCTCGTCCACGTACCACTGTTCTAGATCATCGACCGCACTCGACTCCTTGATTTCCAAGAAGTGAGCTGATTTCGTCAGTCGGTCCACCATTACCCAGACAGCATCGCAACCCCCTTGAACTCTAGGTAGTCTCATGACTAAATCCATCAAGATGTCATACCACTTCCACTCGGGGACATCTAAAGGGTGTAACAGACCTCCTGGGACACGGTGTTCAGCCTTCACCTGCTGACAAATGAAGCACTTTGCCAAAAACTCTGCCACCACCCGCTTCACCCTAGGCCACCAAAAATGACCCCTCAAGCCCTGGTACATCTTGGAAACTCCTAGATGTACCACCAGGGGTTCGTTTTGGAACTCACCAAGAACTCTCTCTTGCATCATCTCTATAATAAACAACTTCCCTTGGAAAAGAATCTGATTATGATCATCCTACGACCACCCTTCCGGAGCATTACCTTGGTTAGCCCGATCGCGCATCACTTCACTCTCTGAGTCTCCCCACTGAGACTTATCTAATTACTGTAATAGAAAGTATTTCACTATCATCTAAAACAAACAACCTCTACCATCATCCACCCTTGCATCCAGGTGTAGGGCAGCCAACTCCTCCATCACCTTCCAAGCATCTACCAACTCTCGAACCGCATCCTTATGTGACTTCCTGCTCAAGGAATCAGCCACCACATTCCCATTACCTTTAGTGTAAGATATTTTGAATTCGTAGTCCTGAAGAAACTCTATCCACCTCTGATGCCGCAAGTTCAGGTCTCTCTAGGAGAAGATATACCTCAAGATCTTGTGATCCATGAAGACTACAAAGCGCTCCTCGATGAGGTAGTGCCACCACAACTTTAGTACAAACACAACCGTTACAAGCTCTAATTTGTGGGTGGCATAGTTATGCTCATGGGAACATAACTTCCTAGACCCATAAGAGATCACCCCTACTATTGAATCAACACACACCCTATGCCTTGGACCGAAGCATCATAGAACACCACAAATGTCACCTCTTCTTCTGGAAACCTCAGTACTGGGGCACTAACCAGCTTCCCCTTCAGATAATTTAAGGATGCATAGCAATGATCACTCCATATAAAAGCTTGGTCTTTCTTGGTCAAGGTTGTCAAAGGTGCTGCAACTTAAGAGAAGTTGGGTACGAATCTATGGTAGTAACCTACTAGACATAGGAAACTATGAACTTCTTCCATGTTGGGTGCTACCCAAGAAACAACCACTTCGACCTTCAAAGGGTACACTACTATCCCCTACTTGGACACCATGTGTCCAAGGAATTGCATTTCTCATGTACAGAACTTTCACTTAGACAATTTCCCGTAGAGATGGTGTTGTCATAGGACCTATAAAACCGTTCTCTAATGATCAGCGTGATCCTCCTCTGATCTTGAGTGGATCAGGATGTCTTCAATAAACACAACTACAAACCGGTCCAGATATTCCTGAAAGATGGAGTTCAGGAGCCCCATGAACATGACTGGTGTGTTCGTAACGCCGAATGACATGACTATGAACTCAAAGTGCCCATATCTTCACCAGAAAGTGGTCTTTGAGATGTCACCCTCCTTCACCCTCAACTAGTGATATCCTAACCGCAGGTAGATCTTGGAGAACCATCCTTCCCCCTTAAATTGGTCAAAAAGGTCATTTATCCTCGGGAGAGGGTAACGGTTCTTGACTGTTACATGATTCAGTCTCTAGTAGTCTATGCATATCCTGAGACCACCATCTTCCTTCTTCGTGAATAAGACTGGATCACCCCATGGTGATGCACTTGGTCAAAAAAACTCGTCTTCATCAGATCATAAATCTGAATCTGTAACTCCCGCAACTCAGAAGGAGCCATCTGATAGTGATACATCGAAATCGTAAGGGCACTAGGTTGCAATTCTATCCCAAACTCAACGTCATGTCGAGGGGGTAGAGTCACCACCTCCTCGGGGAAGACATCCATGAACTCATTGACAATCCCCGAGACAACCACCATCTTTATATTCACTGACTCTACTGACAGCTTGGCTAACAAGGAAAGAAGGGGCTCCACTCACCAGCTGTCCTCCTGGCAATCCCGCTCGCCGACGAAGGTCACACATTGTCCTCCCACATCTAAAAACATGATCCTTCTTTGGAAGTAGTTGATAATGACACACATGAAGAATAGTCATTCGATTCCTAGAATGACATTGTATGGCTGCATCTATAGGAAAATAAGGTCCCCACTAGACTAATGTGGTCCCAACATTAGTCTACATCCTCAAAAAACATGAGACAAGCTAGTATAACCTCTGAATAGTGTACTCAAAACCAGGGGTATGGGAAGTCTCTCTACGTCTAGACCCAAAGCATGGGCTAGACTAGGTACAACAAAGAAGTGTGAAGCTCCTAAATCAAACAAGGCATAGGTAAGAGTACGGAACAAGTTGATCGTACCTCGAACGACTTCCGCTCCTGCTAGAACTGTTGCCTCTACAGTATGTAACTGACCATGCCCAGCTCCTCTGCCCCTTGGATGACAGCCACCTCCCCTACCATGCCCTTTTCGAGGTCCCTAAGGAGCACCCTGAGGTTGGCCTCCTCTCGCAACATCTACTCTCAGAGGAGCAGAAGCTCGCTGATCTTACTGCTGCTGAAAGGGCCTGGCCGGAAACTACTGCTGCTGAGGTGGGCGCTGAACTGGCCCACCCCACTGTACTATACTCAGTCCAGGCACGGATTCCGAAGGTGCCCACAACTTCCACAGATGAAGCATCTCAGTCCTGGGCCCAAAAGGAAAGGGTGAGGACTGGGAGATCAAAACTAGAACTATTGGGGATTGCTCCCCAGTGGCCAAAACCTAGAAGGCCTTGATGCTGGAGGCATGTTGCTGGTGGTCTTCCCCTTTGACAAGACCAATTGGATCCCCTCTCGGGGCACAACTCCTAGTGTGTGAATCATTTCTACCACCTCATCCTTCTTCTGGACCTCCAAGTATGTCGGTAGAGTGAATGGAGTAACAAAATACTGGAGAGAAGGTCAGAGTGTCTCCTCTAAACGACTCGCCCGAGGCTACTCTTCTGGAAAGAGGTTTAGAGAAAATCGAAGGAGATCCTTGAACTTGATACCCAACACTCTCACTGAAATACCCCCTATTTTAGGGAGAGTAGATCCTTTCTATTCTCAGCATTCATCACAGAATAGAAGAATTTCGCCCGAAACTCCCTCTCAAAATCAGTCCACGTAACCTCAGCCTCCCTCTTCTTCCCAAGGTAGAGCATCCACCACTGATACGCTGCTCCCCATATCTGGATTATAGCCAGAGGAACCCAGTACTCTGTCAGAGCCCATATCAAGCTAAAATCTATCACCAACTCCTCAAGTCAGTGCTCTATCTCTACATCTGAGATCCTTCCCTTGTACTTCCTAAGGGTCTACAGCTGAAAGGCACGAATCGTCCTCTTCCACTAATCATCATCCTCCTCTCAGTTATCCCTCTACCGATCAGCTGAATCAACCTCCTGGGCCTCGATCTCACGCACTACTCGTGGTCATCATCTAAGTTCCATAGCTGCAAGGTAAAAAAGTAATTCCTAAGCCCAAGTAGTGTAGAAGATTACTTGTTCATTTTTTTTCTTAGAATTTTTTTTCATTTTAAATCCCCAAAACACCCAAGACACACAAGAACACAAGTCATTATGATGAATGTACCTTTCCTAGGGTCTCTACCCTGCAATCAATATAGCCCCACATGGTCGTTTGGTAGGCCCAGATTCCTTGCATCGGATCATGGGGGGGCCTAAAATTATGTGTCCTATCCAGTCTTCCCTAGCCTATTTCATGCACCAATATTGCCTAACATTTTTTCCCTACCATCCCATGTAATCCTCACTGTGCCTAACCCCGATATCTATCCTCTCTCTCAACCTGCCTCTGATACCATTCTATCACGACCCACCTTCACCAAGATGAGGGAAGGGTCAATAGATTTCCAGACCCTTCCTTCTTCAAGTTGAAGGAGAGATAATGACCCCTAAGACCCACCTTCAATAGGTCCCAGAGTGGTCACTAGAACCAAGGGTATAGAATCACACTCAAAATGGAAGGAATTACCCTTTTTATTTATAAGGATCGGGAGATAAGATAGTAGATACCAACAACACCAAATTGGAAGAAAAAGTAAATCCCAAAAAATCCTTTCCCATATGCATATTTCAAATAATAAGTGCTACAATACAAGAAAACTCCAAATGTAAATACCAAATAAAAGAAAAATAGTAACCGAAACTATCCCAATGTCTGAACTAATAAGGTCTCGTACGGTCCTCGAAGTCCTCCTGGAAACCTGAAAGTAGTTTTATATATGTAGGGTGAGTATACAAGTATACTCAGTAGGGAAAACCAAAAGCTCTCGTGCACAGGTGGGGAGGCATTCTAATGTCTCGTGAGAAAAGGAGGTAACCAAGCACCTAATAAGAAAAAAATATCTACCCAAACCTCACCAAGGAACACTCCCCAAATAACACAAGTCAAGTAATGTAATAGTAATAACACATCGATGTTTGGGTACCTCGTACCACCTTCCCACTAGTTATTAAAGACATACTATGCATCAGACCTCTCCCTCCATTCTCACCGCAGTCCCACACCTAGGATACCATAATCACACATCCCTCCTGAAAAAACTTAGGCCATAGCCACCCATAACCACGTCCATAGACACCTGGGCTATAACAACTACCGCCATGCCCGAAGACACCTGGGCCTCATCCCGAAAACACTTAGGAAACAACCTACCCATACACACCTGGGCCAACCACCACAATGTACCCTTCCCAAAGAATCTTGGGCTATAATATACCTCAGGACGTCATAACCTACCCGAAGAGTCTTGGTATATTCGATAAAGGGAGCAGAAAATGAGGTAATAACCAGCCACTCATAGGAGTGTTGGGAAAAACACCCTCCCCCATTGAAATGGGGGTGTTCGGCACGAAGTGCTCAACTTGGGTGGGGCGCGAATAAGAAACATAAGAACTAATTTATACATATAGGTAAACAGGCACTCATCCCAACCTAGGGTTTCCAAAACCATCCTATACACAAACACCCTCATTACTATTCATTCATAAAAAGAACAACACCCACGGCCAAGTCACAACTCATTCCTAGAAAACAATTTCCCCATTAAGCACATTCTTGTTTTCATATTCAAGTGATTCCATTTAGGTAATTCTTCACTAGTAGGAAACTAACAGGAATATCCATAAGCCGAGAAAAAACAGCGAAGCAGCAATTTAAGAATTCACACTCGGTTCTCTTGTAAAGTCACAAAAACAAATGGGATCTATGAGATCCCTCAAAATATTAGAACTAAACCAAATCCCAACATATAGCCTCAGATCCATGAACCAACAACTGTACCACAATAGGGGATCCTATCCCCATCCATGTCACCCCACATGAATCAAGCAGAACAACCCCACATACTACCAAGACAGATCAAGGGAGTTTCCTGATTCTATCACACCATCCATTGAGCTTCATATTTTCATTTGGTTATCCAGGGTGATCTCACAGGGATTCTTGTTTACGAGACATTCATTTAATAAACCTAGTTTACATGATTAACCAATTTCCACATTACTTTCATTCAATCATCACAGAAGACAGGGGTCCGTTGGTGCTTAGGGAAAGACCACCAACAACCATGATTTTCAGTGGACACAAGCCCATACAATTCACAACATATAGAAATGAGTAAAGCAGCATCATCAAACACACCCATTAATTCTTTAAAAGTCCATTTATTATCTTCATTAAGTTTTGGTTTAATCCATCCTCTTAGAAACATCAGCATACCTGCCCCACATGATACACAGTAAAGAGAGACGAAGGAAGAACCCTACCTGGATTATCAATAATCGAATATTCTCTCCACACACCAAGAACTGGGGATTCACGACTTGCAAAGGATGAACTCCAGGGGCTCCAAGAGTGGGAAGGAAGGACTCCAGCATAGACGCACCACATTCCTCGGGAAGGGGGACTTCAAACTCACCAAGGAGAATAAGGAAACTAACCAAGAAGAAGAAGTAAATAATTCCATTGTGATAAAAATGTGAGATCCTGGAGTTACAGAATATCAAAATCTTGACCATATTTAAATGTGGATCGTGGTTTCACCACACGGTTGGGTGGTTACACATGATGGAATTAATTTTCATTTAATAATTCTCATCAGAGAGGTAGCCATAATGGTTGTGAGTTAAAGGATTTCCTTTAACCAGAGGAAATGCGTGTGACAGGGGTGGAACTGGAAAGTATGGGAAAAGGTGTGATACTGAGTAAAATCCACACGTTTTGGTAATTCAAGGGTATCCCAACACTTGGGAGATTTTAGATATCATTTATGGGCTTTAAATGTCTTTGAAAGGGGTATTAAACACTTTTAAATTAAAAGATATGTTTCAGGAGCGGAACTGGAAAAAAATAAACAAGGGTGGGACAATGTTTGGTGAGACACCGTAAGCGGTGCCACGGTCATGGTGCCACGGTCACAGTGCCACCGTTTTGGTGTGCAACCGTTAAAGTTCCACCATCATAGTGCCACCCTCATGGTTCCACTATCATTGGTGCTACTGTTTTGGTGTGCAATGGTGACGGTGTGACCATTACGGTGCCACCATCACAGTGCCACCCTCACAGTGCCACCCTCACAGTGCCACCGTTTCAGTGTGAGACCATGACCAGTGCCACTGTTTCAGTGTAACCGTTTGATGGAACCAAGTTTTTGGAAATCTCCTTAATGAGTCATTTCCTGGGCCATTACAATCATGAGCATGGTTTTCTTTCTCTCCACACTTGTATGAAACCCCCATTCCCTTCAAGAAAGTATCAAGGATTTTCTTTCCAAAATTATTATATGGGGGGAAATTATTTTTCCCCTTATTATCTTTATCTAGATTTTTCTCCTTCGTAATCTTCTTCTCTTTCTTCCCTTATAATCAATAAGACTTGAATATTTATTTCTCTATCTCGATACCACGTGATATTATGTCCTCATATGATGAGAAAGTTTGGGAGACTAGTAACCTTATAAGAATTATCTTAATACCATTAAAGAAATGGTCAATATTTATCTTTGGATAATGTACATATTTCATATCATACCTGTCTAACCTTATAAATTTAGATTCATACTTAGAAACATTTTTATTTTCATTTTTTCTTAGATTTAGGAATTTTTACTTCATATCCACTCCTTGATCATAATAACTTGAGAAAAATATGGCAGGAATAAAGTATAATCAAATAAAGCCCTAAAAATAATCACATAATATTGAAACTTATCCATATGTATTATAACTAATAGAATAATCACATGGAAATTAATAACTAGTCTCATAATGAGTTTATTCATAATTTCTTTTATCTAAAACTTACTATCAATACCTCTCACAAGATGGTTTAAATCTATTGGTAGAAACTTATCTAATTTGGACAACTGATTTGTATCATGATACTTGTTGATGCATTGAGGGGATATCTATAACTAGACCCCACTCATCACATATAAAGTTTAATGAATTAATCACATGAAACATGTGAAATATAATCAATATAATCATCCAATTTTTAAACTAACATATGAAAAGTTAATACTTAACCCAATCAAACAAGAATAATTATAAATCATCCTGTAATATGGTGAATGGTAATAAAATTGTACATCCAAATTAAAACTAATCATAAACTATCCAAATAAATAATAAAGATGATATCAATATAACATATCCCCAGTGGATTATAGTATAGTAAAGGGTTTATGTCATTGATGAAGAAATAATATAATAATGTCATTAAAACATTTTTGAGGAAAATATCCTTTTCACTTTGAAAATATATTTTTTTAACTAAAAGTTCAAAAAATATTTTGAAAATAATTTTCTCTGAAAATAAAATTTTAAACTTATAAAGAAATCTTTAAAACATTGATTGGTCATGATGTAAAAAAATTCCATTAATTTTGTACATTTTAAAACAAATATTCCTTTCACACTTTTTGTAAAAGCTAAATGCGAATTTATTGGAAAATAACATGAATATTCCTTTGAAAAAATTTTGTAAAAATTCAAAAACGGATAAATGTTTTTTAATAAATCATTTTGATAATGTTAAAAACATTCTTAGAAATCATGGTTTTGGAAGAAAACGTATTTATGGCCGAAGAGAGGAATGAATTCGGATTTTCTTAAAAACATTTTCACAATCATTTTAAGGATTTAATAGAGGTAAAATGTTAATATTAATTGAAAAGTTAATGAATAACCAGATGAGATGAAAATATATTGGTTTTAAGATAGTAATACAAAATAATTTCCCCAAGGGATACTTAAACATAAATAATCCTGAATAATGATGAGATTTTGACATAAATCCTTACCACTTTAGAAACTTCTGAATCGTAAGACCTATAATAATAATTATCAAATTAAAATTTAAATATCATGAATATAAATACATATATGATATAACATATAAAATGGGTAGTATATACACCACAAAAAATAAATAAGTGGCGAATATTTCATATGTCTCATAGAAGTAAAAGTGATATGAGAAACTCTTACCTTAGGTTTGACTTCCTTCATATGTGTCTGAACCACACGTATAGTAAATATAGGTATATTATAAATGTATTAAATAAACATAATAATATATTTAATACCAAATATTATTTACTTATATTATTTTATCACTCATTTATTAACAATTCTTTGTTAAAACCATTGTTTCGAGTGATAATTGTTTCATTTTTCATGTTAGTTTTGGTTTGGCAATTTTAATCCATTTAATTTGATCATGGTTCCATAATATCCATAATTTTATTCGTGATATAAATATAATATATATTCATTGTATATTTGTTTATATTAATCTATAAAAATTATATATCTAGAATGGATTAGACCGTTCATGGAGACGATAAGTCTTAAATGCATATGAACATTGTTTCCATTTTTCTCAATAGATGGAATGGAAGGAAAATAAATATTAAATAACCATTAAAGAATAATTATTATTTAATATAAATAATTTATATTATTAAAATAAATCATTATTACCATCCATTTAAAAATAAAATGAAAAACATTTCACATCGCTACGTGGAGATGCTAGTCCACACATATGCACAAGCGACGTTATTATTTTCCAATAAATGGGAAGGTAGGAAGATAGATGTGATATTATATTTAAAAAATTATTTTTATGTACTAAATATCATATATATTAATTAAATTTATCTTTAATTCTTTTCATTTAAAGTGTAAGTGAAAAACAAATCACATCTCTTCTCAAGGCGATAGTTCGTCGTATGCACGAGTGGTGTTATCATATCTCATATGAAATGAAAATTAATAAGGTATATATGATATAATAATTTAAAAAGTATAATAATTTCATAAATCTAATATAAATATTTTAAATTCATCATTATATCCATCCTTGAAAGGTTGTGATGGAAAACAAACTACATCGGTTCACGAGGCAGTAATTTGTCGCACACATGATCGATGACTTCATTTTCCATTTGATGGAAGTTGAGATGGAAATAGGTTATTAAATAAGCATAATAACATATAAGTTTAGGTGAGATAATTTTTTTATTATATTATAATGATTGAATAATATTTTAAGGAGGTGGAAGAAGAAATATAATGAAAATACTCATTTATGAACGTTACCTCTTTTTTAGAGAACTGCTTTAGGTTTGCACCAAAATCCTTCCTAAGATGGATTTATGATAAAGAAAATGACTCTAGGATGTTAGTATAGGATTAAGGAATTTATTTGGGAAGTTATTGGCTGAACCAAATGGTTTTTCAAGTGTAAAGGGGAAAGGAGAGGGGATGTCCGTTTATAAGTGGGGGAGAGGACACATATTGAATGTTTGAAAAGAATTATTTGTACCCAAGTTTTTTAAATGAAAAAATGAAATAAAATGGATCATTATAGAAAATTATATATTATAGTGTCTATATATATTTATATAATAGGTTTTCGACAAGTTTTATGTTATTTTAACCCTTATCTTCTTATTTTTACCCCCTGTAAACTTATTTTTACCTTAACTGTGACAATTAATTTTTACTATTTTCATAATTAATTGTGGTAAAAAATTAAGTTGCTATTATTATATAATAAAAATTATTATTATTCCAAATATTTAATCCATTTTTCCAAATTAAATTCATATAATTTACATATTTAAATCTATAATTATACCTGCAAATGTAACAAAAATAGAGTTTCCAAAGAGAAAAATATCTTAAGCATATAAGATTTTAATATCAAAATTCAATATTAAATTGATTAAAATGACCTAAATTGAATTTATTATAATATAATTGAACTAATTTTACATTAAAAACAATTTATAATATACTATAACTTTTTAAATAATTTAAATTAAAAGGAGGTTTTCAATAACAATAGTATTTTTCACTATTCATCAAAAAAATAATCTTTTCCATAAAATTATAAAAATTCACCCAAAGATAATTTTGACATGTAGATTTCAAAAGTTAATTTTATTTTTCCAAATAAAGTTTCTAAAAGTTGTAAAAATTAATTTTAAATTTATATGCAAAGAATGACTAAACTGCCTTTTAGAAAAATACATTTTTTCAGAAAGCATTTCTTTTTCTTTCAAATAATTATTAATTTATTTATAATCAATATATAACCATTGAATTTATTTTATACATGGGTAAAAAATATAATTTTCATAATTTATTTAGCCTTATTCATACCCACTAACTTAATGGCTATGTTATAATGGTCCTATTTAAATAATAATATTTTAATAGAGTATCGTGTTTCATTTAAACCCAAGGTTGTGTCCTGTAACGAACCAACCTGATTAAACTAGAAAATACACCCAATATGGCCCATTATGTTGATGTATAACAACAATAACAATAAAAATTATTGAATATCAACAAAACAATACATATAATCATAGTAAAAAGTAGAAACAAAGGAGATAGAACTAGATCCATTTAAACCAAGCCAAACAGGTAAAACCAGAAAATTATGAACCATACAAGACCACAAGTCTCCATGTTACTAGACACAACCTCTAAATCAACGTGACCTGAAGGTAGAAACAACTAGAGAATCCATCATTCTCTAATATTTCCTTGCCTTTACCTGGATCCAACAATACAACATCTACAATCACCCAAAGGAAAAAGTAGGGTGTGAGAAAAAATCCTAATAGGATACCATCATAGAGTCTATACAAGGTCTAATATCAAGAAGGCAATAGTTCTTGATTTTAAAATAAAAATGGTTTTACAAAGAATTTTCATCAATCCAATTCATTTGTAAACTATTTTATTTGGTTTTTATAAAATCATTTCATATTTACAATTCCATAAATAAGACAAGTAGAAGTGATAAAACAATAATGGTAATCCATAAATCAAGAGGTAATAAATTAAACACATATCCATGAAATAACCTTTTTTTACTGCTTCGCTGGGGTGTGCTACTGGTGTATGCTGATGCACACTAGCATCGTAATTTTTTTTCCTACATTCCCACTTTCCAAAGGTGGGCATCTTTTCATCACTTTTAATGGATATGTCTTATCCTTGATCGAAACGGGATGATTGGATGTTATTTCCTCCTTCCATGGATTCCTCAATGGATCGCATTGTGTAGTCTGGGTCTCCCTCATAGATTTAAGTTGTGTTAGTGGAACTCATCCCCAATACCATCTCTCTGTGGACGCTGGTTAATTACGCTACTTCTGTCTATACATTCCAATGGGTCTTGATAGGGCATATTCCTTTGTTTAGGAGAGTAGTCATATTGGGCATCGCTGGAATGTCTGGGCGCTAGGAAAATCGGTTTTCTATATTCTTCATCATAGGATGGCATCTCATGTAGGCATCTTAGGTGTGGAACCCAAGGCATATCATGTCGGTCATGAGGTATCTAATTCCAAAGGAACATATCTTTCAAGGATTTCACCTTAGACATCTCATGTTTATCATGAGTAAACTGATACCATAGGCATATAACTTCTATGTATTTCACTATAGGCATCCCATATTTAGCATGAGGTATATTTTTCGGGTCATAAGTTTAACATATTTTTGAGATAGAGTCTATTGATTAAGATACCCCATTGAGGTAGATCAAAAAGGTGGGTACCTAGGAGGGATGATGTCCCACCTAGAGGATTACCAATGGATGGATCAGAATTCCTGATTGATATGGATCCAAGAGTTGTGTCCCATAAAGGGAAGATCCCACACTGTAAATACGGATGGATCAGGTTTCCTTATAGAGGTGGAACCAAGAGATGTGTCCCATAAAGGGAATATGTTATATCATGAGGGTATGTACCTAGGAGGTATCATCGAGAAGGTTTACCATTGGTTGGGATTGAACCTAAAATAATCATCTTATGTACCCTATCTAGAAGTTAGGGATAAAAACACACGTAGTTCGATGATGTGTATTAAGGTCATGTAACAGGACCGATCTATGTTGTTAAACATCATTTAGGAAAGGTAATCATGTCCTGAAAGGTGTTTTGATGAGGGATGGTATGGGGATTATGAATGTAATCTTCCCTTCACAATAGGATCACTCTTGGTTGGATGGTGTGGGGATTACGCATTGAGAAACCCGATGGACCTAGAGGAGATATGTTCCCCTAGGTGAGTGGCATGATATTACCAAGGATGTATTCCAATTAATAACAATATGGATGTAGATGTTGATTTTGGAACTTAAAGAGGATTCCTATATATCATAGTTAGCTGTAAATCAAAGCACACATAGTTATGAAAGGTTGGGGCATATACCTAAGGAGTTAGCCCATGGAGCATGTGATTGGGGATTATGAATATAAGTGTTCCATTGGGTGAGTATGGTTGGGGATTATGTATAGGAGCCGCTGTAGTGTGATTGGGAATATTTCAAGGTCTCTACTAACCTCTAAGCCCACATGAGTTATACTTAGTGTGAGAAACAAGTAGAAGCAATAGACATGATGCTCATGTTGTAAAATATGAATCAACAAGAGGTGGTGTGGGGCCTACACATGAAATCTATCCAAGGATGATGTCATTCCATGTGGGGAGGATCTCATTCCATGTGAGTAGGATATCATTCCCTGTGAATAATATATGGAGCATCATATGCTCGTAGCATAGGTTTTTTGGGGCTTATTCATGGAAGCTACCCTAGTGTTGGGGTTTCATCCCATGAGGTGGAGAAGGTGGTATCCCATGATGAATATATATGGGGAATCCCATGTTCAACTCATAGAGTAATACTATAGTTTTACATCATTTCATAAGGAAGTTGGTACTAATAAGTTTTATGTCATGAATCACAGATGTGGGGGACTCACTCCTTAAACCTTCGTCTTACATAACTGCAGCTCATGCACCTATTGGAGGGGAATGGATTTAAAAAATTTAGGTTTCAATAGTGTGGAGGAGTGTTCAATCATGAGGTCCATGTTAGAGTTTTATACTGAGAATAAAAATTCATTATCATGCCTATGTTAAGAGGTAAAAGGTGGATGATCATATCAGGTGGTACTTGAAGTGGAGTGGGCCACAGGAATAGGGACTTGAGGTAAAGGTGAACCAGTTATGGATGGGTGAAGGGGCTTTGGGAACTCAACCTTATCTAAGAGGCGTTATTATAATGTATGACACATGGAGAGGCCCGAGATAGGGGCTTCATGAAGCAAATATACTCACAGAGAGGTGTTTTGTAGAGGATAGGGGCTTTTCGATGGAGTAGGCTTCACGAAATATGGTGAAACTATATCAGAATGAAGTCTTGGATTTGGAAAATAAGTACTTCATGAAGTCTTAATGTATCTCAGGTCTGCAAGTACCCCTGAGGTCCTTATTCCTTTACGAAGGGAGCATACCTTCATGAAATTAATCCCCTCCATGTGTGGAGGTTTCAAGAACACCTAAAATGTGATTTTGCAAAGTTCAAGTACCTTGGATGATCCATTTTTTGGTCTGGTTCATGATGCTCAGGTGCTTCGTGAATTGGGAGAAATTCATAAGCTTAAAGTTTTTAGTGACCTTCCTAAATGATATTTATGAGGGGATATTTATAGAAAAAATGTCTCGTGAATCAAGGATGTGGTTCACAAAGAAATTTGTGAGCTTTGCAAATGGGTGTGTCTCTGTTGGGCTCGTAAAGAACACTGTCAATCCTTCGTATGGTTGTGAAATTGCATCAGACTCACAAAGAACATCGTCAATCCTTCATGAGGTCATGAAGAACTTATCGGATGGTAGCTTTGCGAAGTAGTTAGGCTTCAAAAGGTAGGATTTTAAGAGATTATTGGGTCCATTTTGGCTTGGATTTTCTCTGAATCGGCTACTTCTTCCTCAAATATTCTAGTGGAAGGTATTTTTGTGCCAACGAATCCCCCCACCCCCTCAGAAGAAGAGATGATAGGGAAAGGATTGTGGTTTTATTCTAAGGGATAATCACTAAATATTGAAAATCTTCTCCCTTTCGTAAAGATCACTCATGATGATGAGTTGCAATGATCATGGGAGAAAAGGCTATCATGAAGCTCGGGCCACTGTGTGCCTATAAATAGAATGAGTGGGTCTCAAGGGAACCTGAATTTATGTGATGAAAAATCATTTGATCTCTTTTCCAAAAGATCATGACCTCTATAAATGTGCTCCATGAATTCTTTCTTAGCAAACTGGACCTTGGGTCATTGCTCTTTGAATCCTTCTTTAGCCAACCAGACACTGCGAACCATATCTTTGTGAAGCAAGAATTGTGACCCAGATCTCCAAAAATTGGGCTTCACGAACAAGCTATGTGAATTTACTTTGAAAACTATACTTATAAAACACTTAATTTATCAAATATAAATGGTTTATTATAAATTTACTTAGGGAAAAGATGGAGGATAACATCATGATTGAGAAGTGCATCTGAATCACCTTGGACCATGAACCATTGATTGAATTACTTGTGGAGGCTCATAAGGAGTATCATTTTTGAAAGAGTCTTCCAATTTATGGATTTATACTAAGATATGATTTCTTCATTCTGTAAACAAGTAGGGATGATCTAGACTATTGGTTCATGGGTATACTAGGGTAGTACCAGTGGCACAAAGTTGTCATATGCCACATTTGAAAGGATCATGCACCTATCACAGTTGACTAACTCAACAACCATGTCAACAATGTTGATGGGGAGAATTTAGAGGATTATTAATCCCCATCATAGTATCATACGATTCTCAAGGAGAGATTGGGGGATCCATGGAAGGGATAGAATGATGGATGGGATCTATGTTAGGGTGGAAACTTCACAGATGAATGGGCCTGGGCTTATGAGTCGAGCACATCATGACAAGAATTTGAGGAATAGGTAAAGTGGGAATGACTTTAAGAAACATCATGGACTTTGTATTTCCATTTTTATCATCCGAAATAGATCATTCCTAAGTTCATAATAATATGGTCATGATAGATGAACACATTCTATCTACATCATAGGGAGGTTGGCATCAGCCACTAGGACCTTCACCAAATCTCCAGGATCCTGATACTAGGGGAGATGTATGATGAATTTATCCCCATAAAGAATGTATGGGGATACAAAGAGTATCTTTATGCTCTGGAAAAGGTACTCCTAGACTTGGGGCAGGGTACCAAGGAAGTGAAGCTAGGAATGAGGGACACTCTCTTCAAGAAATGGTTTGGATACTTCTTGAATAAACCAGAAAAGAGGCCCACTGATGGGTAGGATCCATCAATTAAGTTTTCAATGATGCCATACACACACCTCAGGGGATACCATTGAGGTAAGGAGTGATCCTAATGGTGAGTTATGGAAGCGATCCAATGGCATCTTTGGGGATATAGTTTCAGGACTGATACACAACCCATAGTCAAACTATATGAATTCATTGTGGTGCTTATCTACGGTTGGATTCTCCTTGTGAGAGAAATGAACATGGGGGTGTATCCAATAACCTTTATAATGGTAGAAATTTTTGCGATGGGGTAGTGTTTCAACCTTGGAATCCCAATGTTTTCAAAGTTATAAAAAGTACTTTGGCATGTTAGTGAAGGGAAGACACTGCTACATGTGTGTGGGCCTATCCACTTTCTATAAAGCTAGTTGGCCACACACATGAGAGGGTATGAGTACCCTAACCCCATTAAACCTCCCTTAAAAACATCTAGTAAGTGATTCTGAATATTGTAGAAAGTTACCCATTTAAGTTGGGTCTGACAGGAGTGCTGAATAAGGTCAATTTGGTGGAGAAATTCATCTTTCACCCATTCTCCCTAACAAAGAGGTTAAAGGTGGGTGATGGGGCCAAGACTGAGGGTCATATATTTTACCTCCTTTCCTTTTGAGGGTACTGGTATCTAGAGTCGACTGTGATCTGGTTGGCGATCCATACAATCCACACCGATTCACAAGGAAATTTCAGATTTTATAGTGGTTGAATATCAAAGTATACTTAGAGTTGTGTAATGAGTTCCACCCTTCAGTGATGAGGTAGATTTGGATCATGTTCATGTGTGAATATGGAAATATATGTAATGAGTTGCCTCCACCCACTACTGCATACGGTCTTACTCATGACTATGCATAGAGTTTTGAAAGTGTCTATCCTAGGGTCATGCTAAGGTAGTGGTCCATTCGAGATAATAAAGGGGTGGACCCTCCACTATAGGGTCAGATCCAAAGAGTTTCTAGAGATAATCATCAAAGTATAGCTGGTCTAGTGGTCAATACAATAGTATTGGGTCTAACGGTTCATGGGCACGAACAAATAGGAGTTGTAGGGGACATAACAGAACCATACCCAAGGCTCCTATGTAAGAGATAATACAAAGTAAGTAGAACCTTTGAGAATATCTTGATAGTGCACATTCAATGGAAAGGTAAACAAGTGTGTCACCCAACTGTGCCCAATGACGTCATGTACCCATATTCTTGGGATGATTGGGGACTTTACAAGTACATCACCACTCCTCATGGGGTTTGGAAGTATTTCATCACTAATTTAATATTCCTTACTGGGATGGTCCATGAAAAGGAAGGTTTCCATGATTCTCACATCTAAGTGATGTGATACATGGTGGATCTATAAGATATAGTCAACTCCTGAGGTATCGTGAATCCCTTGATCGATTAGGTGAGGATGTTTTGGGGCATGTATTTCCTTCCAAATTCCCTTAAGAGTTGTGTTTCTATGGTCAAAGGTGAATAATTTTAGGAATCTTGTGCAGAGTATTACTATTGGATCTTAGACATAGACTGGATTCTTTCCACTAACTAGGTAAACTCATTGACCTTTACATGCTCTAGAGAAGCATTCAATCTTTAAGATCATTACATGATCCTATCTTTATTTGTGTAAGAATTTGAGAGTGTTAAAGAAGGAGAAGTCTATGACAGGCCTCAACCAGAGGTCGATGGAACCTCAATCCATAAAAGGTTGAGTGTGAAGACCCTATCTGACATTGCAACTGTGGTAAGTCAACCATTTGTGCCTACTGTTGAGGAAGATTCAGAGGAGGATGAGGCACTGGTGGTGGATTCTACCCTCATGGTGGAGATGGTCAGGGAGGTTGTAGAGGTTGGGCTAACCATAGATGCACCTCTAGAGTGAACTAATGAGACAGTTCCCTTGGTGTTGGGGGTCTAGGAAAGGCCCATAACAAGACTGGTTTAAGAATCCATAGAGTATGATCCAAGAAAATATGTTCTACTAGAAGTGGACATTGATGTCAGAGTTGCTATAGAAAGGGGTGAAGTTGGTCCTACAACAAGGATACTCAAAAGATCCATGGAGGCAGAGCCTATAGTAGTGGCATTACCAAAAACAATTGATGGAGACAAAACTGTGATAGAGGAAGTGGAAATGGTGTCACTGACTGAAGTAATTGGGGAGGCTTCATTGGGCATGCCAACCCTAGAATTTACACCAGTGGTGACTGAGGGGGATGATGTTGAGGTCGTTCCACTAGTAGGAGTAACCAAGGGAGATGGGATTATGGAATCCACCTCTATGATGCCTCAAGGTGCAGCGTATGCTTCTATCATAGGTGGATAGACTATAAAGGAATTATTCCTTGGTATGGTCATCCAGCCACTCATGCTTGAATATTTCCAATTGGAGGACCCAGCAAAAAACATATTGTCGATATTTACTCTTCATGATCCAACACAACAAGAATATTTTTATGATTCTGGCCTAGAAGTTTCTTAGGATAACCAGGTTTTCCACCACAAGGCATGGAGTAAAGTGCGGAATTTCATTACCCACATATGGATAGCTGAACTACCATAATTAGTGGGATTTCTTTTCCACTATTATGGGACTTCTTTGTCGATCAGATATACACATAAGGGTATGATCTTGACCTATCTTATAGGAAAAAAAATACTGAGGGTTCCCAGACACTAAGTTTAAGGAAGAGATCTCCCACATGGAGTGAATGACATAAGAGCTCGTGATGGTCATGGATACTCAGGTTGAGATCACTATCTATATGCGAGATCAACTAGAAAAATCCAAGGCCAAGTAATCCAAGATCGAGAAAGTTTAGGATGAGTTTCGAGTGGAGAAGGACCAATAGTGGATCAGGGATAACAATGTTCACTCAAAATATGATGAGGATAAGAAAGACCTTAAAATGTTTCACTAGGAATTCAAGATCACTCAGTGGAAGCTGGTTGAGATCAAGTTATCGGTCACTGAGACAGATCCATAAAGGCACATTTTTTCAAGGGAGAGGCTTTGATATTTGGATGGACCTCTGAAACTATATTTTTTCATTTTATGATCAAACAAATTACATTCTCTATTGTCCTACTTCGATCATATTTTTGAGAAAAAAACAACCAATCCCTAAGCTCATGTGGGTTATACCCGATGTGAGAAACAATTGATGGCCATGTAATTTATCTTCATATGATAGTGTCATAAAATCACCGAACACCAGGGGTCTTCTATTGTTGATTGACCACTGAGATTTCCCAGGATGAGAGAGGTTGTTCCTAGAGAACAGGGCTCTTATAACATCCAAATTTCTTTCTCAATGTGTACCAGTGCATGAACTGGATAACAATAGGGGCATTGAATTCGATATAAAAAAGTGGAATGGGAAGTGTGAATCACAATACCCAAAATTTGTAACACAGGGAGAATTTAATAGAAATACAAGATAACTAATAACCATATTCGAAAACACAATATCCATACCATTTTCCTAGAATTTAGATAAAAAATGAGGTTCGACCACTGAACATATTCAAAACACAGAACCTATCTTGGAATGTCATTTGAAGTCTTCCAGGATGTTGTCCCATGATAGTAGGTGATCCAAAATGGCATGATATACTAAGCCATTAGTGTGTCCCTTCAGATGTCTAAGAGTATGAGGATCCAAATAAGGGGAACGCAAAGCATAAGAATGGAGTGATGGAATGTTCAAATGGATTCCAACACTCTTGGAATTATGCCACCGTAGCTTATAGCACATTTGTGTAGAGTATTGGTGTAAACAAACATCAAACTTTTCTTCTAAGGGAGCAACATCCTCAATGATAAGTGAGGGATGAAGGGACATGAGTGATGTGGAAGATGATCGAAACTAAAGAAAAGGTCCTCTCAGGCGAGGGATTCAGATGATAGATATTCATTTTTACATCATATGGTGAGGATGTTGGAAACATATTTTAACTTCATATGGTGAGGACGGATCATTGTACAGTTTTAATGTCGTGTGATCATGATGAATCTCATAGTTTAACGTCATGTGACCAATATGTTGTAAACATTTTAAGACCATACCATATAGACCATAGGTTTAATATACCAAACAAACATTTTTAGTGTGACAGAGTGAAAAACCCAATTTGAATGAAGCCAAGGAGGCTCATACCACATAACATATCCCTAGAAAGATAACCCGAATTCATTTTAAGGTTAGGATTATTTTACCTAAACCCCCAGTTTAAGGTCATGAAGTTTGGACCATTGGATCCTTTGAGTAGCTTGACCACATTAGTATACACCCTACCAGAACTCTTAATCCCATATGATTCATACTCTATGTGGGAAACAAGTAATGATAAGGGGGTCTTCCTGGCATGTGTAAGTTCACCTTAGGAGTGAGGATACACCAAGTTGAGAACTCCTCTAAGACATAAGGAAGTGTAAAGGGGGTAAATTAAGACTTCCAAGGTCTGGACTAGGGGTGAATGATAGTTCAGGATCGACTATTGACTATATTTGGAACATAAGACTCTCAACCACACCAGCCATGAATGAGGTGATAAAATGAAAAATCAACTATTAAACATGTTCGAAATACAAGATCTATAATTTGCTACCAGAGATCCATTAATTCATTGGCCCAAGATGGGAGGTGATCCATAATAGCATGGGACTATAATCGATAGGGGTTCCATCTGTATTTGAAAGATAATGGAAACCCAAACCGAGAAAGGCTCTATGTGTGGAATGGGGTGTATCGGAAAGTGGGATTCAAATATGGGTTTTTGAATAGATTAAAGTCATATTTCATGGACCATGGATACTAGTTTAAGGCCTTAAAGATGAGAACAAGAAAAAATAAGTGCCTCAAGCAGACAGGTGTGTGAATATGTGTACTATAGTAGAGTAAGAATCCAGCAAGAATGAGGACCACAGAGGCCCGCGTTGCACTACATAATCCTGTGGAGAGTCCCGCATACAGTTTAAAGTCATGATACTTAGAATATTGGGGAAATATTCACTCCAAGGATGTGTGTGTGTGTGTGTGTCATGAAAGAGGTAAAACCTAACTTTAATGAATCCAAGGAGGCTCAGGTGCCACATACACACCTTGAGATGAACTACAAATAGTTTTAAGGCCATAATTTATCGACCAAAACTGAGGAAAGGGGGATGAAAGGTTGATTAATTTGCATCTAGGCCTAGATATGAGAGGTATGGGTGTCACTATGTATCCCATAAGGATGGAAATCAAGCCAAAAATAGTTATGAAAGCATAGCATAGTGAGATACCAACACTAGTGGGGAAAATCCTCCCTGGAGAGGTAATTGAGGAATCCCACAATTATTATTGGGAATCCTAAACTTATTTAGGGTAGGATCATAGTTTCATGTCATTTTTTTTGGATAATAAATCCTAGTTTAAGGTCATAGAGTTTGGATACTAATGAGGTAATGTCAGAAGTTGGTATGTGTCTGTATGGAATCCTAACAGACCAGACATGAATGAGGACCTGGGGGGCCTAAAACTACATGACACACGCCAATGGAAACTCATGTATAGTTTAAAGTTGTGATGCTTGGACTTGGAGTGAACTATTTGAGGTCATGTTTATAGGACCATATGGTTAATAGTTTAAGGTCATAGAGTTCATATTGTAGAGTTATTACTTTAATGTCATAGATTTTGGATCGTATAGTTATTAGAATTAATATATGTAGCATGGTGGATTGACAAACCCGACGTGAATGAGAGATGAGGAAGCCCTAGTAACACACCACATATCTCTAATGAGAATTATGAGATTGGAATTATAAACACTTATATGGAACATATAAAATAAATACCTGACGCGAACGATGACCAAGTAGTCCCAACATTCCATAAATGGGGCCTGAGGAAAAATAGGGTTGATGAATTTGTTTCTGGGCCCGAACATGAGAGGTATCAATGTCACTACATATCCTACAAGGGAAATAATCAATTCATACATAGTTCCTGATGGAAATATCCTTTCATAGGTCTGGTCTGTACATAGGTAGAGGTCATTTTTTTGGGTGGTTGGACCAGGATGTAAAATCTAGGCATCACTATGTATCATGTTTGGATAGGAATCAAGCCATACGTAGTTCTTACATATGGAATGGTAGATGACTAATTCCCAGGGTGATGTCCTCTTGGGTGAGAAAATTATGGTTCTATTCAATTTATCATCATGTGACTAGGACAATGGTTAATACATAGTTTATCATCATGCAACTAGGATGATGATAATTATGTAATTTAATCTCATGAAACTAAGATTTTGATGTTATGAAGTTTAAATTCATACATATTAGACTATGATTCCTTACACAAAGTATTTTCTTAGGAACTTGGCATTGGTTGGAGGAGTGATACGCTCTCCTTCTATAGTGATAAAATAGTATGCACCATTGGGATATACCTTAGGAATAATTTAAGGCCTTTCCCACTTGGTATCCAACTTTGGTGTCTTCCTACTGGGTATCTTCATAATCTTGATAGACAGCACTATGTCACCTTGGAGGAAGTAGAGAATGAAAACTTTTTATTGAATTCCCTTGATATCATTTTCTAGTACCTCTCTAGATTATGCAGGGCTTGGATCATGTTTTATTTAAGGGATTCCATCTTAGATAGATGGACTTCTTCCATCCTTTCTGGCATCTTCTGATCATAGATAGTTTTTTAGAGTGATGGATGCTAAATCTTGATGGGAAGGACTGCCTCTATTCTAGACACTAGGGAATATGAAGTCACCTAGGTAGAATTTTGAGTTGTTGTTTGATAGTCCCATAGAGTGTTGGGTAGATTTTCTAGACAACTACTCTTTTTCTGGCCCACCATCTTCTAAAGAATGTTGGAGAGGTTTTTTTGAGTGCCTCAATCTATCCATTTTCTACACATGATAGTGGGAAGTGTGGTTTGATTGGATAACATACTTGGCATATAGATTCTTTAGATCAATATCCTGAAAGTTAGTTCCATTGTAAGTGAGAATTATTTGAGGGACTCCAAATCAATAGATGATGTCAGATATCACAAATTCAATCATGGATAAAGCCTTTAATTCTTTAAGAGTAATTTCTTCTATCCACTTGGAAAATAAATCCATCGCGATCATAATGAATCTGAACTAGAGATCAGTCGCTAGTGGATAAGGGATTATAACATCGTGTCCCCAGACTGCAAGGGGATAAGAATAAATAGTTTAATAGAGGGTCCACGGTGGTCAATGCATGACATTATCATGGATATGACATGAATAACACCTCTTGGTGAACTCGATGTAGTCATGGACCATGGTGGACCAAAAGTATCCCATCCTTCAAATTTGGTGGGAGAGCCTCACCCTACCTGATGAGCACCATAATACCTGGCATGAGATTCCTGCATGACCTATGGAATCACACCTTCTTGTATAAAACAACGGATAATTCCATCAAACCCATATTTGTAGAGAGTCTTCTCTAGGTTAGGCTCACTCTGGAGGGTGGACTTTCTGTGCACCGATGGACTTTCTCATGTTCATCTCTATCTGGTAGGAGGGTACCATGATGTAGGTACTCAATAAAATTAACTATTAAATCATAGGTTTTCTATTCTATAAGGGGATTTGGAGGTCCCAATGTAGAAGCATAAGTGGTCAACTGGTTTACCTATGGGTTTTCATCATCATCTGAAATGATGGGAGCGATGACCCTCCTATGTGTCACATGGATAAACATATCATCCTAGTTAGGTTCTAAAAGAGAGGTAGTCAGACTGACCCAAGCATTATCTCAACTATTCTATGACTGAGGAACAAGAGTCACCTCTAGTTTAGAAGGGAACTGGGCCATCAGATGGTGGGTGCACTTGAGAAAGGGCATGATCTTTTCCTTCCTGAAGTTGTAGTCACCATTAATATGTCTGATGAATAACTCAGAGTCTCCCTTAATATGCAAGCAAGGGACATCAATCTCAAGGGCCAGCTTGAGACTAGTAATGAGTACCTGATACTCAGCCTCATTGTTGGTGAAACATTCCAAAAGTCGTAATGGGTAAGGTAGAACAACTTATGAAAGCATGATGAAGATGGTCCCTAGTCCTACTATATTGAGCTTGGGATCATTGAGAATTTTACTGATCAAACTATGGGAGGCACTATCAAATTGAATTTGTCGGCATGCAATAAACTGATCCACTAAGAGTATTTCTTTTTATGGGAAATCAATGTCCATAGGAAATTCTTCAGGGGCCAGATGGGAATCCATAAAGTCTTTTAATGCATGGCCTTTGATGGCCTTCTACAGTACAAACCTGATGTCGAACTGCTGATGGATCACTACCCAGTATTCCATTCACCCTATCAACATTGTTATATTTAGGATATACTTTAGAGGATCCACATGGTACACTAACTATATCTCAAGATGTTGTAGATAGTGTCACAACTTATGCACCAGAAAAACAAGTGTGGGGAAGATTTTATCTATTGAATAATATCTTATATCTATGTTGAGGAGCATGAAACTGAGATAGTATAAATTGTTCTCTCTCCCATAGTTTTTCTTCTAAGTGAAAAGGGAACTGATGGACCATTCTGGGGAAATCACATAGAGTACTAGAGGCTTCTCATAGGTGGGTGGAATCACAACCAAAATATGTATAAGATACTACTTGATCTCTTCAAATGTGTTCTGGAACTCCTCATCCCATTGGTAGATGGTACCTTTCTTCATGATCCTAGAAAATGGATTATGCTTGTCAGACAGATTTGCGATGAACCGGCATATGTACGCTAAGTATCTATGAAGTCCTTGGATCTCCTAAAGGTTTATTGGAGGAGGCATCAAGATGATTTCCTTGATCTTCTCAGGGTTGATCTTAATGCTTATGTATCTGATAATGAAACTGAGAAACTTCCCAAAGGTAACCTTGAATGCACGCTTCAATGGGTTCATCTTCAAATATCAAGAGAATAATAATTTTAACACTTTCTCAAGATCTCTTAGATGGTCTTGAAACTTTTAGTATTTGACCACCAAATCATCCATGTAGCACTCTACTAGTGTCCTTAGGATCAGTTTGATGATGTGGTGCATGGATCGCTGATAATTGGCTCCTACATTCTTCATACCAAAAGTCATTACCTGATAGAAGAAGGTTCCTTATAGTACTCTGAATGCGGTAAACTCTTCATCTTTAGGGGCCATCTAGATCTAGTTGTATCCAGAGTATCCATCCATGAATAAGAGGTCCTAAAACCCATTTTTGGCATCGATCAATAGCTATTTCACTGGAAGGGTAAAATCATCCTTCATAAAATGGAAGTTGAGGTCCCAAAAGTCAATACAAACTCTAATTTTTCTATTCTTCTTCTTGAATGGGATTATGTTGGTGATCCACTTGGGGTACTGAACTCACTTGATGAATTTTGATTTAATAAGCTCATAAAGTTTGGCCTTGACCATGACACCACGATAAGGGTGAATTTTTTTAGGAGGCTTCTTGAACTTGTGATGACTCACCAAGAGACCAAGATGACGGATAGAGATTTGAGGTTCTAGTATTGGAATCTCATTATAAATCCATGAAGATAAATCATGATATTGCTTCAGAAAATCCAAATACTATTGTTGTTCCTCTAGAGGCATCATTGCACAGATAAGTGTTGGCCTTGGATCTTTCTTAGTGCCAAGGATCACCTGAATCATCTCATCGATAGTGGTGTAGATTCCCTCTTAAAATGTAGGAGGATCATATTCCAAATCCTATTCATCACCTAAGATTGGGTAATCGGTGGGAGGAAATGGTTTATCTAGACTGGCTGATTATAGAGGGATGTTGGTGCCTGCTTTGGCAAATATGGAATCCCCACTTGGAGACTCCTACTCTACTGAAACCATGGTGATAGAGACTATTTTTCTAATCCCATCTAGCCTTCAACCTCAGGGTATGTGCTTGGTATCAAAGAAATGGTGGCGGGTCAGTTTCTATCGGTTCAACCCCGCTTGGTGGAATATGCAAGTATGAAATACAATTGTAGCCATGGGGTGAACATCTTGGTATCTCAAAGGGGTAGGGTTTTTTGGTATCACTCGGTACTGCCCTTTATAGGAGTATGAGGTAATCTTCTAGTATTCCTTGTACTTAGGGACATGGTGCCCTTTCCTCACATAATAGACAAAATAATTTCCCAAGTATGTCATTGTGGCTTCCAACTGGTGAATCGGGAGGATGAAATCATCATCCAAATCTATCCACCGGTTGGTTACAATAGTTGTCTGTTCAACCTCATTAGTCTGGACATGTTAATCCTTTCTCTTTTAATAGCTATAATCAAAATAGAGGGCTTCATGGGAGTCAAATGGGGGTGCATCACCTTGAAGCACTCATACTCGGACATTGAGGGAGTTCTTGAGGAATTGGTGATATGAGGATAGAAATGTTGCACATATATGGATCCAAGGCCTAACCATCAATGAATTTTAGGAATTATCTTGTGATAAAACCATAAATTTAGTGTTTTCTATCAATACACTAAATTGGGTCTTCAAAAAAATCATTCCACATGGTCCCTGCTTAGTCCTATCATAACCCTAAACCTTCAAGTCATAGGGGATCAAGTCTGCTTCAATGAGTCCTAGCTTATAGAGCATCTGGGTCGAGATGAGATTGATCCAAGATCATGTGTCAAGTAGACAGTGATAGAACTTCACGCCATTGAACTAGACCATGATATAGAGTGGTTTTAGGTTCAACTTCACGTGCGATCCCTCATATTCTCTGGAGAAAGAAATAATGGATTGGCATTCTTATTTCCCAACCTCGTCTACATAGTAGGCTTCTGTAGCTGCTACCTATGATTCAAATTACAGGAGATTGTTCAATTATTATTTCAAATCCTCACACATCTCTTATCAAAGGAGTATGGCCTTAAGGATTGAGATATTTTTAGGTATACTATAGATGTGATTCAGCACATAGTACTTCTATGATAGATGCATGTTTTGGTCTGTAGGGGGTGATCTTTGGAAGGAGGCATGGCAGGAACTATTGGATGAACCAATAGATTTTGGATGGTTCTAGAAATGTCCTGCTACTCATCAGATAACACACCCAGAACCACCACTAGATTAGTATTGGTTGGTTGAGTCTTAGATTTAGTTGGATGTGGCCGATAATGATGTGGTTGCGGCTGATCTACTCAGTCAATAAGCTCGGTCAGTTGTGGTAGTGTGTTTGATGGAGAAATATGGAACTATTGTGCCTATTGAGATCTTCATAAAGCCTATTGTCTAATATCGGTATCATACATGGCTTGGATTCAAGCACTGTCCTGATACTTTTGGAGGTTTTCATGTCCTTGAGTTCCACTTTGATGGTGGCGACCAAAGGCATTTGGGGGACTTTCTTGATACTTTTTGTCATCGGGGACCAAGAAAGGATCTACCAACTCAATGGTATTCATGAAGGCATACTCATGTTCATAATTAGATGATTCTTCCAATTTTAGGTGGACTCTAGGATTGATTCCAAACTCTAAAGGCATGAAGTCACTGAGGGTGAGAGACGACTTCAAAACTAGTGGGGGAATTTTCTTCCCCTTACTCCATCGGTGCCTACTCTTCTAAGACGTAGAAGTATAAGAGTTGGATGCATAAGTGGTATCCAGAGAAGTCATAGAGACTTAAATAGGTTTTTTATAGCCTAATCAGGCATTGATTACACCATGGTCATGAGAAACTACCCTTTAATCCAACCATTCATCGTACCTACGAGTCCCACAGTTGGTAAACAGTTATAATTCACCTTCACTGTAACTATTAGGATCAATGGAGATGTGTGTCACCTATTTTGGGACATTTACTAACTTGACCAAGTCATTTTCCACTTAGTATTGGATCCAATCCTTGAAAACATGTCATTTTTTATGGTATGTCTAAGGATCCTGTGGTAAGATCAATGGTCAGAGAGATCAATAAGCTCAACTTCATGGGGCTTCTTACACTCTGGTAGCTTCAAAATCCACTATTCCAAGGCACTAAGGAAATAACTAAGGTCCTAGGCATACTTAAAATATTAGGTCTAGTTTCTTCTATATAAGAAGGGAATTCTGGGTGTCTGGCCCTAAATAGGGGCTGGAGCCTAACGAGGGGCCAGAGCCACATTCTCCCGCCTATGAGGCTATCCTTTGTGAGGTAGTTTCTGTCAATTCTGTGCTGAGTAAGGCTATTATTGGTGAAGATACTACCCTCAGCGAGGCTACACATAGTTTGGATATTCTTTGTGAGGCTCTATCAAAAATAGCTCTAGAGGTTGTGGGTCCTCTACCTGTACAATGGAAATAATATCTTCTTTGGAGGATCTTCTTATAAGAGATGGAAGAGGCAACAGACGTGCCTTATTGTCTTGCTACAAGCCTTCCTATAGGTGCTAATCCTTATTAAAAAAACCCAAACCCACCTGGGAAATTTTGAGTGATGAGGGTAGGGACCATCTCAGTCTTGATGTCCCCCACACACATCATTAGCATCTTTTCTTAGGTTAGTGGCATATCAAGTGAATATGTGAGACCCTTCCACTGGGCGAAAAATTCTATGACATATTCATTAGGTTGTTTCCTGTACTTAATGAGGTCATAAATTCTTATATTGTGCGTGGTAGAGTAGAAATAGTAAATAAACTATATATAAAGGTATTTCCAACCAATAATGGACCCTATGGGTAACTGGATATACTAGATGAATGTAGGTCTTTCTAATATCTGAACAAAACATTGGATCTTGGAGGCCTCTTGCTACTCCAGGGTTCCCAACATGGGCCCGCATCTTGAGATAAAGTGTTATGAATGCTATTTTGGGTCACCTATCCCATTGATGGGGTAGAAACTGGGGTTCCCAAAATATGGGGTTGCTCTCATGTCATCTACCCATGCCAAGTACAACTTTTTGTTAGGTGGGATTGCCACCTTTTGCATCTCAAGGGATTCGAGGTGAGTAGTGATAGAGGTTATAAAATCTTCTTGGTGAGGGTCCTTGTCTTGATGAGGTTCTCTAACCACTAATGTATTGATAAGCTCATCAACACGATAGGAATGGTCATTTTATAGTATAATGGCTTGATATGGGTCCCGAGTAATATTTCCGCACTGCTTAGGTGGATTCGGCAACTCATACTGTGGTCGCTTGCCATAAACTGCTGCCTATGCTCTATCGGGATGTGTGGGATCATCGGGATTGACTAAGAGTAATTTTCTAAGGAGGACTTGTGGATTACCCTGCTACCCCAATGGATTAGTAATAATATCTTGTCAAGAAGAGCCATAATCTGGGTGCTTCTCATCAAGGAGCTCATCAATGATCCTCTTCTAATCTGTGACATGTTAAAGCAAGGCAGAAATCATGGGTTTAACCACTATATTCTTCACAATATAATTTTTATTAAAGGTCTTGAGATATCCCTTTCCCTTATTGGTATTTTGACCAGTGGGAAACAATGTAGAGGGATCTCCAAGGCTGAGTGTCTACCTTTGCAGGTGAGTAAGGACACCTATATGAGGGTTTATTTGATATTGAATTGTCCTTGGGGGTGGGTTTTCTCAATATAACTCTACATCAGCACCCCTATCCTTGAAAATCTCAAGTAAAACCATATTCACTATAACTATACCCAAATTCATATCCTCAATATCAACAGGTAGGTTTGGATGACGTAGGATAGGGCTGAAGTGGAGAATAGCATACTATCCCCAGACTAGGATCTGCACATACGTAGATGCATCTTCCATGATTATTCAAAGCACTGTGAAGCTCTTAACACACATCTGTTTGAGGTTTTGGTGGTTTCTAGGTGCTAATCCACTGGGGTAATTGCCAAATCAACCATGTGACACTACTGATTAATGTCATCAAAGTGCTCTCAGTTTCTTGAGTAGACTAGTTGATGGTCATGAAGGTGAAAGTGCATCATCCAGATAGTCTGATGGAATAATGTAAATTGTTCCTTGATGAGGGATTCTAGGATGTCAAAGTTGGAGGTTGGATTCAATCAGAATACCACAGACAATTAATCTGTATCCAGAGTCTCCCATAGGGTTTCCTACATAGAAGCGGGGCCCTGATCTTGGTTATACCAAGCTTCAATCGGTTTTGGATGAGATATCGGTGGAGACACTGATGTGGACCAATGTGGTGGTTGGTTGGATGGTTGAGGATCCACTTTATGATTCTAATGTTCATTGCATGTTGGTTCATCTCTCAAGTGTGGTACCAACATTATCATTATGTCCCTGTAGGACTAGGTTTTTACCAATTGTTCGTGTGTGAGAGAAGCAGTGCTCAGTGCTGACTCAACTAGATTCTCATCATATATCAAATTCCATAATATCTCTCCATGATCTCTAATAGAGGTAGAGAGAAATTATAGATGATGGATATGTATGCATTGTGAGCCACTGGAAGGGATCCAAATCTTTCTCCACATGTATGTAATTGTGGAGGGATTTGGGGATTATGTGGATATCACCTTTCGAGATGATGAACTTCACCTATCAAGTTCCTACACTAGACTTTAATATTGATGATAGAGGTGAAGGTTCCATCATCATATCGCATTCTACCTCATAATATGAGAATCAAACAACATTGATAATGACTTGGAGCTTCTTGGATTTTTTCCTTAGGTGGAGGTGGTTCTTCCTTTTTCCCCTGGATAGTTATTCAGGGTAGGTAAATTATTCAACATAAGGAGGACCTTCTCTTTGATCAGTTGGGATATAGGGAGGACCTTTGTATTGGTTATTTTTAGAGTGGGTAGGGCCTCTACTTTGGATGACATAGGAGTGGGGAGGACCTCCACTCTAGTTGTTGATAGAGTGGGGGCCTCTTCATTGGTATGTGGTAACATGGGTAGGAACTCCATGTTGATCATGAGAGTGGGGGTGTCTTCACTTTTATAGGTGGTAACATGGGTAGGACCTCCATTTTGGATATTCTAATCATGAGGAGGACCTTAAAACTAATCAAAATGGGAATAGAGAGGACCTCTATGTCGGCTGCTAAAAATTTTGGGAGGACCTATGCTTTGATAGGTGGTAACATGGGGAGGGCCTCCATGTTGACTATTGAAAGAGTGGGTAGGACCTCTACTCTAGTTGGTTATGGCACTAGGAGGACCTATGTGCTGATTTTCAATGAAGGGGGTAGGACCTCTGCTTTGATCAGTGCTAGAGTGGGGAGGACCATCACTTGAGTTGGTAAAAACATGAGGATGACCTTCACGTTGATTGGTTGTGACATGATAAGGGACTCCAGGTTGAATAGTGGTGGTAGCATGTGAAGGGCCTCCGTACTAACTGTCAAAATAGAGAAGACATACACTTGAACTAGGAATGGTGTGAGGAGAACCTTCACATAGATTGTAAGAGTGGGGAGGACCTACACTCAAGTTAGTGATGTCATGGGGATCACCACCGCACTAAAAATCATCATCATGGGTTGGCCCGTAATGGTTTTTAGTGGTTCTGGTGATTGACAGAGTTGATATACCCTATCTACAGGGTGGTTTAGGTCTCGATCCCAATCTAGAATGGACAGATGCCTACTCAACTATCGTAGAAATCTAGTAGAATATGACAGTAGTGGAAGGGGACACAAAGTTGTAGAAAAAGATTCCCCTTGATGGGAATTCTCATAGTCAAGCACCCAATGTTGATGTTGGTTGGTCCAGACTGAGGTCGGAAGAGAAGGTTTATAGTCCACCTATTCTTTGGCCTAGAGGAATAGTCATTGTTGGCATAGAATTGGCCTAGTGGGAGACCTTCTTGGTCTCTCCCAAGGGTTTGTTGCAACTAGGGTGACTTAGGTATCCCCTACCTCCTCAACATAAGGGATAAAGTCATAGGATCATTCTAGAGAGAGGATCCTAAAGTGATTTATTTTCAGAGTGAGGGCAGTAGCTGCCTGCATGGACCATGGGGAGATGTTTTCGGTGAGGCATTGAAGCCTCCAGGTCCCAGTGATCCATATCCCATATGGTAATGACTCCCTCCTGAAAGTATCAATGTATGAGGGAATCCCTCGCTCTCATCTGGATGATTTTAGAGGGTGGGAAGGGGAATAGGTTCTAGGTAGCTAATTTTTCAAAAAAAAATTATGGTAAAGGTGGTGTAGTACAGGATTTCCATGTTAACATTTCTCTTTCCTCTACGTCTGCAGGAATTGGGAGTATGGTTCCCTAGAACTTGTGTCCTACAAAGTAGGAGGATTCAGCTATCAGTATAGATATAAGGAAATTATTTCTCAATTACCTAGTGTTTTCCGATCTTCCATGGTCGGAGAGAGAGATCCTCACTAATGATGACACAGACTGGAATGCCCAACGTTTAACTGCCCCAATTTCTAGTGAGTTCCATGTCGGGATGATTATTTTCTTAGTGGGTCCTAGCCCCGAATATCTAGATCTGGTGACATTTTAATCTACCAATGTCACAATCACAACTAGTCCCCATGTTGAGGATAAGAGTTTCACACCAGGTTCACTATTTTTATTGGTGAATACTGACGCCAAAAATGTCTAACACCAATCCTTGATTGGATAACCAACATGACTAATCCCCATGGTTGAAGGAGAAAATATTCATATCGGGTTCACCATTTCTTTTAATAATTATTTCACTGGGGGCGCCACCATTGCATGTTTATGTGCACTGGCGTCACAATTTTTTGTCCTGCATTGATGTTTTACAATGGCAGGAAACTTTCATCACTTTCAATGGTGATTTATTCTCCTTGATCAAAAGGAGAAGATGGGATGTTGGTTCCTCCTTCCATGGATTCCTCCTTGGAACTCATCACCTAGTATGGGTGTCCCTCATAGAGTTAAGTCGTGTTTGTGGAACTCTTTCCAAGTGGAATCTCTTTATGGACGCTGGTTAATTACACTACTTCTATTTGACATTCCAATGGGTCTTGAAAGGGTAGAAATTTCTGGGTTCTAGGAAAATTGTTCACCTATATTATTTCTCAGATTAGGGCATCTCGTGGTGGAATCCTAGGTGTGGAACCTAAGTCATCCCATGTTGGTCATGAGGTATCTAACACCTAAGGTGCATATCTTCCAAGGCTTTCACCTTATACATCCTATGTTTATCATGAGGTATCTGACTTCATAGGCATATATCTTCTAATTATTTCACTTCAGGCACCCCATATTCAATATTAGGTATGTATTTTGGGTCACAAGTTTAACGTCTTGTGGATTCTGAGTCAATTGATCAAGACACCCCATGGAGGTGGATCAAGAAGGTGCATCCCAATGAGAGATAATGTTACACCTAAAGGTTTACTGATGGATGGATCAGAAAACCTAATTGAGATGGATCCAAGAGGTTTTTCCCATAAACGTAAGATGCCACACAAGAAGGAGGATGGATCAGGACACCCTATGTAGGCAGATCCTGGATATGTTTCTCGTAAATGGAATATGTCAAACTATGAGCGTACGTCCCTAACAAGGAGAATTGGGAAGGTTTAACTTTGGTTGGGATTGAACCTCAATGAGGCATCCTATGTACCTTGTCTAGAAGTAAGGGATCAAAACCCATGTAGTTTGATGCCACATTTTTAAGTTGTGTGATAGGACCGGTCCATGCATTTTATCATCATACAGTAAAGATGATTGTAACGACCCGAAATTTTGAATAAATCTTGTTTTCTAATTTTGTGTGTTATTTTATTTTTATACTCAACAAAACTGTTTCATTTGATAACATGAGTATAATTAAAATGAGACCGTTGGGTTTTGACTGTTATATGACCATTGGTCAATATGACCGCTGGAAACTAAATGTTTCGATTATTTTCTCTAAATAGAAGTGATCTTGGTTGATTAATAGAGAAAGAAGATTTGATGGCCTCATCCAGCAGTCTCGGGACAATCGAATCTCATATAACGGAACTTGGGAAGGAGGTAACACCACTGGGCTTTTCTCTGGACCAAACCCAAGACGAACTTCATCATGTGAATTTTCGATGAATAGTGAAAATACAGTTTTTAAGTTACGGGTGTTTAATGACATCATTAAATGATGTATTAAGTATGTAATCAATATGGTCAACTTATGAATAGTAATATAAGGTATGAGGTGTTCCATGTGGCAAATACCATGGGAATATACCATGGTCAAGCCCATGGTTTTTCCAAAACCACCAATGAGGTGTCCCTTGGCCATTAATGCCATGTCCCCTCACTTTCCCTATAAATACCAAGTCATACTCTCATCCATTCGACTCCAAAATCATCCTCAACAAATTTATGGTCTCCTTACCTCCCAAGAAGTCCTCCCAAGGTGCCCCCAATCCCTCAAGGTCCCAACCTATGAGTTTTAAGAGTTACGTTTAAGGTAAGGTATCCTACCTCTCTCTTTCTTTTCAAGTAATCTCTTTTATGTCATTTCTTTTATGCTACATGATCTTATGTTGGATGATGTTCTTTTATATTCCTCTTACTTACCTTTTCATGTTCATATGATGATATACCCCCTCTTACTCTCATCAATTCATTTTAAGAATTTTTAAGTGGTGCCGTTAGGCTGCCGAATTTTTAAGGGATTCTTTCACCTTTCTCATTTTTCAAAGTTCTACTTTCATGTCAAGTCTTTCAAGTTCCTTTTTATTATGTTGGGGTATGATATCTATATATATATCATACTTATCTTTTATTTTCATATTATTAGATACCTTATTTTATCTCGTCAATTCATTTTTGTTGATGTTTAAGTGGCGCCGTTAGGCTGCCGAAGTTTTAAGGGATTCTTTCACCTTTCTCATTTTTCAAAGTTCTACTTTCATTTCAAGTCTTTCAAGTTACTTTTTATTATGTTGGGGTATTATCTATATATCTATAATACTGATATTTTATGTTCATATGATGATAGACTCTATTTGATCTCGTCAATTCATTTTTTTTGAAGTTTAAGTGGCGTCGTTAGGCTGCCGAATTTTTAAGGGATTCTTTCACCTTTCTCATTTTTCAAAGTTCTACTTTCATGTCAAGTCTTTCAAGTTCCTTTTTATTATGTTGTGGTATGATATCTATATCTATAATACTAATATTTTATGTTCATATTATGAGAGACCCTATTTGATCTCGTTAATTCATTTTTGTTGAAGTTTAAGTGGCGTCGTTAGGCTGCCGAATTTTTAAGGGATTCTTTCACCTTTCTCATTTTTCAAAGTTCTACTTTCATGTCAAGTCTTTCAAGTTCCTTTTTATTATGTTGGGGTATGATATATATATCTATCATACTGATCTTTTATGTTCATATGATGAGAGACCCTATTTGATCTCGTCAATTCAGTTTTTTTGAAGTTTAAGTGACGTCGTTAGGCTGCCGAATTTTCATAAGAGAAATCTTGTTTTTGTCTTCCTTTCATGTTCTTCATTTCATATGGTATATCTTTAAAATTTCATTACCATGTTATTAAATACTTTATATTCTGTCCCCCTACTATTTTATGGATCATTTATGAGTGGGTGACCAATGTCCCCTCTCTTTTCAATGTTTTCTAAAACCTCGTAACATAGTCCTTATGCTGCAGAATTTCTGTCTCAAAATGTCTCTCTCTTATTCTCAAATTCATTTATTTTATTAAGTGAATACTCAAAGATATTTCTTCTAAATGGTTATTCACATATATACCAAGATGTTCTATTTCAAATTCTGGTATTTACATACATGAGACCCACTTTCCCTTTCCGTGGGTTTAAAGTGACATAAAGATCATGTCTTTAAAGTAGTTTTTAAAACGTTATGATTATGAAATGAAACCCATTTATTTTATGATATATGGGTTGTTTATGAAATTATTGATAATGATATATGTGGCTCACATGATAATAATGACAAATTAATGGTGCGCCCTGATAGCGCTCCAATACATTGGGTAAAGACTTAATCTCTATAGATAACCATTTTTAACGACGCCTTGGTTAATAACATTGGTAATTTTTTAATGACACCTTGGGGATGTACCTTGGTGAAATGGAAATGATTACCAATGTTAAATGTTGTAGCTACATCTTCAAGTTATGAAATACGTTATTTTTATTATGATATGCCTCATGATTTCTTTCTCATTCCTTAAAGTTCTTTTTCATGACATTGTTGATGTATCTCAAGATCACATGTTAAATGTTTCCCCTTATTTCCCTTACTAGGACTTCTACTCACCCTTTCTTTTGATGTATGTCCCTAGGTTATGAGATGCAGTAATGAACCTAGGATGAACATAAGGAGAATCCTTTAAAGTGTTTAAGAATAATGTTTTATGTTTTCATGTTTTAAGTTCCTGGTTTCCAAGACACTAAACCTTAAAGATCCTTGGTTTTGTATAATTTATTGAAAGTTTATATTACAAAAAGGTGGGATGCCATAATACTCGTTCTGTGAAATCTACACCGATGAGGGATGGTATAGGGATTATTCATGTAATATTCCCTTCACAAGAGGATCCCTCTTGGTTGGATGGTGTGGGGCTTACGCATTGAGCTGCCTGATAGACTTGGAGGATATGTGGTCTCCCATGTGAGTGGCATGATCTTACTAGGTATGTAGTCTAGAGAAGACCATGATGGATGAAGATGTTGGTTTTGGACCTTATATAGGCTTTCTACATATCTCTTTTAGTTGGGAATCAAACCCCATGTAGTTCAGAAAGGATCGGGCTTATACCTAAGGAGGAGGCTCGTGGAGCATGTGATTGGGGATTACACATGGAAGATGGTTATTGGGTGATTATGGTTGGGGCTTATGTATAGGAGTGTCTCGTAGTCTTATTTGGAAGATTTCAAGGTCCCTAATAACCTATAAGCCCACATGAGTCATTCTAAGTGTGAGAAATAAGAGGAAGTAGTAGACTCGATGCTCTTAATATGAAATATATGTTAATGAGAGATGGTATGGGTCTTATGCATGGAATATAGCCAAGGAGGATGTCATTCCATATGTGTAGGATCTCATTCCATGTGAGTAGGATATCATTCTCTATAATTCATACATATATAATCCTATTCTTTCAAAACATGGTGTGTGGGGCTTAAGAATGAAAGTTTCCCTCGTGTTGGGGTTTCCTCCCGCAGGGTAGAGAAGTTGGCATACCATGATGACCGTACATGGGGCATCTCATGTTCATAACATAGGGTAAGACTATAGTTTTATGTCATGTAATGAAGAAATTGGTTCTAGGAAGTTTTATGTAATATAGTATGGATCTGGGAGACTCACTCTTTACCCCTTTAGCTTACATAACCATAGCTCATGCACCTTTGGGAGGGACATGGCTTTAGTAATTCCAAGTTTCAATAGCATAGAGGAGTGTTCAATCATGAGTTCCACATTAGCATGACTATGTTGAGAATAAAAAGGTGTTAACATACCTATAATGAGAATAAAAAGGTATGTGGGAATCTTGGTCCTCTCTTGAAGCATAGTGGGCCATAGAAATAAGTTGTACATGTCATGTAGGGACTTGAGGTGTAGCTGAACCAATATTGGATGGGTGTGGGGGCCTTGGGAACTCAACCTTCACAAAGGGGTGTTAGAATAAGGGAGGAATCATAGAGAGTATTAGGATAGGGGATTCATGAAGAATAGGGACTCACAGATAGGTACTTTTGGAATCTCAGGTTCTTTATGGAGTTCAAGGGATTTTTAAAAGAGTAATATTTTTGAAACAGGGTAACCCTTCCTCTAGATTAATTCTTGGCTTAGAAAAGGAGTACTTCACAAATTATTAATGCTTCAAAAATCCTCAAGTACCCTTGAGGGACTTTTTTCTTCGTGAAGGGGATATGACTTCACAAAATCCATCCCCACCATGGGTGGAGGCTTTCAAGAGCACATGAAATGGGGTTTCATGAAGCTAAAGTACCTTGGATGATCCATTTTTTGGTCTGGTATGCGATGCTCAGGTACTTCACGAATTGGGAGCAATTCATAAGCCAAAATGTTGGGGTAACCAACCTAAATTATTGGCATGATGGGTGGTATTTATAAACATGGGGTCTCATGAAGTTGTTATGTGGTTCAAGAATAATTTTGAGTTTTATGAAAAGGAAAACTCTTTCAGACTCAAGAAACACATATTTAATCCTTCATGTGGTCATGAAGCGGCATCGTACTCATGAAGTACACCATTAATCCTTCATGAGTTCGTAAATCACTTCTTGGATAGGATATTTGAGAGCTTCATGAAGTAGTCAGTCTTCGTGAGTTTTTCTTTTCAGAGAGTCTTGGGATTGTTTTGTCTTGAATTTTCTCTGAACTGGCTGCTTCTTATTCAACTATTCCAATGGAATTTATTTTGATTCCAACAAGCCTTTCATGAGAAGCTATGTGACACAACCTCAAATAAAAAAAACCTATGAGAACTAATCCATGATAAAAATTCATCATGTGATAAATAAATCACAAATAAAAAAGCACCTTGTATTGGTCCCTAACCTATGGGAATACATACTGAACATAAAAGTTCATAAACAGGCATATATTGGTAGAAAAAAATATTGATTCATGCCACAATCCATTGATATCCCAAATTCTACCTCCTAGTGGTGCCACACTCACTAAGGCTACCCATGTTTATTTCCTGATGCACCCAAGGCTCCCAATGTTCTAATTGTCAAAATACTTTTCAAAACCATGATCAAATTTTATAAAACATTTTCAAATCCAATCCAATCCACTTTGGTGTTTGAAAACCCATTTCGAAATCAAAACCTCAACAAAATCATTAAAACAAACACTTTTTTTGTGAAAAAAAACATTTTTTAAAGAAAAACCCTTTAAAAACATTTATATTTCCTAGAAATATCTTGAAACCACAAATCAATTCAATTGAACAATGTATAGTAATTTATCAATAATGATAATCAATTCATCGAATTAACCCATTGTATAGAAACACCTACCTCAAAATAATATAAACCTATCTTCATTCGACAATGGTGATCGGAAACCATGAGATCAACCTTCAAAATACAAGGCATGCAAAGAAACTGAAAAGGATTGATAGAAAATACTATTTTTTCATGAATATGAAATCTAATCATGTCCAACACCACTTTTGAGACCAAAAGAATGAATAACCATAAGGAACTCTTATCCGGAGAGGTGCAATGCAGCCACAACAATGATTAATTTCCTGATGAATGATCCATAAGGGGTGGAGATCTATAAAATCACCTAGGGTGATATCTAGTTTGAAAGAGGGAGGATTTATCGTTTAATGAAATGTTAATCACTCATATGGTTCCCTAAAATCAAAACTTTGAGAATTACATGTCGTGTAATCCCATTAAAAGATGTGAATTCCATGAAGGCTGAAAAAAACTAAAAAACATGTCACATTTTTATAAAAACCTGATTTTTTACATTACATGACATGGATTCAAAATACACAACATGTAAAACTTTCATGCCCTAGACTAGATTCACATCATCTACCTAGAAACCATTATAGGGCATTTAATCACCTAGTAGATAGCAAACGGGCTGGTTCTACACAAAAACTCCAAACCACCTTTGGCATTATCCATACTCGAGGATAACCCTATAATGAATTTAACACATTTATACCCAAACTTCATCAATTCAAGAAAACATACATTCCCAAGCTTTAGGTCATTCTCCCCATACATGGCTCTCTATCCCCAAGAAGCTCTCAAATGCACCCAAATGAGGATGTTGAAATAAAACATGGACAAATCAGTACCTAAAAGAAGTAATATAATGTTATAATATTACCACCATACAATATTTCTATACCCATAAAGTCTTAGAGATACTGTATTAGAAAAAAGATAAGGTCATTTCTACCTCATCAACAATTCTCTCTCCCATGTCTCATGGCTATCTCATCCACACAGCCACAGTACCTGAACCAGATGAATTAGTTTACCATGAAATGTTTTCTCTCATAAATCTATAATCTGAAATAGATACTCAACCATAGTGGTGTCGATCTCAAGATCAATGCCCTCTCATCCAATCGTATGGGAAGGATCCAGTATATGACTCCTCAACTGGGATATGTGAAACACATCATGAATGGAAGTCAAACATGATGATAATTCCAACTAATAGGATATCTTCCCTAGTCATCCACTAATCTCAAAGGGTCTCACAAACCTCAGAACAAACTTAACCTGCTTACCTAAATGACGATGTTCTAAGTGAAGTAAAATTATCAAAAAGACCTGATCACAAACCCCAAACTCTAGTGGTCAATAACAATGGTCCGTAAGATATTTATGATGAATCTATGTTTTGATAAATATTATCTAGATAAATTTCACCCTCTTAGACATATCCTAAACAAGACTTAACCCAACTCTTCCCATCACTAGGGAGATCTACATGGCCAGTACAAGAGTTGGGTTACTCTGCCAACTCTTCCCATCAAAAGGGAGATCTACATAGCCACCCATACAAAGCCTCAAAGGGATCCATCTTAATTGATTCCTAATAACTATTGTTATAGTAAAATTAATCCAAAGGAAAATTATTTTCATAATATCCACCAAAATCAAGAAAAAAATACCAAAGCATATCCTCAGGATCCTAGATATCTCTATCTATTTTTTCATCCATCTGTGGATGATAATCTATGATTAATTTAATATGGGAACCCATTACCACCTAAAAACCTTTCCAGAATAGAGATGTGAACCTTGGGTCCCTTTTAGAAAAAACCATTTAGGGGACTCCATGAATTATCATAATCCCTCAGACATACAAGTCCCCAATCTATTTCACCTTCATCGTCTATTTAATAGGAAGTAAATGCTTTGATTTCATGAGTCAATCAATGATCACCCGAATATCATCCTTCCCATTATGAGTCCATGTAAAACAAATGATGAAATCCCTATAAATACCATCCTGTTTCCACTCAATAATGGGTAACTAATATAAAAACCCTACAGGTCTCTAGTGTTCCACCTTGATTCTTTAACAAGTAATGCACCACAATATGAAATCTATAATTGACTTCATCATCCCCAACTACCAATATTGACATCTAAAATCATGATATATCTTAGTATCCCTAGGGTGAATGGACCAAGAAGACTAGTTTCCACTATCCATTAACTTCTACCTTAGGTAAGAAGGAACAACCAACCTACTATGGAGTCATAAAGAACCACTAGGAGACCAAGACTACTCACCTGAGGTCTCCCAACTATAAAATATTTTAACCAAGTGTTGTAACTCAGTGTCTGTTTCCTTCTCAAGACAAAATATCTAATAGAAATATGAGTTATCTTTCATAGAATCCAAGAACACATTTCCACCAACCTCTTCTACTCTCAATCTCATCTCAGCAAACAAACTCATTAGAGATCACTCCTCAATTGATTCCTTCACATCTTGTGTTGGTAAATTTCTTTTCAATGCATTGGAAACCAAATTTCCCTTCCCTAGGGTGTACACAATATCAAAATAAAAAATCTGATGGTACTCTACCCAACATCTCTATCACAAGTTCAGATCCCTCTGATTAAATGTATATTTTAGGATATTATAATCTGAATACACTGTAAATCGCTCCCCAAATAAATAGTGACACCATGTTTGGAGTTCATTCATAATTTATACTAACTAAAGATCATATGTAGGATAATCCTTCTCATGTGGAATAATTGGAAAGATCCATAGGCTTCTACCTATCTCCCCTACATCAAGACACATCCCAAACCAATACCATAAGCATTGTAGAAAAAATCATAACATAAACCCGATGTCGGAAGAATAAAAATTAAAGATAAATTCAATCTCACCTTTAGTTCCTCAAAATATATTTTACAGTTGTCATTCCACTCAAATTTTATACCCTTGCTTATTAAAGTTGTCATCAAAGATGTATGCTTGGAGAAGTCTTGAATAAACTGTCTATAATAACCAACCAAACCAAAGAAGCTTCAAATATCTAACACATTTTTGGGTTTCTCTTAGGAAATAACAGCTTATACCTTTTTAGGACCTACTAATATTCCCCTCTTAGATATCACATGTCCCAAAAATTTCACTTCTTGGATCCAAAACTCACATTTGGAAATATTACTATATAGATGATATTCTTTAAAGGTTAAGATAATGATATCCAAATGGTCCTTTTACTCCTACACTAACTTTGATTAAAACAATGTATCATCCATGAACACCACAAAAAAATTCCAAGAACCAATGAAATATTTGTTTCATCAAATACATAAATACCATAGGAGAATTAGCCAAAACGAATGGCATAACTAGAAAATCAAAATGCCTATACCGACTCCTAACCACTTTCTTAAAAATATCCTCTTCTTAGAACCTCAACAGTGGTACCCTAACTGAAGGTCAATATTTTCAAACTAACATTCCCCTCTAATATAGTCAAAAATATCATTAATCCTAGTAAGAGGATGTTTTTTTAATAGCCACTTGATTCAAATTTTAATAATCCATAAAAATTTTGAGACTCTTATCTATATTATTAGTAAATAAGACTTTCAAAGCCTATGGTGACATAATATGATGAATAAATCATTTAGCCTCTAGGTCCTCAAGATATACACTAAGTTTCACCAACTCATGATGTGTTATTTAATAAGATGGTATATAAATGGGCATCATACTATGGAGTAGGTCAATATTAAACTAGACATCTCTCTGGGGTGGTAAACCAATAAAATCATCTGAAAAGACCTTGAGATACACACTTACCGCTTCCAGAAGCTGACTACCCAAGAAAGGGTAAAATGAATCCAGAATCATCTCAGACAACTAGAATGAGATTACCCTAGAATAAGGAACAACAATCCCTACCCTTCTCGATCTAGAGTCCCACTCACCCTGAAAAACATGAGTAACCCCATCAAAATATAATAACTGAACTCAATGGTGATAATAGTCCATCTAGGCCTTAACATAGATCATCCAATAGATTTTTATAATCAAGTTAAAGATGTCAAGATTGAGTATAAAGAAGTCCCACACCACTTCAAAGTTGGCTAACCTCACCTAACATGAGGGACATTTAAAACCCTATTCATACCTCTTTCCCAAAGGAGTGGAAAGATCTAATAAGGAAGGAATAAGCTATGAATACAATACCAACATGTAAAATAATTTTGATGATATAAAAGAGTGATAAAAACCTATATCAGACAAATCTATCACCATAGATGATGAAGTAAACATCATACCTCTAACTTTAACTGGCACACTTCATATTCCTCTAGCACATACTCTGTTGCATAAATTCATTCGGTCTTAGCCACCTGAACATCCCCCTTATCTTGTGGATTCAACTTACCCCCCCCCCCTATAAGTATCAACACATACCCGAAAATCCTTGGTGAGAGTTAATCCTAACTTACTACCCTAGTGTATCCTTTCATAGAAACGCTTTATATGGCCCAACAATCTGTAAAAGTGACAAGTCCTAGGAGCATCCATATAGTAAGTCTTGGTATGAACACACCTCCCACACTGATAGTAGATGACCTAATACTATCCTAAAGAATTCCTTGAAAATTTTCCTAAAGAGAAATGACCACCCTTGTGTTTCCTTTTCTAGCTAGTAGATACACCCTAACTAATAACTCCACCAACCGAAGCTCCACCCAAACTAGTATTTCTAGCTATGCTTGACTCATCCAAGATGCTTTGTCAAATACCTCCACAAAGGTTGGAAGGAACATGAGAATAAACATAGACTATATATAAAGCCTCAATTATAGATCAAACCTCTAATTATTTTGGAATGCATTGGTGAAAAGCACTGATTCCAGATGCACCAGCTCAGAAAAACAGGAAGAATACTCTATAATTGTATGATCCCCCTACTCCATGGTAAGAAACTCCCAGGTCTTCATTACACGTAACAGATCATGGTAAAACTACTGATTACATATCTTCTAAAATAAATCTCATTTTATATTCTCATACATATTTTCTTACATAATAGATTCCCACCATCTCTTTCATAGTTCCTCAAGCATGTAAGTGGAAAAACCTACCTTAGAGTCTTCAGGAGTCATCAAAAAAATTTAAGATCATCTCAATCCACTCAATCCACTACTCAAATTCTTGGGTACCTTTATCACCATAAAATATGGTTGGATTCTACTTAGTGGACTCAGATCCATGATCCACCACACATCCTAGGTTTCCAAAACCCACTTTACCCATATTATGAATATTTAGGATAACAACTTCTACTGAATAAGGATCCATCATAGGATTCACCTAAAAATCCCATCTCATGGTTACTCTCTTAGATTTGGAAGATATATTCTTGAATTAATGTCTAATAAACAATAAAATGACCAAATAGATCATGAAAACATTCCAAAATATTAATACAAATTTTAGAATTAAAACAATGTTTTAAAACGATAAAAATTTAAAGCAACTGTGGTTTCTACCAAGGAAATACATTACTTTAAAAGGAATATGTCAATTTAAATAAACTTCCCATATATTTCATTTAAATAACCTCAAAATACAAGTCTCAAACATGGTATAAGTCCCTGAACACCCATGGTAACTTAGGTATAGTCATGGAAGTGAGCTGGCCAATCCCCTTTTTCCATACTTATTATCGAAATTCTGATGGTTCTAACTCCTGTATACTTGAGACATAGAACCAAACTTAGGTGGTGTTAATACACTTTAGGTAATATTTTCCTCTGATACCAAATTGTAATGAACCAATTCAATTCAACTATACAGGCCACCCAAGCTCTCCCATTATAGAAAGGTATAATAAATATAACTATAATAGGTCTTTAATATAAGAAAAACAATACATACAATCAGAGTGTAAAGTAAAAAGAAGATATAACAAGATCCATAAAAAACAATCCAAACATTCTAAAATAGAAAATTATGAATCATATAAGACCAAAAGTCTCCATGTGACTAACTATCACCTCTAAATCAACCCAAACCGAAGGTAGAAACAACTAGGGAAGAAAGTATGCTATAAGATTCCCTTATCATTACCTGGATACTGCAATACAACATCTAAAAATGCCCAAAGTAAAAATAAGGGTGTGAGAAAAAATCCCATTAGGATACCACCATTGAATCTATACAAGGTCTAATATCAATAATGAAATATTTATATATTTAAAAAAACATTTTTAAAAATAATTTTCATCAATCCTAACCATTTTTAAATTATTTTCTATTAGTTCTATTAAAATCCTTCCATATTTAAAAATCTATAAATATGAAAAGTATAAGTGATAAAATAGTGATTCTAATATATACATAAAGAGGTAATAAGTTAAGAACATTCCATTAAATAACCTATCATGTGAAGATATATGATATAACCTCATATAAAAACCTGTGATCAATAATCCATAATAAAAACCCATCATGTGATAAATAATTCACAAATAAAAAAGCACCTCATATTGGGACCTAAACTATGGGAATATGTATTAGAGATCAAATATCATAAATAGGCATATATTGGTACAAACCAATATAGTGTCCTACCACATTCTATTGATATCCCAAAGGTTACCTTCTAGTGGTTCTACACTCACTAAGGCTAACCATGTCTATTTCCTGACACACCCAAGTTTCCCAATGTACCAATTTTCAAAATATATTTCAATACCATGATCATGATTTATAAAACATTTTAAAATCTAATCTAACCCTATTTAGTTTTTTAAAACCAAGTTTCAAAATAAAAACCACAACACAATAATTAAAACAAACGCTTGGTGTGTAAAAACTATTTTTTAAAGAAAAACCCTTTAAAAACATTTATCATTATAAGAAATACCATTAAACCAGAAATCAATTCAATTAAATGATAAAAAAATGGAATTTATAAATAACTATAATCAATATATCAAATTAACCCATTTTATAGAAAAACCTACCTCAAAATTGTATAAACCTAGATTCCATGAACAATAGTGATTAGAAACCATGATATCAGCCTCTGAAATACAAGAAATATCAAGAAACTAAAAAGGATCAATAGAAAACATTATACGGTCATGAATATGAGACCTAACCATGTCCAACATTGATTTTGTGACAAATTTAATTAAGAATCCTAAGGAATTCTTACATAGAGAGGCACACAGCAACAACAACAATGATCAATTTCCAAAATAATGTTCTGAAAGTGGCATAGATCTCCAAAATCACCTATAGTGAGATCTAGGTTATGAGAGAGAGGTTTCATAGTTGAATAAAATTTTAATCACTCATACGGTTCCCTAAAATCTAAACTCATGATAATTATAGGTCATTTAATCCCATTACATGACATGAATTCCATGAAGGCTGAAAACATTGAAAAATGAATTGTTTTTTAATAAAAACATGATTTTTTCCATTACACAATGTGAATTAAAAATACGCAGTGTGTAATCCTTTCACTCTACAAACCATATTAAAAACATATACTCAATTACCATTACATGGTGTGTAGTCCCTTTACATGGTGTGTGATCATCCAACAGAAAGCAAACATGACAGTTCTGCACAAAATCCTAAAACCACCTTCAAAATTCTTCGTACTTGGGGAGAACCCTGTAAGGCATTTGAAATATTTGTACCCAAAATTCATTAATTCAAAAAAAATACCTAAATTTAGGCCATTTTCCCCCAATAAATTCTCTCCATCCCCGAGAAGCTGCAAATGCACCCAAATGAGGATGATGAAATAAAAAATAGACAAAGGCGTACTTGAAAGAAGTAACAGAATGTTACATGTGCATTGAAAGTTGTAAAAGATATTTAATTTATTTAAAAATAAATATATTTTAAATTATTTGGGTTTTATATTATAATTTAATCTTTTTTTTTCATTCCATACATGTTATCAAACATTATGTTCCTCTTTTAAAATCTCAGGGTGTTGCATAAATCACTTACTGCTTTGGTGATCTCTGAATCAAAACCTCATGAGAGAGAGGGCCATATATGGATTTTTAAATCCCCATAATTTTCATTATAATCATTATAAATTAAATTCATGGGTATTATATCTATACAAAATAAAAAAGTGGTGAAAAATGGCATATGTCTCAGAGAAATAAAAGTGAGATGAGAAACCCTTACCTCAAGTCTCATGTTTCTTCATACACATTCAAAAAAAATTATAATAAATATAAATTTATTATATATATATATATATATAATATGACCATATTCATACATAAATTACTATTTACCATTCATTTATAATTTCAAAATATCCTTTTACTAAAAATTCTTCCTTAAAATGGACTTTCTGGTAAAAACTGGTCCATTTTCAATGCATGTTTCGATGCGATGGTTCCAATAATTGCACCTTGGTCATGGTTTCATCATATTATAAATATTAATCATGAAATAACTATAATATTTATTATTTATATATACTTTTATAACCATTCACATAAATTGGTGATAGAAAATGAATTACATCACTCTGCGGAGACGGTAATTCGTACGTACGCACGAGCGATGTTTCCACATTTTGATGGATGAAATGAAATGATGGTAAATTATATTTCACCTTTATATAATAATTATTATATCATAAATTTAATATATATTAATTAAATATATCCTGATTACCATATATGTAAATCAGAAATGAAAAATGAATTACATCGCTTCATGGAGGTGGTATCCCAAACGTACGCATGAGTGGTATTATCATTTTCCAACAGATGAAATTGCAAGAAGGTCGATGAGGTATCATAATTATAGAAGAATAGTTATTTCATAAATGTCATATATAAAAATTAGATCCATTAAAATAATAAACCATGAATTATGGGGATGAAAAATGAAGTACATCGCTTCATGAGGCGGTGATCTACACGTACTCACGAACGATGATTTTGTTTCCCATTTGATTGAGAATAAGATGAATCAAGGTTACACCATCAACACAAAAACACATAAGTATATTTATGATATTTTATTCATCATTTTATGATGGATTAAATGGTTTTAGAGAATATGGAAGAAGAAATAAAATTGTAAGTACTCAGTTAAGAGTTATACCTATTCATTGAGAAACCTCCTTTAGCTTACACCTTAATCTTTAAAAAGATGGTATTATGATAATACTAGGACTTATAAGATATGTTTAATGAAGTTAGGGAAATATTTGAGTAGATATTGGCTGAAATAGAAGGCACTTGAAGTGTGAGGAAGAGAGGATAGGTGGTGTCCTTTTATAAGGGAGTGAGAGAATACATTTGGAATTTTACAAAAGATTAAAATATATTAATGTTTTAACCAATCCAAATGGATCCAAAATGACTCATATTTGAATAATATATGATGTAAGGTCTAAATATGAGCATAAAACATGACTTAGACAAATTTTTAGGTCATTTTAGCCCTTATCTCTATAGTCTACCTTGATTATTATTCATAATTATTAAAAATTAAGTTATAATTATTACATAAAATTTATTATAAGTATTAAAAATATGGAAGAAATTTTACGATATTAAATCCCTATAATTTTCATAAATTTTTTTTAAATAAACCTACAGAATGTGATAAAAATGGTTTTTTGGATAAATGCATCTTTAAGTATAAAAATGTTTTTATAAAAAAATTGAGAATAATGTGAATTAAAAAGACCTGAATTGGATTATTTTAAATAAAAATAAACTAATGAAATTTTAAAATCAATTAAAAAAATGGGAATTTGTAAATACTTGAATATAAAAGATAGTTTTCTATAAAATTGATATTTTTTCATTATTCACTGAAAAATTAATATTTTCTTAAAAATACTAAAATTTCAAATTAAGCTAATTTTGATATGATTATTTTAAAAATAAAATCATTTTTATAAAAAAATTATAAAATTGTTAGAAATTAATTATAATATTTTATCATAAAAAGTAATAAAAAAATTTAATGAAAATTTATTTTTAAAGCATAAAATGAATTTACTAAAAATCAAGTGATTAATTCATAAGTATTAATCAGAACATTTTTATTGATTAGGACTATTGTAAATATATATTATAATGTTGTTACTCCTATTAATAACCCCCAATTCAATAGCTAGTTTATAAAGATCATATTTAAAAAATAATATTTTAATAGAATATCACAACCTGTTTAAACTCAGTATTGCGTGTAAAGTTTGTTATCTAAGAAATAAATTTTATTTAAAAATAAATATATCATAAAATATCAAGGTGTTACATTCTACCCACTTAAAATAATTTCTACCTTGAAATTCCATCACTCTGATACAGAAAAATGAAGATACTTTTACCGCATCGCATCCTCAAGTTCCCATATAGCTTCCTAAAATTTATAGTTTTGTCACAAAACTTTAACCCGGTGAGTGGTTTTGTTCTTAAACACATTCTATATTAGATCAAAAATCACCAAAATTTGTTCCTCATAATAGATTTTATGCTCCAGTGGTATGAATTTTGAGTTTAGTACTTGTGAAGGATCTAGTGTGTACTTTCTCATGAGAGATATATGGAACACATTGTGAACTTGAGAGAGATTCAACGGAAGTGCTAATGGATAAGCAATTATCCCTATATGATCAAGAATTTTAGAGGGGCTGGTATATCTAGGGATCATATTTCCCTTATTTACAAATCAGATAACCTTATTCTAAGGAGATATTCATAGTGTAACACCCAAATATTTTATGATATATTTCTTTTTTAAATAAATTTAATCTCTACGATAGCTTGGGATACGCGAAACCCAAAATCTAAATAAACTATAATATATTATACTATTATAACCTGGATGTTAAATTAGATGTGTGAATAGGAAAAACAAATTTAAAAAAATATATAAAGGATTTAGATAAATAAAATATTTTTTCAGTAAAGTCTTTATATGTTTCAAAAATATAATTTTCCGTTAAAATCATTTTTATTACTTTTTGTGAGAAAATAATATAATTAATTTAAAAAAAATGAAAAAAAATTATTTGAAAAAAAACAACTTAATTTTTTAAATCATCATTTCAAAATTAACTTAGATTTATTTTTTATAATTTTTTTAAAAGATTGATTTTTCAATGAATAGTGAAAAATACTGATTTTTATTATAAAAAATATTTCCATTTAATAAATTTAACAGTTAAATTTGGTTTTAAAATGGTTTTAAAAGTAAAATTAGTTCAATTATATTATTATTAATTTAATTTAGTTCATTATAATCAATCTTATGTTTTATTTTAATATAGAAAACTTGTTATACTTAGGAAAACTTTTTCTTTGGAAAACTACTTTTCATCATGTTTGTGGGTTTAATTTTAAATTAAATTCTACCAATTATATGAATTAAATTTTATAAAATTGATTCTATATTTGGAATCATAATAATTGATATTATGTAATAATTTTAACTTAATTTTTTGTCATAATAAATAGTAAAAATAGTAAAAAATTGGTTATTGTGGTTAAGGTTAAAACAGGTTTACCGAGGATTAAACTAAAGAGATAAGGGTTTAAATGACCTAAAACTTGTATAATTTATATTTTATGGATATATTTTGACCTTAAATCATATATGTTTTGGTAATTGTATATTTTTTATCCTTGTTCCCAAGAAAGTAACATGATATTATTTGAAATCTTTGAAAAATTACATATGTACCACTAACCTTAATTATAGAAGGGCATCGCCTCTCCCCTCCTATACACACTTCAATATCCTTTTGGTTAAACAACCCAAATACCTTCCTTAAATACCTTCCCATGACCTAAATTCTATGTTTTTATCATAAAACCATCCTAGGAAGGGTTTAGGTATAAACCTATATATGTTCTCTAAAGAATAGGTATAGTTCTTAACCATATGTTTTCATTTTATTTCTTCTTCTAACTCCTTAAAATATTATTCAAATTTTATGAAATAATAACAGAAGTATATTCCATATACTATGATTTTATTATGTTAATGTAACAATCTATATCCATCTCCTCTTCCATCAAATGGGAAATGAAACTGTCGATCGTGTGTTTGACGGACTGTCGCCTCACAAACTGATGTGATTCATTTTCTATCACTACCTCTCACGGATGGATATGATGATAGATTTAATATAAATATATATTATACTTATGAAATAATTATAATTCTAGAATTATAATTTAATATCTAACTTTTTATCTTCTAATCCTTTCTAAAATGATAACGTCTCTCGTGTGTACGTTTGGACTATCGCCTCCATGAAGCGATGTGATAAATTTTTAAATTTATTTTGAAATGGATGGTAATAAGGATAGATTTAATGTATATATATGATATATATTTTATAAATATTATTCTATAAAGTTAAATTATTATTTAACTTTCTTTCTTTCCTATCGTCAAAAAAATAGAAACATCATTCATGCGTACGTACAACCAACCATCTCCATGAATGGTGTAATTGTTTTTTATATCTCTACTTTTATGGATGAATATAAATATGTATATGATGAATATATAGGATATTAATATCATTATTAACATTTTATAGGTTATGTAACTATGATCAAAGTATAAGGACTGAAACTACCAATCCAAAATAAATATGAAAAATGAAACTGTTATTACTTGATACAGTGATTTTAATAAAGAATTGTTAATAAATAGGTTATAAAAGAATATAAATAAATAATATATTTTATGATATATATTATTATGGTTCTATAATAGATTTATAATAAATATATATTTATTAAACAGGAGGATCAAACACATATGAAGTAAGTCGAACCTGAGGTAAGTGTTTATTTCACAGTATCATTATTATTTAGGATTTTTTATGTTTAAGTGTCCTATACGGAAATAATTTGATATTTATTTATTAAATACAATATATTTTATTCACCTATTTTTATGTCTAAAAATTAAAAGTTTGTTTTATTTTCTTCTCTTTATGTACTCGAGATACTGAAATAATTAATTTAAGGGAAATAGACTATGTATTTTTTTTACTCAGTCAAGAATCTTTCTCTTCCATGTCCATATTTTCCTTAATATTTCCAAAAGGATGTTTTTAACATTAACCAGTGATTTATTAAATAAATTTTTATCCATTTTTTACTTTCTATAAAATGGTTTAAATGGAATCATCTTGTTGTTTTCTGAACAAGGTACTTTTTGACCAATTTACAAAAGTGTGAAAATAATGTTTTTTTATTTATATGAAATGAATGGAATTTATCACCATCATGAAAACTCATTTATTTGAAGTTTACTTCATAATTTTACATTTTTCCATTAAAATAAAAAAACATAATATTTAGAAAATATTTTTGTCATTAAATAGCTAATTTCAAATTGTAAAGGGTATTCTCCCCAAGAAATTATCTAATAACATTTTTAAAGTATTAAAATCCATGTCAATATCCTTTGTTAAATATTATGATAAGGGTACATTATACTGATAACATCCACCATATTTATTTGGATAGTTTATTATCAGTTTTTTTGGGGAAATTATTGATATTTTGTATGTTAGTTATTCCAATACAGACAATTATTGATTTATATGGAATGTTGATTAAATTTTATTAATTATTCATATGATAAATGAATTAGACTTATTAAGTTGTGGGTGGGGATCATAATTAAATATTCACATGATGCATCAGTGGGTCTCATGAGATAAACTAGATTGGGTATTTGGTCAAGGCCTAACCCATTCATATAATATGTCTTGGCATGAGGCCTCGATGGTATGTTTCAAATGTCCAGTATTTTGAATTCCATTATTATGAAATAATTTATTAATGTCCATGTGATTATTTGACTAATTATTATATCTATGGATAATTTTGCATCTCATGTTATTATTTATATGGAATTATTTGATCATCATTTATGTTTTCCATATTATTCATGCCTTATTAGATTACACTATATGAATACCCTTAATAAGCATCTGATCTCACCCCTTTCTAATGTTTCCTTTACCCAGGATTCTAGGAAGTGTATTATTATTGATAATTAGGGATATTCTAAAGGGAATAATGGTGTTCTCAAAGAAAATACAATGCTTTATTTTATTTTATTCAAATGTATTTTGGGATTCAATCAAGTTTTTATTTTACCAAGACTATTAAACTATTCATTCCTTTAGGATGTGATTATGTGTATCTAGTTCCAATGCAATAATGTAACCATCGGATCTAGGGACTAGGGTTGGGGTCCTTATAGTTGGTATCAGATTAAGTTTAGTAGAAACATTGGGAACTTGATTTTATAAAATATAGATTAGGGAATATAACTCTATGACTGGCTTTAAGAATAAGTCTAAGTATAGGATAACACGCTAAATTTTTTTTAATGGTATAGATTATGTGGTTTTCCTAGAAATACATCTCTATCTGGATACTACAAGTGGATGTGGTTTTGGAAAAGATGTATATAGGGGTAATAACCCCAAAAATAGTTGGTCAAGTATATCTTAGCTATTATTCTAGTGCATGGTGAGTGTTCCCTTATTGTGCACCTTGTTTGACACTCTATGGGGATATGATAAGGTTAATTCACATTTTCTTTACAAATCATTATGAAGGAATCAAAAATAATTTTATTATTTTAGAATATTCCCAAAGAAACCAGGTTTATTGTTCTAGGATTATCTATTCATAATTTTTCAATTTATGTTAAGTTTTTCACTATTTTTTAAATTATTTATTATGATTCATAATGTTATGATATAATCTAGTGTATGAATTTTTTTTGAAATGGTTTCAGGTGGAAGGAATGTAAATCATATCAATGAATGCAATCTATGAATGGATTTCCCTCTGGAGCAAGATAATAAATTTGGATCTGAAAAAATTATAACTATATTAGAGTAGTTGGATCAGGTTAAGACCAATAACCTTGACCATATAGAGAATCAAACAAATCTACAACTTTGTGTAACAATTTTAGACCACTTCATGTGTCAGTAACGTTCATCATTCAATGGGACTAAAAAATAATTTGTAGCTGATTAATGGATAACTTCCTTAGAGAAGATATTTCCCACTTTGTAAGTAATGAAATGGAGAAGGTTTTCATATAATTTTATCATCTCTTAGGGTATTCAGATCAATAGTGGTCATTGATTCAAAACACTAAGAATGATGAATAAATTGAAATCATAAAATAGAAGAATTTTAAGTAACTTTTCTTGGAAAAATATTTTTCCTCCTAAAAAATAGGTGGATATAGAGAGATAATTCTTAAGTCTAAGACAAAATGAAGAATAAATTGTATATAAGTATAAATATAGCTTTACAAGGATAGAAATTCATGTTATGAACTATATATGTAATCCAAAGAGAAATATTGACCATTTATTTGATGGGATTAAGACCATCCTTCTAAGGTAACTAATCTGCCAAACATTATCATTATATGGGGATACAGTATCATGTTATATGAATAAATAGAAATAATTATTCAAGTCTTATGCCTTTTAAGGAAATCAAGAGAATAATATTATGGAAGAGAAAAAATGGATAATGGGAAAAATATAAAGTGTAATTTTACAACATGAGATGATTATGGATGGAAACAACTTTGTATATGCCTAAAAGGAAAAGGAGTTTTCTTCAAGTGTATAGAAAACTTCCATCATGATCATGAGTGAAATGTAAGGGAGAAGCTATAAAAGTATAGTGATTTAACTATAAGGATATGGGGAACTATTCTAACCAATTCCACAAACATCAAGGGAACTTATTACAAAAGAATCCAATGGGAGAATAAAAAGCTTATGCAATTATCACTACTGGTGTGGAAGTTCCTAGTGATGTGGTGAAAGGTACACTTATCATCTACTCCATAATTTCAAAGAGTTTATTTGATTTTAGTTTAACCCACTCCTTTATATTTGAATAATTTTCTAAGGGTATCGCATCCCTACCTAAACGATTAGATATTGAGTTGGAGGTGAAAACTCATAATAGTAGGATGAATGTATCTTAATTCTATAAATCCTCTATAATATAAGTTTGTGGTATGTTTCTTCCTATGAATATTTTTATTCTTACTCTAATTGAATTTAATGTAATTTTTGGTATGGGTCTAATCTCTCAATATTGATCCCATATTAATTTTCAAGGAATGGAAGTTTCATTTTATATTCTAAATTGACCTTTAATCATCCATTAGTGTGAGGATAAACCTGAACACCCAATGGAAATTACTTCCATCATATAGGTTTTTCTATCTAATCTTGAGGAATATTTATCTCAAATGGTTGGGAGAAACTTAACATTTAAAGTGTTTCTATTATTTAAGAATATAATGTTTTATTTCCTTAATACTTTCCTAGTCTTCCCCTGAATCATGAAGTTCAATTTTCAATAGATCTCATACCTGGTACTACGCCTATTTCAAAGACTCCATATATAATGGCCTCGATTGAGTTATGGTAATTTAAGAATTAACTCCAAGAGAATCTAGATAAGGGTTTCATTTAGCCTAGTGATTTTCCATGGGGTGAACCTATTCTTTTTTTAGTAAGAAAGATGGTTCAATTCATCTTTTTTTTTTTGATTATCAAGAACTTAACAATATCATAGTTAAGAAAAATTATCCTCAATCTAATATTGATGATCTATTTGATCAATTATGAGGAGCTCTATATTTTTTCAAGATTGATCTTTGGTCTGGATATCATAAACTAAGAATCAAGGAGTATATACCCAAGAAATCCTTCTATATGAGATATGGTCATTATGAATTTACAGTAATTCCATTTGGACTTACTAATTATCCTATTGTATTTATATATTTAATGAATAGAGTCTTTATATATTAGTATTATTGGTTTTGGTTAGTCTTTATAGACAATATTCTTATATATTAAAAGCTCAAGGAATATCATGAAAAACATTTGATCATTGTGTTGAAAACCTAGAGGAATGATAAGTTTTATTCTAAATTTACCAAGTGTGAATTTTGGATTCAAAAAGTTTCATTATTGGTTCATATAATCGTAAGTCAGTATATATAAATTGATCCTTAAAAGATGGAATTTATTGAGCAATAGACCTGACCAAACATAATAATCAAGATCTATAGTTTTCTTGGGTTGTCTGGATACTACTGAGGCTTTGTGAGAGATTTCTCGTGACTATATAATCCACTCACCAAGTTTACTTGGAAGGGTATTAAGTTATTTTGAATAGAAAAATGTGAAGGTAGTTTAAAATAAATTAATAGATTATTTGTTAGAATTCATGTGGTAACATTACCCTATAATGGGAAGGGTTTATGATCTATATTGATGCATAAAATAAGGAACTAGGATTTTTCCTTATGAAGAATGATATAGTAATAGATTATGCCTCACAAAAATTTAAATTCCATGAGAAATTTACCCAAAATATGATTTGGAGATGGCAGTGGTAATTTTTTCATTAAAGATATGGATTCATTATATGTATAGTAAAAGGTATCATATATATACGGATCATAAAATCTTAAAGTATATATTTACATAGAATAATTTAAATATGCATCAGATAATATGATTGGATTTGATCAAATATCTTGATTGTTTGATAAATTACCACCCTGGGAAAACATCATCATGGATTTTTTCATCAGATATCCCAAAACATAAAAAAGCCAAAATGTTATATGGGTTGTAGTTGATCACCTTACAAATTCAACAAACTACATTTATATTAGATTAGATTTATCTCTTAATCATATTTCCAGGATATATATTAAGTTGTAAGGTTTCCTGGAATACTACACTCTATTGTATATAATCAAGACTGAGGTTTAACACGAAGTTTTAGCAAAGTCTATAGGAGGATATAGATAAAGACTTGTGTTTTATAACTGCTTATCATCCTCAGATATATGGTTTGTCTAATATTACCATTCAAACCCTAGAGTATATTTTGAGATCTTTTTCAATGGATTTAAAAGGTTTTTGGGATTAATACCATCCTCTAATCGGGTTTTCTTACAACAATAGCTTTCAATCATGCATTTATATAGATCCTTATGATGATCTCAATGGAAATAATTATTGAACTCCATTTTCTTTGGATGAAGTGGGAGAAAGAAATCTATTAGGACCTAAGTTAGATAAGTAACTGGTGAAGAAAGTCAGAACCAATCAATAGCACATCAAGGTAGCTTAGAGTTGGAAGAAAAGATATACTGATAATCATCAATGATATCTGGATTCAAAATTTTGTGATAAGGTTTTTCTATGAATTTATCTATATAATAAGGTGATGAGATTTTTTAATAACTTATATATGATCCCTAGGAATATTTTTCCCTTCGAGATTATTGATTGAGTGGGGATGGTATCTTATCACTTGTAATTTCCACCATATCTCGTTAAATTTTATGACATATTCCACGTATCTATCCTAAGTAAGTAAATACTTGATCCTTCACATATAGTGAACTTAGAGGCCATACCACTGGATCTAGATCTTTCTTATGAAGAACAAGTAGTAGAAATCTTAGATCATAGAGATAAAGTATTATGAAACATGAAAACTCGTCTGGTTATAGTTTTCTATAGGAATCATAAATTTTAATAAGCTTTGTGGGAACGTGAGGATGTCATGTAGTAGTGATATCCACTTTTTTATTGGATTAATGTAATTTTGAGGGAAAAAATCATTTTAATGGGGGTATAATGTCACACCCTTATATTTTATGATATATTCCCTGAGTCTAAATGAATCATAATATAGTATAATGTTATAACATAGTTATAACATAGTTATTAAATTAGAGGTATGAATAGGAATAAATTTTTTAAAATATATATATATAAAGGTTTTAGATAATGAAAATATCATTTTAGTAAAGCCTTTATATGTTTTAAAAATATACTTTTTCTTTAAAATGGATTTTATTTATTTTTTTAGAGAATAATATAATTAATTTTTTCTAATTTTAGAAAATTTATTTCAAAAAATTAAATTTATTTTTTAAATAAACATGTAAAAATTATCTTAGAGTGAATTTTTGATAATTTTCTGAAAAGATTAATTTTTTGATGAATAGGGAAAAACACTGATTTTCATTAAAATTTTATTTTCATTTAAAAAAATTGTTTTCGAATTAAAATTAATTAAATTAAATTATTATTAATCAAATTTAGGTCATTTTAATCAATTTTATGTATAATTTTTATGTAAAAAACTTTTTATACTTAAGAAAACGTTTTCTTTGGAAAACTGATTTTCATCGCGTTTATGGGTTTAATTTTAAATTATACTCTACCAATTATGTGAATTGAATTTAATAAAATGGGTTAAATATTTGGAATCATAATAATTAATATTATTTAATATAGTAAAATTAATTTTTTTTCATAATTAATAGTAAAAATAGTAAAAACTTTGTTACTACGTTTAAGGTTAAAACAGATTTTTCGGGGGTTAAACTATAGATATAAGGGTTAAAAGTGACCACAAAACTTGTATAATTTTAATTTTATGAAAATTTTTAGAACTTATCTCGTATAGTGTTTTTTAATGGTCTATTTTGTAGCCTATTTCCAATAAAGTTACATGGAATTATTTCGAAACAATGAAAAATCACAAATGTGTCACTCACCACAATTATAAAAGGGAACCCCTTCTCCTCTACGATCCACACTTAAAGAGCCTTTTATTTTTGTAAATATCTACCAAAATACATTACTTACATCTTTTCATATGAACTATAGTCCCTATTTTTTTCATAGAACTATCCTAGTAATTATTTAGGTATAAACCTAAATAGGTTATCTGAAGAAGAGGTGTAGTCTTAACCATGAATTTTCATTTTATTTCTTCTTATACCTCCTTAAAATAATCTTAAACTGTGATGAAATAATAAAATAATTATCTTACATATACTTATACATTATTATATTAATTTAATAACCTATATCCAAATCTTATTCTATTAAATGGGAAACAAAAATGTCGATCATGTGTAAGGCGGACAACCACTTTGCGAACCAATGTAATTCCTTTTCCATCACCATCTCTCATGGATGGATATAATGATAAATTTAATATATATATATATATATGTGTGTGTGTGTGTGTGTGTGTGTGTGTGTGTGATATTTATGGCATATTTATACTTCAATAAATATAATATCACATACACTTTCTTATATTCCATTCCATTGTAAAACGATAATGTCGCTCGTACGTACGTATAGACTACCACCTCCACAAAGCAATGTGATACATTTTTCATTTTATTTTGAAAAATATGGTAATATGGACATATTTAATTAATATATATTATATATATTATATATAAATTTGACTTATTATCTTCCTTTATTTCATTCTAAACATTGAAAAAATGGAAACAGCGTTCATGCATACGTACGACCTACCATCTCCATGAACGGTGTAATTAATTTTTCTATCTATACTTTTATAAATGAATATAAATATATATATAATTAATATATATTATATTTATATCATTATTAACATTTTTTAGGTGATGGATCCATGATCATAGTATAAGGACTGAAACTACCGAACCAAAACATATATGAAAAGTGAAGTAGTTATTAACTAAAATAATGGTTTAAACAAAAAATTATTAATAAACCAGTGATAAAATATTATAATTAAATAATATATAGAATTAAATATATTATTATGGTTCTATAATACATTTATAAGAAATATATATTTATTATATAGGATTTTTGGACACATATGAAGGGATTCAGACCTAAGGTAAGGGTTTATTTCATAATCTCATTATTATTTAGGATCGATTATGTTAAAGTATCAAATGGGAGAATTATTTGATGTTTCTATAAAAAAACAATATTTTATCCACATTTGGTTATTTATTTATATTAAAATTTTTCCTTTAATTTTCATCACTTTATGTACTCGAGATACCGAAATGATATTTTTAAGGGAAACTGACATTGTATTTTTTTTACTAGTTTGGGATTCTTTCTCTTCTATGTATATATTTTCTCTATAATTTCAAAAATGATATTTATAAAATTATATACTGATTTATTAAAGTTTTTTTATCCATGTTTTAATTTTTTAAAAATGTTTTAAAATGAATCATTTTGTCATTTTCTGAAAAATTTACTTATTGACATTTTTACAAAAGTGTGAAATAAATATATTTTTTTACTTATAATTCTTTAAAAGAATTTATGGTCATCATGAAAACTAATTATTTTAATATTACTTCATAATTTTATAAGTTTTATTTCAAAGAAAATTTTTTCCTTAATATTTTAGAAATATTGTAGACTTAAATAAGTGATTTCAAAGTGATAAGGGTATTTTCCTCCAGAAATTTTCCTATGATCTTTTGAAAGTATTTTCATCCATTTAGACATCCTTTATTGAATATTATGTTGATTATATACTCTAATGATAACATCCACCATATTTATCTTCATTTGTTATGATCATTTTGAAAAGGGAAACTATTGATATTACTTATTTTGGTTCCTCCAATAGATACAGTTATTGACTTTTAAGGCATGTTGATTAAGTTGTATTGTTTTTTCATATGATGAATGAATTGGAAATATTAAGTGATAGGTGGGTCCAATAATTACATATCTAATAATCACGTCAATAGGTCTCATATGAAAAACTAAATTGGGTATTTTTTTCAAGACCTTACCCATTTATGTAATATGTATTGGCATAAGGCCCCAATGGTAAGTTTCAGACAGCCGTCATTATGTGTTCCATAATTATGAAATCAGTTATTGATTTCCAGGTGACTATTTTGATAGTTATGATATCCATGTATAGTTTCTATCTCATGTAATTATTTATATGGAATTATTTTATCATCATTTATTTTATCCATATTAATCATGCCTTATTAGATTTCATTGTATGCATACCCTTACTAAGCATATAAGCTCACCCCTTTCTTATGTTTAATTTCACTAGGATTCTAGTAATTGTGTTGAGATAGATATATAGGGATATTATAAAGGGAATAATAGAGTTATCAAATAAAATACTATATTGTATTTTATTTTTTTCAAATATAATTTTGGATTAAATCAAGTATCTAGTTTACCAAGACTACTAAACTTTTCATTCCTTTGAGATGTGATTACATATATCCAGTGACAATGTAAAAAAGTAACCACCAGCTATAGGCTAATAGGGTCGGGGTATTTACACATAGAAATAATTTTTCACCAACATCAAACTTGAGATCTCACCGATTATTTTCAGCATAAATTTTCTATCAAATTTGATCTTCGCTGATATAATGCTGAGTGGATCAAACTATCTCTACCATTTCCTCAGCTATCTTAGTTCCCAATAAAAAAATTTCTCTAACTATATCCCAAAAAAATATAGTTCTTCAATTACTAACATATAGGGCTTCATAAGGATACATCTAAATACTTGAGTAAATTTTATTTTTGTACAAAAACTTGACCAAAGAAAGGTATTTATCCCCACCACCTTAGAAATCCAAAGAATAGGATCTCAAAATATCCTCTAGGGTTTGAATAGTCCTCTTAGAATAACCATATATCTGAGGATGCAATGCAGTGATAAAGTTCAAATTTGTATTCAATTCTATCTCAGAATTTTTATGTAAACCTCATATGCCAATAAGATATAATATAATGTGGTAAACCATGAAATCTTAAAACTTCCTTGATATATATCCTATAAATCTGATCAAGAGAGAAATATTCTCTAATAGTAATGAAATGTGCTGACTTCATAAGGTGATCGACTATAACCCAAATAGTATTATGGCCTTTATAGGTTTTGGGGAGTCTAAAAATTAAATCCATAGTTATGTTTTACCATTATCATTCTAGAATGGGTAATGTTCATAACGTCCCCTAAGATTTATGTCTCTTTGCCTTAACTTTCTAACATATCAAGCATCTAGATATATACTCGGAAATATCACTTTTCATGTTATCCCACCAGAAATTATATTTCAGGTCTCTATACATCTTTATTCTTCTGAGATGAATGGAGAATGATTGTAAAACCTTAATATTTTAAAAAGAAAACTATGTTTTATATAGTATACAACACGCAACATTGATCCTAAATGAACTATAGAATATTATTATTTAAATATAACTATTATAACCAAGCCATTAAATTGGTTGGTATGAATGAGATTAACTAATTTATGAAATATATATAAAGGTTACACAAAATATAAATTTATTTATAAATTCTTAGTAAATAGTCACTCAATTTTTAGTAAAGTCGTTTTATTTTTGAAAAAATATGTTTTCTTCAAAAATAGTTTTTATTGCATTTTTCGAGAAAATATTATAATTAATTTCAGGAAATTTTAGAAATTTTATTTAATAAAAATTATATCATTTTTTAAATCATCATATCAAAATTATCTTATGGTTAAATTTGGATATTTTCCTGAAAAGTTTGATTTTTCAATAAATAATGAAAAATACTGATTTTTATTGAAAACTGTATTTTTTTCAAGAATTGATAAATTTAAAATTTATTTTAAAATGGTTTCAAAGTAATATTATATCAATTATATTATTTATAATCCAATTATGTTCATTATAATCAATTTTATGGTTAAATTTGGTATAAAATCATTTTTAAACTTAAAATAAATTTTTCTAGAGAACTACTTTACATCATGTTTTATGGGTTTAATTTTAAATTAAATTTTTCTAATTAGGTGAATTAAATCTTGAAAAATGAATTCCATATTTTCAATTAGGAGGTATAAATTTGGTAAATATATCCATTTTAATTTTGCTCATTATGAATAGTAATCATAGTAAATTTTGTTACCACGGTAAATGTAAATTGGGTTAATTAAGGGTAAAAATAATGTGATAAGGACAAAAAAGTAACCCTAACACTTAAAATAATTTTACTTTATGTTTATATTTAGTCCATAATCATCCAAATTTTTAATATATGACCTTTTTTTCATTTTTCCAGGATTTTAACCATTATAATATTTTATGTAAAGAAAAGTCAAAAATGTCATTCTCTTTGTTTATTATCTTTAAATTTTTGAAATAGGGATAAAAAGAATTTATTATAGGTTATAAATGATTATTTTAAATATAAATTTTTATTTTTTATCATGTTAATTTTTTATAATTTTTATTTATGAAATAGTTGCCTTAAATTCTTATGCAACGCCGACATGATATTTATTCAATTAATAGAAAAATAAAATAAATGATTTTAAAAATATTAAAAGTAATATAATTTTAATATATAATTATTTTCAAAGAAAAATATAGATAAATTTAATATGTGAGTGATGTTTTAAATTATTATATTATAATTCCTTTATTTCCATGTTTTTTCAATGTCAAATTAAATAAATAGTGTCAAAAATGACATTAATGATATTTTATGTTAAATAGTATTTTATTAAATTATTTAAAAGTTATAAAAATATTTAAAAATTAAAATTCTAATGATAAACGGTTTAAAATTTTATCCATTTTCCATATATGAGTAATTTTCATCTTATAAGTAAAATTATAACCCTTTAATATTGAAAAAGTCATTACTATGGTTAAGGTTAAAATTGGTTAACTAATAGGTTAATCCAAACAATAAGGTTTAAAATGAAATAAAACCCTTTAAAAATTAATTTTATGATTATATTATACTATATATTAATTATATTTTAATACATATCATTTTAAAACCATTTGAAATAAGTTAGAAACATATTCTATTTTACTATTTCATGTATTTCTAAAATTGATATAAATGATATTTTACAATAAAAAATATTTTATTAAATGATTTAAAATTACAAAAAATAATATATTAGGTAAAGTGATTGGGATATAATTTAAAATATCAAAAAAGTTCCATTTATTATATTTTTTTATATTAATTATCTTGACCCCTAAAGTGTAAAAAACTGTATTATCATATCAATCATCATAAGGGTTGACAGAGAGTTAAAAAAAATATATGGGTAAAAACATCCCTAAAACGTGTAAAATTTTTATTTTATGAGACAATTTCGCATAATAATTATTTTTATTTCTAATTATATCAATTTAGAGGTATTTTATCTTAATAAAAAAAATTTATTAATTTAATAATTCAATAAATTTTAATAATTCCCGCCCCTCTCTTATAAAAGGGAACCTCCTATCCTCTTTTATTCACAATTAAAAATCATTTTTCGTTCATCTAATACCTGAATAAATACCTTAATATAATACCTCCACTCATTTTATAGGTCCCTTTTAGGCGTAATACTAACCTTATAGGACATAAGGTGGAGAGAAAATGAGGTTTCCTAAAGAAGAGGCATAGCTTTTAACAAATGTTTTAGTTTTATTTATTCTTCCACCCACTTCATATCTTTTTAAATCATGATTATATAGTAACATCAGTATATTCCATGTACTAATACTTTATTATATTAATTTAATAACCTATATCCATAACTTTTTCTATCAAATAGGAAACGAAACCATTGTTCGTGTGTGTGAGGATTGCCGCCTCACAAACTGATGTAATTCATTTTCTATCAACACCTAACAATGTTGTTTATAATTATAGATTAAATATATTTAAATTATATTCATAAAATATTTATCATTATTTAAATATAATATTTCATATACTTTCTTACTTTTCTATTCATTGAAAAATGATAACGTCATTCATGCGTATATGTGGATTACCACCTTCACAAAGCGATGTGATTCATTTTTCATCACTGAATCACATAACTGGTATATATAAGTGTATTTGAATATTTAATATGGTATTTATGATATAATGATAATTCTATAAATATAAAATAATAATTACCATCTTTCCATAATGATAATTTAAAAATGAAAATGTTACTCATGCGTATATACAACCTACTATCTTTATGATTGTAACATAATTTAATTTTCATAATAATATTTCATGGTTGGTTTTAAAATTATAATTGGTGTATAAAATAATAATTATTTCATGATTATTATTCTGGATATTATGGAGCAACAACCTATTTGACCATAGTCTACCTAACGACGTCATTTTGGATATGTGAAAAAAATATCATCAAAACGTCTGACATGAGGTTAATTGATTAAGTAATTGATTATAACATGAAAATAAAATGAATGATAAACTTGAAATGGGTTATTAAACAAGTAAATAATTAATATAATTTTATTATTCAGGAATATAAAGAATGCACTTGATTAGTGAGACTCAAGGTAAATAACTTTCTCTTAAAAATCCTCTTTTAAAGTTTCTCTTCCATCTCTTTTTCTTCAATGTACATATTCTTAAAAATATCTTATTAATGTATTTATATGGACATAAAAAAATTTAAACTAAATTTTATTTATATTTTTAATTTCTTTCAAAGTTTTTCAAAAGGATTATTTTTACATAATTTTTTGACTTTCTTTATAAAAAGGTAAAAGGAATGTTCTATTTTAACATATACGACATCAACGGATTTTCCAACCACCATAACCATTATTTTAAGTTTGGATTAATTTGCAATATTCCATGATTTTTTTAATGAAAACCAATTTTTATGGGTACTTTTGTTTTGGAATGGGTTTTTAAAAGGAAAGGGTATATTGAAATCTGAAAAATGTTTTTCACATGAGTCCAAAAGATTTTTCATGGATTATTTGATCAAATATGCAATCATAAAAATATTTTATTCATGATATGGTAAATTATAATTATATATAATTATGGGTGATCCTGATAAAACTTATATGATGGTTTATCCTAATATATATTATATGATGTGTGTTCACAAATAGTATTCCAATGCATTGGGTAATGTTCCTTGTCTTTATAGGAAATGAGGGAGTTAACCAGGGAGGTTTCTCCTGTGGATTTAATTGGGATACATTTATTTCTTAAATAGGTTATAAATATAATTCTATAAGTTTTCTAAAAGTGTTTTTATTTTTTTTCTATGGGTTTTAAAGTTACCCTTTAAGAAAAATGATTATTTTTTCATGTGTAAATTATTTATTTCATAATTTTAAAGAATATTATGATAGTGGTAAATATTTTATGGGTTTTAATGTTTTTAATTGGACTAGAATAATTCTTATTTTTATTCCCCTTATAGAGATTTTTTTTCTCATCCCATGTTTTAAAATGTTTTTAATAGATTTTAAGGTTGGGTAAGAACAAAGAAGAATTCAAGTTGAAATTCATGAAGATTTTTCATGAAAAGAAAATATTTTTATATTTAAATGTTTTATATTTTTGGGAAAAAGGATACTAATTAGAATTTTCTAATTTGTAAAATATAGTTTTTTTATGAATGATTTATAACCTAATTCTTTAAAACTCTAAACTGTAAAGATCCTTGGGTATGTAAGAAAGATAATTCAAGGATAAAGTCACTATAATATGTAATATTTAAGGTTGTTCCTTACAATGATGAACTATGATATTCATATAATATCTCCTTATTCAAGTCTAGTATCGATGATACACATAATCAGTTCCTAAATCTTACCATTCTATCGCAATCATGGTTAAAATTATGAACATTTATCACCTTAATATACAGTTTTATATCCTCCTTGTGCACCTCTTTAATCCTCACATGGATGGACGGTTGAACATTCATCTAATAAAGATCATACCTATATAATTTCCACATGATTTCAAGATCAATATTTTTCAAATCCATAAATATTTGATCTATTTTAATCCCCATAATTTATAAACTATCATGGTCTTTTTGACTAAGAGCATCATCCACCTTGTTCACCTTCCCAGGGTGGTATTATATTGACAAGTCATAATCTTTAATAAATTCTAGCCATATCCTTTGGTGAATATTCAACTCTTTCTGTGTTAATATATAATTTATGATTTTATTATCAGTATATATATTATATCTTTCACTATAAATATAATTCCTCTATATTTTCAATGAAAAAATTACTGATTCTAGCTTAAAAACATGTGTCGAGTAATTATTCTCATGAATTTTCAATTTGTGTGAGGCATAATTTATTACCATGTCATTATTAATGAGTAAACATACCATTCCCTTCTCTAATGCATCAATAAAGATCTCAAACCCTTCTCTTCTATAGGGTATCATAAGCATAGGTGCACTGAATAACTATATTTTCATCTCATTTGAATTTTCCTCACATTTATATACCCAAATAAACTTGGATCCCTTCTAATTAAACATGATTATTAGATTATATAGTCCTGAAAAATATATCACAAAGCACCAATAGTATCCATGAAACCTAAGAAAAATAAAAATCTTAGTTACCATGGTTGGATTGGGAAATTTCTCAATAACATCTATCTTTAAAGGATCCACTGATATACCCTCGCTTAAGATTATATATCCTAATAATGAAGCTTTTTCTATCCATAATTCACACTTTCTAAATTTTTAGTACATTTTCTCCTTTATCAAGGTCTTGAATAAAATCCTTAAATGATCTGCATACTCTTCCTTGCACTTATAATATATAATAATATCATCTATAAAGACTACCACAAACTGATCGAGGTAATCTATAAAGAGCATATTCATTATATCCATGAAGATAGTGGGGGAATTAGTAAGTCCAAATGGAATCACTATAAATTTATAATGAACATACCTCATACGGAAGTATGTCTTGGTTATATCCCCATTATTTATCCTCTATTGATGATATCCAGAATCAAGGTCAATATTAGAAAAGTATTGAGCTTCATGTAGTTGGTCAAATAATTCATCGATATCGGGTAGAGGATACTTGTTATTAATATTTATATTCTTAAATTCTCAACAGTAAAAGAAAATATGCATTGAATCATCTCTATTTATTAAAAAAATGTACAGGTTCACCCTGTGGTGATTCACTTGAGTATATGAATCTTTTATCAATATTATGATATATTTTCTTCTTCAATTATTAAAAATCAATTGGGTTAAGGATACTTCGAAATATTTGTAGCACCAGGTATTAGTTCTATTCAAAACTCAACTTCACAATTCTAAGGAATCCTATGAAAGTATTCATAAAATGAATTATCATATTGGTGAACAATAGGAATATCTTCAAAATTGAGTTTCTCTCCAACCATTTAAGATAAATATCCCTCATGAATGGGTATTAAGACCCATATAATGGAAGTAATTCTCATTCTAGGTTTATGTTCATCCTCACACCAATAAAAAATCATAGGATGATTCCAAATATCAAATGAGGCTTCCCTTACTCTATAATTGATATGGTGTTTATATAGATAAAGTCAATCCCTTCCCAAAATCACATAAAATTAAACTAGAGGTAGAATCATAATATTTATAGGAAACACATCCCCACACAATTATATCAGAGAAGAGATATAATCTTGAGACACTATCATGGAACCATTGGGAATTTTTATTGCAAATTTAATATCAAATCTTTGAGGTGGTTACATGATACCCTTAGAAATTTCATTGAACATAAAACAGTGGGTGGATCTAGAATCAAATAATAAATTTTTAGTTCTATATTGGATGGTAAGTGTACCTTTAACCATCTCATTATCCTAACCCAATTCAATTGTGATAGAAAAGGACTTCCCTTTATCCTTTTTGTTAAGGGGTTTTTGATATCTACCATCCTCATTAGCTCTTAGATTAGGGCATTTATTTTCATAATGAAAAATCTCCATGAATCTGAAACCTTAGATTTCAATGGTTGAATCCTTCTTCTCCTCTATTATATTTTACTATCTTTTCATCCCCCATTCACAATCACTAGCTCGATGGATAGCCTTTCCATAATTAGATAATTTACCTATTCCTTTTAGAAAATTTCCTATGTTCCTTCCCTATATTTTGGAATGTATAATGGTTGTAATTTCTTTCCTCCATGGGATTTACCATTCAAGTTTCCATAAAGCACCATTTTTCTCTTTTTATTACTAAAACTAGAAGAATAATTGGATTTTCTATTCTCAATTTCTACCTTCATAGCACATTGAACTATTTATTCATAGTATCCAAAGTCTATTATGGATAAATAATTTCAAATACTTGGTTTTAGGACATTAAATAATTGATCAATTTTTTCTCATGGTTGATGATAAATCTAGAAGTATACCTTGAAATTATTGTAAAGTTTTCTTTATAGATGATAATAGATTCATCATCCTTATATATCAACTCTAGAAATTCCCTTTTTCTCTTAGTATAAAGAGTTCAAGGAAACTATTTATTTAGAAATACCCTCTTAAAATACTCTCATTCCATAGAGTTTATTTCTTCCTCTTGTATCATGTCCTTGATAAGAGTCTACCATTTATTATATTTACCTTATAATCGATAGAATATTAACACAAATTTCTCATGGTTTGAGCACTTAATAATGGAAAATATCATTTCCATCACATTGATACATTAATTTAAAACTAATGGATTATAAGATCCAAAAAATGAGGGTGGATGTTGTCACATAAAAGACTTAGTTTCATGTTACTCCCTCTTTGGTGCATTCATAATCTTAATATGGTTCAAGTTATTTCTTATTGATTGAGATATTTGAGTAATCATAGACATGAGATATTGTATTAATGATACATATACATTTGGTTTCTCATGAATATGGTCATTTAATTTCCTATAAAAATCATTGTTATCATAATTCCTTTTGGTTCCATCCATTGACTAAAAGAAAAAATAGCTAACATAAGTATTGAGAAATAATAAATAGAGTAAGAAATCATAAAAAAATCATTCATAATTTATCCTAATTATTGACACCTTCTTATCAACCTATGATATTTTAGGTTCATCCAATATCACTTTTGGTTCAGTATAACCTAATATCTAAAAAAACAATACTATCATATGATACTAATTAAGGTGACCTAATCATAACATATATAAATATTACATAATTTTATATGAATATACAATACATATCACAAATACACATGCTCGAGTACCCTAAAGGTTTAGTGTCTTTAGAGACTAGATGTAAATACCCCAACTCCAGTATCTCATAGCCAATGGTTACTTTATCGCATTGACATAAGATACAAGTGATCAAATTCTAAAGGACCTAATAGATTATTAGTCTTGAATAACTATATAAAAACATGATTCCCATTTTACATTGTAAACAAAATAAAAAAAAAATCGTGAAATTAAATATTTTTTCATTTTGAACTCATTCAAATATTCCTTCTTCATATCCTGGAGAAAGGAAAAAAAATAAGGGTGATATCAGATTCTTGGTAAGGGAATGTGAATATTGGAAGCTATTATAGAATAAATAAGTCATAATAAATATGAAAATTTTAGTAACTAAAAACACATTCTATTTAATCAATAATTTAACCATGAAGAATAATATGACAAGAATAAATGATGATCAAATAATTCCATATAAATAATCACATGATCTTTAACCATATCCATGGATATCATAACTATTAAAATAATCACATGGAAATGATTAAATAATTTCATAATTATGTAATGCATAATGTTGGACACCATAAACTTACCGTCAAGGCCTCCTTCCAAGAAATATTACAAAAATGGGTAAGACCTCAACCAAATACCCAAACAAGTTTGTCTCATAAAAATTATCAATGAAATGATTGTTTATAATAGTCCCCTCTCATAATTAATAATTCTAATTCATTCATCATATGAATAAACAATACTGATTAAAATTCCTTAATAATCAATAATTGTCTGTATAGAAAGAACTAGTATACAGAATTTCCATAATTGATTAGTAAAAATGATCATAAATCATTAGGAGAAATAATTAGGATGGTATCATTACAATATATCCCTAGTGTAGCTTAATTAAACAAAAGTTTTATTATCATTTATGAATATAAAACCATAAAAATATCATTAAAAATTTCTTAAGGAAAATACCCTTTTCAATTTGAAATTCACTTTCAAAAACTAAAAAAAATCTAGAATATTAGGGAAAATTTTTCATTAAAAATAATCAAGTAAAATTGTAAAGTAAAATTCAAATAATTTTTTGTTCATGGTAGTAGGAAATTCCATTCATTCCATGTAGGTTAAAACAATGATTCTTTTCACATTTTTTGTATAAAGTCAAAAAGTACCTTGTTTAGAAAACAATAAGAAGATTCACTTAAACCATTTTTTAAAAATTCAAAAACGAGTGAAATTTTATTTAATAAATAATTGTATAATATTAAAACCATTCATTAAAATATTTTAAGGAAAATATAGACATGGAAGAAATAAATTCCTAACTGAGTAGAAAAACAAAGTCAGTTTTCCTTAAAAACATTATATCGGTATCTTTAGTAATTAAATAGAGGAAAATGAAATGAAAACTTTTAATTTATATAAATAACCCAAGGATAATAAAATATAATGGTTTTAATATATAAAGGTAAAATAATTACCCCAATAGAGACTTAAACATAAATAATCCCAAATAATTATGAGATTTTGAAATAAACTCTTACCGCTTTGGTAACTTTTGAATCCTAATCCATATAAAAGAAATAATTTAAAATGAATCTTTAAATACCATGAATATAAATTCAATCATGATATATCAAATAAAAGTTTAGTATATACACCACATGAAATAAACAAGTTGTGAATATGGCATTTGTCTCCTGGAAAAAAAATAAGACACTACTACAAAAATGGGCTTTATCAGCACTCAAAACGGGCTTTAACAGCGCTAAAAAAGTGTTGTAAATCTCAGCGCTAATAAAGGGGGGTCCCCTTTATCAGCGCTTTTTTAGCATTGATAAAGGATACCTTTATCAGTACTAAAAAAGTGCTCATAAATGGATTCTTTATCAGTGCCTTTTTAGCCCTGATAAAGGCACCCTTTATTAGTGCTAAAAAAGCACTGATAAATTCCCTACCTGATGTAAAATAAAATTTTGCAGCAGCACACCCAAACAAGACCTGCAAAAAATAATCATATGAACAAGTATACCCATACAAAATTAACACATAATTCATAAGGTAATTATAGTAAGTATACCCATACAACAAGTATACCCATACACCATTAACACATAATTCATAAGTTAATTAAATACATAAAGAATTCAATTCAGAATTCAAGGGGTTGGGGGCTGTTTAGGGGTTTGGGGTGGCTATCCAAGGGGGGTAGGGGTGTCCAGGGGGTGTGGGTGGTCCAAGAGATTAGGGGGGTTGTCCAAGGGGGTGGGGTGGTGTCTAGAGGGTGTGGGGTTGTCCATGGGGTGGGGGTGTCTAGGGGGTGGGGGTGTCCAGGTGGTGGGGTGGTGTCGAGGAGGGGTGGGGGTCATCCAGGGGGGTGGTGGGGTGTCCAGGGGTGGGGGTTGTCTAGGGTGTGTGGGGGGGCTATCCATGGGGGTGTTCGGGGGGGTGGGGTGGTGTCCAGGGTGTTGGGGGGGATTTCCAGGGGTGGGGTGGTGTCCAGGGGGTGGGGGAGGTCCAGGGGGTTAGTGGGGCTATCCAAGGGGGGTGGGGTGGTGTCCAGGGGGGTGGGGTGGTTGTCCAAGGGTGTGGGGGTGTCTAGGGGTGTGGGTGTCCAGGTGGTGGGGTGGTGTCTAAGAGGGGTGGGGGTGTCATCCAAGGGGTTGGTGGGTGTTCAGGGGGGTGGGGGTGTCCAGGGGGTGGGGGCTGTCCAGGGAGGGGGGATATCCATGGGGGTGTCCAGCGGGTGGGGTGGTGTCCAAGGGGTGTGGGGCTTTCCAGGGGGTGGGGGTGTCCAGAGGGGTGGGGTGTCCAGGGGTGGGGTGGTGTCCAGGGGGGTGGGGGCGGTCCAGGGGGTTGGTGGGGCTATCCAAGGGGGTGGGGTGGGGTCTAGGGGGTGTGGGGTGGCTGTCCAAGGGTGTGGGGGTGCCCAGGTGGTAGGGTGGTGTCTAGGAGGGGTGGGGGTGCCGTATAGGGAGTCGTTGGGTGTCTAGGGTGTGGGGGTGTCCAGGGGTGGGGGTTGTCCAGGGTGGGGGGTGTCTAGGGAGTGGGGGTTGTCCAGGGTGGGGGGTTGTCCATGGGGGTGTCCAGGGGGTGGGGTGGTGTCTAGGAGGGTAGGGGCGGTCTAAGGGGTTGGTGGGGTTATCTAAGGGGGGCGGGGTGGTGTCCAGGGGAGTGGGGGTGGCTGTCCAAGGGGGTGGGGGTGTCCAAGTGGTGGGGTGGTGTCTAGGGGGTGGGGGTGTCCATGGGGTGGGGTGGTGTCTAGGGGGTGGGGGCGGTCCAGGGGGTTGGTGGGGTTGTCCAAGGGGGGTGAGGTGGTTTCCAGGGGGGTGGTGGGGTTGTCCAAGGGGGTGGTGTGGTGTACAGGGGGTGGGGTGGTGTCCATGGGGGTGGGGGTGTCCAAGGGTTGGGGGTGTCCAGGTGGTGGGTTGGTGTCTAGGAGGGGTGGGGCTGTCGTCCAGGGGGTGGTGGGTGTCCAGCAGTTTGGGGGTTGTCCAGGGTGGTGGGAGGGGCTTTCCATGGGGGTGTCCAGGGGGGTTGAATCGTACACATCACAAATGACCCATGGATAATTCTTCTAAAGTATCAAAACAATCCTAATGCATTTGGTCAGATTTCAGTACGTCAGTTGTTTTTTCACTTAAAATTATGTCCATTTTGAACAAAAGAGAGACACTTTGAGTGATACCAGTCACACTGTGCCTCGGATTGATGTGGGGTTGACTCGTACACATCAATAATGACCCATGGATCGTTCTCCTAAAGTATCAACACAATCCTAATGTGTTTGGTCATATTTTTGTACATCCGTTGTTGTTTTCACTTAAAATTTTGTTCATTTTAAACAAAAGAGAGACACTTTGAGTGATATCGGCCACACCATGCCTTGTATTGAGGCGGGTTTAACTCGTACACATCAAAAATAACCCATGGATCGTTCCCCTAAAGTATCAACACAATCCAAATGCATTGGGTTGGATTTCCGTACGTCAGTTGTTGTTTTCACTTAAAATTATGTCCATTTTAAACAAAAGAGAGACACTTTGAGTGATACCAGATACACCTTGCCTCGTATTGAGGAAGGGTTTACTTTTACACATCACAAATGACCCATGGATAGTTCTCCTAAATTATCAACACAATACTAAAGAATTTGTTTGTATTTCCATACATCAGTTGTTGTTTTCACTTAAAATTATGTCCATTTTAAACAAAAGAGAGATACTTTGAGTGATACCGGCCACAATGTGCCTCGTATTAAGGCAGGGTTGACTCTTAAATGTCACAAATGACCCATGGATCGTTCTTCTAAAGTATCAACACAATCTGAATGCATTTGGTTGGATTTCCGTACATTAGTTGTTGTTTTTACTTAAAATCTTTACCATTTTAAACAAAAGAGAGACACATTGAGTGATACCTACCTCATTGTGCCTCGGATTAAGGAGGGGTTGACTCCTACACATCAAAAATGAACCACAGATCATTATCCTAAAGTATTAACACAATATTAATGCGTTTAGTTGGATTTCTATATGTCAGTTGTTGTTTTCACTTAAAATTTTGTCCATTTTAAACAAAAGAGAGACACTTTGAGTGATATCGGCCCCAACATGCCTCGAATTGCGGAGGGGTTGACTCTTACATGTAAAAAATGATCCATGGATCATTCTCATAAAGTATCAACACAATCCTACTGATTTTGGTTAGATATAAAGGTATTTTGTATATTTTACTGGTTTTTCTTATCCAAAGCCCAAAGAAAAGTGGTTCATTATTCTTGTATGTTGCTAGTTCATTTCATCTGTTAAAATATGAATATGACTTATTAGAGAAAGGATGTTTTATTTAATAACAATTACAATTTTCCTATGAACTTGTACATACAACAATGTTTCATCTTTTGATCCCCTTAACCCCTCTCAATAATGACCACCAATTGTACACGTCCCCAAGTCAGATCTTCATTTTATTTATGTACAATCTTACATCAGGTATGTAGCCCACTCATTTTTTAACAAATATATATCGTATTGTGAGTATGAGGCTTTTCTACAGTCATAGTAGTACTACAAAATATATAAATAAAGAATTAATAAATAATTTAAATGAAATAGTAGTTGTTTTTGGAAATACCTCTTTAGGGATGCTAGTTTGTTGATGAAAAATGATCTCTTTCATAAATTTACAAACATAATAACTACAATCATTATCGTTTGTTTGTTTGGACACTATAAAAAAATTATCATTAGGAGAATAAGTAACTTGTGTTGATATGTGTTTGGATAGTAAAATTTTATTATATATACCCTGATATTTTTCCAGACATAGTACTTTCTCTCCTCCTTATGCTTAGCCCATGTCCTCATTAATTTTTTTAGATGATAATGATACACCACCCTATCATAACAGAATCCTCAGTAAAAGATAATATAAATTATATTACTTGATGTTTAGACCTAAAACGTAGGATGTAGTGTCTTAAAGATTTAAAAACTCCATCATGTGTGGTTGGTTTGTTGCATATCCTTGCATTGAATCGAGAAAATAAATCTTTGGAGTATCCAATTTCAATGTAGTTAGCAGCCAATGTTTCCTAAAAACACAAAAAGGAATAAGTAATAAAATAAGTGAAAATATAATTGATATGCTTTAATAGTAGAGTTTTACCCCTGCATGGTTGGTATTAGGAAGAGTCTATCATTTGTAATCTTTCTTTAAAATGTTTTCAGCAAGTCGTTCACTATTTCAACATTTTTTAATGGCTCTAATTTCTTTAGTTGTGTTGATGTGGTATGAGGACTAATGAGTCTGAATTTTGTCTCATGGGAAAATTCCTTCAATTATTTTTTATATATACCTCTATCAATAATATAAAATGCATTTATTCATACTTTTAACATTATATCAACTTATAGAAAATCAATTCATGAAAACATACCTCATATATAAATTTACAACTATGGTGCCTAGCCAACCGTATTCAAGGATATCATTTAAATTTTCAGCAGCAACGAAATCTTGAATTTCCTCTCCATATATATTCTTTTCAAAAACCACTATATGACTAATACCACCTCTTAGCTTCATATCCACATGAGTCTTCAATGCTAGTAAATGTGGATATAGAACAGGTAGTGTTATTGTGCTTTCAGTAGCTCTTTGGGATCAGTTGGTCGATCCTTTAGATTATTTTGAGTCGATGTTTCTTGTCACCCCTTCCCTTTCTCCGTCTATAATAACATTCATTGGTTCAAACCATTTTTTCATTAATTGTTAAAGGTTTCGATTGAAAAAAATGGAAATAAATACCTATTTGTCCACATGTACTCTTACAAGTTGTGATGGCCATTCAATGAATGTCCCAATAGCCTTTTAGACCGTATGAATATCATCATCATCAAGTGGAATAGGTAGCTCTGCATTTGGCTCATGAGCTATAGTAATCATTACTTTCAGATGATCTTTCGGAAGTGGTATATTATACAGCTTATCCTCTAGGATGTTGAACACTATAGCCCTCGCTACAAGTTGATAGGTGGGTGTTGACAGATATAAATCACAGTCATTATCACCTTGTATAAGATCATTATAGGAAAAGTATCAGTGTTTTTCTAATTCAAATTTCATGGGAACAATTATTAGAATATTGATTACCATGGATCGGACAGTTCTTTGAGGGGAATGGCTCACCTCAAAGCTGGTGGGGGTGGGGCGGGATCTTTACTCACTGGTTGTTTTGGAGTTTTATCTTCTCCTTGCTTCCCACCCATAAAAGTTTATAGCAACTCTCCCTACCATTGAAATCGATCTTCAAGAGTTTCTAGTCTTTTTCTCACTTGTTTCATTTTTTTATCTCTATCATCTGTTTGTTTTTTTTTCTCATAATATACTTGGGGTGTCACCCCAAATCCTGTACCTCTGACACAATCATATTGTTCTGGCCACATTAAAGCCATCGATAATAGGTCTGCATCCACTACAAGAGTAGCTGATTCTTGTGAGTATCAGATATAGTAAAATAACTAATTATTTTTATGTAATAGCAATTTAAAACAAATCTTTTAATCGTGGCATACATACACATATTTCCTACCCTTTTTGTGTGTTTTCATCTACTAGCTACCCTTCCTTATTCACACGTTCCTCCTTCCATAGCACATGACATGGGATGGAAGTGTCTTTGGTTTTATACTCATTAATCTACATATAAATATAAAAATATAATTATGATGTTGTTTCTTGGCACTTAACAATATTACTGTAAATTTAAAATATGTACCATTTTCTTTTCTAGTGAAGCGTACCCCATCCTTTATTTATGATAGGGGTATGTTTATTTTGATGCATGTTCTTTAATTTCAGTACTGAGTTTTTGTTTCATAAATGAAATATTTACAATCAAAGTGATGAATACATGTATCCTCAAACAACGTATTATCAGCCACAATGTACCTGAAAATTCTCATCCCCACGGCGGCTAATAAATGCATCCCATGCTTCTTGGGATATCAAGTGAGCATAGACAAGGGGTGGGTGCGGGTTTATTTTACCTTTGGAATCTTTCAAGTGACATTTTGTTAAAATAGTGTGAAAACCTCAAGGACACCTTCTTGCAAGCCTTAGTACAAAATTCTTGTGTGAATCATCTACTATAAATGTACTCTGAAAGAGATTGAGAAGAGTAATACACTATTTTATTATTTTATTTTCTAGTAAATTAAAGAAATAATATCATAATGTTACCATAATTTCTTCCTAGATCACAGCCTTCATCCTGGACACAACATGGTGCCATGAATCTATGTCAATCAGCACGCATTATCGAGTGACAATTCCAATGTAACTACTAAACATAGACTTGTTGGGATTCACATGTTGGCCTCATGCATTCCATCCAACATCAAATTTTATGCCTTTTATTTTCACCTTAAGAACTTTGGCAAACACCGTCAAACTACGATGCACCTGTGTTTTCTGCGACGTCGGTCCTTCATCCCCAACCATTTCATTGATATCAAAATCATCTATATTTTCATCTGAAATGATAGCAATGCCATGTGCTGGTGGTTTTTGGACCTCAACACTAGGAGCGGAAACCGGTTCAAAAAATTATTATTGCTCTACACTATGATTAGTCGCAGTAGTAGCAAAAGCAGCAACAGCTTGAGAGACTTGCTCAGCCTCGAGGTTAGGAGCCCCAAAATGTGTAGAATTAATTATCTGAAAAAGTGGTTGAATAGTTAATTTAGATTACATAAATTCATTAATGATAATATAATAACATGAGATAACAAGATATATATTACAAACAAAATATAACCTATTTATTAAACTCTCTTTTTTTTTCAAAGGCTGGATGGATTTTACACCTCTATCGATTATCCAAATCCCTTTATTGTGTTCTCCTCTAACATACAAAACATCCTCTACATTGGGACCACTATGAAATGATTGTGACGTACCACTGAAAGGATCATACTCAACTGAATTTTCATCAGACCCTTCAGTAGTTTTGGATGACAACAGAACAATCGACCACTTTTGGTTTGCAAGATCTGGAACATAAAATACTTGTACCGCTTTTGATTCCATTATAAACAATTAATCTTTGTACCCTTCTTTACTAAAATCAACTTTCACAAATCCCAATTCATCTATTTTAACTCCACTATTGTTATCAACCCATTTTCATTGAAAATTGGAAATTGTAATGTCGTATAATCCAACTCCAATATTAGTTTGATAATGCCAAAGTATGACATATTTGCATAAATTGGATTTCTGTCCTTACTACCAGAAACATGCATCGCTTCAGCCACAAGTGTAACTCCACTATTTTGCATGATACTATCTTCATCATGTTCATCTGTATAGAATGTATAACCATTAATTACATAATCATTGTAAGATACTACATACACACTTGGTCTGGCGGCTAGCCATCAAAGTCATTCTGAAATTGAATTTGTATTTTCATCTAACTCCTTAAAAATATGGTCCTGAACCCATCCTATAAACTGGTGATTATGTGTATTTGATATCCATTTTTTAGACCTTGATGGATTCAACTACCTAATAATTTCTTTGTGGGTTTCAATATATGGACCAACCTTCCAACTGTTATGGAAAACATAAAGGTGGGCCTACTCCTGATCTGTAATATTGATTGTCACAACATCTCTTCCAGAAATTCCCTCATCCTTAATGTGTCTAGTATGATGAGATTTCAAGAGAGCAATGCTTTCCACATCAGATAGGTATTCGATACAGAATTCAATGTCTTCCTCAAAAATATATCACTCCACTATACAACCCTCTAGCCGACTTCGATTTTTGACATACCCTTTAAAAATCTTCATATACCATTCAACGAGTTACATCCATCTATAGTGCATAGGACCACAACATCGAATCTCTCTCACCAAGTGAAGTATCAAATGAACCATTATATCAAAGAATGTTGGTGGGAAGAACATTTCTAATTCACATAATATGATGACAATTTCTCTTTCTATAGCTGGAAATTTCGCTAGGTCTAAAATTTTGCTACATATATCTTTGAAAAAGAAACAAAGTTTGGTTAATGTATAATGAACATTCTTGGGAAAAATGCAACGTAAAGCTATAGGAATTAAATCTTGCATCAAAACATGGCAGTCATGTGATTTCAAAACTTTTAACTTCAAATCATGCATTGACACAATGGTCAACCTTTACATCATTGAAGAAGTTGAAAAACTAATATCTCTCCTCCCTAGAAAGAGTGTAAGCAGCTAGAGGAAGAAACGTTATATTTTCACCCTTCATGAGAGCCAAATCTTCTCGTATTCCCATGTCAACCATGTCCAACCTTGCCTTAATTCCATCCTTTGTTTTTTCAGGGGCATTTAGCAACGTTTCGATAACACTAGAACATACATTCTTTTCCACATTCATCACCCTTTAATGCTATAGCCTGAAAATTTTCCATAAGTAGGGAAATCATTTATCATCCCATACAACATCACTCTCAACGTGAAGTATTCACTTTTATAAGCATCATACAACATAACACTGGAATACCACAATAACTTCAAATCCTCGATCAAAGAGACAAATAAACATCAATATCATTACCTGGTTGTTTTGGTCCTGATATAATCATAGATAACATGATGAATTTCCGCTTCACACATAACCAGGGTGGAAAGTTATAATTTACCAACATAACAGGCCATGTACTATGAGTGCTAGTTTGAAAAACAAAAGGATTCACTCCATATGTAGATAATGCAAGACGAAGGTTTCTCAACTATTTACCAAATTCAGGATACTCATGATCGATTATATTTTATTGAGGAGAGTCGGTCATGTGACATAATTTCCCATATTTATTTCTTTTATCTTCATGCCACGAAAATTGTCTTGCAGTTTCTTCGCTTCCATATAGACGCCTAAACCTTGGAATGATTGGAAAGTACCATACAACTTTCGTAGTACTGGATTCATATTTCTTGTATCGAGAAGCACCACACTTTGGGAATTTTGTAAGTGATTTTTTCTCCTTGTGAAATAGTATACAGTCTTTCGGGCAGGCATGTATTCTTTCAAAAATCATACCCATCGAGCGTAGCATTCATTTAGCTTCATATGTCCGGTTTTGGAGCTCATTATCTTCCAGGATCATGTCATTAAAGAGAGAAAGTAGTTCTATAAAACTGGCATCACTCCATATATTGCCTACTTTCAATTTATACAACCTCAGTACAGCTGACAATGCTATATATTTAGGGCAACCATGATATAATGGCATCTTTGTACAACTCTTTAACTTCTCAAACAATTTTGGGCAATCACGGAGTTCATCTTCAATTGTCCTTGTCATTTTCTCAATATGATCTTCATCATCATTGATATCTGTAATCACATCCTTCATACAGTCTTCTTCATTAACCATATTTGTATTCATATTTGATGATCCATAAAATGCATTTTTATCCCAACCAGTAGCTACATTCGCTTTTTCTCCGTGTTTATTCCAACATTTATAACTCCAATATATTTTGTGACATATCAAATGTTCTTCCAACTCCTTTAGAGTAATTATTCTAGAATAACAACAACGTAAACATAAAAAAAGGATTTGAGAAGAATCCTTTTCATGATCCTTTTCAAACTTGATGAACTCTTTCACTCCATTCTCATACTCTATTGTCAAATTATTAGCATCCATCCAATATTTATTCATCTTCGTCTTATTTGAATCTCAAATATTAGTATTTATTATTCAAATAAAAAAAGACTTCCAAATATAGTAGAACAGAACCAATTCCTTATAAAAATAGAGATTAATAGAGCCTAACCATTTCCAATAAAGATTTGGAAATCAACAGAACTTGGATAAGCCCCCATAAAAATCAACACACTTTCCAACCCCCTTACCAATAGTTTTATCACCCACCACCCTTGCAGCAAAACATTAAACATCCTTTTAACCACCCCTACCAGCCACCTCATTCATAATAAAATAATCACATTAAATAGCCCAAAACTAGTGACCAAAATCAAATAAAATGAAAACAAGGATACAATTTTGATGAGAAAACTAATATAGTGGATACATTTCCAAACACAAATGGGTTCTTGGGGGAAAAAAATAACCTAGTTTTATCCAAAATTACTATGGAATATCATAGGTTTTGTTACCAAAATTAACATAAGAAATAGAAAATTAAGGTTAGTGAACATAAATTCTATCATAAACATCTAAAGAATATTCAATAACTCTCCCTCACTAACATGGGGCTCTACCAATGCCTACCATATACCTAGAAAATAATTGAAAAATTAGGAAAAATAGTTTATTGTACCTATTTCTAATATTACTAAAAGAAAAGTATAACGTACATATATCGTACCTCCAAACAATCCTATAGCCTCCTGGTAAAAAGACTAGTGACTACAACTATCCGAGATTCTAACCACTAACTTCCCAATATAGGAGTGGTCTACTTAGGGGTAGTATTAGTATAATTAAACCAAAGTTCCATCCACCTCATACTGCTCACCGATCTCCTTCATCACTTTAGTGTTGTACGGACCTCCTTTCTCCATTTCCTTCCTCGGCCTAGGATATTTTTCGACTACCTCTCTGACTGTAGCATGAATGTTAAGAAAATTCAATGTGATATGTCTATACCCATCACAATCATATTAAATTCCTTAGATTAATGGGCTATCCTTGAGGTACCTATGAATGATAGTGCCTCTTGAGATGATACTTGCATCACACACCTACTGTGGATGGGTGTTGCTAACCCTACATCCCAAAAGATCACTATATTAAAATATTATGATATCAACTCAAACCATAGGCATAATCATAGAACACTAATATAGCCATCCAAATATTAGTATTACATATTGAATTCCACCAAACCACTAGAGTTCGGTCTATGAATTGATCAATATAAATTAATGGATTTAATAAAAAGAGATGAAATACAATCCAACCAAGTGAAAGAAATTTACAATCTCCTAAGAATAAATTCATCCCCCATCACGTAATCGGTTTCTCCATAGTGTAGGTGTACTTAACCAAAATAACTTGGCCTGACACTCCAAGGGTAGTTCTTTACTAGAGAAGTGTCTATTCAAAAAAACAATCTTGATACCCATAATAGGTATCATGGAATAATCACTATCTACCCAATGAAGTGTATGGTGTATCCCCATTTTCAAGAAAAAACCTTCTAGACTGGCACTTAGGAACAACTGGTCATAGAGGTTCACTAAGTTGACACCACCCTTAAATTATCCTTGACATAAAAGAAAGATTTGTGGAATTTACCATTGATAGAAGTCAAGAAACATCCCACAATACTAAAAAGAATTAACCACCCAAATACAACTGCTCACATGTTCATACCACTATCTAAACCCAAAGTCCTTTTCCAAAGAATACCATTCACCTTTCCATCGATGCGCTACTCTGATCTCATCATCTTCTGTGGCCCTAATGCATGAAGACAGGAGGCCACTCCATGAATCTTGGTTTAATAATAAATGAACCTAAATGGCTTATAGGCTCCACTATGAACCGTATCAAGGAGAGACTCAACTTAGAACACTATAACTTCACAAAGACACTCATCATCTCTAGTATATGGGTTGATGCATACACCATATCCTTACCAAGATTCCTTATGAAGCATTCCAGAATTCCTCGACATTCATAGGGAAGAAAAGTATTCTTCTTGCACACATCACATAAAACCATGCTCACCAAATAAGGGAAATATAACTTAACATCCACAGGGTTTGATACATTTTCTATATTTGAGGGGTCCTAATCACTATCATAAATAGAACCTTCCCCATAAACACAATCACCAGCACATCAAGACACCCACAAAGTGTAACCAATTAATAATGAGGCGGAACCTATCAAAACTATTCTTTTACATGAAGGGGTTTAAAAAAAGACCACTTTCCCTAGTATAGATAAACCCACTCCACCAGAAGGATAAGGAAAAAAATACTCAACATTAATAGAATATTCATGTATAATAAGGTCTAGCTTGTGGTTTCACGATAATATCAAACCCTCCTACATATGAAACTTGGTGAAAAATAAATTTGAGTTTCAAACATCATAAGGACCCATGGATAATCATAAAAAAGTCGTACTTTAGTTCAAATCATTTGCTAACTAAGTATAAGAATCCACTATGTGTGCTATTTCATGACATAGATTGTTAGAACTCTATGTTAGTTAGCATATAATTCAAGGGTGGTGATCATGGGGAAGAATCTAAACATCAACCTAATGATAACTACTCTCATAGAACCTGTCCACCAAAAATAAACCTAAAAGGAGTAGTGGGAGACTTACCTAGATTATATCGCACCCACGATGGTGGGAGAGAAGAAGCGTCGAGCGGTCAGGGAGCCTTCTTCACTACGTCGAGAGGGGAAGGTGTGACCGCCAGAGGGGGAGGTGCATGGGAGGAGTCGCCACCATTGAGAAATGGAGGAGTAGGATTCGCGTGGAGTAGGGTCCAACGGAGAAGAGGAAGTAGGGTTTGCAGGGAGGAGGATACGCGGAAGGGGTTTGAGGGTGAGGATAAGGAGTAGGGCTAACGGTGGAGGTCCGGCAAAGAGAAGATCGAGGGGAGGGGAGTTTTCGTAGGGGTACAACACCGCGAGGGCTTGAGGGCACGACAAACAGAGGATATTGTGAACCCAATTTTATAAAATATGGGACTATGGTTTTATGAGCGCTAAAAAAGCACTGATAGAGTCTTCCTTTATCAGGGCTAAAATTTTAGCGCTCATAAAGGAATCCTTTATCAGTGCTTTTTTAGCGCTCATAAAGAGTACTCTTTATAAGCGCTAAGAAAAAATAAATTATAAATAATTCCTTTATCAGTGATAAAATTTTAGCACTTATAAAGGGTTCCTTTATTAGTGCTTTTTTCTTAATGCTGATAAAAGGTGGTACTTCCCTTTCCCGTTTTTATAGTTGTGAGATGAGAAACCTTTACCTTATGTACGACTTCATTTATATGTGTTTCAACCTAATATATAATAAATATAGATTTATTATAAATATATTAAATACTAATACTAATACATATGATACCATATATTATTTACTTATAACATTTTATCACCTGTGTTTTAACAATTTTATATTAAAATCATTATTTCTGGTGATAACTGCTTCATTTTTCATATATGTTTTGGTCCGATAGTTTTGGTCCTTTAAATTTCATCATGGTTACATAATATATGAAATTTTAATCATGATATAAATATCATATATATTAATTATATACATATTTATAATAATCCATAAAATTTAGATATATAAAATTTAATTACATCGTTCATGGAGATGGTAGGTCGTACGTACGCATGAACATTATTTCCATTTTATGAAGAATAGAATTAAATAAAGTTAAATAATAATTCCCAATTATAGGATAATTTTTATAACATATAAATCTTATATATTCATTAAATATATACTTATTACTATCCATGTAAAGCAAAAAATAAAAAATAAAACACATCACTTTCTGGAGGTGGTAGTCTACAAGTACGCACGAGCGATGTTATAATTTTACAATTAATTTGAAGGTAATAAGGTAGATATGATATTATAATTTAAGAAGTATAATTATTTCATAAATATCATATATATTAAATAGTTCCATATTTATAACCATCCATGTAAAGTGGTGATGAAAAATGAATTACACTGTTGTGTGGAGGTGGTAAGTCGTACATACATATGGGTAATGTTTTCACTTTTCATAGTATGGAAAAGAGATAGAAAATGGTTGTAAAATAGTCATAAAAACATATCAGTATATTTATGATATTTTATTTATAATTTTATAATGGTTACAAAAAATTTATAGAAATTATAAGAAGAGATAAATTTGAAAGAGTCAGTAAAAATGATTATTATTCTTCAGTAGATTTCCTTTAGATTCCTTCTTAAGGACCCTTGGAATGGTCTTTAAAGAAGAAAATAACCTTTAATTAGTGGATAGGGAAGTTTATAAGAGAAATTTAATGGGTTTTTTCATGCTATATGGTTCAAATTGGTGTGAATAATTGAGATAAAGGGGGTCCTTTTATAAGAGAGGGAAATGAAACACTTCGAATTTCTAGAAAGATTAAAATATAATTAAGAAATTATAAATAAAAATGATTCCAAATGGATTTATATTTGAATATAAAGAGTATAAGGTTCAAATATCATCATATAATTAAATTTTTATAGGTTTTTATGTCATTTTAAACCTTATCTTCTAGTTTAATACCTTGGTTAACCAATTTTAATCTTAACCATGGTTATGACTTTTTCAATCTTAAAGTGTTATAATTTTACATATAATGTGACAATTAGATCATAAAGAGAAATAGATGAAATTTTTTACCATATATTATCCCACTTTTCATCTTTCAATATTTTTATAGTTTATTAAAAAAATTACTGAAATGTTATTTTCAGAAAATATCATTAATGTTATTTCCACACTATTCATTTAATTTAACATTAAAGACACTAAGAAAAATATGTATTTTGAATATAAATATTTAAACATAAAAAAATATTAAATATTTTTCTATAAAATTCTTGGAACATAATAATTTATCCAAATTGAATTACCTTTAAGATTTTAAAATCATTTATTTTATTATTCTCTTAATTGAATAAATATTGTGTATGTGTTGTGTAAGCATTTAAGATAATTATTCAATCATTAAAAATTTAAAAAAAACTACAATGATAAAAAAAAACTAATTTCTAATTAAAATAATTATTCATAACTTAAATTTTTTTCTTTTTATCTTTATGAAAAAAAATATATGATATTAAATTCAAGAGAGTGACATTTGGAATTTATTCTTTCCTTAAATTAATATAAGGTTTGCTATCAAATAAAAATGGAACCAAGTGGACATATATTCTATAATTAGATGTAAATGTCATAAATCCACCCATAAAATAGGATAAAGTTGAGTTTTGGGTTGATTTTGAGACCTTGACTCATGGTTTTAACCTTGTTTTACCCATTTTACCCTTACTGAGGTGACAAATATTTACATATTACTATTCATATTAACCAAAAATAAAAGGAACCTATTTACCAAATTTGATCCTAATGATTCAAAATATTTTATAAGTTTTTTAATATTCATAACTATAAGTGGGTGCAATTAATTTAAGATAAAAAATTCAAAACACAATGAAAAATGGTTTTTTAGAAAAATGCTTATTTAAACAAAAAAAAAATTATACCAAATTCAACCATAAAATTGATTCCAATAAAATTAATTGTATAATTAATAATATAATTGAAATAAATTTACTTTTAAATAATTTTAAAAAAATAAAATCTATAAATTCTTGAAACCAAAATACAATTTTGAATTAAAATATGTATTTTTTACTATTCACTGGAAAAATAAATCCTTTCAAAAAATACCAAAATTTAACTATAAGATAATGTTTAAATAGTGATTAAAAATTTATATATTTTTTATAAAATAAAATTTCTATAAGTTTTATAAATCAATTATAATATTCTCTCACAAAAAGAAATAAAAACCATTTTTGAAGAAAAAATATTTTTGAAGAATAAAATAACTTTACTAAAATTTGAGTGCTTATTTCATAATAATTGATCAATATATTTTTATTGAGTTGGTAATTTATATATATATTAATAATTTGGTTAATCCTATTCATACCTTCTAATTCAACGGTTAGGTTATAATAGTCATATTTAAATAATAATATTTTGTGGTTCATTTAAGCTCAGTGTTGTGTGTTGTATACGTTATTTAACATAGTGTACTTTTAAAATATAGGGGTGTTAAATTATCACCCCTTTAAAAAATCATCATTTAAATTTGAACTTATTTTCAATAATCAAGGGTTTGATATTTTAAAATTCCTTTATTGAAATCCCACATCATAAAAATGCTTAATAAAAAATTCCTCTTAAAAGATGGACAAAGAAACAAGAAGGTCATCTAGAATAACACATAAATAGGTTTCAAAATATGAGATAATTAATGGGAAGTGAAAATATTTATATGGAGTAAAAAATAAATTTCCAAATGATGATAGAGAGTAACATAGAACATTGATCACAAGAAATTTAATGATCATGAGAAAGTTAACAACCACAAAAACCATAAATCCATAAGATCTAAAAAGGACCATAGATTCATTAGGAATCAATGTAATAAGAAAAAAATTTGTTTCAATATCCTTTTCCTATATTTGATGAAGTTATTTAACATATAAAATGAAAACATAAGAAAATATATTTACTTGAAAAGTATAATCTCATCATTTAATCAATTTCTTCCACAATATCATATTTTTGCTCCCAATGATGACTATTTAAGATGGATTTTTCATTCCTAAAGTACAAAAATAAACTTATAATGGATCAAATAATACATAAAAGGATAAAAATATATTCTACTTAACTTTAAATATTAACCAAAATAAAAATCAGTACCACAGGGTAAGATAATATCCAAAATGTATAAACCTTCATATGAAGAAATAATACATTTTACTTGAAAATTTACACAATAGAACCAAAGGATTGACTTAGATTATTAAAAAAAATAAACCTATATCCCAATTAACCTCAATAACCTCAATATTAATTAATTGTTTAACCTTAATAGTGATCTCATACTTTTTAACTTACATCCCCAAAAAAATTAATTTCATTATTCCCAAATAATATTTCATGTTAAACTACATGTTAAAACTAAAAGTTACATATACCTCAACCTAATAAAGCATACCTGAAAACATCATTAATCACCATAATAAATAACTATATAATCTTATAATGTAGTGAAATTCAAACCAAAATATCATGAATCAAATTTATACACTAATTCGAAAGGTAATCCTTAGATTGACCATAAATATCCCTAAAAATATCACATTATCAATGAATCCATTTTTAACCATAAATATTATATATATCCCACTACCCAATAGAATAAAATTAACTCAGAATAAAATCATATACTACCCCAAAGGGATACTTAAACCTCAATAGATTATTCTTCCTAAAAACCATTAAAATGTTCAAAACACCACAAAATCACATCACTTAAAACCTCAAAAAGGGGTATTCATTCCTTTGAAATTATAGAAAACTTAAACTTATAAACTCATTATGGTATCCATAACTATTAAGTTAACCCCACATGAAAACATATATATTTCCAAAAATTAATACAATCCTTATTCCAAAAAGAAAATCACAAACTATTTATATAAATCTAAAAATGCAATAAACTTATTAAAAAATGAATTAAATGAATTTGTCATCAAATCACTCACCAATTTCAGGGTTAGAAATAATATCCCATTTACTTCATCAATTTAAATCATCTATCTATCCCAACTAAACATTATCACATTACCACTAAATCAATTTTATTGGTTATCAGTACCTTTCAACACATCATTTTCAAATCCTTAGAGAAAATCTACTATGGAACAATCCTTAGATGTCACGTGATTCTTATATATAGAATATCATTGATATGACACTTTTAAAACATAATTCTCAACTTTTAATAGGAAAACCCTTAAATCCTTACAATTCAAATATTAGCATAGCATAGGTCCTTCCTTGATCTAGGATTCAACCCTTAGATTAGGGCATTGTCTTAAATAATTAACATATTCCAAACACATATTACATTGAACTATAAATGGTACCTTGGGATGAACTTCATATCCATCCATAAAAATATTCATTTTTTCTCAAAAATTCATTGATCTATTCCCTTATTTTCCTCATATAAATTATTTTATTATTCCTTTAAGACATTCTATGGGGTGTTTCTTTCCACATTTCTAACATAATAAGTTGATATTTCTTTCCCCCATGGTCTTCACCACCCGATTTCTCAAAAAAAAATCTATTATTATCTTATTTTTTATTCCAATAGTTAGTTAATGTATAGTTTGGTAGTAATATATCATTATAACTAATTAGGGATGGTCAAAATATCTTTCACTCCAGTCATCATCCAACTTGGTTTATTATAACCACCACATTGTTCATCACGTTCAGTATTAACATGATTCCTCCTGGTTCCATCCATTGACTAAAACCAAAATTAAAAGTATAAGAAATAATAATAAAAGAGGTAAACCATATAATTATGAAAATAATTTATAATATGTTTAAATCATGAAACCTTCTTTTTAATATAATACACCTTAGGTTTAAACTAGGTCATTCATGGTCATCAATTATCCACATACTTCATAATGGTTTATAAAAAAATTAGAACTAACTTAAGAATAACCCTCATGAGTATAAAACTAGGTGTGTAGTAAGGGAACACTCATCATACACTAGAATGATGGTGGAGGTATACTTGACCAACTCTTTTCTAGGTTATTACCCCTAGATGAATTTCTGTTAATAACTATGTCCACTTATAGTATCCAAAGAGGGATGTATTGCTAGGAAAACTATATAATCACTACCTTAAAAAAATTTTATGATTTTTTCTGATACTTATACTTATCCTCAAATTAATTCATATGGTTATGTTCTCTAATATATGTTTTCCTAAATATATTTCTCAAGGTTTCTACTAAACTTCCTCTTATTCCAACACTAAAGACCCTAAATCCAATATCCCAAATTTGGTGGTTACTTTATTACATTTTTATAAGATAAAATTGATTTTATCCCAAAGAAACAAATAGTTTAATAGTATTGAATAACCAGATACAAACATTCTTCCCATTTTACATTGGGAATAAAATATAAAACATTGTGAAAGTAAATATTCTACATCCTTGAACTCGTTCAAATATTACTTCTTAATATACTAGGGAAAGGAAAAAAAATAAGGGTGATATCAGATGCTTGGTACGGGAACATGTATATAAAAGTAAATTATATAATAAATAAGGCATAATTAATATGTCAGGGTAAAGAGCATAAAGAATAATATGGTGGGGATAAATGATGATTAAATAATGAAATATAAATAATTACATGATATTGAAACTTATCTATAAATATCATAACTATAAAAATAATCACATGGAAATCAATAAATGATTTCATGATGATGTAATGTATAATGTTGGATATCATAGGCTTACCGTTAAGGCCTCATTCCAATACATCGTAAATAAGTTGGTAAGGCCTTATCCAAATACCCAAACTATTTTCTCTCATGAGACCTACCAATGCATTAAGGGGTTATAAAACACCCCTCCTATCACTTAATAAGTCTAATTCATTCATCATATGAACAAAAAATACAACTTAATATTCTTTAATAATCAATAATTGCTTGTATAGGAAGAATTAGTATACAAAATGTTAATAATTTCTCAGTAAAACTAATCATAAACCATCCACACAAAGAATAAGGATGGTATAATTACAATATATCCCAAATATATCATAATTAAAATAAAGGGTTTTTATTGAGAAGTATAGAAATACCATAAAAATAGCATTAAAACATTATTGAGGAAAATACCCTTTTCACTTTGAAATTCACTTTTAAAAACTAAAAATTATAAAATATTGGGAAACATTTTATTTAAAAATAATCAAGGAAACATATAAAGTAATATTCAAATAATATTTTGGTCATGATGGCGGGAAATGTTTTTCATGTCATGTACGTTAAAACAAAGATTCCTTTAACATTTTTGGTATAAATTCAAAAAGTACCTTGTTCGGAAAATGAAAAGAAGATTCCTTTTAGGACATTTTTTAAAAATTAAAATATGGGTAAAAATTCCTTTAATAAATAATTGTGGAATATTAAAAAAATCTTTAAAATATTTTAAGGAAAATATGGACATTGAAGAAAAAGATTCCTAGTCGAGTTGAAAAACAAAGTCAGTTTTCCTTAAAAAAATTACTTCGGTATATTTAGAGCCTAAAGAGAGTAAAATGAAAGAAAAACTTGTAATTTTTATAAATAACCTAAGGAGATTAAAATATATTGGTTTTAATATATAAAAATCAAATAATTCCCCTAAAAGAGACTTAAATATAACCAATACCAGATAATGATAAGATTATGAAATAAATCCTTACTAATTTGGTAAATTTTGAATCATAAAAAATGAAATAAATAACTTAAAATTAATCTTTAAATAACATTAATATAAATTTAATCATGATATATCATATCAAATGGTAATTATATTCAGCACATTAAAGAAACAATTAGCATATACGTCATATGTCTCATGAAAACAAAAGTGAGATGAGAAACCCTTACCATAGGTTTGACTTCCTTAATATGTGTTTGAAACACATATATAATATATATATATTCATTATAAATATATTATAGAATAAAAATAATATATATAATACCATATATTATTTACTTATAACCTTTTATCACCAGTTTATTAACAATTCTTTATTAAAATCACTATTTTGGGTGATAACTACTTCATTTTTCATGTATGTTTTGGTTAGGAAGTTTTGGTCCTTATAATTTGATCATGGTTAAATGATATTCATAGTATTAATAATTATATAAATATAATATATATTCATTAAATATATAGTTATAATCATTCATAAAAGTTAGGCATAGAAAAATGAATTACATTGTTCATGGAGACGGTAGGTCATGCATACGCATGAATGTTGATTCCATTTTTCAACGGATGGAATAAAAGAAAGGTAATTAATAATTCAAATTTATAGTATCATTTATATATCATATAAATCATATACATTCATTAAATATATCCTTATTACCACCTATGTAAAGTGGAAATTAAAAACAATACACAACTCTTCGTGGAGGTGGTAATCTGCACATATGCATGAGCGACGTTATCATTTTCCAACGGATTGTAAGTTAAGAAGTTAGATGCTAAATTATAATTTTAAAATAATAATTATTTTATAAATATCAAATATATTCATTATTTTCATCTTTATAACCATCTAAGTAAAGTGGGGATTAAAAATTAATTACGTCGCTACATGGAGACGATAAGCCGTACGTATGCACGATCGATGTTTTCGATTTTCATCATATGGAAAAGAGATGGAAAATGGTTTTACCATGATCATAATAACATCTCAGTATATTTATTATAATTTATTTATTATTTTATAATGGTTACAACATATTTATAGAAAGTATAAGAATAAATAAATTTTAAAGATTCGGTAAAGACGATTACCACTTCTTCAGTAGACTTCCTTTATATTCCTTCTTAAGGACCCTTGGAATGGTTTTTTTAGAAGTAAATAACCTATAATTAGTGTATAAGTAATTTTATAAGAGAAATTTTTAGATTTTGGTCGAGATATATGACCCAATATTGTGTAAAAATTTGAGAGAAAGGGCGTCCTTTTATAAAGGAGGGAAAGGGCACACATGTAATTTCTAAAAAGATTAAAATATAATTAAGTATTTCTAAATAAAAATTATTCCAAATGGATATATATTTTAATACATGGAGTATAAGGTTAAAATAACCTCATAAAATAAAATTTAAACTGGTTTTAGTTTCATTTTAAACATTATCTTTTGCTTTAACCCCTCGATTAACCAATTTTAATCTTAACCATGGTAAAGACTTTTTCAAACTTAAAGTGTTATAATTTTACTCATAATTTGAAAATTGTATCATAAATGGTAAAGGAATGAAATTTTAGTGCATATATTATCCCTATTTTCCTCTCTAAATCTTTTTATAATTTTTTAAATAATTTAATAAAAATTTATTTTTATAAAATATCATTAATATCATTTTTGACATTATTCATTTAATTTGACATTAAAGACACCAAGAAAAAATTTAATTAAAATATAATACTTTAAAACATCCCTAATATTATATATTAATCTATAAAATTCTTGTAACACAATAATTTATCCAAATTGTGTTACCTTTAATATTTTTAAAATCATTTATTTTATTTTTCTATTATTTGAATAAATATTATTATACTAGGGTTTCGTAAGAATTTAAGGTAATTATTAAATCAATAAAAATTAAAAATAAAATAATATGATAAAAAATTAATTATCTTTCAAATAATCATTTATAACCAAACTTATCCTCTTTTTATCCTTATGTAAAAAATTTGGAGTTATTAAATTCAAGATAGTGACACTTTTTATTTATTCTTTCTTTAAATTAATATAGGGGTCATAACCAAAAAAATGGAACAAAGTGGAAATATATTTTATAATTTTATTTAAATGGTCTATATCCACCCATACACTTGGATAAATGAAAGTTTTTGGTTGATTTTGAGACCTTATCTCATGGTTTTAACCTTATTTTTTCCATTTTACCCATATTGAGATGATAAATATTTACCATGGTTACTATTCCTAATGAAAAAAAAAGAACCTATTTAAAAAATATAAAACTCCTGATTCAATATATGTTATAAATTTTTCAAGATTCAATCTCTAGAAGTGGCAAAGATTAATTTAAGATAAAAATGCAAAACACAATGAAAAATATTTTTTCAAAAAAAATCCTTTTAAGTATAAAAATGTTTTTATACAAAATTCAACCATAAAATTGAATACAACAAAAATAATTGGATTATTAATAATATAAGAGATTTAATATTACTTTTAAACCATTTTAAAAAAAATAAACCCTATAAATTCTTGAAAACAAAATACAATTTTGAATAAAAATAGGTATTCTTCAATATTCACTAGAAAAATAAATCTCTTTGGAAAAATTCCAAAAATTAACTCTAAGATAATTCTTAAATGATAATTAGAACAATTATATCCTTTTTATAAAATAAAATTTCTAAAATTTCTATAAATTAATTATAATATTTTCTCAAAAAATCAATAAAACCCATTTTTTAAGAAAACATATTTTTAAAGAATAAAATGACTTTACTAAAAATTCAATACTTATTTCCTAATTATTAATCAATAAATTTATTTTAATTAGGTCCTTTATATATATTTTAATAAAAAAATTATCCTATTCATACCCACCAATTCAACAGTTATAATTATGATATTTAAATAATATTATTTCATGGTTTATTTCAGCTTAGAGTTCCATGTTGTATACGCTATCGAACATAATTTTATTTTAAAATCTTAGGGTGTACATTCTACCCACCACCCCCCTAAAAAATTTAATCCTCATAATTTGAAATTTTTCTCGATAATCAAGGGTTTGATATTTGAAAATTCATTTGTTCAAAACCCACATCGTAAAAGGGGTTAATAAAAACTTCCTCTTAAAAGAGAGAATTGGAAATTCAAACGTCATATGGAATAACACATAACTAAGTTTCAAAATATGAGAGAACTAATGAAAATATATATACATAGAGTAAAGAATAAATTTTTAAATTATGATGGATAGTGATAGAGAATATTTATCATAAGAAATTGAATGATCATCAGAAATTTAATGACCACAAAACCATAAATTAATAAGGTGAAATGAGGACTATAGATTCATCAAGGATTAATTTAATATGAAAAAAAAATTCAAGATCCTTTTCTAAGAGTTGATAAATTCATTTAACATCTAAACTGAAAACATAAGTAAATATACTTACTTGACAAGTAGAATTTCATCCTTTAAATAATTTCTACCCCAATCTCATAGTTTTTTTTTCAAACGATGAGTATTCAAGATGAATTTTTTATACTAGAAGAACTAAAATAAACTTCTAACATATCACATAATCTATAAAAGGATAAAAAACATATTCCACCTATATTTAAATATTAACCAAAACTAAAATGGTTACCACAAGGTAATATAATATCTTAAATTTATAAACCCTTATATAAAGAAATAATACATTTTACTTCAAAATTTACATAATAACACCAATGGTTCAACTTATATTATTACACAAATAAATAAACCTACATCCCAATTAACCTGACTGACTGAAAATTAAATTTTTATTATTTCAAATACTTTTTAGGGAAAAGTGAGAAACCAAACATTCAACCACAAAAAAGATATGACAGATCCATTAAAGCATAATTTAATTCTACCGGTGTTAATCTCCCTAAACAATTTCCAGGATAAAGAGTTTACCTGAGTGTTTGGTTCGTCCTTTATCAGATCTTCAAACTCATAAGCTAGATTATCCCATGACTGTATGTACTCCTCAAGGATGATCTTCCCATTGTTGAATCCCCCCAATGAGGATAAGATCATGCTTGTCTATCCAGGTGTATTTCTCCTCACTGAGAGTCACCTATAGTGACATCCCCATCATTTTGGTAGCTTCCTCCTTAGAGGCATTTAGTAGAAGAACATGTTTGACCACCTCTTCTTCCGAACTCAAGAGAAAATCCAATGCTTGTTCACCCACACCACCTCACTTTTATTGATCAACAACCCCACTTTCCATCTTCTTGTCATTTAACTTCTTCGATGATTATGTCTCCATTGGAGGTGCTAAATAGGATTAATCCTTTCCTTTATGGGTCTGCCTCCTGTTACCCCTCAGATTTGGAGGCTCACTTGTCGAAAAAATGCTACCATCTTCACTCAACTCCTTTTAGAAAACCTCATCATTGGCCTGGTGCATGTCTGGATAATCTTTATTCTATCCATCCACTTCTAGCACTTCAAAACTGTTGCATAGTTGAACCAGAGTCCAGATCGTTGGGCTAGCACCCCTTGTATTTCCAGTTTTGGTTTGGTGAACTGTGTCCTGAACAAACCCCTACAAACCCTCCTTGGAAAAAGCACCACTACCTACCTTTAAAACCTCAGAAAATGAAGCTGCATTGGTTGGGAAAGAATTACCAAATATTTATGTCACCTTCTCTCTAGTATCTTTCTCATCACTACCTACCACCCTTGTGACAGCAACATTACTCACATCCAAATGAACCTCTATCAAAGTAGGGTTGCTTCTAATGTGGCTAGTATCATGCATGTTTAGTGTATTACACTCTGACGTCCCATCTAGGTATTTCCTTAGTCTATTAAGAATATCATATGCCTTTGGATTAGGAGCTAAAACCCCTGGTTGTATGTTGGTCATTGTAACATTCGAGTTACTCATAATCACATCCCTACTATCCTTGCAGATTGAACCTCCACCAGTCTCCACTGATATACTTTCATCCACATCTATTGTCTTACCAACATAATGTTTAAACAAGGATTGAGTCACCGCGCCACCGGTACCTAAATACTTCAACCCCCTATGCCTGAAATCCTCCACACTATGACTTAATCTTATGCACGACGAGTAGAATTGAAACCATGACTCAGACACAACCATTTTACTATACTGAAACTCCTCACCCACATCAATCAAAAACTAATCAACATGTGGTTTATCAACATAAAATTCAACACAAATATGTGGGGAAATCGGATGTCATACCTTCTTCGTCCTACTATCTGAACATAAGTATCATCCAACTAAATTACTAAGCATTCATAGAATCTATGGGTTTTGAAAAGGTAGAGGGAGATCTAGAAATCTTACCCATACTGCCATTTTTGAAGAATCCCTCTTCATATGGAAATCATAGGACCACTTGAACAAAAGAAAATGAGCTCCTCCACAGATGTGAGGTGCACTCGACCAGGCGAGAATCAGATACTCCTCAGATGCAAATCGGATCATAATGTTCCTGGAATCAAGGATCCCAACTATTGCCCTCTCTTATAGATCCCATGCTTCGAATGTCCACTGATCAAAGGAATCCACTACTGGATGATGGTTTTTGAAGCACGCAATTAAGGTTAGATTCATCAGTGAGGTTGCATTTATAAATTCCTATGTTGAAATAAAAACTTGTGGGATGCCTTCAAAACATTCAAGAACCTTAGAGAAAAAGGGAATCAAAGTGAAGGAAGGTAAGAACTTAGGGTTGGAGAATGGGAATAATGGTGTTTGTCGCGCTCCAATAAGAGGTGACAGAGGACCCTCCCCCACTAAGGGGGTAGGGGCTTGTAACACCCCGAGATTTTATGAAAAATATTCTTTTTAATTTCATTAATGTCTTGTGTTGTACGCTACACCAAAAGGAGCTTGAACAACACGCATCCTTGACTTGCCTTTCATTACACGCAATCGCGACCTTCCTTGATAGCGTGTGTAGTACGTAATACCGAGTTTCACTAAACAACGATATGCTATTAAAATATTATTAAAACTAGCCGTTATGAATAGTAATAACCACTTTTTGAAATTTTGTAAATTTTATTTTTCAAAATGGACTTCATTTTTGGATTAGGAATATCGAAATTAGCTTAGGGTGAAATTTTAGCAATTTTTAGATAACTTTCATATTTTGATGAATAGTGGAAATTACTAAATTTTAATTAAAAATAAATTTTTCAATCGAAATAATTAATAGTGATAAATTATTAATTTGAGTGGTTTTAAATTATATTTAGAATATATTTTTACAATTTAATACAATGTTGGTCATTGGATGTAATTTCACATTCAAACCAGTTATAAACAAGTGTCAATCTTTTGATAGTTATTATCTCTTAAAAACACGCTAATTATTTTGACGACGGGAATTAAATTTTAAATTAATTAATGCAACTGATATGTTTTGAATTTGTTAAAATAGACATCATTTTTTAGTTCATAATATCAAATATAGCTTAGGCCTAATTTTTGGTATTTTTCTGAAAACTTTCAATTTTTGATGAATAGTGAAACCACTAAGTGGTAGTTAAAAAAACTGAATTGTTCATAAAACTTAATTTTACCGCTTCTGTGAGTGGAATTTCAAAAATCCGAGAGACACGGTTGATGTCAATAAGTAAAATGTGGTTCAATGAGATGAAAATAATTTTTGGTGAATAGTAACTTTTTACTTTTTTTTTACCACGGTTAAAAGTAAATAGGGTAATTAAGGGTAAAAATGATATTATTATTACCCTAACACATGTCCAAATTCTATTGGATAAGTGTAATTCGACCAAAAACAAGCTTAGGAATAAAATATGACCATTTAGGCCCACTTGGATTAGATTAGGACATTTATTATTATTTAATTCAAAGAAGAGCTAAAAGAGTTAAAATCAAAGTTTATTTACTAAAACATTTTTAATATAGGGTTATATATAATATAATTTCAACTATAAATATTCATTAGAAAGATAAAAATATTTCCTACATAATTGTATTTTATTTGTAATTTTTATACTTTAAATAATTTAATTTATTTATGACACAACGATGATGAAGTAATTACCTTTTTAAGAAAATATTAACATAATTGATGTTATAAATGCACAAATAAATGTAATTTGAGACTTTTTATGACTTAAACTAATTTTCTAGGTTAATATTACATGTTATTGTTGATTTAAGTAACTTGTTTCGAACTTATCATTCTGTTAAAAATTTCATAAAAATCATGTACCAAATAGTGTCAAAATTGACATAAATTAGTTTTTAAAACAAATATTATATTATTAATTGTTATTTTATTCCTAAAAATCTAAGGATCGGCCAAATGACTTAGATAAGGATATATATATATATTAATAATAAACAAATTGGGTTTCGTTTGGCATGTTATAGTAAGTTTATTAACCATATATTGTAAGAAAACAAAAAGTCACGGTAAAAGTTAAATTATTTAACTTAGAGTTAAATCTAATTGATAAGGTTAAAATAATAACCTAAACTTGTATAAATCCTAATGTTTGATAGGATTTAGACCCATCCCCACTTTACCTTCGAAATAAGACCCTTTGGAACCATTATAAACCGATTTTGACTTTAATATAAAATAATATTTTGAGATATTCCTAAGGTGCCCCTCTCCTCCCTTATAAAAGGGCACCTCCTCCCCCTCCTCCTCACACCAATTTGAGCACTCAAGCTCATCCAAACCCTGCCAAAATCCCTTCTCCACTTCCCTAGAATAATCCTAGAGGTCCTGGTCTTCTTCAAAAACCAATCTTAGTTCCCTAAGTGGAGGATTCAAAGAGGCGTTTCAAAAAAGAGGAGGTTCGGACACTTACGAAGCAAATTGGACTTAAGGTAAGGGATAAATTTTCAATCTCATTTTTTATCCGAGATTGCTTATACGTAAGTATTTACTGGGGTTACGTTTATCATCCATGACCATGTTTTTTAAAAATGTTTTTATAAAATGTTTACCGTTCTTCCATGAATGTTTAAAGTCATTTTTACCCTTTATTGACTTTTTACCACATTGTATGAATGGAATCTTTCCTTTGGTTACCATATAAGGTACTTTTTTTGACTTTTCCAACAAAAGTACGAGGAGAATGTTATTTTTAACTTATACGGCATGAAAGGGTTTTTACGGTTTTCATAACACCTCATTTTCAAGAAGCTTCCTCTACAAGATTGCATGATTATTTTCAACAAAACCCTTATCTTTTAAAATTGTATGAAGTTTTGTGAAAAGAAAATGATTTTAAAGAAGAAAGGATATTTTCCTCAAGAATTCATTTCAAGTGTTTTTCTCAAAACTATTTTCCATCTAAGAAGACATTATTTTATGTGTAGGTTTCAAGTAAAATGTCTTTATGATTTAAATGGTTTCCATTTTATGACGAAATGATATCCATTGTTTATGGATTATGATGGCATGATGTTTATGAAACCCATTTTATTTATTGGGTTATTATGAATGATGTATGTTTATTTTGTGGCACACATAAGAATGGTATCATTATGAGATGGGTGGGACCTATATCTCCCTCCAATGCATTGGGTAAAGATTTTATATCTCATGAGATAGAAATGGCTGGAATGGTAGGTTATACCGGTTCAGTGAAACAGGACTGAAACGAGGGTGACTCGGTTCAGAAAGGGACATTGTCCACTAAGATAGTCTTGGCAATGAGTCTTGACTAACAAGAAATGATTCTCTATGATTATGTGTGTATGCCACAAAGTTTCATGTTTTAAGTTATGATTATTGGGATTTCATTTCACTACTATGATTTATCCCATGTTATGAAATTATGCTCTCTTTTGCAGGTTAAGATTTCCAAAAGTTATGTTCTTATGAATATGATGTGATTGATTTTTTATTTTGTTTACCCTTACTGAGCATTTGAGCTCACCCTTTTATGTTTTCTTTTCCCCAGGATATAAAGAAATGTTTTAGGTAAAAAAAAGGGAAGATCTTTATGGGAGATATTGAAGATCTTTCACCACGATTAGAAGATTACGTTTCGAGTTTCCAAAGACACTAAACTATTAAGATCCTTGTGTGTGTGTTTTTTGTTATGTACTAAGTATTCCGCAAAAGTAATGTAATTTTCATGTACGTCAAGATTCGGGTCTCTACAGTTGGTATCAGAGGAAAGGTTTAGTCAACCTTTGGAAACTAGGATGCGAGAACTTTAGTGAGATCCCTAGAGATATTTCTAAGGTATGTCTAGGGATGTCTCTAAGGTTAAGTATATGTATAGGTTATAGTCCTAGAAGTGCGCTAACGATCTTAGAATTTAACCTAAGATGTTAGATATTGAGGGTACTCCCCCTTTATTATGTTGTTTTCCCTATCATGATTTTTGCCTCTCACGCTATTCTTTTTGGGTTTTAGACGATGGTTGGAACCCGAAGGAACCGTGTTGATCAATGCAATGGACAATGCAATGATTGCCATCCTGAACAAACAAATGTTATGGGAGATGGATTGCAAAATCTTATTTCTATACTTACACAAGCTATGAATCATTCTAGACTTCCAAATGAGGAGAGAAGGGAACAATATTCTATTGAGTCCTTCATGAGGCAACGTCTACCTTCTTTTAGTGGGACTTCTGATCCACCTATTGCTGAACAATGGATCAGTACCACTGAAAAGATATTTTCAGTTCTTCAATGTTTTGAACATGATAAATTCATCTTAGCAGTATATCGTTTGGAAGGTGAAGCTGATCAATGGTGGAATCTTATCAAGAATACGAGGCAAAGCGATGAAATTGAGTCCATGGAATGGGACGAGTTCAAGAACTTATTTTTCAATAAGTACTTCCCTCGTATTCTTCGAACAAAGATGGAGAAGGAGTTTCTTGAACTAAATCAAAAGGATGATGAATCTGTTGGTATATACGAATCAAATTTTACAAGACTTGCAAGGTATGCATCTGGCATTATCATCCAACCTGAAAGTAAAGTTGATCAATTTTTTAGTGGCTTAAAACCAAGTCTTCGAAGGGAATTAGCTATAAGAGACTTCAATAGCTATGAAGAAATTGTGCGTTGTGCTATCAAGGTAGAAATGGAAGTTGGTGTTATATATCCATCTCATGGTTTTGAAAAGAAACGAAAGATGGAGTTCAAGGAGAAATCTCAGAATAATGGTGAAAAGAAGATGAATGTTTCCTTATGCTCAAAGTGTGGAAAGAAGCATGGTGGAGATTTTCTTAAAGGGACTAGAAAATGTTTTAAGTGTGGAAAAGAAGGTCATCGAGCAGCTGAGTGACGAAGTAATGGAAAAAGGGTTTCTAATGATGCGAATAAAGAAAAGACTGCAGAGAACGCACCAACAACACTTCAATGCTTCAAGTGCAAGGAAATGGGGCATTATGCTAATAAATGCCCTAATCCAAGGATTAGTGATGATCGACATGAGCAACCACTTAAGGCAAAGGAGAAAGGGAAGTCACATTCGATCACTATTGGCGATGTTGAATATGACAACGATGTGGTGGAATGATTAAGTGTTTATGTAATGGGATTCCAAAATAATGTTGTATCATGGAATATTGGAATATTTATGTATTGTTCTATTGTGGTATTCAATAATTTTATGGTACCGGTAACCATGGAAAGTGATTGAGATATTTTTGGAAAAAGAATGATATGCGCATAATGAAGGGAAAACGAGAAAATGAAATGTTTAACAGTATTCATGAGCTCATGATTGATATAAGGACTAAGTGATATCATGGTTTGAGTATATAGAATTTTGAGGATTTTGGTATGTGGAAAGTGTTAACTTTTAACTGCATTCATGTTTTCACTAAGGTTCAATGGGTATTCATTCTTCAAGAGAATACATGATTAAGGTATTCACATGTTTGTAATTTGACCAACAAGATATATCTTATGATATATGGGGGATAAATGATGGCATTCACGTGATTGTTCTGTGACATTTCAAGTAATCATTTTCTTTATACTATGAGCTTGGACCGAAGTATTTTAGATAAGCCTAAAGATTAGAATGGATTATCTTGGACATAAGTTAGGATAAAACGTTTTTTGATATTATTGATGGGATGTTATAGTAATATAGCTTTAGAAAAAGGACAACCTGCAGGACGAGCGACAGCCCATCGCGTCGGACAAGGCTATGGGAATCGAACCCACAACTGAAGTGCAACTGGCCTTTATCGCCTACCACTGGCCTACAGGAAGTCCTTGTTTAGTAAAAACTAGTTTTATTATATTAAGCAGTATGATATATGAAGTATAAGTTCATTTTAGGAACCATATATGATTAATCTCACTATAGAATTACTGATATTTAATAACTTTTGCTAATGGAATGAACTGTCATTCTATCACATGATCTTCTAACATTTCACGAATAACAAATTCAACTTCATTTATTTAAGAGATGAAGTGGAAATTGTTCAAGGCACGGACAACAGTGAGATTATACCAAAATAAAGTAAGTATTTATTCTAATTCAAATTCTTCAACTTTAGGGAAACGATCTTAAAAACCAAAAATGTTGTCCTAGTGCTCTTATATCTGATTAATCAGATGGTACCTTAGATCTTCACAAATTTATGGATTTGTGATTGTGGGCTTTTCCATAGCCATGTTCTCTACCACTCTCCATCAGAACATGATGGTTAGATTTCTCTTCCATATCCATATTTTCACCTATGTGGAAACCCAGTGATTAGTTTATTTGGGTAACTGTTACGTTTCATACTTTTGTTTTCAAAAATTGGTTTTGGTATTCCTTTTTATGATGTGGGTTTCTATTAAAGAAACTTTAGAGTAGTAAACCATTTATAACCCCGACGAATTTCGAGGGCGAAATTCATTTTAAGGGGGGTAGAATTTAACACCCCGAGATTTTATGAAAAATATTATTTTTAATTTCATTAATGTCTTGTGTTGTACGCTACACCAAAAGGAGCTTGCACAACACGCATCCTTGACTTGCCTTTCATTACACGCAATCGCGACCTTCCTTGATAGCGTGTGTAGTACGCAATACCGAGTTTCACTAAACAACAATATGCTATTAAAATATTATTAAAACTAGCCGTTATGAATAGTAATAACCACTTTTTCAAATTTTGTAAATTTTATTTGTCAAAATGGACTTCATTTTTGGATTCGGAATATCGAAATTAGCTTAGGGTGAAATTTTGGTAATTTTCGGATAACTATCATATTTGGATGAATAGTGGAAATTACTAAATTTTAATTAAAAACAACTTTTTCAATCAAAATAATTAATAGTGATAAATTATTAATTTGAGTGGTTTTAAATTATATTTAGAATATATTTTTACAATTTAATACAATGTTGGTCATTGGATGTAATTTCACATTCAAACCAGTTATAAACAAGTGTCAATCTTTTGATAGTTATTATCTCTTAAAAACACGCTAATTATTTTGACGACGGGAATTAATTTTTAAATTAATTAATGCAACTGATATGTTTTGAATTTGGTAAAATAGACATCATTTTTTAGTTCATAATATCAAATATAGCTTAGGCCTAATTTTTGGTATTTTTCTGAAAACTTTCAATTTTTGATGAATAGTGAAACCACTAAGTGGTAGTTAAAAAAACTGAATTGTTCATAAAACTTAATTTTACCTCTTCTGTGAGTGGAATTTCAAAAATCCAAGAGACACAGTTGATGTCAGTAAGTAAAATGTGGTTCAATGAGATGAAAATAATTTTTGGTGAATAGTAACTTTTTACTTTTTTTACCACGGTTAAAAGTAAATAGGGTAATTAAGGGTAAAATGATATTATTATTACCCTAACACATGTCCAAATTCTATTGGATAAGTGTAATTAGACCAAAAACAAGCTTAGGAATAAAATATGACCATTTAGGCCCACTTGGATTAGATTATGACATTTATTATTATTTAATTCAAAGAAGAGTTAAAAGAGTTAAAATCAAAGTTTATTTACTAAAACATTTTTAATATAGGGTTATACATAATATAATTTCGACTATAAATATTCATTAGAAAGATAAAAAGATTTACTACATAATGGTATTTTATTTTTAATTTTTATACTTTAAATAATTTAATTTATTTATGACACAACGATGATGTAGTAATTACTTTTTTAAGAAAATATTAACATAATTGATGTTATAAATGCCCAAATAAATGTAATTTGAGACTTTTTATGACTTAAAATAATTTTCTAGGTTAATATGACATGTTATTGTTGATTTAAGTAACTTGGTTCGAACTTATCATTCTGTTAAAAATTTCATAAAAATCATGTACCAAATAGTGTCAAAATTGACATAAATTAGTTTTTAAAACAAATATTATATTATTAATTGTTATTTTATTCCTAAAAATCTAATGTTCGGCCAAATGACTTAGATAAGGATATATATATTAATAATAAACAACTTGGGGTTCTTTTTTCATGTTATAGTAAGTGTATTAACCATATAGTGTAAGAAAACAAAAAGTCACGGTAAAAGTTAAATTATTTAACTTAGAGTTAAATCTAATTGATAAGGTTAAAATAATAACCTACACTTGTCTAAATCCTATTGGTTGATAGGATTTAGACCCATCCCCACTTTACCTTCGAAATAAGACCCTTTGGAACCATTATAAACCGATTTTGACTTTAATATAAAATAATATTTTGAGATATTCCTAAGGTGCCCCTCTCCTCCCTTATAAAAGGGCACCTCCTCCCCCTCCTCCTCACACCAATTTGAGCACTCAAGCTTGGCCAACCCCTGCCAAAATCCCTTCTCCACTTCCCTAGAATAATCCTAGAGGTCCTGGTCTTCTTCAAATACCAATCTTAGTTCCCTAAGTGGAGGATTCAAAGAGGCGTTTCAAAAAAGAGGAGGTTCGGACACTTACGAAGCAAATTGGACTTAAGGTAAGGGATAAATTTTCAATCTCATTTTTTATCCGAGATTGCTTATACGTAAGTATTTACTGGGGTTACGTTTATCATCCATGACCATGTTTTCTAAAAATGATTTTATAAAATGTTTACCATTCTTCCATGAATGTTTAAAGTCATTTTTACCCTTTATTGACTTTTTACCACATTGTATGAATGGAATCTTTCCTTTGGTTACCATATAAGGTACTTTTTTTGACTTTTCCGACAAAAGTACAAGGAGAATGTTATTTTTAACTTATACGGCGTGAAAGGATTTTTACAGTTTTCATAACACCTCATTTTCAAGAATCTTCTTCTGCAAGATTGCATGATTATTTTCAACAAAACCCTTATCTTTTAAAATTGTATGAAGTTTTGTGAAAATAAAATGATTTTAAAGAAGAAAGATATTTTCCTAAAGAATTCATTTCAAGTGTTTTTATCAAAACTATTTTCCATATAAGAAGACATTATTTGATGTGTATGTTTCAAGTAAAATGTCTTTATGATTTAAATGGTTTCCATTTTATGACGAAGTGATATCCATTGTTTATGGATTATGATGGCATGATGTTTATGAAACCCATTTTATTTATTGGGTTATTATGAATGATGTATGTTTATTTTGTGGCACACATAAGAATGGTATCATTATGAGATGGGTGGGACCTATATCTCCCTCCAATGCATTGGGTAAAGATTTTATATCTCATGAGATAGACATGGCTGGAATGGTAGGTTATACCGGTTCAGTGAAACAGGACTGAAACGAGGGTGACTCGGTTCAGAAAGGGACATTTTACACTAAGATAGTCTTGGCAATGAGTCTTGACTAACAAGAAATGATTCTCTATGATTATGTGTGTATGACACAAAGTTTCATGTTTTAAGTTATGATTATTGGGATTTCATTTCACTACTATGATTTATCCCATGTTATGAAATTATGCTTTCTTTTGCAGGTTAAGATTTCCAAAAGTTATGTTCTTATGAATATGGTGTGATTGATTTTTTCTTTTGTTTACCCTTACTGAGCATTTGAGATCACCCTTTTATGTTTTCTTTTCCCCAGGATATAAAGAAAGGTTTTAGGTAAAATAAAAGGAAGATCTTTATGGGAGATATTGAAGATCTTTCACCACGATTAGAAGATTACGTTCCGAGTTTCCAAAGACACTAAACTATTACGATCCTTGTGTGTGTGTTTTTTGTTATGTACTAAGTATTCCGCAAAAGTAATGTAATGTTCATGTACGTCAAGATTCGGGTCTCTATAGGGCTAGAGCGAAATACATCACCGCCTAGGGCATGGTCAGGCGACGACCTAGCTCCCGAGCACTCCACCATCCCAATTAACCTAAATCACCTCAAAATTAAAGAATTTTTAACCTCAAAGGTGATCTTATACCTTTTAAATTACATCCCAAAAATTTTAATTACATTCTTACCAAATAATATTTCATGTCAAACCACATGTTAAATATAAAGGTAACATATACCTCAAACCAAAGAAGTATACCCAAAAATATCATTAATCACCATGATAAATCACTATATAATATTATGATGTAGTTAACTTAAAAAAAATATCATGAATAAAATTTAGATACTAACCTAGAAGGTAATCCTTATCCTGAAAATAAATATCTCTGAAAATATCACTTTTTCAATGAATCGCTTTTTAACCATAGATATTATCTATATCATACTATCCAATATACTATAATTAACTTATAATAAAATATTATACTAACCTAAAGGGTTATTTAAACCTCGATAGATTATTCTTCCTAAAACCCAATAAAAGATTCAAATCACCTCAAAATATCATCACTTAATGCCTCAAAAGGGGTATTTATGCCTTTTAACTTATGAAAAAATTAAACTTATAAACCCATGATGGTATATATAACTCTTAAGTTAACCCTGCATGAAAAAATATATGTTTCAAAATATTAACACAATTTTTATTCCTCAAACAAAGTCACACACTATTTCCATAAATCCAAAAAATACAATAAACTTAATCAAGGATGACTTAAATCACTTTGTCATAAAATCACTAACAAATTTCAAGGTTATCAATACTATCCCTTTTACTCAATCAGAGTAATACATCTATTTATAATTACTAAACACTATCACATTACCACTAAATCAATTTTCTTGATTATCAATAATTTTCAAAACATAATTTTCGAATCAATAAATAAAATCTATTATGGAACAATCCTTAGATGTATCATGATTCTTATATCTATAATATCATTTAAGTAATATTTATATTATATAATTCTCAAATCTCAATAAATAAACACTTTAATCCTTACACTTTAATAGTTTGAATAGCATAGGTCCTTCCTTGGTCTAGGAATCAACCCTTGGATTAAGGAATTGTCTTAGATAATGCCCATATTCCTTAAACATAAGACATTAAATTATAAATGGTACTTTGGGATGAAATTTATATCCATACATCAAAATATTTATTTTTCATTAATAATTCTTTGATCTATACTCTTATTTTACTCATATAAAAAAATTTCTCATTCCTTTGATACATTTTTTGGGGTGTCTCTTTCCACAATTTTTATATAAAGGAAATTGAGATTTTTTTTCTATGGTCTCCACCACCCAAGATCTTGAAAAAATATATTATTCTCTAATTTTTTTACTTCTATAGTTAGTTATAGTGTGGCTTACTAATCATATATCATGATTAATAGTTAGGGAAAATCAAAATATCATTCACTCCAGTCATCATCTAATTTTTTTTCTCAAAATCACTACATTTTCCATCACATTCAATGTTAATGATTCCTCGTAGTTCCATCCATTGTTTAAAAACAAAAATCATAGTATGAGTAATAATAATCAAATTGGTAAACCACATAATCATGAAAATAATTTATAGTATTTTTAAATCATGAGGCATTCTTTTCAACCTAAGATAACTTAGGTTTAACCTAGGTCATTCACATTCATCATCTATTAAAATACTTCATAATGGTTTATAAAGAAAATGTGAATTAACCCAATAATATCCCTTGGGAGTTTCAAAACATGTGTGTAGTGATGTAACATTCACCATTCACTAGAACTATATTCGATATATACTCGACCAACTCTTTTTGGGGTTATTACCCCTAGATGCATCTATGCCAAAAACCATTTACACTTATAGTATCTAGAGTGGAATATATTTCTAGGAAAACCATATAATCTCTACCTTGAAAAAAAATTAGTATATTGTCCTATACTTATACTTATCCTCAAAGTCGTTCATAGTTTTATGTTCCCTAATCTATGTTTTCCTAAATCTAGTTCCTAATTTTTTTATTAAATTTCCAATGATACCAATGATAAACACCCTAACTCTGATAGCCCAGAGTTGGTGATTACTTTATTACATTGGTATAAGATAAAAGTGATTGTATCCCAAAGGTCTTAATAGTTTAGTAGTCTTGAGGAACCATATACAAACATGATTCCCATTTTAAATTATAAATAAAATAAAAAACATAGTGAAAGTAAATATTTTACATCCATGAACTCATTCAAAGATTCCTTCTTCATATCCTAGGGAAAGGAAACAAAATAAGGGTGTTCTCAAATGCAATATAAGGGAGTGAAAATAGCTGAAGCTGTTATATAATAAATAAGGAATAATAAATATTTAAAAGTGAACAATTGAAAACACATTCCATTTCATCAATAACTTGAGTATGAAGAATAATATGGTAAGAATAAATGATGATCGAATAATTCCATATAAATAATCACTTGATCTTAAAACTTATCCATGTATGTCATAACTATTAAAATAATCACATGGATATCAATAACTAATTTTATAATTATGGAATTTATAATGTTGGACAATATAAACTTACCACCAAGGCATTGTTCCAAGATATCTTAAATAAATGGATAATGCCTTAGCTAAATACCATAACTAGTTTGTTTCATGATACCTACCGACATATCTATGGGATATAACAAGACTTTTCCATCAGTTATTCATTAAAATTAATTCATCATATAAATAAACAATATGACTTAACATGCCTTAATAATAAATAAATTTCTATATAAGAAGAACTAGTATGTGGAATTTCAATACTTTCCCAGTCAAACTATTCATAAAACATATAGATAAATAATAAGTATGATATAATTATAGTATATCACTGGTGTATCATAATTAAAATAAATATATTTTTTTAATTTATTAATATAAATACCATAAAAATATCGTTAACAAATTTTTGAGGAAAATACCCTTTTCAGTTTGAAATTCACTTTTAAAAAATAAAAATTTTCAGCACATTGGGAAAACATTATTTAAAAATATTCATGTAAAATTTTAAATTAATATTCAATGGATTGGTTGGTCATGATGGTGGGAAATTTGGTTTATTCCGTATATGTTAAAACAAATATTCCTTTCACATTTTTTGTACAAAGTAAAAAATAATTTGTTCTAAAAATGATAAGAAGATTCCTTTTAACCCGTTTTTGAAAAATAAAACTTGTGTAATATCTTTAATAAATTATTTTAGAATATTAAAAACATTATTTAAAACATTTTAATGAAAATATATACATGGAAGAAAAATATTCCTGATCGAGTAGAAAAACAAAGTCGGTTTTCCTTAGAAACATTATTTCGGTATATTTAGTACTTAAAGAGAGGAAAAAAATTAAATCATATTATATCTATAAATAAATATATTATATTAAAATATTTTAATTTTAATATATATATTTAAAATAATTCCCCAATTGGATACTTAAACATAAATAATCCTAAATAATGATGAGATTGTGAAATTAACTCTTACCACTTTGATAAATTTTGAATCACAACGCCCATGAAATAAATAACATAAAATTAATATTTCAATATAATTAATATAAATTTAATCATTATATATCACATAAAAATTTTATTATATACACCACATTAAATAAACAAGTGGTGAATACATCATATGTCTCACAGAAACAAATGTGAGACGAGAAACTCTTACCTTAGGTATGAATTACTTCATATGTATTTGAACATTATATATAATAAATATATATTTCATATAATTATATTTCATAATAATAATAATTTATATCATATCATTTATAATTTACTTATAACCTTTTATCACCTGTTTATTAACAATTCTTTGTAATAATCACTATTCTGGGTGATAACTATTTTTTTCATGTATGTTTTGGTTTGGAAGTTTTAGTCCTTATAATTTTATCATGGTTAAATCATATAAAAATGTAAATAATGATAAAAATAAAATATATATTCATTATATATAGTTTTAGAATCATCCATAAAAGGTAGATATGGAAAAATGAATTACATTGTTCATGAAAATAGTAGGTCGTACATACGCATGAACGTTGTTTCCATTTTTAAACGGATGAATAAAAAGAAAGGTAAATAATAATTAGCCTTTATTTTATCATTTTTATATAATATAAATATTATATATTTACTAAATATATCCTTATTACCATCCATTTAAATCATAAATGAAAAATGAATCACATCACTTTATAGAGGTGGTAGTCCACACGTGTGCACGATCAATGTTATCATTTTCCATTAGATTGGAAGGTAAGAAGGTAGATATTATATTATAATTTTATAATAATAATTATATCTTAAATATAATATATATTCATTAGTTCTATATTTATAACCATCCAATTAAAGTGGTGATGAAAAATGAATTCCACTGCTGCATGGAGATGGTAAACCGTACTTACGCACGAGTGATGTTTTAAATTTTCATAGGATAGAAAATATATGAAAAAAAGTTTCATAATGATAATAATAACATATAAGTATATTTATGATAATGGATTTATTATTTTAGAATGGTTACAATATATTTAAAGTGTAAAAAGAAATAAATTTGAAAGATTCGGTAAATACGATCACCTCTTCTTCAATAGACTTCCTTTAGATTCCTTCTTAAAGAACCTTTTAATGGTCTTTTAAGAAGACCAAAACCCCTAATTAGTGGATAGGGAAGTTTATAAGATAAATGGTAAAAAATTGATCTAGATGGCTCAAATTTGTGTGAATAATTGAGAGAAAGGGGTGTCCTTTTATAAGGGAGGTAAAGGACACACTTGGAATTTCTAAAATGATTAACATATAATTAATTAATTCTCAATAAAAATAATTCCAAATGGCCAGATATTTGAAAATAAAGATTATAATGTCAAAATATTCTCATATAATGAAATTTATATATGTTTTGGTTTCATTTTAAACATCATATTTTGGTTTAACCCCTTAGATAACCAATATTAATCTTAACTATTGTAACAAATTTTTTAAACTTAAAGTGTTATAATTTTACTTATAATGTGAAAATTGGATCATAAATGGAAGATAGAAAAACTTTTCCACTATATAATATCCCCCTTATCATATTTCAATACTTTTATTATTTTTATATAATTTAATAAAATATTATTTTCATAAAATATTATTAATGTCATTTTTGGAACTATTCATTTAATTTGACATTAAAGACACCAAGAAAAAAAATTAATTTGAATATAATACGTTAAAAAATCCATAATATGATATATTAATCTTTAAAATTAATTTAACTCAATAATTTATCCAAAATTTTTTACCTTTAATATTTTTAAAATCATTTATTTTATTTTTCTATTAATTGAATAAATACTGTGTCGGTGTTGCATAAGAATTTAAGGTAATTATTCAATAAATAAAATTAAAAATAAATTACCATGAAAAAAAAATTAATTTTTCATTAAAATAATATTTTATAACTAAAATTATCATTTTTTAATACTTATATAAAAATTTCGATATATTTAATTCAAGAGAGTTATATTTTGTATTTATTCTTTCCTAAAATTAATATAAGGGTCATAATCAAAGAAAAATGGAACAAAGTGGCCATATATTTTATTTATGGATGGAAATTTCCAAAATCCACCCATAAAATAGGATAAAGAAAAAACATTTTTGATTTTGAGACCTTGCCTCATGTTTTAACCCTATTTTACCCATTTTGCCCTTACCGAGGAGACAAATATTTAACTTAGTTACAATCCGTAATAAAAAAAATAAAAGGAATATATTTGAAAATTTTGAACCTAATAATTAAAAATATGGTATTAATTTTTTAATATTAAATCTCTATAACTGGTAGAAATTAATTTAAGATAAAAACACAAAACACAATGAAAAACAATTTTTTTTGGAAAATGCATTTTAAGTAAAAAAATGTTTTTATACCAAATTAAACAATAAAATTGATTTCAATGAACATAATTGGATTATTAATAATATAATAGAACTAATTTTTTTAATCTATTTTGAAACAAAATTGAATTTTAGAAATTATTTAAATAAAAAACAATTTTGAATAAAATTTGGTATTTTTTACTATTTACTGGAAAAATCAATATTTTTAGAAAGATACCAAAAAATCACTCTAATATTATTTTTACATGCTGATTAAAAAAATTATATCTTTTTTATCAAGTAAAATCTCTAAAATCTTCATAAATTAATTATATTATTCGCTCACAAAAAGCAATAAAACCTATTTTTGAAGAAAATGTATTTTTGAAAAATAAAATAACTTCACTAAAACTGGGTGCTTATTTAATAAGAATTAATCCATAAATTTTTATTGATTATGTCTTATATATATATATATTACTAATGTGGTTAATCCCATTTATACATGGCAATTCAATGTCAAGTTTATAATGATCATAGTTGGATCCTTCCATCAAAACCTGAAGAAGGAAAACATAAGAAATTATGAGATCATATGCTCAGTAAGGGTAAAAATGGGAGATATCAATCATTGGACCATAATATGATCATAAAGGTATGATAACATAATAAAGTGTATATTCTCAACATAAAATATTCATACCCAGAAAACCTTAGATCATATACTCCAAAATCAATTTATATCCAGAATCATGATTAATAAGGGTGTCAAAGAAGTAATTATTATTCAAGAGTCATAAAATAGGCATGTGGAGTCATAAGAGTAGGAAATAATAATATTATGAACATATATTTTTATAATCATGTCCATATATAATCTTGTGATCATATCTTGAAGTAATCATACTCATGCATCAAAATGTAAACCTAGCCATTCACAATCATTTCCACACATATTATTATGAGCATATCTAGAATCAATCATACTCACACATAAAAATGTGAAAATAGATATTTTAAATCATGCCCATTATTATCATTTTTATATAATGAGATATCTATATCGCATTACCCAATGAATTGGAGGGATATAATGGACCCAACCATCATAATAATCATAATTCATTCATAAGTATTCCATAAGGTCATGAAATCATTTATCATTTCTTTATTTATTAACCTAAGGAAAATAAAACATGTATCATCAAGATTTCATCATTATAATCAATAATAGTCTATAAAAACAATAATTATGGTATCATTGTACCATTTTCCCAGTGAAATATGAGTAATATCAAAGGATGGTGTCATAGAAGAAAATACCTTTAAAATATCACTAGAACATTTCTTGATGAAAATATGATTTTCATTTTGAAACCACGTATTTAAATTCCAAAAATATCCATGATAATATGAAAAATATTTTCTTTGAAAATAATCATGGAAAATTTTAATATAATCATAAAATAATAGAGTATTCATGATGGTCTCAAAATACATTCATGTGGTATATGTTAAAACAAATATTATGTTCACACCTTTTTTAAAAAGTAACTAGTTAAGAAAATAAAAAATATATTTATTTTAAATATTTTTATATAAATTATAATATGGGTAAAAATTAATTTAATTAATCATTTTATAATATTAAAAAATTCTTGAAAATGTTTTAAATAAAATATGGACATGGAAGAAAAAGATTCCCAATCAAAGAGGAAATAAGTTATGTTTTTCTTAAAAACATTTTATTGGTCATATTTCAAAACCAAAGAGTATAAAATGATAATATTACTTGAAAATTATATGAATAAATATATTAGAATAAAAATATATTGGTTTTAAAGGATAATATCAATATAATTTCACTCAATTTAAATTTAGCATAGAAAATCCTGAAAAGAAATGAGATTGTAACATAAATATCTTACATCTTTGGTGATCTTAGAATCAAAGCCTCATGAGAAAGATAACCTTAGATAGATTTATAAATCCATATAATTTTAATGATAATAATTAAAAAATACATTCATCGGTGTTATATACACCATAAAAAAAGAAACTAGTGATAATGTCTCACAAAAATCAAAGTGAGATAAGAAACCATTGCCTCAAGTTTCATATTTCTTCATACACATTCAAACATCCTATTTAATAAATATTGGTTTATTATAAATATATTCCAAAACCATATTCATACATAACTTACTATGTATCATTAATTTATAATTTCCAATTCTCCTTTTACTAACAATTCTTCCTTAAAATGGACATTTGGGTGAAAACAGGTCCATTTTTCGTGCAAGTTGAAGTTCAATAGTTCCAGTATTTACACCTTGGTCAGGGTTTCATCATCTTAAAAATATTAATAATGACATAAGTATCATATTTATTCATTATATTCACTTTTAAAACCATTCACATAAAGCGGTGATGAAAAATTAATTGCATCCCTTCATAGAGATGGTAGTCCATACGTACGCACAAGTGATGTTTCCACTTTTTGATAGATAGAATAAAAGAAAGGTAAGTTATAATTCACCTTTATAATTTTGTTATTATATCATAAATATAATATATATTCATTAAATATATCCTTATTACCATCCATGTAAATCTAAAATGAAAAATTAATCACATCACTTCATGAAAGTAGTAGTCCACACGTACGCATGAGCGATGTTATCGTTTTCCAATGAATGGAAAGGTGTGAAGGTAGATGATATATTATAATTATTGATGTATAATTATTTAATAAATTTAATATATAAACATTAAATCCATCATAATAATCAACCATGAATTATGGTGATGAAAAATGAAGTACATCGCTTCGCGAGGCGGTGGTCTGCGCGTATGCACAAATGATGCTTTCATTTTCTATTTAATATAGAATGAGATGAATAAATTTTGATACATAAAAATAATAACATATAAGTATATTAATTATACTCTATTAATTATGTTATTATGGATTCAATATGTTTATAGAAGGTGTAAGAAGAAATAAAATTGAAAGTACTTGACACACTCATTTTTCATGCATATTTTTAAGAATTTTCTTCATGATTTTATATGAATATTAATGAATAATATCATGTATTTAAATGTTTTATTAAAATATGGTTACTTAAAAATAAATAATTAATATGATTTTAAATGGATAAAAATGTTTATCTTTTAAGTTTAAAAATTATTTATTAATTTTGGTTGAAATTTCACTAATGAATTTTTTACAATTTTTAGGTAAAAAATGGCCAACCATGGGCTAAAATCACAATAAATGGCTATAAATCCACTTATCCAACCCCATGAAGGGTCTAGTAGACCAAGAAATCCATCAAGGGAGCCTATTCAGGTGGAAAGTGAGCGTAGGCTTCATGGGGAGGATCCTATGTAGTATGTGAGCCAAGGCATGTGTTCGTATGTGTGTGTCGACACAGTCTCATCTATTGTGTGTCCAAGTGAGTGTGGGTGTTGATCCCCCACTGCCTTGGAGTTCTAAATGATCGATTCCATGTATTTCATTATAAAAAATCATTATTATTATCTAATTTCTTATGTGATATTCATATGAAGTAAGTATTGTTCATCACTTATGAAAATGACGTTGTTCTGTCTCGGCCGTGTAAACCCTATGCTTGGACAGAACCCATTGTTGATTATATATTTACATGTCACTTACTCCACCACTGGACATCACTACTACCATCTGCACTCACTAGATAACCACTATCACCAATGACCAGAAATCTTAACCTCGATTCAACTTCCACTACCAAATCCTGAGATCACCTTTGGTGGAAAATGGACCTTCTAGTGACCTTGGAGATGCTATTTTCAAAGATAAAAAATACATGAACTTAATATAGATCAATATATCCAACCACTATGAAATTTGGGTAACATCCATGTGTCTCCCTATGCCACTACACCATGGTTTTATTTATACGTTGTGGAGGAGTTTCAAATACCAATGGACAATATCCCATCTTAGAAGTTGTGTACATGGGCGAAGGGTATATCGCTCTTGAAGATGTTTGACTATGTGAATAATATGCACCCAAAATGACTACATGAGGATAAAGTAGAAACATTGTTAAAGAACTATAGATATAATCTATTTCACTGATAGGGGAGCATAGGTTCCATTGAGCACCAACAGTAGATCATAATGTGATACTGTACATGATGTACCACCATTTTTCATAGGTTTGTCAAGAATAATGGGTGCGACACCTTGAAAAAATGTTTTTCTACATATTAAATACTACCATAATTGGAGGAAGGAGTGGATATACCATTCAATTCCACCATTTAAGTTGTCATGGTGATCCACCATAGGATGTGATACCATAGTTTTCCTACCATTTATTTAAGACCTTCCATGGATGGTAGGAGATACCACCATGCACGATCTACTGATACTATAAAGGGAGGATCAATGTGAGAAGGAATGTGCACCATTATCACTGTCATTTTTCTATGGTATTGAAAAGTTAAATAAGGCATGCCATGGAATATTTCATTACACCATATAGGGTTTCAATATGTCAGATTAGAAGGATCTATTATACTGTTAACATAGTTCCATCACAATTACTACTTTGATGATATACTGATGAGGAATGGTAGATGTTGCTACTGTGAGACCAGAAGTAGATACTAAATGGTACCATAGGTAGTGCTAACATAGTGGAGAGTAAAAGTAGATGCTTCTACCATTACTATGGAATACGAATCGAAATGGAAAATTTATAAACACCCAATATATCTGGAGATTTAATGCAGTGAATCTTAAAAGATACATTTTAACTTTGAATAAAGATGGAAAAAATATTTGGAAGATATAAATGAGGGAGATAGAGAAGTTTCCTCCCTCTATAAATAAAAGTCGTGTTTCCACTAAATCAGGATCAAAGGATTTCACAAGATTCTTCTTTACTATGATTTCTTTTCTTTTCTTATGTTGTTGTTTATTTTATTTTATTTTATAATTTTAATTCATTCTATTTATTTAAATTAAAGTTTTTCATTCTATTTATTCCACTATTTATATCTTTATTTTCTCTCTCTCGCATTCTCTTCATCCCCATTATTTCCACTATAACCTCTTGTACTTGAAAATGGGTAAATAACCCAAGGATTGGCCTCAGAGGAGGATAGGTATTTCCTAAATTTTTTTATTAAACTCTTTAATGTTTTGAATCTATTTTGGGTGAATTGGAGTGATATGTACAGTTGTGGTGATTGACCAATGTGACATGGAAGTTGAACTCACTTATGTTATTTTATTTAAAACTCTTACCTTCCTTACATTAAACATAAGCTCTTCACATGATGTATTTGATCTATTAAATGGATGAAATGGTATATGATGGAGCCATTTCCTGGAATATTTCACATTATCGATTGAGGTGTGTCATCAACTGTGACTATATGAGGTGGTGGAATTGAGTTTTCTTTTTCATTTGAGACTCTACAAGAACTAAATGAAAGAAAATTAATCCAAGAGTGAGTTTAAAAATTGGGATATCAAACTAAATTTTAAACAATCAACATGAATAATGAAATAACCCTAACACCAAACCTAAAAGTATGTGTTCTTTATTTTCTAACCCCCATTCTATTTGCAATGCATGTTAGTTTAGAATTTATCATTGATTTAATAAAAAATAAAAAAAAATTAGTTCTAGGTTAATTATAATAAGTAATTAAATAAACTATGAATCTACTCAAGTGATACAACCCTGATCATCCATTTTGTTGCACTAGGAAATTATCAATAGTAGATTTTTCCGTACCCCATGATAAGTGAATATCAAAACTTGGCGTCATTTCTGGGTAGAAAAAATAGTTGTTTCTTTTCTTTTTATTTTTACACTTTGTTGATATATTTTCATTTATTTTATAAAATATATATATATATATATAATAACACCAAAAAATTCTATTTTCATGATTTTTTAAAATTATTATTTCTCTAATTCATGGAACAATTACTCACAGGTTCAGGGCTAAGAGAAATTAGTACACAATACTAAGGAAGTCCCATAAAGAAGGACTGAAAGTCTCACTTATTTGGTCTAATATATTTCAAGGGTCCATGAGATTGGAATTTCACTTCAATAATTAACAAACATAGTTAATAAATTCCAAACTGATTATAAAATACTAAAGGCAATGGGAGAGGTACCATTGGTTCTCCCCCAATTTCACAAAAGATATCCAGGAGGTTGAAGCCCTACTTTAAGACCATATACATCTCAACCATCTCAAAAATAAGATTCAAACCAACCATGAAGATTTATAATGGATTCATGATGAGGAATAATTTTCTATTGAGCTAGGTATGGGGGGATCAACATGATCTGGAAAACTTATGGAATGAGTATGAGGTGCAATATGATCCATCTTTCTCTTAAAAAGTAGAATATATGGCACCATTTCATATCACTTTAGATTTGGATGAGGTAGATACCACCCAAGTAGTGGATTTTAAAGAAATGATGGAGGAGCCTAACTAACTACATTTATCTAGTGAGATCTAAATCTAGAAACCACTTACCATTAAAGAAGAGATTAAATATGAAACAACTCATGAAGTTGATCTTATCCTAAACTCTATCTCATTTGATTTTATTTAACCTAAATTAATTATTAACTCCCACTTTTTTCAATTTTCATATTTGGATAACTCTTTTTTTTCTTGGAAGATGAAAAAGAACATGAATATGCACCTATTGAGGATCACATGGAGCTTCCAGCACTAATTGAACTTGAGTTAGAGGAAATCCAAGTGACATTTTATAATGAAACCAAGGCACATTATTACCACATTAAAAGGGAGAATTTTTATTTTTATTCTGCGTGTTTAGATTCTATTCAATTAAAATTACATTTTAAACTTCCTTTCGAAAATTAAACTAATGCATCCCACATTAAGAATTCACTTGACTACAAATAGTATAAGTTTTCACAAGTATCAATAAAGAAGGATAATGATCCATACTTCATAATACCCCATCCATGAAATCTATACCTTATTTTTAAGGGGTGGATTTGGTATACTCTATCCATTTAAGCCTTCCAATAAAGAAGAATCGGAATAAAATAAAATCCATATGTGGTTGTTCAAATCTAAGAAGCTCTACCCACAAACTAACTATGGATAACAGCTGGTACTACCCTTCTGGAGGTAGTAAAAATATTGAGCTCACTTGGGGGATTAAACTAATATTTATTACTTTACTTCCTTTTTAGTACTTTCAATTTCTTTCTAAGAAATAATTTTAGGATGCAACTCATTCTCTTATTTTTTATAGATTATTTTGACATGGACCTTAAGTTTTAATGATTGATTCAATGTTATTGGTCCATTATGGAAAAATGAATCCCAAAAACAATTATAATAAGAGAGGAATAAATCTTCATGTAAACAGTTTGTTCATTCTTATATTTTAAATAATTTAAAATCCTTGTATCTTTTTTAAAATTCAATTTTAAGCTGCAAATTCCAGAAGCTTTGTAAAACTAAAAATTGTGTTCCCATGCTTTGAATTTATGTTTTACTTGACTTATCTAAGAAACATGATTTTATTAGGAAACCAATGAAAATTATATTTAGTGATTAATATATATAATTGAATTATTATAGTGAAGGATGGATATTAAATTGATGACTCATGATTCGAGGGAATTTGTTGAATCATATAAATGAAATTCCCCTGCCATTTTTTCATGAATTAAATTTATTAAATTTATTAAATTTATTTGTTATTATTATTCATTCCATGAGTGATTGTCCTAAATTATATTTTCATTCCTGAAATTATTTCTAGACCAAACACTTTCTATTATATCTTGATCGTATTTTTTGAGTGATCTGAGGGCATGCAACCATCTAGAACTTACATTAAACCTTTTCAAAGCTAATACTATGAAAAAATACATATAATATGATTGAGTCATTCTAATTAATAATACCTTATACTTTACACCACCTTTTACATTTATCTTTTTTATCCCATAGAGACCATAAATGACCTTGTTAGGAATGATCCATATTTCAATCCATTTTTATTCATTCCTTTACTCCTCTTAGTATTTTTCATGATATTTTAAAGTTGAAGTGTGGGGTAAGGGAATTCATAGTGAAAGGGATTAACTAAATTGTAAGGAAAAAGTGTGGGGATTATATTTTGGGTATTGAGAAAGGTTTTATGATTCATTCATTATAATTTACTATTTTCCCTTATTGAAAATAAAAATTAAATAATGGAATGGGTTTTGACTTAGGAAAATCAAAAATCATCATTACTAAACTGATTATTTTTATTATATATGGTTAGGTGGTGGATATGAGGTTTATTCCAATCATGATTTTTGAAAAATTAAAAAAATATGAAAATGTATTTTGAAAAGGAAAAAATAGTAAAAAAATATAGAGGGAGAGTTCAAGAAGGATCAATTAACTAATTATACATTCATTAATCATAAATTTACTTTGATATTTGGAAGTTGGGGCTTCCATTTTGAAAGGAATATTTTCATTAATATTTTACTTTTGATATCATGCTTTATAATTTAGATCTAACCTCCGCTTTGAGCTATAATGCTTCTCATAACAATTCCTACCGATGTTAAGATGTAAAATCATTATAACCAAAATTGAAATGACCACCTAATTTCATGTGAATTTTTTATTTAAAAAGTATAGAAAGTAGTTCTTTTGAAAACATGTGTAAAAGGATAATTTTATTATGATATGAGTATAACTCTACTTGAATTTATATCATGATTCATGAGATTAAAATATTCAAATATAGGTAGAACATGAATTGGCATGATTAATAATAGTAAAATAAGAAATTTAGATTAATGAAAGGAGAATTACCAACATTTTTCAAAAGGGAGAAATTAAAATACTTGGTTTGTTTGTTTCTTTGAAAAATGAGGAGTTAAATTGATGTTTTATGTGGAACTTGAAAATTTGATTTTACATTGATAAATGTTTAATTTTATTTCTTTAAATTCTAAATTGTAGAAACATGGTGTTTTTATGGAATTCAATATTGAGATTTAATTCTTGAGGACAAGCATAGTTTATGTGTGGGGGTATTTGAATCAGTCATTTTTTATTAATAGTTTTAATCATTTTATTCATGATTTTTTATAGATATTAATGGATAATATCATGTATTTAAATTTTTATTAAAATATGTGGATTTAAAATTAAATAATTAATATTATTTTAAATGGATAAAAATGTTGAACTTTGAAGTATGGAAATTATTTAAGAATGTTGGTTGGAATTGAACTAATTTTAAAAAAAATGGGTAAAAAATGGACCTCCATGGGCTAGCCTCTAAACCAATGGTCATAAATCCACTTAGTCAGCCCCATGAAGGGGTCGGATGGCCACGAAATCTATTATAAGAGCCCAATCAAGTGGTAAGGTAGTGTAGGGTGTATGGGTAAGATCCCATGAAGCATGTGGGCCAAGGCCCAAGAAAGTTCGTTCTTATTGGCATGGTCCCATATATTTTGTGTGAAAGTGAGTGCGAGTGTCGATCCTCTGCCTCCTTGGAATTTTGAAAGATTTATACCACAGATTTTATTATAAACAAGCACATATTCTTGTCTCGTTTAGGATGTGGGATGCATACAAATGAAGTAATGTTAATAACTTATGAAAATGAAACAACTTCATCTTAGCTATGAAAAACCTACATTTTTATATAACCTTCCACTACTCAGACATTTAATCACCACTCGATATCACTGCTGCTATCTAAAATCACTAGAGAACAACTATAACCAATGAAAAAAAAAGTTTGAGGTCAAATAACTTCATCTTCAAAATCCTATGATCATATTGGATGGCCACTAGACCTTCTGGAAAGCTCTAAGATTCCCTTTTTAAAGAGAAAAAATCCATAAAATAAATAGATCTCTATCCATTTGGCCAATGTGAAGGATAGATGGCATTCTTTCATCTCCCTACACCACTGAACCATGGAATTCTTCATGCACCATAGATTTGTTTCAAATTCCAGTGCATGATATGCCATGTTGGAAGCTATGTATGTAAAGTAAAATAGGTATGTCGCTCTTGATGTAGTTCATCTACGTGAATAAGATTCACCCAAAACAACTATGTGATGATAAAGGAGAAACACTATTAAGGAATTATAGATATGAGCTATATTTCTAGAAGGGGATTGGATGTTCCATTGAGAACAAATGGTAGATAAGGATATGTTATCATGCATGATTTGCCATCGTTGTGCCATGGGTTCTCTGGGAAGAATGAGTGCACCACCTTGAAGAAGTTTTGTTCCATGTAGGATGCACTTCCATTACTAGAGGAAAGAGTAGAGCTTCTATTTTTTTCCACCATTCAAGCTACCATGGTGATCCACCATCATAGGTTCTAATTTCTTTGTCCTACCATCTCTCTAAGACCTATTGTGGATGGTAGAAGATGCCACTATGTATGATCTACTACTACTATGAAGGGTGGATCATCATGAGGAGGAACATGTGCTATTGTCACTATCATTTTTTCATGGGATCACAAGCACTAGTAGAAAAAAAGGTCTTTAACATCAGGTTTTTTTATTTTTGGCATCATTTTTTAACCAACTTTGAAGTCGCCGACTTAAAAAATATGACTTTTTACATCGGTATTTTTAAATCGAAGCCAAAAAAGAATTAAATTTCTTTTTTAGTGTCGGTTTTGTAAAAAAAAAGGACAAAAAACTCATCTGCATCATTTTTTGTGTCGGTTTCTTTAAAAATCGTTGCCAAAAAGTTGAAAAAATAGTATCGACGTCGGTTCTTTAAAAAAACGATGCCATAAATGGAAAAAAATATATTTTTGGTGTCATTTTTCACAAAAACAGACGCCAAAAAGTAAAAAAAATTCTTTTATGTTTTATATAATTTTTTAAGCTTTGATTGGACTGGTTGTGGAGCTAAAACGGAGTTACGGATCAAAAGTTATGTCCGTCGGAAGTTGAACCTGTCAAAGTTTTGATTGATACAACTCGTTGTAAAGAAAACATGATAAACATGAATTAATATCACATACACCAAATGATATAAAATAAAAATAATACTTCAAACATATTTCAATGGTTTTTTGAGCTTCCATTGAATTGATGTGTCGTTTATCATCATATATCTTATATTTAGTGTAGAACTCATGCGATAATGAAAATGGTGATCGATAATTAAATTTACACCATGGTTGGAAAATCCCAACCGAATGTTTTATATTTTTAACTGGATAATATAATTAAATCATCATTATAATAAATATAATCAAGTTTATTAGAAATGAAGGACAATAATAATAATGAAAATAAATGAATGGAATAGGTATCATGATCAAATTAACAATTGTAGCCGCGTTGAAAACTTGATTGAATCGCAGAAGTTGAAAATGATGAACGAAGAAGAAATAGATTTATATATAGTAAATGAAAATATTTCGTATGAAAATGTTGGCAGGATATTAAAAAGTTAAATGTGTATTGTGAAAAAAATTGAAATTTTGATCTTGCATATTGGTGAATACTCTTTGGCGTCGGTTTTGTTTGAAACCGACACAAAGGAGGATTTAGATTGGTCTTTTGGAGTTGGTTTTTTTAGAAACCCGATGCCAAAAATGTCGATCGATATCATTTTTGGCATCGGTTTTTAAATAAACTGATGCTAAAAAGTTAAAAATATATATATACTTTTTGCATTGGTTTTTTTAAAAACCGACTCCAAAAAGTAAAAAGAAAAATGTTTTTGGCATCGGTTTTTAAATAAACCAACACTAAAAATTTTAAAAAAAACTTTTTGTGTCAGTTTTTCTAACAACCGATGTGAAAATTAAAAATAAAAATTATTTTTAGCATCGGTTTTTAAATAAACCGATGCCAAAAATTTTAAAAAAAACTTTTCACATCGGTTTTTTTAAAAAGCGGCGCAAAAAACCAAAAAAAAAATGGCATTGGTTTTTATGAAAACTAATGCCAAAAGTTTAAAAAAATTACCAAGTTTTAGAAAATTCCATTAGTTTTGATTTAAATGGTCATGGAGCTAAAACAAAGTTACAGATTAAAAGTTATGGCCTTTGAATGTTGGGCTTTTTTAAGACTTCTCGTAGAGAAGATCAACTTCCAACATCCATAACTTTTAATCTGTAACTCCGTTTTTTCTCCACGACTAGTCAAATCGAAGATTATGGAATTCTCTAAAACACTGTAATTTTTTTAAAACAATTTGGCATCGGTTTTCATAATAACCGATGCCAAAACAAATTTTTTTTAGTTTTTTGCATCGGTTTTTAAAAAACTGATGTCAAAAAGTTTCTGCAAACATATTTTACATCTGTTTATAAGAAACCGACTTCAAATTGACAATGTTAAAAACCATTTTTCTATTAGTGAAGTTTAAATAATGCCTGCTAAGGTAACTTGTATTTCACCATCGAGGGTGTCAATATTCCAAATTAGAATTAGCTACTATAATGCTTACATAATACCATCCTGAGTACTGATTTAATAATCTACTATTGAATAATGGTTGATATTTCTAATGTGAGACTAGCAGTAGATACAAAATGGTAGCACATAGAGTGTTACCATAATGAAGAGTAATGGTAGATGCTACTACCATCATTATGGAATATGATATGACACTAAAAATTTTCAAACAACCAATATATCTAGAGATTTAATATAGTGAATCTTAAAATATATAAATAAGGGAGATAAATAGGTTTCCTACCTCTATAAATATAAGTCTTATAGCCACATAATTAGGATCGGAGGATCACACTAGGCTACTTATATTTTAATCTATTCTCTTTTCTTTTCTTCTTCTATAGTTTATTTTATTTTATTTTTAAATTATAATTCATTTTATTTATTTTAAATAAAGTTTTTCATACTGTTTATTACATTGTTTCTATATTTCTTTTCTCTCTCTCTCTCAGTTTCTTTATCCCCATTCATTCCACTGTAACCTCTTGCACTCGACAATGAGTGACTAATATGCTGCTTATCCTTAGGGGAGGATAGTTATTTCCTAAATTTTGTTCTTAAACTCTTTAATGTTTGGAATTGGTTTGTGGTGAATGAGAGTGATATGTATGGGTGTGGATATTTTCCATCATAGAACTTGAACTCACTTCTATTATTTTTTTTTAAACTTTTCCCCTTATTCTATTAAACACAATATCTTCATGTGATGAATTTGGTCTATTTAATGGATGAAATGACATACGATGGATCCAGGTCCTAGAATATATCACACTCCTAATTGATATGTGTCATCAACCTTGATTTTATGATTAGTTGGAATTGAGTTTTCTTTGGAATTTGAGATTTTACAACCACTAAATAAAAGGAAATTAATACAACAGTGATATTCCAAAATTGGGTTATCAAAATGGATTTTAAACAATAAACATGAATAATGAAGTAACCCTAACACCAACCTAAAAGGCCAAGTTCTTTAATTTCTAACCCCTATTCTGTTTACATTTTATTTTAGATTAGAATTTATCAATTCTTTTATAACAATCAAAATGAAAAAAATAAGTAGATCTAGGTGAATTAGAATAAATAAGTAAATAAACTATGAATCTCATCATGTGAGATAACCCTAATTAGCTATTTTGTTGTACTATAAAATTATAAATAGTATCATATTCTATATCATGTGATAGGTTAGTGTTAGTACTCAATTAAGAGTTATACCTCTTCATTGACAAGCATCCTTTGGCATACACCGTAAGCCTTGAAAGGATAGTATTCTGATCAAAATAGGACCTTTAGAATATAAAGAGGTATTTTATAAAAATATTTATATAGGTATATACTAAAATATAAGTCTCATGAAGTGTGAGTAAGAGAGGAGAGGTGGTGTCCTTCATAAGGGGGGCAGAGAACACACTTTGAATTTTTCAAAATATTAAAATATATTAATGTCTTACTAAATAAAAATGGAAGAAAAATAACTCATCTTTGAATAATAGATGATATAGGGTCAAATTATGACTATAAAATAGTATTTAGAAAAAAAAATAGTTCATTTTAACTCTGATTTCTTTAGTTTAACCTCTCATTAACCCCTTTTAACATTTATCATAGTAATGAATTTTTACTTCAAGATCTATTCATAATGACAAAAATTTAATTCAAACTTATTAAATAATATTGATTATGATTATTAAAAATATTTAATATATTTTACAACATGTAGTCCCTATAAGTGATAGAAATTACTCTAAAAATAAACCCGCAAAATGTGATGAAAAATGGTTTTCCAAAAAAGTATAAAAAAATTATACTAAAATTAAGCATAATTTCGATTCTAATGACAATAATTAGATTATGTTTAATTAAAATTATATAATTAAATTTTAAAATAAATTCAAAAAATAGAAATTTGTAAATACTTTAATGGAAAAGATAGTTTTCTATAAAATTGGTATTTTTTCACTATCCACTAAAAAATTAATATTTTTTAAAAAAATCCATAAATTTCACCTTAAGATAATTTTGACATGATGATTTCAAAAATTATTTTATTTTTATAAAATTAAATTTATAAAACTGGTAGAAATTAATTATGATATTTTCTCAGAAAAAGAAATAGAAACCATTTTTTAAGAAAATTTATTTTTTGAAGCATAAAATGACTTCACTAAAAATTTATTTTTTAATTCATAATAATTAATCGATATGATTTTATTGATTAGGAACATTATAAATATATTTCATAACATTTTTAATACTATTCATACCCAATAATTCAACGGTTAGGTTATAACAATCATATTAAAATAATAATATTTCAATAGTATATCACAATTTGTCTAGACTCAATATTTCATGTAATGTAATATTTATAAGAAATAAAATTTATTTAAATATAAATATATCATAAAATATTAGAGCTTTATACTTCAGATAAATAAAATTCCAATTTCAATTTACAAAGTGTTTTCGTCTATAATTCGTAATTGAAATTTCATTTAACTGGACCTCAATTGTGAAGATTTTCTCTAAATTTAATGATTAAAATGGTATTGTATAATCACTTGTTTAAATTTGTATATGAAATCTTCTAAATAAAATATTAATCAAAACTTGTAAATTTATTTTCTCTATAACTTTTAATCAACATATTATTTGATTTAGCCTTTATTGTGAAATTATAGAAAAAGTATAGTGGAAAAGTGTGATATGGTGAATACTATATATATATGATATGGACCTTATGTGTATATGATTATTGACCCTATGTATAGGTAGTTGGGGCTACTAATATTGTTTGTGTTATGAGATCATTAGGATATGGGATTTACGGAATAATAAGGTGTTATTTCTATTATCATTTTCCTTAAAATATGATTATGAAAATATAAATAGAAATATGTTCTGGTGTGGGTCCTATATGTGTGAAACCAGATTTGGATAATGTATAAATGGGGCTAGATAGAGATATCGGTTTATGAGACCTTTGTGATACGTGATGTATAGGATAATGTGTTGTTATTCTTATTGTGAATTAAGTTTTAAAATATAGAATTGAGATTTGTGATATGTTTTGACTATTTTTGACCCTTATGTGTTTATGCATGGCCTGAGATTGAGTATATTATATAATACTTGAACCTATATTTGATACCCTTATGTGGTAGGGCTTGAGCTGAATGATAATATATTTTGTCTATTGTTATTTTTCCATTGTTTTATAGGAATATGAGTTATAGATAACCATAAAGTAGGTAGTTGTATTAAATTTTGGATGCTTGATATATATGTGTATGGTAATCCTATAGTGGTTTTTTTGTTCTATGAGTTACCATCCAATGTGATTTATAGCTCATTACATTGGTGAATTGAGGGTTTTGATGGAGTAGCGGGATGTTTTCTTACTAATTTTAGATATTAAAGTGATATATAAGGTTATCCCAAGAGAGGGTTTAGCCCAAGATTATAGATGAATTAAATTTAAGAATTATGTTAAGTTATTTACATTTATATTTATATACAAAGGTGTAAAAAAATACTTAGAATGGTTGTAAAGTTTCCTTTTTGATTAAGGATGTAGATTTCTAGCCTTGATGTTGTGAGTGTGTTTAGATTCTGAAAAGTGAGATCAGTGAAATGCATAACCTTGTTGGTTGGGTTATCTTAGATGGTTGGATCTAGAATTAAAAGATCACAGTTGGATACTTCTAGTTTTATAGTGATACTGAGATGAATGGTGATCATATATTTTTCCTTGGAACGAGTAAGATACTTAGGATCTTTAGAATGGAAGCACTATGCAAGATGATTTTGGTTAAATGAGCTTACAAAAAGTGGTCATAATCAGTTGGATTGTTATGAAAATTATCCTAGGACTTAAACTATGTGACTCAAGATATTTGATTTAGATGGTATAGCAAAGTGACACCGGGATGTACACATGTTGGGTATTCTTGGTTAGAAACTTGATCTATCGAGAACCATTGTGGGGGTTTAATGAGAAACTCATTTATCAAGTACTAAGAGAGTGAAAAAAAATTACCCTATATGTTAGGTTGTTTGTTCAAACTAGATAGTGGACTTATGGATGTAATCTTAGAATTTGAGTTGATGTATCTGACTTTGGATGGCACATGGGACATGTCGATTGGTGGTTTTTGAAAAATATTTGGGATATGGATTTTGAGTTGGGAAAGTTATGTGACTATTAATGTAAGGTTGTTATAATATATAGAAAATGTGTGGTGGTTTCATGTGATATTCCTAGTGTGGTGATAGACTATTTTTGGACATATGTATTTGGTCCTTAAAGACTCATTAGAGTTAGGAATTTATTAGGTGACTGTATTTTTGGGTGGGGGTCTAGGAATCCTTATTTTACCTGAATATATAGAATATGATCATGTATTCTCAATGGAATTAGTGGATTATTCATTGTGAAATGATGGTGGAAAGGTATGACATGCCTTATTTGAACAAGAATAGGAAGTGGTTATGGACCCTTGAGGATATTATGTATATTGGTCAAAGAAAGAGCTTCTCTAGGGAATGATCTGGTATAGATTATCCTAGAAAATGGATCTATCAGGTTATGCTTGATGCATGAGATTATTTCTTTATAAGTGATGAAAAAATGATCATGATTTCATGAGGACTTTGGTAATGTAGAGATAGTCAGCTAATGTGAGATATGAGTTATGACCTTATGTGTAAAGTGTGATCTATAGTGTGATTAACCTTAAGACTGGTGAGATACCAAGAGTTGATCCACTCAGTATGGTGTTTATAGAATCAATAAACTTCCTTAGGTATGGAAATTTGTGTGCTATAAAAAGTATAAGTTGTTAGTGGGTCTTGGTAAGTCCTATAGAAGAACAAATGTGAGAGTCGTGTGGTGATAAGAAAAGTTATAAACCTTGAGTTAGAACCATCAGGACTAAGTGTGTGGTGTATTTGTATAATAAAATTGGGAAGTGATTGCATTGGGAACCACAGTTTTAATAGGATCTCGAGCAGGGCATGAATTGAGAACTTATGCCAGTAATATGAGTGGGGCTTAAGAATCTAATTTTTGGCTTATGATGGTTATTATACAGGATTGTGCTCATTGATTAGTAGTAATTAAGTCTTATGGTGGGGAGAACATCGTGGAATCTTTGAGTGGGTGGTGCTCATTTTGAGTAGTTTTTAGGGAACATCAGGAGTAACATGTTGATAAACCCAAATCGGATATAGTTAGAGTTTCATGATGTCACTTTGGTGTAACCATCCAAGTTAGGCAAAGAAAGTGTAAGGTACCCCATTTATGGGTAATGGTTAAATTGATTCAATATAATTTTTATGATTTATGTTTGATAGCTGCTATATGTTAGTTTATATTCAAGTGGTGCAACTAGGTTTGATTATCAAAAGCATGTTTTTTAGTGATAAAGTATGTGAGACTTCATTACTTTGGAGTAACAAGACAACGTAAATAATGAAAAATATAATTATGTTATAATTAGTCTCAAGACTAAGATTATGGGTTCTAATAAGAATAATTGAGTGAAAACTTGACTGATGTGGACCAATAGAAATAAACAATGAGGTGAGATGTTAGTATTTTGGGAGTTCAGGAATTCCATCGAAAGTGGGTAATCGTGGTGGGGTTAGTTAAAATAATCAGCATTGATATGCATGGGATGATGAGGTTTTGATTATAGGAAATAGGATTATTTTAGTATAGATTTTGTGATAGAGTTCCATAGGACTCTATGGGATAGCTATGAGGTTTGGGTGGTAATGGATCAGCTAACAAGAGTGTCACACATTTTACCTATCATATAGACCTTCTCAGTGAGTGATCTTGGAAATCTATTTATCTAGGATGTTATAAACTTATATGGGTCCCATTAAACCTTTTTTTTATTAGATATTATTATTAATTTCATGATTCTATCATGGGTTATGGAAATTTTTAGGTACATAGATGCATTTGATCATTACCTATCACCCACAGACCAACGAACAGTCTGAGTGAAATATATATAATTTTTTAGAAATAATAGAAATGTGTATCCTAGTTTTCAGTATTTATTAAGAGAACCACTTGTATTAGTGTATTCTACCACTCTGTTGGATGGAGTTTGGTGAGTTAGTTGATCAAGATGATTCTTGTGGAGGAAAATTCAAGGCATGTTCAGTTGATTTGAAAACTGATGGAGTTTCCCTATAGTAGGATGAGGTTATATGGATACTTTTGTTTGATGATGGAGTATTTAATCACATGATTCAAGGTGTGAATCCAGTTCATTGTGTGAATTAGTATTTGAATCTATTTTTTCTTATGATTCAAGGTGTTAAGCCATTTCTTATCATGATTTTGTGGTGAACCATGTGATGAAACATAGAGAAGTATCATTTGGGGTCATCAGTGTTTGGGAAGAAAAAAAAGTTTTTTTCATGAATCATGGGTATGAGTAGGACCTAGTGTGTGGGGTCATTATTAAGAGGATGATATTGTGGTTGGAACATCCTTTGATGAGAATATAGTATGTTTTATTGATAATAGTGAAAAGTCTCTCTATGGTAAGAAAATTCCATTGGTGTGGGTGTGGTGGTAGTATGGTCATAACCAAAGTAGACATAGGAGAAGGAATCATACATGATGGCTCAGGGGATAATTTTTTTATCAATTATCCATAGTTATTTTTTTGAATAAAACTCGAGTATGAACTGCTATATAGTGGGGAGGTTGTAAAACCCCCAAACTTATTATAATGTGTGAACCCATTTAATTCTATTGAACTATGTGTATTTTTTTAGTGTGAAGGTTTTAGGGTTCGTGAGTCATTTGGGATGGGTTTTATGACATGGTTTAGGGTATGAACCATGATTATTGACATGGTTTGGGGGGTGAACCATGTGATTAATAATTTATTGGCCTCTCTTTTAGGTGTTGTGGTCACATGTAAATCTTTAGGTAATGGAGTGATAGTGGGAGAAGGATGTTTTATCCTAGAGGTTGGGTTGTTCAAAAGATACCCCTTGATACACTTATCAAGGATGAGAGAGGGAGAGTTTGTAATTCCATCAGAGTTTTTGAGACACGTTATGGTTTGGTATTTGGGTCTATATATGTGTAATATTTTTTTATGATGAAGTTATAGGGTTAATTTGGGAGAAATTTTGGGAGAACTGGGGATGGACTTGCAAATTTATGGAAATTGTAGGCAATATTCACAATGTGAAACAGTGTGTCATTCCATGAAAAATCATGTGAAGTTTTGACATAGTGTTGACTCAAACTTTCATGGTGTGAAAGCATGATTCACAATATGAATTATACTTTGGTATTATTTTTAAGTTATTTAAAATATGGGACTCATCCAAGAACCCCCTTATTTCATCTACTCAACCCCCCCTCTCATTTTTTGGTGAATTTTTTATTCTAAGGGATGATCTCCTTCATTTCTTGACAGATCAAAGTATTGTTCATTGTGATTGATTCCTTTTAATAAGTACAATCCTATTCATTCCCTAGATGTATCATTTCTTATTTATTTTTTATACTTATTATAAAACCTACTATGGTGTTGATGTAATCTGATTTAGGGATCTTGATTCATTGGGTTTGATCCAGTTAATTATTCTTGACCACTAAACTTCATTAAGATTGAGGTGGGTGGTCTATAAATTAACCTACAAGTCTTACTCTGTTTATTAGTGTTTTCATTTTATAGTCATACTTGATTACCATTTGTTTGAACTATAATTAAATTATATAATTTTAAATCATTGAAATTATGTTAATATATGTCCCCTTGAGTCATTAATGAACCCTAAATGGAAGACAACCTAAGGGGATGCCTTGAAATGGATTTCTTTGCATGGAATATGGTAGACTAAGTGATAAACTATAATTTTTTGTCTTCATTTATAAATGGAAAATATTTATTTATAAAATATTGAATAGTGATAATTTAAATAGAAAAGTATAATTTTGAAATAGTGATAAATGTTGTTTTGGTTTAAATTGAAAAGGGGGTGGTGTTTTTCTTGGGTATTTATTTTATAGAAAAGTTATTTTTAATGAAACACAAAAAAAAATATAGAGAAGATGAATGGTTTAATGTGTTTAGACTTAGTTCATGGTTTTTTAGTTAGTTTTTACCTTGGGTATTTCTTTTATGGTTTCAGATATGGTTTTCCCTCTGAGTGTGTTATTTTGTTCCAGGATGGGTATATTTCCCCATGTGTGGATTTGTTTCTAGGATGAGTATATTTCCTCAGGTGTAACTTTTATTTCCAGGATGGGTATATTTATTTGGGTATAACCTTTTATTTCTAGGATGGGTATATTCCACCATGAGGTATTCTAACCATAGTGATGGGTATATTTCTCTCAGATAGATGCCTACTATTTAAAGATATTTGACACTAGCTAAGGTAGGTATGATTAGTCTTAGGTGTCCCCTTAGAACTCATGGATCAATGATGTTTTTTATTTAATTTCTGCTCTAGTTTTACATGAATATATATTTATCACTTCAGTATGAACTTACTCATACTGGATATATTTATACACCATTGGTGGAGGCCTACTAATTCATACTCAAACCCTGATCAGGACACTAATTGGTACCTAAGAAGAATTCTTGGTTTTAATACTAGATATAGGAAAGTCCCTATAACTGATGCATGATTTGGGATACTAGGTTAGGGCATGGGATATTGGGACTAGTCTAGGACTCTAGAACATTTTTAGGAATATTTCAATTTTTATTTTTTTTCTTGAGATACTTATAGATATTGCCTGATGTTGTGTGACTATTGTACATACATATGATTTATTTTTTAAAGCATTTATATTAGAAATTTCTGTGATGTATATTTATTGCTTATTTCTAGATGATTATAAGACTTACTTTATTTCCATTGTATTTCACTATGACATGTGGGTATAGTATCTCCACAGTTCCATCATTGACCCAAACTACTATTAGGAAGCCTCTAGAATATAGGGAGGCATTCTTGAGGTCACATAGTGATATTTAGCTGGGAACTGATTAGTAGTCATGGATCGGGGGATGTTACAATACACAAAATTAATTTGGGTGAAGCAAAAAATAAAAGATGTTAGAAAAAAGGTATGATTATGTATTTCAAATATGTGTGACTATAGTTTGAGTAAAATATAAGAAAAAATCCATTGAAACATTTGATAATGAAACACATGTTAAAAGAATGAATTGATGTTATACTTAATTGGTTTATTTATTCTTCAAAGACTAGTATATCATGAAGATTAATAAGTAAAATAATGAATGGTGTGAAAATTTGATAGTGTTTCCTATATATCCATAGGGAATGATTATTGAGAAAAAAATAAATATTCATTGTTTAGGTTATGTTTATTGGAAAAAATATAAAAGTATATTATTTTAAATTTCATTAAATGAAAATTTTATTGAAATTTAGAAGCTAATATAAGACATTTTCATAAGAGAATACCAAATCATATAGTGGAAATTTTTAAAATAGTGTAGTGATGTATGTAATCAGAATTATAAAGTATATCTAATGGGAATATATTGAAACATTATTTCATATAATGATGTTATGATCTGGACCTACTAGGACTTTACCCAAGCCAAAAATGATTTAGAGTGTGACCCCCAAATACCTCCTTCAATCGGCCATGGGTAGGAGACTAACACCTAGGGTATTTCATCGCACAAATATGTATGGAATTACCCTTTATAGATGAATGATTCACATCACCATGAACAATATAATGCATTCCCAATAATAATACATGAATAATTTATATCAAATGTAAGTCATGTAATATGAATCTAAGCCATAAACTTAAAATAATCCACAAACCTATCATCTCTTTTATACCTCATGAAAGGTATAACGAAATCATCTTCCATCATAAGTATCACGAGTTTATAGCTAAGGTAGTTTGACACCACTACAAAATATATCAAAATAATATGAAATAGTATGTACAAAGTAGGGGTGTTCATACAAATATACTCAATATGTTCCTCTATAGAACTTTAATGTGTCCATGTGAATGAATCATACTAATGAATTCATGTATGGAATAAATAAAACAAAATAATCAATCATAAATAGTCTCCCAAGAATAAACCATCCAACCAATTTTGTTTAATTCCATATAATCATCTCACATTTCATACCCCATCACATTTATTATCACACATAACATCACAACCAACATTATATTAATAACCACCACTGATCCAAATCTTGAACCAAGAAATTTTTTATTGTGAATCCTCATCATCATAACTTCTAATAAAGCCACTAGAAACTATCCACTTTGACCAATAGATATTCCCCACCCAAATAAAATCACTAGAAGATGTGAATTTTAACCTTATCTTCAAGAAGGAATCCATCTATTTATTTAAACGGAAGTAGGTAGACTTCACACCCTATCCACCACAAAAATTCAATCCCTCACACACTCAAAAAAAACTCACACACATTCAATATAAATGGAAAAAACACTCAATATAAATACAAAAAAAAATAGGATATTATATAAGATATTAACATGTTTTGGAAAATGATTCATACATGCATAGAAGAAACACATCTATGATATTTATATTCACTAAATTATACAAAATATTATAAATATATTACTAAGTATAAGTGATCCTCAAAATCTCTCATATCTCCTCAATAAATGTGCCTATTTATCTTTATGCCTTAATCACTTTGTTGATATTCTAATTACACTTTAGAATTTATGTCCCATGAACTTATATACTAAGTGTTATCTTATCAATAATTTAAACTTACTAAGCTGAATTCCTAGATCACTGAGCATGATCACCAAGGCATATCTACAAAACGGGTGACCCTTTATCTTTTCTGAAATTATTTACCTCCAAAACTTTATAGTAACACCATCAAAATATGTGAACCTATAATAATATTACTACCCCTAGAGAGACTATAATGTTTCTATTTTAATATCATGTCCATCCATCGTACAATTCATTGAGTTTTAGTAAACTTAATTACTATTAATAAACTTCTATTGAACTAAAATAGGCTTCATCTCCTGATAATATCTCACTTGAAGACTTGTTTGAGGGAACCTTCATCTTCTCTACAACACTTAATAAAATAGAGTAAACTTTATCTTTATTCTTCTATAGCAAGTAGTATTCTCTATATTATGCTTCCATTCACCAAATTCTAACTAAGGAATGATGTTTCTATATAATTTCTTGAACATCATCCTTAGTGAACATGTAAGATGGATTTTGGATACTATAAATATTTTTTAACTCCATATCCTTATACTCTAGTAAATTTAGGATGAAATGATGCTTCAAGTCAATATGTTTTATTTAGAAATGGAACATTGGATTTTTATCCAAGTGTATTACACTATTGATATCAAATAAATCAAATCCTTCTTCTTGAATTATCCCATGTTTCTTTAGAAACCACATTAACCAAATCATTTATTTCCCTACTTCCATTATAGTTATATAATTTGATTCCATTGTACTTAGAGTAACAATATGCTACAATTGTGATATCTAGTTGGTCATTTTTACACTAAAGGTAGACACAAATATGGATGTACTATTTTGGGTTTCTAAATCACCAGTGAAGTCAACATCATCATATTCATGCAAATATTCATCCATCCCAAAGCATAAGGTTTTATCATTCATTCCTTTTAAATACCAAAGAATATATATTACATCCTCCTAGTGTACCTTTCCTAGATTTTATATAAATAAAATTAAAAATACCATTACATTGGAAATTTATAGATGAGTGTAAATCATCACATACATTATCCTTTATACTACTAATGCGAATAGAAATTTCTCCATGTATTTGGCCTAAATTTTTTTTATAGGTGTATGCACCTTGGATAACTTAAAGTATACAACAAGGGGAGTTGAGACCAGATTATATATAGTCATCCCAAATCTTATGATAACCTTATAGATGTATTCCCTCTAAGATAGAACTAAATTTTTAACCCTCTAATATATTTCGATCTTCATCCCCAATATTTTTTTCGCATTCCCTAGATCCTTCAACTCAATTTTTTTTGTCCAACTTACTTTTTAGATCTCAAATATATTGGATTTAAGGAGACACTAGAATCAAATCATCCCTATGAAAATATCATTTTTTTCACTTGCTAAAATCTTCTTCTGTTATAAATAATTCAAATTATTGATTCCATTCCCTCAGAACTTGCTTCAGTCCATAAAGACTTCCTCAGCTCACAAACCAAATTCTAGCTCCCAGCTTCTATGAAACCTATTGATTGGTTCATGTAAATTTCATTCTCTAACTCACTATAAAGTAAGGTATTATCTAAATCCATCTATTCTAAGTATTTATTTTATGATTCCATAATACTTATCACTATCTAGATAGTTGAGTTTTTAAGTATCAATGAAAAAAAAATCTAAGAAATCAACACCTTATTTTTTTCTAAATCCTTTTTCCAACAGTCATGTTTTGTATCTTTTCTTTCCATCATCATATTCATTCAACATGTAAACCTAATTATTCTATAATTCTCATTTTCTTTCCTATAATTCAATCATTTACCAAGTTATTTTGGATTTAAATGGGTTCATTTCTTTATTCATTGTTGACTTCCATTACTTTGAGTTACTGAGTGTTGTTACTTCTTCCCAGAATTTTGGTTCTCCGGTATCCATTAAAATTATAAATTTCATGTCATAGATAAACCTTTGAATTGAATTTATAACTTTTTCAATCTCTTTAACTTATTTGTCTATAATTTACTACATGGCTCAATTCTCTCTTCTGGAACCTGAAATTTTGGATCCCTGACTTCTATTTCTCCCACTTGAGCTTCATCTATCCTAGAATTTTTTGGAATGTATTTTACAAGTATCAAATTTAGAATTATAGTGATTTATTATGATTTATCTAGAAATTTCCCCTTAAAATGGTTTTACTCATATTTTCTTGTATTTTGGTAGTTGATTTATCAAAAATTTCCTTCTCCGACAAGTTTCTATCCATCCATAGAATCTTCTAATTGAGTAGAACATCATAGATCTTGATGAATTTTTTTGTCATAATTCTATAGTCGATATCCAAATTTACCAAGTCTTTATACAATGATAAAACATACTTTATATTTTTCCTCAAGTTTATCTTGATCCTTGGCATTAACGTGTACATATGAAAAACTTTTGATGTCTTTAAGGTGGTTAAATATTGGTCACTTACCGAATCATAACTCTTCTACTGGTTATTTCCCAACTATTGATGTTGGGATTCTTTTGAAAAGGTATTATTCAATGTTAAGTTCCTCTACCCAAATTCCCTTGGTCAATAAAAAGTAAAATCTCATGCTTCAAACCTTTTTTTAACATTTGATTCATCTATTTAGACACTCCATTCAACTATGGATTTCTTAGAAATTTCTTCTCGTGAATTATAACTTTATTATTATAGATATTATGGAAGTTTTATTCAATGTACTCACCACTATTTTCAGTGCAAAGACATTTAAAATTCAAGCCACTTTCCCTCTCCACCGTAGCTTTTCACTATATAAAATCCTAAAATGCATCAGACTTATTATTTATAATTTAAATCCAATATTTCTTTGTGGAATCATCAATAAATGTTACAAAGTAAATAGAAACACCAAAGTATTAAAAAGAGGCAAGTCCCTAAGCTTCTAAGTATACTAGTTATAACTTCTAAGATCTAGGCATGTATCTATCTAAATTAAAAAAAGCCTTCATTGCTTCCCCATCACACAATTTTCACACATTCTTATGTTCACACAATTTTCATTATAACATTTACATTCTTCTCACTGAGATGATCGATCCTATAATTCCAAATATCTAGATATTATAATGATATAATTCTAGTAATTTCAATTTTGTTTGAAATTTAAGTGAAATATTGCATCCCATCATTTATTCATCTTGAAATCATTATGAATCATTGAGTCTCTTTCTAGTATCCTTCCATAAATCTAGTCTCATAGCCTTACTCATCAAGTTTTCTTATTAAAATTAAGTTCTTACACAGCCCCAAGATATTTATAACTTCTTTCATCATCAATACACCCCCATTATTTATCCAAGAATTGACACCTCTTTCCTAATGATCTCCAAATATTCATTGTCTAGAAAATTTACTTTTATGGGACTTATAGTTATATAATTATCTATACATATCTACTCTCAAATTGAATTGAATGGTGCACCTAAGTAAATAACTCATGAATTCACTAGAATATTCATAATGAACGTCAATTCCTACCTCCTTACCTATTACTAAAAAAATGATATTCTAAAAATCGATTCCCTTGAATATATTTCCTTAATCCTCTTGAAATCCTTCTTGAAGTGTCCTCTTTTTCTACACTTCTAATATACAGGTACAGGACCAGCCAACTTTCTCTAACTCTTATCATGAAACTTATCTTTTGATTGTTTCATTTGGTATGTTTACTTCTGCTGAGGGGATTTTCCTCACACATCGACATTAGGTGCACTACTAGATAGTACTTGTAATTTTCACCACATTGTCTCCTCATTTAGAATTAAATTCTAAACATCCTCAAACACTAAGGTTGTTTTTCTTCTATAATTACTATCTATAATAACTATAAAATCTCGAATCTATAGGAGTGATAATGATATAATTAGCACCAACACATCATCCATGAAATTTACCTTCACCGATTCAAGCTACCCACTAATAATATTGAAGTTATTTACATGGTTTAAAGTACTCCTTCCTTCTAATATCCTTAATCATAACAACCGATGTATCATAAACACTTTATTCAGTGTTATATTTTTCTTATACATATCTCCTAGATCCTTTATAACTTTAATTATAGTTTTATTTTCCCAAATATTGAAGAAAACATTCATTTATAAATACATCCTTATCGATTATAGTGCTTTACTATCCAACTATTCCCATTTATCCTTCTCTATTTTCTATGGACATTTTTTAGACAATGGAGAATCTAATAGCTTTTGAATTAGATAATCCTCCATTTATATTATTCATAATACATTATACATTCCATCAAACTTTTCATTTTTAATATTTATATCATCTAAATACATATCTTTTGATGATTATATCTCCCACTAAAATTGAGATATCATCAAAGTAAGCAAGAAACATGGGATATTTGAATTGTGGTACTCAGATACCACCTGTTGGGAATCCTCTTTATCGTAACTTCTAATAAAAAAATTGAAGCTACCAACTTCAAAAATTGAAATACCATGTTGAAATAAGATCATAGGATGATGTGAAAAGGAACCTTTTCATCTATAAGTACTACCTTGACTAAGTGTGCTAGAAGTAGGCAGACTTTACACCCAACCCACTACCCAAAGTTTAACCCTCACACACTCAAGAAAAACTCACAAACACTCAATAGAAATAGAAAAAACATTCAATAGAAATACAAAAAGTAGGAAAGAAAAAAACATATTAACATGCTTCGAATAATGAGTCATATGTTAATGGTAGAAATACTATTATGATCTTTATATTCACTAAAATATACAAGGGATTATGAACAGATTACAAAGTATAAGTAATACTCAAAATATTTTACAATAAATGTGCCTCTTGATCTTTATGCCTTAATATCTTCATAAATATTCTTATTACACTTTTTAGCATTGAGGTATCATGAAATTATATACTAAATTCTATCTGGAAAACAAGTTAAACCTTCTCTTTTTAAATCCTGGATCACTAAGCATGATTATCAAGGCAGATATACCAAACTAGTGACCCTTTATCTTTACTAAACTTCTAGACCTATAGTGATTGATTATAACTCCATATAAATATGAAAACATCAAATAAAGATACTGATCTTAGAGAGACCTTGTTGTCACTGTCTTCATGCCAATTCTAGACATCATCTAATTCATGAAATTTTGATGAACATGATTCAAATGAATAAAATTCTAGTGAACTAAAAATAGCTTCACCACTCAACATTTTCCACATGTAAGGACCTCACTATAATATACCAATACAGTTTTTCACCTATAGGGAAATCATTATAATATCAACTCCATGAAGGAGTTATCCATCCATAAGGAACTCATTATACAATCACCATTGAAAATTTTTCATCCACCTATAGGTAACTCTATATAGAATCATGATCACCAAGAAGTTATCCACTCATAGGGAACTTGATATAATATTAATCTTCATTGGTCAGACCATTTTCCACTAGTAGGTTCTCTCACTAGTTTTTTAGTTTTCCACCCTTAGAGACTCTTCCCACCACAACCTATACTAATTATGTAGCTTTCTACCCTCATGAAATCTCATTGTCTTATTGGGTTTCCACCCTCAGGGACTCTCCTCTCCTTAACATGAATTATCATCACTGTATATCACATATATACTATGTATAACCATATTATCCACTCTATCTTCACCACCACCATCATCTTTATCACCAACATAATCCACTAACATATACTAATCATAACTTCCACATTACTATCATATATCACAAATGGATTAAGACCCTCATTTTCCATTTATTCTCCCACATAGTCTCTCATAATTATAATGATCTTAGGAAATAGAATCATGCTGCATGGATTTATGGAACTCCAACCTAGGACTACCAAAAATTATATCCTTGTAAGAAATTAATTGCATTATTAACAATCCTCATATTATAGGAATATAAAATTTCCATAACCTCATCACAAAATCAAAACATCAAAATACCCCCTTTGATCATGTCACATTATCTTCCCCTCCATTTTATATTCTCAACTCTATTCATTTTCTAAAAATATTTCATATAATTTTTTACACTATATTGATGTGGAATCACCACTATCATTATATCTCAGTATCATCACACTTCATAGGAATCAGGATACACATACCCCCATCAACTATGGTATGTCTCCACACCAATATTTAATGGTCTTACTAAAATTCACACCACCCCATATAACTCAATAATAAATGGTTCTCTAACTCAAGAATATGGAATGGACCTATGCCTATATGTCTTAGACTTATGTAACTCACCACCAGTTTATCCCCATTCCTATATGGCTAAGACCATCACTTTATTCCTTGGATCATGACTACATGGATTGAACCTCATTTTATGCCCTTCACTCCAATCATTTTACTCCCTCATCTACCAATGATTCAGTTTTACCCTTCCAAACCTTTCCTGGTGAAAGATTTAAAAATAGTTGAACTATTATAAATTGACTTATATAATACTATTGTAGAGCATTTTTTATCTTTGGTTTTGATATTCAAGAATCACCACCCCCTATTGATGATTTTGATCAATATATCAACACAGTTTGTGGGTTAAAAAATAAATCATCAATAGATATGATTGAGCCTCATCATATTTCCATTTATTTCATAAATGAAGATGATTTTTCTAGTTCTTAATTCAGTTCATATCACTCCTTAAAATCATATAAGCTTTTACTGATGTGTTAGAATTTGACATTTCATGAGAAGGACACACCCAAGTAGACATCTGGTTAAATCCATTTACACATTTAAAATATTTTTATCCTAAAAAAAATTGGAAATTAAATTGGTTAATTTATATTGGTTGATCATCTTATAGATGTAGGAGAATGGCCCCACATTCTCTCAACTTTCTATGTTCTACTGCTTGCTATGGCATCTCAATGTCTAAGGTTTTCTTCTGATCTCTCCATTCAAGCTTACTCACTTCTCTTCGCCTCCCCCATCTTTCCCCAGCTTCTTCCATCACTTATCCTAGGGTTCATTCCCATGCTACCTTTCATTGTTGGTTCGCACTGGTTTTCTCCTTGGTCCTGCTCTTCAATTTTTCTTTAGTGGAGGTGCTTCGATCTTACCCTAGGTCATTATTACATGCTCTGACCTTGAATTCCAACGCTCTCCTCTAGGTCAGATATGAGTATTAAATACTCAGAGGTTTTGGGATAAGGCTCAGCAGTTTTGGGTTCTCCCGACATCTTCTTGCCTTCTATTTTTAGGTTTAAACCCATGATTTTCCATCTTTTGTCTCAGTTATGGATTCCATTAGGGTTTAATCCCCATTTTTATTTTATTACCTTTAGGCTTAGTTCTCATTTTCGGTGTTCTTTTTTCTATTTTGGGTGCTTTGGATTCGTTTTTGGGTCTGTTTTTTGGGGTTCTCGCAGATGAGCTCCATCGTGGTCTCTACCCGCCTGTTTCTCTACTCTAGCTCTAGGTCTCCACCACTCTCTTTGAGGTGGAGTTGCGTGGTGGTATCCCCGGTGCTTTGGTATTTTATTTAGATAGGTCTTGCGACTTTAAATGGTTTCATCTTCATTGGCCCTGGGAGGATGAAGGTGACCTTTGGTTCTCTAGCGTGGGGTCTTTAGGTTTTCTGTGTGTTTATCGACGATGATGGTAAACTGTGATATTGATGATGATTTATAGTGGTTCCTTTTTAGCGTTATACTATTCTGTGAAGTTTTGTTTTGGTTGTTTATGGTGGTGACAGTGAACTCTAACGGTGACGGGATGTTCGTGCTGGATGTGGAGCGGTGCAGATTGGCTCTAACAGAAAGTGTTCTCTGGCGTACGGGTGTGATGAAGGATGATGAAAGTGATAGCAATGATGGGTTGATGTCGACGGCAGGTGTGAATCATGATGCATAAGTTATATCTCTGGGTGATTTAATTCCTCGTGGATCAAGGTTTCATTGGATTATGTGTTGTTATTTTGTTTTCAATTTTGAATTTCAAATCTAACATGTATGTTTTGTATACCATGCATGATTTTTTGGTTTCCTATTATCCTCAAAGTAGTTTTTTGAAAATAAAAAAAATGATTTGGAGGAGGATCATCTTAGAATTTCTAGTTAGTGTCTGATAGTTTCTAGGGTCTATCTTGAGCTTTATTTATCTAACCCAAGCCCTAAATATATCTAGTTTAGCATTTTTGATAGTGGTGAATTTTTTCATAAAAATGAGCATGATTTTTCATGTGATTTTTTATCCTTTTGTGAGATATGGGGATATTATGTTGAAATTTGAAAGGTATGATAAATCCTCAAATGTGAATGAAATAATGGAGACTTATAGTCCCACTGTGTTTCATGTTACTAATTTACCTACTAACCCTAATTTATAAAAAATTTCCATAAAGGATTCATAAGTTGAAATGGTAGCTGTTGATATACCCACTACCTCTAACTCGGTGTAATATCCCATCTTTTTCTAGGTATGACCATCTTGAGTTTTGGTTGAACATCTATTTGTTTCATCTTTTCTTCTTTAAACCTTGGTGGTTGAGTTTCTTTTGATGATGGAGAGATTTTTCTAAGTAAAATGACCTAAAGTTTAGGGATATATGTTTGTTTGAATTAATGGAGTATGGGTATAAAGGGTTCAAAGGATTATGAGGGTTCTTTGTGGGTTTAGAAAGCTTCATATGTGATTTAGTGTTTTTCTTCAGAATCTGGGCTAAGATCTTTCTACAGGGCAATTTCACATCATGAACAGGTTACACGACATGGACTTGTTTCTAAGAACATGTCATGAATTGGTTCATAGAATAAAATGTTTACATGAAATTAAAGCAGTTCATGGCATGAAATGTTCTATCAGGGTTATTTTAACCTGAGGTGATTCATTTTTTATCATATCTTATAAATTAGTAAATTCACATCACGAAAGGAGTTCATGTCGTGAATATCTTAGGATCAATAGTTTTAACCCATGTTGTGCATATGAATTAGTTTCATTCATGGTTTACCCTTCTTTCTCGAAGCCTAGGGTGACTCCAGGAAATTTTGGATTGATTATTTACTCTATATATATCTCAATCTAGCATTAAATATCTGATGAGTTCCTTTCATTTTTTTTATCCTTATTCTATTTTTCTTTGTTATCACAGTGTGATCTCTTGACTATCATTGAATCGGGTTTTGATCTTTATGTGTGTGGACTGGGATTTTCCCTTATGATCAACATCACCTTTTTTCTTCATTGGTGTTACCTATTGAGAGCATTTATTTGACTTCCAGATTAAGGTGGGTGGTCTAAATCTTATATATTTTTTCTAATTTAATTATTTATATTATGTGAAATATGTGTGATAGTTTCAAAATACCAGGTGTGAAACCTAATAAATTTGATAAACCCTATTAAATATTTATCATTTATCCTTTTGTATCATCCATTGGATCACATTGGGTCTATAGTAATAGATACTAAGACATGTGGCCACCCAATAGGTGTGTCATCCTTGGACCTTTTTGAGAATTGGTCAGTTGATATTAGATCCTTGAGGTATTTTGGAAAAATCGATTGAATTTTGAATTAATATTATGAAATTTCTTAACATTTAATTTTTGTGATTTATTAAGGTAAAATCACCTTAGAAAAATTTGGTTAACTGATATGTTAATGACCTTAGGGTTAAATGATAAATGAAACAAGTTTGATATATTCATGAGGATAATTAGAAAACTAGATTTATGAAACATAACTGGCTAGAAAAATGATAATTTGATGAATTTATCATTGTTCCTTGTGGTGATATATCATTTATGTTTGATTTTATCCTTTCTAATTTCATTCTTAGCTTTTGAGATTATGTGACATCAATTTTGATTGATTTTTTAGGGTGGGATGTTTATTGGCATGTTGAGTTCATCTGGATACAACTCTTTATTTATATTGATTCCTAGGGTAATAGTGCATGATTTTGTACTGAATAAGGTCTAAGAGTATAAGAACTTGATGCCTGATGGAAAAGTGTATGATTATAGGGGTCTGATAACTAGATGCATAGTCTCTGGATGCCTGAGGATGATATTCTGGATAGCCTATGGGTAAAGGCCATTTGTTAATGTAATTTTTGTTCTATTCATCCTCAATGGGAGAATTTTCCATCATTTGGGTGATATGTCCTGATGCAGAAGGATTCACGACTATCTAGAGATACCCAACAGGGTTCCAAAGTAGGTTTTACTAACCCCAAGTGTCAACCCAAATCTTAAGGGATCAGCGAATTTACTTTATGTATGATATTAATTTATTAAATTAATGATTTTTTATCACTGTATTTTATGAACTATGTTTCCCAGACTAGATTGTTTAGAAATGGTGGTTTCAACCTACTGAGTTTTACTCACACCCTAGGTAGGATTCCATTTAGTACCAAGATAGATCTTATGGATGCAGGTTTGGTCAAGTGTAAGGGACCATTTTGGGGACATTACACCCAGAAATCCTAGTTGTCTAAAAAGTAAATATTAAAGGATCTATCAATATTTTGGATCTCATTGGCAGTTTAAGGAGGTAAAACTTAAAATGGATTTTCAATAAGAAAAATGATATCATCTAGATTTTCAGCTTCACCCATAGAATATTCAGTTGTTTAAAAATTTCTCAAGGAAAATTTAGAACATGTGGACACTTTACAAGAACATAAGGAAATATTTATGGCTAGTTATATTCTATTATAAGAACAAGATAGTGGAATATCATTGGAAGGTGTGGATCAGTATAAGGAAAATGATCAAATAGTTTATGGTGTTTCTTTAGACAAATTGGTTGGTTCTTTTAAATATGGAGTCAATCAATAATATGGGATATCCTCTTTCTATAACAACAACTCAAAAAAACACTTCAATCTCTATTACAATCCCTAAATATGAATTATTCCAACCTTGTTCCATCAAATGATTCTAAAAAATTAACCTTGTAAAACAAGAATCCTTCTTCTATTGTTAACGTAGGATATAGAGTGAAGTAATTGATGAATTGTGATATAAAGAAAACTAAGGTAATTATCACTTATTTTCACATAAAGTAATTTTATTTTTCACATGATAAAGGTTGAATTGGTGTTAGTTTTGTGGTTTCCTTTTTTTTATGATTTTTTTGTCTTTAGTGATGGGTTAATAGTGTCATTACTTCTTTTCATTTTTTGGGTGAACTGTGTTATGATAATGTTGTGTCTTGGTTTATGGTCTTTTATCATATTCTTATAAGAATTTCCACTACACTCACTAAAGTTTCCTTATTCAAAAAATAATAATTTAGATTGGCTAAAGTTTGTAAATCCACACTTATTTTCTCTAAAGTATTTTCTATGATTTTTCATCTTTTGAGTTCAAAATTCTTTTTTGGGTATTGGGAAAAATATTTCATAAATATTCATAATCAATAATCAATACAATTTTAACATCATCAATAACTTATCAAATAATTAACATTTGATTTAAAAGTTATAATTCAACTTTACAACAATATTTTTATGATCAATTCAATCATTTATCATATTTACATCATTCAACCACTTCTATATATATATATATCAATTCAAATTCTACTATAATAGAATTATATTTATATAAATTTAAATATTTCATGTCCACTATATTATCATTTCTAATAATAATCCACCAATTCATAACTCATCTCATTTTATTTTGATAAGGAAAATTATTTTAAAAAATTCACATTCATCTATCGATTCTAACTTTAATTAACTGCATATTAATTCTTTTGGATTATTATGAATTATCTACCAATAATGAAAAATTATAATCATGGTAAATTTATATAGATTATAGAAGAGATGATAATTTCTAGTCACTTACATTAATTCCATGATGAATGAAAATCCTTAATCATCCAATGATCACTACTGATTCATTCTTCAAACCCTGCTCTTTTTTCTCCTATGTCTCAATCCTTTGCACTATATTATTCTCCCTAATAAATTCATTTGAGAAAATAATAGAGAAGAAATTTTATTTGATAGTGAAAATTTAATTCCCCCCATCATAAATCCTCTAACTCCTCCATTATCCCATGACTAATGTTGTTATAATAGATTTGGTGGTTTAATGATAATGATATGAGATATGGTCCTAGGTTTTCCCTGGATACATTCTCGAGTCTGACCAGGCCTATCCTATATGTCATGACTAGGTTTTACTAGGTTATACCTGGAAATGGATCAGTGAGTCTTTTAGATAGGGACATTCTAGTCTTTGTATGAACTAGTTAGTGAACCCATATAGTTGAAATGAATAAGACTTTCTATTTATCATATTGAATCAGTCTTTTTTCATCCTTATTAGTTCATTGGATAGATGATATTAAGGCCCCAAATTTAATTCAAAGTTACCTCATATCTTATTGTATAACTAGTTATAACACCTGTTTAATTTCACTCTATCACTTCTACTGAAAATACCTAATGTTCGTTCCATTTTAATAAGATGTATCTTCTAATGAGATCCATGAAATAACTATAGATAGGTAACCCCAAAATATTTCGGGTGGATGGATTACTTATAATGGATTTAGTAGCATAGTATTTGATGTTGTTAGAGACTCAGTAAAAACATAAAATACTACAACTATAAATGAATCCTCTATTATAATCAACATTAGAGTGAACACCAACAAATTCATTCCCTAAACCCACTTTTTATATGTCATTTTAGTGATATTTTAGTGAAAAATTCTCAATAACTATGTTAGACTAACAAAATATAGAACCTTGAACAGTGATAAACAAGAAAAAATTAAAATTCATTTTTCCATCCACTCCAATACTATATAGACATTGCAAAAAATTCTAGCACAAACTCACTTTCATAAACCCCAAGGGTAGCAGAGGGAAATGTATTAAACAGACAATGAAATATCATTACTCCTTCCAACATGAGGTGTAGTTCAACCACATCATTCCCTAAGATGTAAGATAAATATGATCATTTTAACATTCAATAAGACATTGGAAAAACTATAAAGTAATCAAATTAACCATAGTAGAATAAATTAAACTGGTATACTTCCATCATGAGTCACTCCAAGTACTTGAGAGATGAAACAGCATCAATGCATTTGTGGATAAGTGTAATTGACCTGTAAAGGGATTCAGTAACTGACTATGACACTCCTATGTCATTTTTGTATCAATATAATTTAATTTTGAGTTATTTTAAAAAATTATAATGTTTATATTGTTTTTTGGGTGCTTCAAGAAGTCATAGGGAGAAACATACCGAGACTGTGGAAGGTTATTCCATGTCTAAGGCAAGCCACACCATAGCTTACCTCCTTACCTTTTTGAAATTTTGGGTGTATGGTGACCACATTGTGGGCTAAGAGTTTTGTAATGGTGGGTCATTATGAGCCAAGAACATGTATGGAGGTAATTCATGACTTTAATCATGTAATACATCATCTCTATATGATTCAAAGGTAACTAAAATATCTTTTCAAGACTATCCTATTGATAAGATAATCACAAGTGGGAGGATCACATATCTATAGAATTATGTGATGAAGTATATGATGATTTATTTGTTTACTTAATGAAGATACTTTATAATTTTCCTATAGATGAAGTCACTTTTATTTTTGTCTCTATAAAAACCATGTAATAGTAGATCACCCAGCTTGAATATAATAACAAAAGTTTATAGAATACTTTGCAACAAAGGATTCTCAAGTGTATAAAGCTATCTAAATAGGTATCATCCTTAAATATCATTAACGGTGATATCGAATAAAGATTATCTAGTTTTGAAAATGAATATCTCATTATAATTCATATGATATAAGAAGAAAAAAATCTATAAGAAATGAACCGTTAATTAAAAGAGGTAACTACAGTCAAAAATTCTAAGCTAGAGGTTAAGGGAAAGAAGATTAAATAGTTTGACCATCTATTGCAATAAAAAATAAAAATTCATGAATATGGTCTTAAAAATACTAAAAAGTAATGTGAATATAGAATAAATACAATGGATAATGATAAATATATTCTCAATATGAAATTTTTAGAGCATGAAGTTAAATTTAATAATTTAGAAGAAACTCAAGTCATGTCTTTATAAAAATTTGAAATGAGAGATACTGATACACAAAATTCTAAGGAGGATTCTTATTATAGAATACCTATATCTATTGGGAATAATATCTTGAGATCATATAATGATAAATATCTAAAATCCATAAAGGAAAAGGTACCATAAACCTTTAAAGATACTATTTATTCTCAATATTTTTTTATGTATAAATAAGATTTAGAATCAAAATATATATAAATATGGATGAAGAAAAACCATGAAGAGACCACCACTATATCCAAAGTGGTTATAATAAAGAGTGTAAGGAGTTTCTTCCTAATTAAATCCTAGATTATGGAGAAAAAGGCGAAAAAATATCTTGAAGCTAAGACTAGATAGCCTATTTCTCAAAGAATAACAAGGTTTTTTGGATATTATTTATGATGTAATTGGTTCAGACATAAATATTTAGAGTGTTGTAATAATTGGTCAAATATAGAAGAAAATTTGGATCCAGTATTCATGGGGTATAAATATTAACTAAAGAAAAGTACATAGATAAAGGATAAAAATATTTTAGTTACAAATTGATTTAAAAAACTGAGAAATCACTACGATGTTTTCAATCAGTGTGATTACAAGAGTGGAGTGTTCCTATTAAAACCAATAAGTAGAGATTAAAAATTAATTTAGAATAAAATAACACAAAAATAGGAGAAATTAAATAGGATAACCATGTAAAATAAAATAGAAAATCTTAAAAATTAGAATACTCCAAAGAAGATATAAAAGAAGGAAGATGAGTCAAGCTTAGGTAATAAATAAGAGAAAAGTGTTGTTCAAACTAAGCCTGAAAATTCAAATAAGAATGAAACACAAAATAGATTAAGTTTCTTTTATTATGTAAGAATAGGTTATACCATGGATACATGTAAATAATCCATGAATGTGTATATTAAATTAATTAAACTTGATCAGAATAAAAAAAATCCAAACTAAAAATCAAAAGATTAAATTAGTGAAATTATCCCCTCAAAAACCATGGGAAAAAATCAAAATGACTTAACACATTACTAAATTGTGTTTTTAAATCAGTATAATTGATTTTAATAAATAAAAAAAATGGATACACAATATAAATAAAGAGAGAAAATTAAATAAAAGATTAAAAATGATGATAAAATCAAATTTCATGAGAGGTTACAAAAGATAATAACCTTGTTCTTTATGAGGATCTTTGTGGGAGGTGAAATCTAGTTTCACACAACTCAAAGAATTTATTAGCAATTACACCATATTAAGAAGAAATCTTGAAGAATATATATATTTCACCAGATGATGCATATGACTTAATGACTTGGATTAAAAATAATATCCCATATAAGGAAAGAATAAAAGTATACAATATGTCCAAGACTACCTAAAGATATATAAATTCATGAATAAATAGTTAATTTGAACATGGTGATTGAAAAGAAATAGTTTCATGGTTGAGAATAAAGTATTATCCATGTTTTTATCACTAATGATAAAATGAGGTTCCACATTATTCCTTTATAATTTTTATTATATTTATGTGATAGCCGTGTAGGTAATCAAAGGCGATGATTTTTTAAAAATAAAGAACAAATGAAGAAAATTAAGGTGGGATAATTATTACAAACCTAAAAATGAAACAATCTTGGTATGATTTATCATTTGGAATTAAAAATAACATTTGAATAATAGATATACGTTGATGAATATGATGATAAGTGTATCATTTATGGGGATACAAATGGATAAAGTACTTATGAAGCTTCCTAACTCATTTATTCTCATATAAACCTAGAATTTCTGGAAAGTGATTTGAAAAAAATATTTATTGAAAAAGTTATACATGACTATTATATCATCCTTTTTTTAAGAATTAGTTCAGATAATAAGGGGGAGAAATTGATTTAATCAATGGTGAGGGTTTGAGTAATTATTGTGGTGAATTTAGGTTTGATTTCTAAAACCTTTTATATAGATTTTAATTTTTTTGAAATTTTTTTAAGATGAGTGGGGAAACTTAGGTTTTTATTCCAATGAAATTGATTTTTCAATTGGCATCATTTGGTTTAGCCTAAAGACATATAAATAGTACCTGAATGAGTTCAGGTAATGAGTATCAATTTATATCATATTCTATTGATCAACGGATAGACTCGGTGTCAAGATCAAACCCTCTTATTTTTTACATGGGTAATAGATAATATAGACTTGGAGTGGAATGATTGATGGAAAATTTATTAAGAAATAATTAATACCATCCTCTCTAGAGTTACTTTTTATTTATTTTGAATAATAGGGAGAGAAGAAAATAGAATAAGACAAAAACAAAATGGAGAGAGAAGAATAATTGAGTTAGATCACATATTGACATATCATTTTTTAGGATTTATTGACAACAAATAAAAGGGGGATATTGTTGAACCTACTTTGTGTTATTGTTTTATTTTCTATTAATAAGGATCAAGGCATTAAAGGTAAGTTGTATAGTGTCAATATGTTGATTTTGAGTTTCTTGTAAGGTGATTAGAGTTCCAGGTATTGATGAAAAGTTTATTGGAGTGACCAATCGTATTAAAATAATGGATGAATTTGAAAATAATGTTATTTCATTAGAGTTATTGAGATCCATTCACTTATGGAAATGTTGATTGAAGTGAAAGTGAGTAGATTCCAAAAAAAATCTTAATAAGTATAAAAGATTATATAAAAATATGCATGAATTAATTTGATATAGTTTTGGATAAAGGGATAATTTAAGTGTTCTTGGGTTCTATATTAATCATACTGTTATTTTGAAAAGGGGAATTGATGTGTGTAGAAAAAAAAATTGGCCAAGTCTCTAAGCCAGAACCTTTCCCAAGCAGTCAAGCATCAAACAGAAATTATCCAAGCACAAATACTAGGATCCACCCAATTTCATCATGTTTTAATAGTATGATATCCTACATGGGTTAGTGTAGGTATGAGTACATATTTAAGAATAGTGTAATTTTCATCCACACATGTGGTTCAGCATGGTGGGTCGTAGGAGATCATCGAAACCCATCGAACTTCATCAAGTGGATAAGTGGGCATGATGACTAATAAATTAATCACTTGATTTTCAATGTTGGATAATAAAATATGATCATTATTCATAATTTAAGTTGCATGCATGGTTTAAAATAAGTTATTTCATTTATATCATCTTCCTCCTCCCTCTATTCGAAGGATTATACCCAATTCGATTGTGTCTCAATCACAGTTGACTGAGAACATCATACCCATATAATCATATAATAAACATAAAGTCTATAATTATATTTTAATGCTGAAAATGGATAATTTTTGAAGTCACTATGTGTTTTTTATGACTTTATAAGTAATTTAATATAACTTCATATAGAATTTCATATGACTTACTAAGTTTCCATATGACTTCAAAATGATTTTTTTATGAATTGAGGCAGATCATATGACTTCATGTAATTTCATATGACTTTATATAGTTTCATATGAATTCAAATTCATATGAAATTGATTTCATAGGAATTTATATTGCACCATAATACTATAACACTTAGAAATTTTTTAGGGTGTTGTTTTATGAAATATGTGAGAATTCCAGAATTTATATTCTGAGGAAATTAGGATTAAATCATGTGATTCTTTGTGAAATGTTATTCATGGATTCAATATCATAATGAGATTAAAACTCTTTATGATTCAAGATGAGTTATATAATCAAATTAAAAGATGATTCAGTTATAATAGAACTACAATGAAACACATTACATACCTGAATATATTAAAATGGGATGATGAGAGAAGTCATATCATAGTGAAGTTCATGAGGCATATAAAATGGTAAAAATATTATCACTATTACTTAGTGATGATCATTTCAAGTGAGCTTTTAAGATGATCTTTATTCTTTAGAAAAATGAGTACATAATGAACACCGCATTGTAGTAGTGGGTGTTTTGGATAATAAGGATATTTGTGAAAAATGATGAGGTGGACCATGTAATGGTTCTTTTTTTGTGAGCATTTTGAGAATCTCTAGATATGATAAGTTCCAATTCCAAGGTTCAATATATGGAGTTCCACACTATTGTATATATTGTATTTTTGTGTGATTCATGCATATGTGTAGATTTTATGATGTGTATTTTTTAGAATTTTATGAAGATAAGTAGTTTCCAAATATCATAAGGAAATAAATAATGGAATATTGAGTCTCATCCTAGTTTTGTAGAGAAATAAATTAATAAGGATACTATGATATTTATAAATATCATAAATAATTAAATAAGGATGAGTATTTAAGAATACCTAAGAAGATGGTGAATTGAAGATGAAATATTTTAGAAATTTAAAAAAGATCAAATATTATGGAATTAATATTTTCATGCATTTTTAATATATATAGAGAGATATAGAGTTGAATAAATAAATGATAAAGAACTAATATTGAAAACAATATATATATTTTTTAGGTTGAAGAATGAAAAAGAAAGATCCCAAATCTGGTGTAAAAAATATATTCATCAAGTCAAAGAGAAGGCATCTGATATAGATCTTGTTGAGGACTTGGGAGTATCAAAGGAAGAAAACTTATGTTGTTTTCCAAGGATATTTTCCTATGAACTAAAGAAGTAAAAGAGAAGTGGTGTGTACCTTATCTACTACTAATTAAATCTAGGCTAAGAAGATGATTTATCTATCCTATGGTATATTTTGTAGAATTTTGAAAAATAATTGAGGTGGCCTTCATAATTTATATTGGAAAGAGGTAGCCTTGGAGATTATTATGGTTGAGGAATGAGATCGCCAACACTATACATGAGGGACATGATGTTTCACCATTGATTAACTATAATATAATTATTATACTATATAAGGAGTTATATACCAATAATTCATTATTTTCTTTGTACCTAGTCAGTTTCATGATAAACGAGTTCAAGGTTATACCATTACTTGTGCTTATTTTTATAATAAGAAGGAATATGTTTGCATGGGATAATAACCACATGTCACTAAGTACATAGTAATCCTCAAGGAGGAAAAACTCATCAACATATATTAGTGTTCTTGATTTTCTATTTATATCTGTATGCATACCAACCGAATGTGAGATAAAGGAAAGGATAGATACATTCACTAAAAAAGTGAAGAAGTGATAAGGTATACAATATAAATTGGTTTAAAAGTGTCCCAACACTAATTCCCCTACCACACTTAATTTTGGAATATCCCATTATAATCATAATAGTGCAGTGTGATGTTTTTTATGTTAGAGTTATAAATATCTATTCTGTGTGAAAAGATAATTCCATGAAGTGTTTTGGTTTAAGAAAAGTTTTGGTGGTTTATTTAAAAAGAAAATTTTATTGACTATTTGATTTTAGAAACTGGGAGTAATTGTTTTTTTAAGATTATTTTTTGACTTTAATGAGATGTTTTGAAGTGTTTGGTTTCATTTTGGAATTTAGAAAATATTTTTTTAGAAAGTGGATTTTTATGGAAGTGTTTTGGAATTGAAATGGTTTGAATGTAAAAGTTTTGGAATACCTAGTATGGGATATTATATTTTAACTCTTGAAAGAGTTAGGAAATGGGTTTTTTAGTTTTATTTAATTTTAAAAATTAAGTGGAATGTTTTCAATGTGTGGATTTCTTTTGTAAAATAGACACTTTTCAAAAAAGTTGATTTTAAAGAAAAATAGAATTTTCATGGTGTGCTTGTTTTGATAAATTGGTGATTTTTGTTTGATCCCTTCATTAGTAGAGAAGGTTTTTTTTATTTTATTAGAGAATCATGAATGAGTTGGATTCATATTTATTATTATTTATATATTCCATATATAAAGGTCTTGATGGAATGTTGAAAATGTTTCTCAAGTAATAACCCTTAGGGTGATTTCTCGTATTATTTAGGTGTAATTATTCAAGATTTTGACTTTTCCTAGACTCTAAATAGAGTGATAGATTGGAAACATTCTATGATCTAGGATCTTCAATTTTTAAAATAACTGGGTTTATGAACCTTCATCAAGGGGAGCGAAGGTTAAAGGGTTGTGACGATCATTTGTCAGAGTTAGTGTCCTCACCACATGTGCTAGTTACCAATGACTCTTTGAGAGATCGTTTCTTAATAGAGGTATTTATATAAACCACAGAGTAGATGTGATGAATTTTTCCTAGTATCATATTAAAAATTGGTTGATAGAAAGATCCTCATATATAGTCAGGACTTGATTGATAATATATTTTGGGATTTATAATCAATGAATTTAGAGCTAGTTGATCTTTGAGGTGATTCGAGATCAAGGAATTATTTGGATATTTCTCCCTTTATGATTTTAGAGAAGTTTTGAGAGTTTTTATTTTTCTCAAACCTCGTTATTTTTTATACCACTTTAGATTAATTTGTGGTTATAGCAATGTGTTGAGCCTTTTATTTTGAGGATTATCTCATGGTAATCCTTGGGTGCATGCTTGGGTAACTATGACAAGTGTTATACGAGTCTAGATTGTGTTATAGCATGTACATGGTTTGATATTTTTCCATGTTGGGGATTTTTCTTCCATGTTCATCATGATAAGTTGTTCTGTGAGCTAGAAACCATGTTATTTTCATTTATCTTCATGACCATAGGGTAGATGTCGTGTTGTTATTTATTGGGTCATATTCCTAATTTATATAACACTTCTTCTTTTTTTGTAACACCTCAGGTTTTAGGTCGCATTTCCATTCCATATAGTATATATCTATCATTTATAATTATGTTTTTCTATTCCACTAAAATATTTGAACTTGATTAGGAATTAAGAAATATAATATATGAATCAAACAAACATTTTATTCACTCATAATGGATCATTATAGAAAAATTAGATCAAATCATGTATTTCATGCCTTGGATTATTATATACTATGGATTACAAAATACCATAGATGATTACATCTTTTAAAAGTGCATAAATTAAAGGGAAATAATAAAAAAAAGAATAATATCTTTACAACTATAGAATCCATTGGATCATCTTCACTCTTGAGAATATTCATTAGTACACTACTAGAAATTGAGTTATTTGTGATGGGGTATTTGTAACAGGACCCCGTCGCAAAAATTTATTTGCGACAGGGTCCTGTCACAAATACCTCATTGTAGAAAATGGCATCGCAAATAGTATTTTTTGCGACGATCCGTCGCAAAAAATATTATTTGCCACAGTAAATTCTCTTGTCCCAAATAGTTTCTCCAAGTTTTTTTAAAACCCTATTGTGATGGGTCAGTTGCAAATAGTATTTGCAATGGGCCCGTCACAAATAACTTAAAAAATTAAAATAAATTAATATTAATAAAATAATATTAAAAATTAGTTATAATGATAATAATAAAATAATATTAATAATAAAAAAATAATATTAATAATAATGTAATAATAATAACAACAAAAATAATAAAATTAATATTAATAAATTAATAATAATAATAATAAAATTATAAAAAATTATAAAATAATAAAAACCTCGATATTTAAAAAAATATAAAAAAATAATAACAAAATAATAATAATAATAATAATTTTAATAAAATAATAAATAAAAATAATAATAAATAATAAAGTAATGAAATAATAAAATAATAAATAAATAATAAAATAATAAAAAATGAAATATTCACAACAATATAAAAAACATAGTATGTAGAAATGTAAATATATAATATTACAAAAAATATATATTCAAATGTTTTTCATAAAAAGTAAATACATCATTGAGGAGGTGGGTTGTCTTGAGGATGTGGAGTAGCTGTAGGAGATGGTGGATGGAACTCCATCCCTAAACCATGAGTCAGACGTTGCATGTACTCCATTGTCTACTCCTGTTGTTGCTGCTGCTACCGACGTATCTCCTCCTGCTACTACTATCGACAAAGATATTCCTACTCCCTACGCATACTCTCTATAATCTCACCTTGAGCTCATAGATGCTCTTGATATTGTGTAGCAGATGATGATGACTCTCCACGATCTCCTCTCGAGCTACACACCAATATCACAATGGTACCATAATAACTCTCAGGGGTTAATCGAGAGTCAATACCAACAATTCGGTCTTTATTGAAGGCATACTGGGTTTCCTACATCCATGCTACCTCATAAAATCTTGTTACACTGGTCTGATCATTGGTCTCGTCTTGACTCTTAGTCTGTGTCTAAGACGTCGCAGCCTCATATGACTCCTTCAATTGCAATTTAAAATTAAATAGTAAAATATTATTTTTAGTTAATTTTAAAACTCAAAAAGAAATTATATTGACCACAATATGATGGTGGTAATCACCTCTAATCTCTCAAATGATAGGATCAATGTACATCCTTTTATAAACATCGAACTCTGTAATATCGGGTTGTTCAACTACCTATATGGATATAAAATAAACATTTTACATTTAAAGTTATATAAATTAATTAATAAAAGGTATTTACCATATGTTCCATATGTGTACTGAATATATGACTAACAGCTCGATGTGTAACCTCCTGTCTCCCCCAGTTCCGTTGACCTACTGATGATCTCATTTGAAAATGACCACTCATCCAGTGTGAACATAATTCATCCCAAACCTAATATGAAATGTAATCAGGTCGGTGGGCACAACAACATTGATCAAACTCTATGACTCATGCTTTCATCATTGTTGTCCTCCTCAAATTGTGTAAAAACTAACAACAACAATCATGAATATAGCCCTCACATGCCTTCTAGATAGAGTCACGCATACTCTGATTAATGGGATACCATAAACCCTACAAACAATTAATAATATCAAGTTATTAATTAAATAAATTTCAAAATAAATATTATTTATTTACGTATTAGCCAATGATCGAACATGCGGTGCTGAACATCTATGGGAATCTAATCCCATGTAACTCATGCTCCATAAATATAATTTCACAATATAGCACTCCCATTTACAATAGTTATATGCAAAAAGCTATGAAAAAAAGAACAAATAATCAAACAATTAGTATATAAATAAATTAATAATAATTAATGAAAACTAACTAAAATACACAAGTAAACATACCTCTGCATACATGGATCGAAGCCAAGATGTGGACGTCGCTCAAGGATAGGATCAAGAATCATCAGTCACACAAGACTATACCCCCTCTGAGTCCTCCCTGAACTACCAGCAGTTTGAGGGTCAGATGATCCAACATCCTAATCATCATCAGGTAGACCACCCTCCTCGAACTCATGAAATAGATCTAAGTCCATTTGAAACATGAAATAACGGTTATTAGAAAATGGTTGAAAAACAACTATTATATATAGATATATATTATATATGATTATAACTAGAATTTAACAGTGTTAATCTTCATCTTCATCCTCATCGTCATATCTGATAGTGTCAATATCTTCATATTCCTCCTTAGCGTCATCAATTTCTATAGGAGTTTCAGTTTCATCATCTCTTGTCATTTCAAATTCATTTGTTACATCATTAACATCATCATCACTATCAACCCTTAATTGTGAGGTGTCATCATTGATATTTATGTCTCTTCATGAAAAAAAATGGATTTGGAGTAGTCTCTTGAAAAATTTCAATTCCTTGCACTTCAGAGGAACCACGTTCACTTTGAATAAATTGATTTTCTCAAGATTTAATTTTTATTATGCTCCATCAATCACCCAACTCTCTTGAAGTAGCAAAGAAATTTTCATAATAAATTTGATGTGTCTGATGAGCTAATAAAAATATTTCACTACTATAAGAATAATTTTATATTTAATATCAATTATTTTATGGCTCGGATAAACATGCAAGCCTCTTTGATTATCCAACCACTAACATTTAAACATCGTTATGTAATTATGTCCTAAATAACACAGTTCAATAATTTCTTCCATCATGTCGTAAAAGTAAACTTCAATTTGTCTATGATGATGTCCTCTTAATAAAATACCATTATTCATTTTTTTTATTCCCCATATGCATGTATATGAAATCAAAAACCATTCACCATATATGCATTATAAAATTTAACCATTTTGGATAGTGGGTTTCTCAATACACACAATTGATTATCAATTTTATCAACATGTTGAGATACCTGAAAATTTGTAAAACAATTATCAATATAACAATTAATAAATTTATTTTATATATTAAACCGTAAATAATTTATGTTACCAGTTTTTGAAACCAGTAGGAAAAATTATTTTTCCAACGTTCTTCAAGACAGCTCTTGTAATTTTTAGAAGTTATTTCTTGATATGATTATCATATAACCTAAAAATAAAATAATATTAATTTAATATAATAATGATTATATAATAATTGATAGTATCACTCAGAGTATAAATGGTTTCATTTCTTTATAATTGAGAGTAACATATATATGAGCTTCGTGATGTTCATCATCTGAAATTAATCGTTCATGAACTACACCAAAGACAAGTTATGGTTGATTAAAAACTAATAATTGATTGGACATATCATCATCAACATTTCCCTCATTATTAACTATGCATCTTTTTAGGGATATTCATATTGAAAATAATGAGAGCAGAAAAAATAAATTTCTTCCTGCAAATAGCTTCTACAATTGATCCTTCAACCGATGCTTTGTTATGTATTTTTTTTTCAATTTATGAATGCATCTCTCGAATGGGTACATCCATAAAAACTATACCAGACCTCCACATTTTGTTTTATGAGGTAAATTTAATATCAAATGTTCCATTGAGTCAAATAAAGATGGTGGGAATATTTTTTCCAGTTTACATAAAATTAAAATAGCATCTTTTTGCAGTCTTTTTAATGTATCGTAGTTTGTTATCACTGCACAAATGTCTCGGAAAAAATATGATATGTATGTTATAACATCCCAAATCATAGAATTCAGCAAGCCTCTTAATCCAATCGATAGAATTATTTCCATTATAACATGACAATCATGACTTTTTAATCCAGTAATATAACCATTTTTAACACATCTATCCAAATTGGAAACATAACCATATAAAAGTATCAAATATGAAATCCACCGATAAAATAATAATATATTTTCTTTGTAAAGTGTATAATCTAATTTTGGATTCATTAACTTATGTGATCTGATATTTTCAAAGAGTTTAAGTTCTAGTCACCTACAAATTTGGGCAAGATCTAATCATGACTTTACATTATCTTTGGTCTTACCTATTATATCTAAAACTATATAAAATATATTATCAAAACAGTTCTTCTCAATATTAATGAAATCCAATATGTAACGGAATATCAAATCAGACCAATATAGAAGATCTCAATAAATGCTCTGTTTTATCCAATCGTGTTCTTTCCCAAATCCATCAATTTTCTATTATTTTATAGTTGGTCTAAATGTAATGGGAGGTAATGAAGAGAAAAATAATTTTAAATTCATACCTAAGATCATTTTTGGAGTTACATATCTTTCAATTATGCCTTTTCTGAAATGATGTCTATTCCTCTGAAAAGGATGATTGGTTGGAAGGAATATGTCATGAAAATCAAAAAACTAAGGTTTTCTTCCATTTAAGAGCATAAATGATTTGTTACCTCTTATATAGTATGTACATTATTTTATACCATGTGTACTCCAGTCAGATAATATGTCATATGTTGGGAAGTCAATAATTGTCCACATCAATGCAGCTTTTAGTATGAAATTTTATTTCACATCAACATCATATGTACTTACACCATTAATCCATAATAAATTTAACTCCTCAATCAATAGTTTAAAATAAACATCAATATTCTTTTTCAGATTTCCTAGAATTAATAAGTTCAAAAAGATATATGGATCCTTTATCAATATCCAAGGAGGTAAATTGTATAGAGTTATAAATATAGTACAATATGAATATTGACTACTATAAGAACCAAATAGACATAAACCATTATTAGAAAGACTCAATCACATGTTTCAGGATTCTGAAGAAAAAGAAAGATGTACTTGGTCAAAATGTATCCATTAATCACTGTCAGAGGGATGATTTAATCTTTTACCAAATGAAATATTGATTTGGTGCCATGAAATCAATGTTGTTGTGTTTTGAGACATAAATAAATGTTTCAATCTAGGTGTAAGAACGATATACCTCAAATTTTTTATAGGAATCAATCCAAAGTTCCCTAGTTGAGCCTCTTTATACCTCAATTGTCCATATATAGGACAAAAATCTAATGACTAATTTTCACCATAATATAAGATGAAATCATTTAAACATGCATGAATCTTCTGATAACCCAGACCTAGATTATGAACCAGACTCTTGCTCTCGTATAAATCTATAGGCAACACATTTCCTTCAGGTAACAGTGTTTTAACCAAAGAGAATATCTGATCAAAACAGCTATTTGACATTCCATTATCTGATTTAATAGCCATAAATTTTGCAACCACTTCAAATTTTCTTATCTTACAACCAAGAAATAATACATCCTCATCATACCTCAATAACTCAAAAAAATTGAGATGGTTCCAACTTAGGAGTTAAATCAATATCATCCTGAGTTTTAGTTTGTTGAAAAGACAGACCTGCCGCATCATGTACTAAATTTTGAAACCGTGATGGATCTGGAACCAAATTATTAGTATCTTCTCTGGATCTTCATTCACCATGTTGATACCAAAAAACATAATCTATTTGAAAACCAAAACGTAATAGATGACCCCCAATGTTGTCAAATGTGTTAAATGTCCTCAGACCACATTTTTTACATGGAAACTTAATTATCCCTTCTGAAACAAATTCTGGTTTTGATGGCGTAAATTATAATAAAGTTTCAACATCATCAATATATATAAAATTTATACTAGAACCATTTGGATTCCTATGCTTATTTATTCAAGCGTGGTCATCTAATAATGACCATTGTCGAATTCCTTATTCCATATTTCTCTAAAAAATATAAAATAATTAGTTTTTTATGAATAATTCAATATAATAAAAACACAATCCAAAAAAAGAACAAAAATTAATTATTCCTAAGTATTCCTAATTTCTGCTAATTACTACTAATTACCGCTAATTACTACTAATTACCGCTAATTTACACAATTTATTAGTATTTTTTCCTATTTATTACTATTTATTCCTATTTGTTAGTAATTATTCCTAATTATTCTAAATTATTCCTAATTATTCCAAATTATTCCTAATTATTACCAATTATTCCTAATTATTCCTAATTATTCCTAATTATTCCTAATTATTCCTAATTATTCCTAATTATTCCTAATTATTCCTATTTATTCCTATTTATTCCTATTTATTCCTATTTATTCCTATTTATTCCTATTTATTCCTCTTTATTCCTATTTATTCCTATTTATTCCTAATTATTTCTAATTATTCATAATTATTCCTATTTATTCCTATTTATTCTAATTTATTCCTATTTATTCCTATTTATTCCTAATTATTCCTATTTATTCATATTTATTCATATTTATCCCTATATATTACTATTTATTACTATTTATTACTATTTATTACTATTTATTACTATTTTTCCTTTTTTTTCCTATTTTTTCCTATTTTTTCCTATTTTTTCCTATTTTTTCCTATTTTTTCCTATTTTTTCCTATTTATTCCTATTTATTTCTATTTATTCCTATTCATTCCTATTTATTCCTATTTAGTCCTAATTATTCCTAATTATTCTTAAGTATTCCTAATTACAGCTAATTACTGTAATTTATTAGTATTCATTCCTATTTATTACTATTTATTCTTATTTGTTACTATTAATTCCTAGTTATTCCTAATTATTCCTATTTATTCCAAATTATTCCTAATTATTACTAACTATTCTTAATTATTACTAATTATTCATAATTATTACTAATTATTTCTAATTATTCCTCATTATTAATATTTATTCCTAATTATTATTATTTATTCCTATTTATTCTCATTTATTCCTATTTATTCCTATTTATTCCTATTTATTCCTATTTATTCCTATTTATTCCTATTTATTCCTATTTATTCCTATTTATTCTTATTTATTCCTATTTATTCTTATTTATTACTATTTATTACTGTATTTATTCCTAATTATTTCTAATTATTCCTAATTATTACTAATTATTAATAATTATTACTGATTATTTTAAATTATTATTAATTATTATTATTTATAACTAATTATTCCTATTTATTACTAATTATTCCTATTTATTACTAATTATTCCTATTTATTACTAATTATTCCTATTTATTACTAATTATTACTAATTATTCCTAATTATTACTAATTATTCCTAATTATTCCTAATTATTCCTATTTATTCCTAATTATTCCTATTTATTCCTATTTATTCCTATTTATTTCTATTTTTAAATATATTTATTCTTATTTATTCATATTTATTCCTATTTATTATTATTTATTCTTTTTTATTCCTATTTATTATTATTTATTCGTATTTATTACTATTTATTACAATTTATTCCTATTATTTCTAATTATTCTTAATTATTCAAATTTAATCCTAATTATTCCTATTTATTCCTATTTATTCCTATTTATTCCAATTTATTCCTATTTATTTCTATTTATAAATATATTTATTCTTATTTATTCGTATTTATTACTATTTATTATTATTTATTTTTTTTATTCCTATTTATTATTATTTATTCGTATTTATTACTATTTATTACTATTTATTCCTATTATTCCTAATTATTCTTAATTATTCAAATTTAATCCTAATTATTCCGATTTATTCCTATTTATTCCTATTTATTTCTATTTATTTCTATTTATTCCTATTTATTCTCATTTATTCCTAATTATTGCTATTTATTGTTATTTATTATTATTTATTACTATTTATTACTATTTATTACTAATTGTTACTAATTATTTCTATTTATTAATAATTATTCATATTTATTGTTAATTATTAGTATTTATTCTTATTTATTACTAATTATTAGTATTTATTCTTATTTTTTCCTAATTATTAGTATTTATTCCTATTTATTTCTAATTTTTAGTATTTATTCCTAATTATTCCTAATTATTCTTATTTATTTCTATTTATTACTATTTATTACTATTTATTCCTAATTAGTCCTATTTATTACTAATTATTCCTATTTATTATTACTAATTATTCCTATTAATTACTAATTATTCCTATTTATTCCTAAATATTCCTATTTATTTCTAATTATTCATATTTGTTACTATTTATTCCTATTTATTCCTATTTATTCCTATTTATTCCTATTTATTCTTATTTATTCCTATTTATACTTATTTATTCCTATTTATTACTATTTATTACTAATTATTACTAATTATTCATATTTATTACTAATTATTACTAATTATTACTAATTATTTCTTATTATTCATATTTATTTCTAATTATAAATGTTTACTAATATTTATTCATATTTATTCATATTATTACTATTTATTATTATGTATTACTATTTATTGTTATTTATTGCTATTTATTCCTAATTTCTCCTAATATCTCCTAATTATTCTTAATTTTTCCTAATTCTTCCTAATTTTTCCTAATTATTACTAATTATTTCTATTTATTACAAATTACTTCTATTTATTTCTATTTATTTGAATTTATTTTCATTTATTATTAATTATTACTAATTATTAATATTTATTACTGTTTATTACTATTTATTCTTAATTATTCCTAATTATTCATAATTATTACTATTTATTACTATTTATTACTATTTATTACTATTTATTGCTAACTATTACTAATTATTAATAATTATTACTAATTATTACTAATTATTCATATTTATTCCTATTTGTTACTAATTAGTTCTATTTATTACTAATTATTCTAATTATTCATATTTAGTACTAATTATTCATATTTACTTCTATTTGTTACTAATTATTCATATTTATTCTTATTTATTACTAATTATTCCTATTTATTACAAATTAATCTTATTAATTACAAATTATTACTAATTATTCCTAATTATTACCATTTATTCCTAATTATTACTATTTATTCCTATTTATTACTATTTATTACTATTTATCCCTAATTATTACTAATTATTCCTATTTATTATTAATTATTCCTATTTATTACTAATTATTCCTATTTATTACTGTTTATTACTAATTACCGCTAATTATTACTAATTACTGCTAATTATTAATAATTAGCGCTTATTATTACAATTTATGAGAATTTATTACTATTAAAACAACATATTTGTAAAAATAAATATTGCAAAATAAAACTATCTAATTCTAATTTAATTTAATTGTCACTAATTAACAATAATTATAACTAACATAAAACTAAATGAATTAACTAAAAAATAAAACCAATAGATAAATACCTTAAAAACGAATCTTTTGTACGTGCATGGCTTGAAAATCGCTCCAATATGAAATTTTAAATTTTGAAAAAATTTAAGAGAGAAATATGAGAGTTCAAAGAGAGAGAGAAGTTGAGAGAGGTGTGAAATCAAAAAAACATATGGGGGTATTTAGGTTAGATCATTTGCGATGGGAGTATTTGCGATGGGATTCCCGTCGCAAATACTAACCCCCTATTAATTAGGGGTGGTGGTTAAAATGGTATTTGTGACGGGTCTCGTCGCAAATACCTACCTACCGACATAGTATTTGCGACGAGATTTATTATCGGTCGCAAATAATAGTATTTGTGACGAGACCCATCGCAAATGCTTATTAATATGGGGTGGTGGTTAAAATGGTATTGTGACGGTTCCTGTTGTAAATAACCTTCATGCAATTTTGCGAGCAATGCGTGCCAAACCATTTGTGACGGGATACCAGTTCCAATCACAAATAGTTAGTTATTTGCAACAGGACCCTTTCCCGTTTCAAATGACGTGTTTTTTCATAGTAGTAGAACTAAACCTACAATGACAAAAAAAACATCATGAAAGTTGAAAGCATGTTATAAAATACAAAATGAAAATTAAGGTAATAAGAGGTATTCTTTATGAATTTAGAATGGAATGAATTTATATGATGTAATGGGGGTAATATATTCATTATATTACTATTATAAAAGAGTATATAATTGTTGGGTATAATACCAGAAAATATGTTACTAGTTTGGAATTTCTAATATGTAGTTAATATATATAGTGTATAGTTATATGTTAAAAAATATACATTTTCCTTATAAATAATTTATTTAAAATAAAATAAATTATTTTTTAATAATAATTAAAAGAAACTAATCCATTTGTGAAAAAATCATTGATTATAATGAAACTATTTTTAAGAATTGCATACTTTCGTTAAATTTATTACTTTTAAGGAATGATATCAATAAAATGTATTAATAAAATACAAGGAACGATTGGTGATTTAAATTAATATCATTCAAGAAATTATTAAGTAACATAAGGAATTTTAATTTAATAATTTAAGGCCAAATAAAAATGTTTTGTTTAAAAACTGTGTTTTTCTTATATATTATATATTTTTATTTAGAAGATAAATTTATCATGTTTAGAGTATTAGATTTAATTGAATGTATTTATATATATATATATAATGATTAAGCATTCATATATTGATTATTAATTGGTTATAAATGAAGATAAAATTATTTAATGTTAAAGAAGATATTTTTCAACGATTTGTTTTTTATGTGTAATGTATTTTTATCTTAATAAATTAAATTAATCATTGATAAAGAATGATTTTAATAAAATGTATTAATGATATAAACAATCAAATAAGTTAACAACCATTTAATGTTTATTAAATTTCAATTTATAAGAATAAATTCATTTTATGCTTAAAATATATATTTTTTAAAAATTAGTTTTATGTGTTATGTGTACTTATATTAATTTTTATATCCTTTAAAAATGAATCAAATAAAATAGAGTCTAAATTTGGAATCGCCGGATTGAAATTAGGTAATAAGGTAAATTAAACAACATAAAAAGGGGTAAAAGGGGTAAATTATCAGTGTTTGAATTTTATGAAATTAACTTGATATTTAGACATTTTAAAAGTACTTTATTAGGTGTGGTGGTTAATCCTACATTTTTCACTAACATTTCTTTATCTAACTCACCTAACTCCAATGTGACTCAATCTTTACCCTTCACCTAACTTAAGTTTCCAAGGAAATACCCCTCGTTTTCACCAATAAAAGGAGCTCTCTTCCACCCACTCCAAACAACTCTTCTCCTTAGAATATCTATTGAATCCATTCCCATTTTTCCTCTATAAGGGTTCTCTCCCATATTTGGAGTCCTCTAGTCAAAAGAAGGATACTTAAGCCCTTCATTTAGGGGGAAGTATTCATGAGAAGGAGCGATTTCATCAAAGTAAGTAACAAGTTCTTCATTATTTTCATTTAGTTTCTCATATCCATTATTCATAAATCACATTATACACTCTAATTATGTTCTATTAATATCATTATTCATATTTAAATGTGATATTATCATAATATAACTGTACTTTCTTATTCGTTTATTTTTTATAACACGTTCTCATTTGGGTCAGTTCTACCACCTAAATGAACGGTGTTATAATGTTTATATCAAGAATTGTTAATAAAACATAAATATTCGTAATATAATGTAATAGTTTTGAATTTTTTTATTATAATCTTTAATGGTAATATATATAAGTATATTCATTAATAAAAATCAAATCTTTTTATTGAATTAAAATTCAAAAAAAATGATTTTAACTGCTCTTAATGAAGTCTCGTGATAACTTCTATAAAACAACCATCGAACTTCAGAACTATATAAATAAATATTATGTGACCACCAAGACCATTTTTTAGGTGATTAAAACCTAATCAAGGACTAAGTATTGGGACCGGCATACAAAAGCTAGCATAGAACAAATAGAACAATTAACACCCAAACATTAATTTTAATAAAAAATGATTAATAAATAGGTAATAATAAATTATGTATGGTATCAAGTAAAATAAATATAAATATAGTTCTTATATAAATGAATAATAAACCTAAATTAATTATACGGGGGGTTAGAGCATGTATGGCTAAGCAGGAATCCAAGGTAAGGGTTTTTCATCTCAATTTTCCTTCTTTAATACATGTTTCATGTTATGCACCTATTCTTATTTATATGTTGAATATGCTTTCACTTTGACATATTATATCATTATTACTTCTTTTTCCTTGTATTTTCTATCTATCTATGGAAATTGAATTTTCATTTAGAAATCTTCTTTGATGGATTTCTTTCTTTATATCCTCTCTATTAGTGGTTTCTCCTCCATGTTCATGTTATTTATTTACAAAAATATGTTCTTTTTTTATTTTGAAATATAAATATTTATTATCTTTCATAATTTCATATTTCCCTTTATCCCTTTTTAAAATGATGTTTTATAACTTTTTCATTGATCTGAATTGTCTTTAAACTACCTAAAAATATCGAAAATGAATTTCATTTTATTTCCATATATTTTTCATCTTCCACTCAATATTTATTTAATTTAACTTTATTTATTTTCAAGGATTCATTATTAGTGATTATTTTAAAATATTTTTTCAAAAAAATATTCTTTACACCTTCTCAAAATTGATTTTTGAAAATGACTTGTAACTTCTTTTTTTATAACAATATTCTAAAATCATTAAGAAAATTATTTTTATAGTTTCACTTCAATTTTTCTCTCTATATCAAAAGAGTATCTCCTATGGAGTCATGATTCATGAATGATCCCTAAAAAATCTCTTATGATATACTTATTTTGGGATATCAAATTTTTTATATTAATCGATCTAATTCTTGAAGACATTTTATATGATACCATTAAAAATGTTATGTATCCCATTTTCTTTCCATAGGTTTTTCATGATAAGTTGAATTATTGATTTCAAATAGAATAAATATGTATGGTTTATCATTATATTATGGGTGGAGTCCTATATATCCCTCTAATGCATTGGTTAAAGATTTATATCTCATGGGATTATGATGTAATATGTAAACATGATAGGTTTGTTCACAACTTAATGTGTGGTCATGATTGGGTTTTCTCTCTAGGGTCGCGCCACGGCCTCTCGATGAAGGAGGCCCTTCTCCAGCCAACTCCCTCTCGGTCCGGTGGTTTCGACGCTATCCTAGAGGTTTCTTTGGACTTGGTTGACTTTGGTTTGGTGGATGGCTTCCCTATAGTTTCCTTCCTGGATGTTGCTTTCGTTGCATCCTCTCAGCTTCTTCAATGGACTCTGGTGGCTCACTTTGGCATGGATCATCCCCCGCTTCCTATCTTTCAAATGCCGGTTGACTCTTGGGGTCTAGAATCTCCAGCAAGGGTTTCATTTTTGAACTGCAGAGCCTTTTGTGTGTTCTTTGACTCGATGGAAGATTTTGTGAAAGCTTGGTCGTCTCCTGCTAGATTGTGCGGATCTAGGAATTTTAACCTTTTTAGGTGGTCAGAGAAGGTGCATTACGGCCGTGACTCCCCACTTGCGGCTGTTTGGCTCAACCTTCCAGGTCTACCTCTCCCTTTTTTTAATGTTTCATTATTTCATGCTATTGGTGGTGCGGTGGGCGGCTTCTTGTGTGCGGATGAGAGGTCCTGTAAGTTACTTGATGCCTTAGACGCTAGGATTTGTGTGTAAGTTGATCTCTCATCTCCTCTTCCTGAGTGAATTTTTCTCCGAGCAGGTCTGGATTTCTCTTGGTCGCAGAAGATCATCCTTGTGTCTCAGGATTTTTTTTGTGTCAACTTCCAGATTTAGGGCCACTCGTCTCAGACATTTAAAAAGTTTGGTTCTCTGGCTTTGCGTTCAATCTCCTCTTCTAGTAGAGGTCCCTAACCTTTTTCCTTTTCCTAGGTTGGCTATGGTGCCCCAGTTTCTGTGATCGAGTCCTCATCATCCTCACCCTCTATCCCATCCCTCGCCCCCTTCCCTTTTGGGTTTTCCCTTGGCCCTCCCGGCCAGTACGCTCCTACCAGTGCCCTCCCTTTCCTCCTCGCTGGCCCTTCACCTCCATCTCTCACCTCCCTTCCCTTTGGCCCCAGCCTCCCTCCCTAGTATAGCCCAGGGTCCTTCCGAGTCCTCCTTGTAGGTTTGTGTCTTCCCTTGCCTCCCCTTTCCCCTCCTCTGGTCCTTCCCCTCTCACCCATCCCTCCGGCTGAGGCCCCCAACCCTTATAAATCTCTAGTGGTGTTTAGGGATTCACCCTCCTCCTTGGCTGATCCTCCTCCCCCTCCCTCCAGCTTGGGGAAGGCCTCCTCCCCTCCTCCTCTGTCCCCAATATCGGTTGTTCTTCCTGAGTCATTATTTAGTGTCAACTTCCCCCTCTCCAATGGCTTTCTGGTCCTCTCCAATCCCCTTTCCCCCTCCAGGAAAGTGGAGGAGGCCGCCTCTCCTACTTTGGACCCCATTTCTCCTTCCTCTAGAATACGTACTCGGTCTCAGTTCAAGCAGCTACTTTCTTCATGCACCCCCAGCATCTCTTCCTTAGTGGAAACAGCCACCTCTCCTCTTCCCATCCATAAATGATGACCATTCTTATTTGGAATGCCTGCGGTTTGAGAGCCCGAGCTAAAACTGACTTTCTTTCCCATGAGCTTAAACAGAACAACATCTCCATTGTGTCCATCCTTGATCTGAAACATCATGCTTCAAAGATCAACCTCTTTGCACGTAATCTCATGTTATCAAACTTTTTGGTCACAAATCCTCCTACCATCATATTTGGGTCTTTTGAAAGTCTAACATTTTAGTTGCTTTGGTGGAATCTTCTGACCAGTATCTTATGGACAACATCGCCTCAGGTGTTCATAAATTTCTATTTACCTTCATTTATTCCAAGTGCGATGTCACTTCTAGAGAGTCCCTATGGCCGAAACTTCTTTGGTACAACCTATGAAATTTTGCATGGCTCTTGGGAAGGGACTTCAACGCCATGTCGGATCCCATTGGGAAAAAAAGTGGCGGCCCATTTCCAAGGAAATCTAGTCTCAATTTCTCTTCCTTTATCTCTAGAAAGGGACTCATTGACTTGGGCTTTGCGGAAGATCAGTATACATGGTTCAATAATCAGTGGGGGTGACATCATACATAGTGTAGATTTGACTGTTGCCTCTCCAGGGATCAGGGCATCACAATCTTCTCTGATGCTCGGGTAACTCATCAAGCCCGAGCTCTGTCAAACCACTCCCTGGTTCAGCTTGACCCGTCCCCAAAAAATATCTAGGGCGGTTGTTTTTTCTTCCATTAGGGGTGGACTTCACTTTCAAGCTTCCAGTATATCGTTGCTTTATCGTGGAAAAAACCCACTAATGGTCATCTCTAGGCGGGTTTTCACTACAGGATTAAATGCCTTAAAAGAGATCTCCAAACTTGGCATCGGCATATACTTCCTCATTTTAGAGATTTAGATCGTTTGAACATGGATGTGGAACAGATGGACGTGATCCTTGAGGAAATCTAGAATGATGATCTATTCAATGTGCTTCTCCAAAAGAAGGGTTCTTTGGAGGAAAAACTCCTGGAACAGGAATGGTTGGCTTAGGAGGAGTCGAGGATCCAATGGTTAAAGGAAGGAGACAAGAACACCACGTTTCTTCAAGCATGCATCAAAGAAAGATAGCATTATGTAAGGCCCAACATTCTCCTAGAAAATGGGTCCTTCTCCAATGATCATGACACAATGGGGGGCATAGAGGCTGAGTTTTTCAAGGATATTATAGTGGGTTGCATCCTCATTTTCATGAAGGATACCCTCCAATTCATGCAGTGCTTTTTGACATGATTCTGAGACTTGTGTCAACCAAGGTTAATGAGGCCCTGTAATCCATCCCAGACAAACTTGAAATTCACGATGTGGTGCTCTCTCTCAATGAATCCAGTGTGCCAGGACCCGATGGTTTTCTGGACTTTTTCTATATCGCTTCATGGGATCTGATCAAGGAGATTATTTTGGAGGTTGTATAGGATATATTTTGTGGTAGCTACATCCCTCATGTGTCTTCTACAACCTCGCTGGTTTTACTCCTGAATATCAATAGCCCTTCCTCTCTTAAGAATTATAAACCTATTATTCTTTGTAACTTCTCCTATAAAATTTTGGCATCGGTGGTTAACAGGTGGCTCTCCTCTTATATGGACCACTGGATCTCCACTGAATATCATGGGTTTGTCAAAGGTAGGTCCATTCAGGGGGCTATTGGCCTAGTTCAGGAGATTATCAGTAACATCGTCCAGAGATCGATCGGTTCCAACGTTGAAATCAAGCTGGATATGGACAAGGTGTATGACTGCATTGAGTGGTCCTTCATCCTTCCCATTTTGTAATGTATGGCTTTCTATAATTACTCAACCGATATTCCTTTTAGGTGTTTCAATTCCCCATGTATGGCCATTTTGTTCTTGGGGAAGTCTTTTGGATTCTTCAAATCTGCCTGGGTTCTTCAACAAGGTGACCCTTTGTCCCCATCTCTCTTTATTTTAATGCAGGATGTCCTAAGAAGAGATATCAATGGGTCAGTTCATGCTAGAAGAGTTATTCCTTTCTGGTGCAAATCCCATTTCTAGAGGTTTTCTCACCTTATGTTCACTGACGACACTATGTTTTTTGTGAATGGAAGCAAATGCTCAGTCTAGGAAATCAAGGAGGTTATTGAGGAGTATTGTAAATGTAGTGGTCAGTTGGTGAGTATTGAAAAAATAATTGTTCTCCTTCTGGACCAATTCCTATATAGAAGAGTTAAATCCATATAATTCATCCTAGGTTTTAAGATAAGGGGCTTCCCTATGAAGTACCTAGGTGATCCTCTTTCTCTGGGCTGTCTTCATATGCATCACTTTGATAAGATGGTGGGAAAATTTCTCAAAAGGATTGGAGAATGGAAGTGTCACTTTCTCTCCTTTGGGGGGAAGCTTGTGCTAGTCAATAGCATTTTATCCTCCATCCCCATGCATGTATTGTCCACCTCCAGAGTTCCAAATTTGGTTATCTCTCGGCTGGAGAAAATGATGGCCACTTTCATCTGGGATGCCCACATGGAGGGAAAGCACCACTGGGCTACTTGGGGTAGGTTAGATCGCCCGGTTTGGGAATGTGTCATTGGTGTTAGAAGCATCTTGGAAATGATGTAGGGATTTCATGGAAAGCTGGCATGGGAGGTTCTGGCTGGCAAGCCCTATGGGGTCGTTTTGTGGGTGGAAAATATAAGGATATTCACAAGCCTCCCCGGGGTCGTGCTTCCAGTCTCTGACATTCATTGAAACTCCACATACCAAAGGTGGAAATCTATTTCCATTGAATTGTTGGGTAGGGTACGATAAGCTTATGGTTTTGTAACTGGGTAGGTGTTAAGCTTGGATTTTTGGGTTTCCCCACTCCGGAATTGACCTTCTGTCAAGCCTGTGATCACCCGACACTGATCCATGCCATTTTGAATAGGAGACAGCGAATGGTTTTTGATATCATTGAACTCTCGGACTCCCCCAATGTTTGTGTCTTCACAGGAGCTGTGTTCAGAGATTTTTCGATTAAAGAGTATTACAGACTTTTGCATGGCCCGACTGGTTTTGTGGAATAGAGTGAGGCAGTGTGGTGCAAGGAGATCCCTAATAAATATAATTTCCTTATCTGGCGCATCTAGCATAAATCCCTTCTTACTGATGATATTATTAAGGGCTTCGATATTCACATGGGGTCTCGGTGCATCTGTTGCAGTAACTTTCAGGAGGAATCCATTCACCGCTTATTTTTTGAGGGGAATTGGGCGAGCTGGGTTTGGTCTTCCCTCGATGTCTTTTTTGGACAGCTTCCTCTAAGGACAATGGGGTAAAGTATCCTTGATTACTGGTTCCAAGGGATGGGTAGGAACAACACAGATCTTAAAGCATGTCCGTCCATTCTCTCAATTGGTAGCTGGTGCTTATGGCAAGCAAAGAACAAGGCAAGGTTCGAGGGGAAATCCTCCTCCAAAACAACCATTGTTTCCCATGCAAGGTTCTTGGTTAATGAATTTTCCTACCTCATTACCAACTGGAACTCCACCCCCTCTTTTCATGTTATTCTCAGCCCCTATTATATCTCTCCTTCCAACACCATCTCTCTTTCTGGCCGGTAGATCAGTTGGCTCCCACCCAGTGGGGGGATGAAACTTAATACTGATGGTTCGTATACCTTGGGTGTTATGTGAGGTGGCAATTTGGTTTAGGATTCCTTCATCTCTATGACTATTTCATTCTCAGCTTTCTTCGGGAATGGAACCTCTCTTCAAGATGAATCTCTTACTATGTTGGCTGGACTTGAGTTATGCATAAGGGTTAACATTTCCATTGGTGTTTTTGGAGATAGACTCTCAGATCCTCCACAATTCCATCCTAGGTACTGCCTCCACCCCGTAGTCTATTGTGTATCATGCCAGGAAAATCAAAAGGTTGATTAGAAGTGGCCTAGAGATTTCCCACACTTGGCATGAGGGAAACAGAGCGGTCAACTACCTTGCTTCCCAGGCTCCTCTTGATGACTCTTTCACTTGTTTTTCTAGCCTAGGGTCTCTTCCCTCCGAGGGTCCTTCCATCATTCTTGGGGTTTCCCTTGGGTTGCATTTCTTTATGCCCCTGTAGTTTTCTTTTTCATCCCTTCCAGGGTCCTTTTTAAACAAATAAATAAATGATTATGGTATTAATATTTTTTTCCCTCTTACTGAGCGTTTGAGCTCACTCCTTCTTAGTGGTTGTTTGTGAATGGTAGAGGATTATTATTTCCATTTTGGTATTTTGAGGAAATGTGATTATTATATCTTTATCCTTATCATGGGAATTTTTATATTTTTTCACTCAATTTAAATGAATTCTAAATAGTGGAGGATATATTATAGGTATTTGTTCCCTTTAGGCTTTATACTTCTTGATTGTGGTGTTGGATATGCTTGGAGTTATTGATTAGCTTTGAGGATTTATTCCATTGTTCTTGAGAAGTTACCCTATGTATAGTGTTCCCCTTTTCTTAGGAACTTCTTAAATTTTTCCTCATCCTTCCCACCTCTTACATTTGGGTGTTGTATTTTACATATTTCTATTACTTCCTACTTTTACCAAATACTTTTTATGGGTAGAAAGTGGAATAGTTAGGAAATTTTTGACACCCTCGTGTCATTTTTGTTTTATATAATTTTATTTTGAGTTATTTTAGAGTTTTATGGTGTTTTTATTGTTTTTTGGGTGTTTTGAGAAGTCTCTAGGAGCAACAGACCAGGATGGTAATAGGATACACCATAGAAAAGGGAGACCATACCACATCCTACCTCCTTACCTTTATGAAATTTTTGGTATAGGGTTTCCACACCATGGTCCATAGGATACACTATGGTGTGTTATTATTTTCTATTGATGTATTTTCCTTCCCTTATTTATATTTCATAAAGTGGAGATGACTAAATTTTGGTGGACATGGGTTACACCATAGAGGGGCATCATAGGATAATTTCATGGAACACAGCCGATTAGGTGCCTTATGACATAGAGGAGGAGGACCATTCCATGGTGGCATAGGGCTTAGGATCCTCATCTATGACCATTTGAGGTGCACCATTCCATAATTCATGAAACTTTTGCTGAGATGGGTTTCTAGAAATGGGTTTCATATTGTGTTGTATAAGAACGCATCATAGAGGTACTCTATATAGTTTTAAATTATATGAATTTTTATTTTTACTCTCTTTAATTATTAAGGTATTTGGCCCTATTTTCCTCCCTTACTGATGTGACCATCTCATGGGGAGACCTTGGGAGCTCCCTCTTTCTTCACCCTTGGATCTTAGCCTGTCCTTTCTTCGATTTTAAGTGGTTCTTCCGGGTAATCTCATAAGTTCTCTACTCATATTCTCTCTTACTCCTTTCAAATTGGTTTTACTTTCTATCATAAACCCTAACACCCATGGTGGATGTATTTAGGGTTTGTGATAGGTTTAATGATGGGTATTTGGGTATCTATGGTTCATTGAGGTTGATTCCCTTCAAGATCTTGCATCCAACATTGAAAGATATTTATTATTGTGGATTGAGGTAGGTGTTTCTATGAAATTATTTTATTGAATATGTCATAGAATTTATATGTGTTTATATTTTTCTTATTAATAATTTTCTATATATGTGATATGTTTAATGAGGTTATAAAATGTTTTCAAAGATTTCCACGCTTGGAATAAAGGGGTTTCAATGGTTTTCTATAATCAGTTTCTAAAATTGTTTTCTAATGTATGCTCAGTGTTTGTACACATTCCCTAAAGGCTTATTTGAAATGAATTTGAAGGGAAGAGTGATGCATGGCACAGTCTTATCTTTTAAAAGTTGTTCTTTATATTTTCAATGTATTGTTTTATTAAAGAGAAAAAAATTTACCCCGCCCTATTTTTCAAAGGTGGTGTTTTATGTTCCTTAAAACCTTTATTATAGAAATTGTGTGGTTAACCTGTGTTAAACCATTTTAAGACTTTATATTATTATTATTTTTGTTTTAAAGTGGTATCAATGGAAAGTATTGTTTCCTAAATTATTTTTTAAGGGTGTTTTATGGATATATTTTTAAAATGTGATAAAGTGAATTGGCATTTTGAGTCAGTTTTTTAAAATTACCATATTTAACTTTCAAGAAGTTTTTTTCTTAAAATGTGTGATGCCCTCATTTGAGCCCCAGAATCTTCATTTTCCTATGTGGAAATTTTTTCATATAGGATGGATTATATTGTTATGTGATGATTTTATTATTGTTAAATGGGGTATTTTTTTAGAGGGTGTTGTAGGTTAGATAAGATTTATTTAAAGTCATTTATTATTGATTTATGTAGTGATCTAATGAATTTCTTGTTCACTCAATTACACTTGAGAATATTATGATAACACTAGGTAGCTAAGAAGAAGTTCTGGATGAGTATAGACCTAGTATAGATTGTATGATGGCTAGGGATTATGTCTCATCTATACTGACCGAGCTGATGATATAGATTGTGGCCCAATGAGACTATGAGAGCTCTCAGAATTTTTAAGTTCACATAATCCATCTAGTGTTTGAAGATTTAGGGTCCAGTATCATTCATGTTAGAGCTTGGTGAGTTTTCTATGAGGCCTTGTTCCTAATAAGGATTGTTTAGAGGATCCATTACAATATTTTATTTTCATTCCCTAGCTCTTGACTTGATTTTTTGGCACCACTACTTTGGTTATGGTTTATTTTTTTCCCATAGATATCTTAGTTTCTATTATGTTCTACTAAATTTCAGTTATAGTTTTGGTTTATTTAAAATAAATTTACAAAATGGTTTGGAAAGTGTGATTTTTTAAGAAATGTTTGGTTTTAAATGAAAGATGTGATATTTTTTTATGAGCAAGTCTTGAGAAATGGTTTTAGAAAATAGAAAAAAGATTTATTTTCATTTTCATGAATTCCAAAGTCCTCTTTCTATTTCATGAAATTTTTACTTAAAGGGTGTTAGTTTCATCCTTTTTTTACGTGAGAAGAGTGGATGTTTTATAAAGGAAAACTTGGCACTTTACTTGATTTCTTGACTCTCATATGTGAAAACTTATTTTATATATTTTTTCAAACTAGAATTTATGAATTTTTTATGAAATTAATTTTATAAACTCTTTATTGGAATCATACTAGGTTCATTGAGCTCAGAACCTACATATACAGTTGTGTGTGTGTAAGCATGTACCTATTATGTTTTCTCCAGGTGCCCAGGATGTGATAATATTAGATATAGATCATGTAGTAAATTGATTAGAATTAAAAATATGGTGAGTGACCATTGGTCACATAGAGATATTTTTGGTATCTCAAGGTTTTGTTTTATTTTGTAGATGTAGATGTGTTGAGAAAGTTGTCCTTGAATTTATTTTATTTTTTATAATTGTTTCATGTTGTATTCACTTTAATTATAATTAATAAAGTGATTTTGTATGTTTATTATTATTTCTATTATGTTATACTCTATTTTTATTTTATTTTATTGATAATATTTAATTTTTTACATGGGCATCCGATATATGGATGGGTCATACCAGAATTTTAAGTGGAATAAATGTCATGGTTATTTGGTTTTTAAGGGTGAATTCATTCCCAATAATTTTATATTGATGCCCTAATGCTCATCACCAACCCATGGTGATCAGAAACATGCTTTAATCCTTTTAGAGATCTAGGTTGGGTGACGTGTTAGGTCAACCTAGGCTAGTTTGTTACACTAACAGAATGAATAACCTAGATAGGCAAGAAGAAGGATACTAAAAAGAATAGGTGTTTCCAAATACATCACTTAAAGAAGTTAGGAATTCAACCCCATCCAATAAGAAAAATGAATACTGAAATCATTCCATTAGGGGGGTCATTATAGAACCAGCAATGCATATGGGATTGTTCATTGAAGGGTCATTGAATGGAACCATCCAAACCCATTATAGTTATCCTAAAAAATTCCAATACCCTTGCACCTTGACCCATTTCACACTCAATGGGTTCCCCCATGATAGTCATGTAGTCCATTAACCATGATCGATCTCACTATAACTACACTACTCATATCCATTCCCCCTATTTTCGTTCCCCTTCATTTTCTATGCCTAGCTTTGATTCAAATATGATATAAGAAGATATTGGAACATATATTGTACCCTATTCCCATTGAACTTATGTTAGGCCATAAACATTTTGAGGAAGGATACGCTTAAAAAATTGACACAAACACTAGAGGGTTGAACCATGAATTCATCATAAGTTTGTATCCACCAGTAGTTAAGCACAACATAATTTCAAACTATCTGATTTTCCCTCTCTATCTTAGAGAACAAGAATTAATAAGTCAAGAAACACTCTAACAACCCCTCAAAATATGAATCACACACACTTCACACAAGAATTCAATAATGGGAAAAACAAATAAGAAACACTGATTTTATGTGGTTTAGAATTTCATCATACATTCACAAGAGAAAATCGATAATTATTTTATATTACCAGAAGTATAAGATTTATAAACATTATATCTTAATAAGTCAGCATTTCACTTTTCATAATTCAGTTTAGGTATAATAATATCAATTATATCTCAACAGTTAGTCATTCCTCCTTATATATAGTTTTATTATCATTGAAATAGGAAACACCAACCTCATGCATTTTTTATCAGCCATCTGTTAGCTTCTTCATTCAGTTGAGGCTTCCACTGACTCATCCATTTTAGCTGGTACATTGTTCACCATGCCTAAAGACCAAATTGAACAATATATATCAGAAGTTCATGAACTTATGGTGTTAAAACCAGTATATTGAAGGTTCCTACATCCTTTTTTCTAAAAAGGCTGAATCAAACTACTAAAACCTCAAACTTTCAATAAGTTAAATTTTGATGACTTGAAGAAAATTCATAATACCAACATAAATACCAAACTAGAAAAATACCACCAACTTCATTTCCGTCATATAAGGAAAATCATAGTCAATTCATGCCACCATTAAAGAAATCAAACTGTCATTACATTCGATGCCCATGGACCACCTCAAACTTGTATTCAAATGTAATATTTCCAAGATAATCTTTGACCACCAACCCCAATAAACCTATAACCCCCAAAAATTAAAAACAAAACTAAAATTCCATTCCAATACTGTTTTCCCACTATCACTAGGTTCCCATATGAATCATAGACAACTCATATAACTATAAAGTCATTTCTATATGGGAACTAGGCCACCAAAGGTGAATTCCATATAGTGGGATGGTGTACTAAATGGTATATATCTCAATTTCCAAACTAAGACCATATAAATGGTTTATTAGAACATTATAATAGCTATCTTAACCATTTTTTCAATTGCTTACCATGTAATCCCATATACTAATACACCTATTGAATTCCTTCTATTGATGTTTTCATTAAATTACCACCATTCAATCACCTTTTAATTTATCTAATTTTCCATGTTATCCTTATAAAATATTTGGATCCTCTATCCTCTTATATTTCAACCTTATAATTACCACATAAAATACTTCACATTACATATTATTTATTTTATAAAAATAATCCATAAAAATATGAATTAAATAAATAAATAAATTCCACTACCACCCAAAATATATAAGAAAAACCAATAATATCAAAAAATCAACAAACTAGCACTCATGGGTAAATATTTAATCCTAAAATAAATGGCATGCTAAAAATTTCATTATGAGAATAGAAAAATTATTATTTCCCCTTCTTAGTCGAAAATTGAAAAAATTTCACTAACTTCAAAAATTCAAATTTTTGGTTCTCGATATTACACACCCCTTTAAAACTTTTCTTCCTCAAAAAGATTATACCATAATCATAAAATAGGGAAAAATCATGTCTATACTTCTGTTTATCTTTCATCACAACAAAAAAATTCCACATCATTCAAAAAAAGAAAAATATAAAACAATTTAGGATATTGAGCTCGCATTGGTGATTCCCTCTCCTAAGTGTTTTCCTCTAAACTACCATGCCTGTAAAGAAATTATACTAATGGAATAACTTATCAATGAAAAAAATTCTACCCATTATCTAAATTTTCCACAGAATACTCAATAAAATTCATATAATCTTTGATATACACATTACTTAAATCAATTATACACTAAGGATCATGATAATACTTCTAAATATGAGATTCATGGAACACATCATAAACCTTTTCAAACTATAAAGATAGTTACAACTAATATGATACTTATCTAACTCGCTCTTATGCCTTAAAAGGGATAATAAATTTAGGTTATATTATGTTTCCCTTTCCATACCTCCATTGCCTGTGCTAAGTAGAAACTTAGAAAAACACATGATCTCTAACTAAAAACTCCAATAATATCATCCCAGAATTCATATAAGATTTATGTCTATTCAAAGTAAGCCTCATGAAATACCAAATGACTTACATGTGCTTGGTCATATCCTATACCGTAAAACTTATGATTTAAAATTTTATCCACCACATTACCATTTCCAAGAGTATATATGATATTTAAGTCATATTATTAGATAAATTCAACCCACCTTCTCTATTAAAAATTCAAATACTTCTATGAAAATATATATTGTAATCAGGTGGTTTTTTGTTGTATTTTTTTATGATAGTTGTTAGGTTTGTTGGGTATGTATAATGAAATACCTAGAAATGGTGTTTAAGGATGAGTATATTACATCTAGTAAGTTATCTTTCTAGTCAATGTAGTGGAGGAGGCACTTTGATATTACTAGATATCAACGATACGATTTTTTCTTAAGGGGAATAAAGATTTCTAAATTTTAAATTAGTAGAAATCATAATGTGCATAGCATGATTATCATATTTTTATATATTTGTATAAGAAGTGGAATATTTCATGAAAATTACTTCAAAAGGGTAGTAGGAGATCTGTAGAAGAAAATAAAATAACATCATAAGTATAGATGCATAAGTTTAAAAAATTACCATAGTTTGATGGTGTGTAAAGGTATAAGGGGATTATACATAAGAGTATTTAGTAATACTAATGAATGTGAAAACATATCAATGCATTATAGTAGTACATAAGGGTGGATAGAAGTTATACGTAAGAGTAATCCCTAGAAGTAGTGGTTCAATTTGAAAAAGTCTATATAAGATCCTTATATACATAAAGGTAACCATGCCTATATATAAAAGTAACCAAGGTGGTGTGTAAAGGTCATCCAATTGATACAGTTCGAAATTTTTTGAATATTTGGAGTGTTCTAAAAGTTATCTTGAAAGGAAAATAATTAAAAGCTTGAAAGTTAGGAATATTTAATATCAGAAGCTAGAGGTTTGGAAGTTGTAAGCTCATGGGTTATTATTTTGATTAATAAATGTTTTCTAATAATTGGAAAAGTCCTAAAATTCTCCTTGTATATGCAAGTAAGTGCATAAAATATTCAAAAGATGTATATTTTTCAATGACCTAGAAGTTTATCTGTATATGTAATATTCTTAAATAATGCATAATGTTTTCCATGGTTCTAAAATGTAGTAAGGGAAAACTCTCCATGGGATACATAATATCTTCTTGTTCAATACGTAAGAAATTTTGAAGAGAGATAATTATCAAAGGCATAAATATATTAGTGATACATAATATATTTGATACCATGCATAATGTTTTAGGAGATGTTTAATAAATTATAAATAAAAAAATTAGAAAAGTGTAAGATTCCTATCTTTTATGGAGATATCTCATACTCATTTTCAGCTACTCTTTTTTCTAGTTTTGAGTACTTTGGGGGGTTACTTTGGGGTGTGTTAGGGTGAAAATTGATAATTTTGGAAGAATTTTGGGTAGTGTATAATTGGATTATGGTCTACCCAAACCGTACACTTTGGTCCAGTAAACTATACAACCCTAGATAGTGAAGGATTTCATGCCTGACGCGTGATTTTTCAAACCATGCACCCTAAAACATGAAACTTTTCACACCCCCCCCCCACCCCCAACCTTACCCCCACCCCCCCACACCCTCCCCCCCCCCACCCCCAAGAAGAGTTGTATGGTTAAGGGGAATGGTTTGGTAAACTGTGTTCCCCTACCCAAAAAACCATGTGTGGGATTTAATTTAACCCAAAAAATTAGTTTTTAAATTCCCGAACCCCCATATTAACCCCAAATTTACCCCACACTCATCCCCTAGTGATTCCTCTCAATTTTGTAGGCTCTTGAGTGATTTCCTAAGGCTCGTGACCTCTGTTATTGGCGATTCAAAGTCTGAATTGAAGATATGAACCTTCCTAGGTGAGTGAATCTCATACTGATTGATTTTCCCATGTACTTATTGTTCTTCTCCCATCATTGAAATGATGTTTATCCATTTTTTGTTATAGATCTAGATATAGGTTTGATAGATATTGATTTGTTTGATCATGGATCTATATTTTGGATCTAGATCGTGTTCTTTATTATATTCTTGATTAATCTTCTTCAAATTGTGGATTTTTTTGTGAGAATTCTTCATCAAAATTGAGGTAGGCGGTCTATTATTCAAATCCCATATTCATAATTTCAATTACGTGTATGTAATTATTTAATTTATAGGGTTTTTTTAGCAATTTAATTTCATAATTGAATTAATTAATTAAGGGATTTTTTATTTGGGGATAATTTAATTATTTAATTAATTATCAAAATATTGAAATTATGGATTTTGAGATAATTAATTATTGAATTAATTATCAGAATATTGAAATTGTGTGATTTGGGGAATAATTAATTATTGAGTTAATTATTGGAATATTGAATTGTGAGTTGGGATAATTAATTGTTGAGTTGATTATTGGAATATTGAATTGTGAATTGGAATAATTAATTTTTGAGTTAATTATTGGAATATTGAATTGTGAGTTGGAATAATTAATTTTTGAGTTAATTATTGGAATATTGAATTATGAGCTGGAATAATTAATTTTGATATTATGATGTTGTGATAATTGTGATATGTAACTTGAAAAGATGAATTGTAGCAATGTAATTCATATGTGAAAACAAATGATGAATGGTAAAAATGGAATTCATATGTGAAAATAAATGTTGTATGGTAACAATGGCATTCATATATGACTTGAAATGATGAATGGTAATAATGGAATTCATATGTGAAAAGAAATGATGAATGGTAAAAATGGCCTTAATATGTGAAAATAAATGATGGATGGTAATAATGGAATTCATATGTGACTTGAAATGATGAATGGTAACAATGGAATTCACATGTTAAAAGAAATGGTGAATAATAACAATGGAATTCATATTTGAAAATAAATGATGAATGGTAACTATGACATTCATATGTGACTTGAAATGAAGAAATTTAATGGTGTCATTCATATGTTCAAGTGTCCATAGGAACATGGGGGTTATGTGGTTAAATTAAGAGTTATTGAATAAATGTAAACTATTTATTTTATTGATTGTACATTATTATTTATACAACTGTATACATTGTTATTAACTGAATATTGTTTTATACACCATTGGTCGTGGTCTACTAAGTTGTACTCACACCCTACTTGGGCTACCTGATCGATACCCGAATAGATTTCCTAGTTGAAGGAAAGGTTAAGGAAAAAGTCCCTATGTTAGATGGCTTTTATGGTAAAGATTGTGGTTGAGGGAATTGGACATGATTCAGGACCCTCTAGGGAGTTTTCAGTGTCTTAATTTGTTTTGGGTTTTTCATATTGAAACTTGACATGTATTAGCATGAAATATCCACTGCTTAGTTTTAGATATTGTAATTCATGTTTTGGTCATCATATGATATTAGTATTTCTCTAGTTATAGTTATATTATTTGGTTATTCTATTTTATTTCCGCTATGGTATTACTCTGATTAAGAGGGTATAGTCTCCTCAGGGTCGACATTAGACCCTCAATGCTAGTTGGTAGCCTCAGGCGTACGGGGAGGCAAGCTTGAGGTCATGTAGTGAATGTAAGGGTTGGTTTCCTGAGAACCAACTGTTTTGTACTTTGTTTACATGAATGTTCACTTATTATATATTGTTCATTGTTCTGCATGACTATAATATAATAATGTCCGGGAATATTTGTTGCATTGATAAGGTCATGGAAGATCCCCGCTATGATGAGAACCTTGAAATGCTATAACAATATTCTTAAATAAAGTTCTACGGTTGGATGACATACTATGATAGGAAACATAGTATACAGACCGTCATGTGCGAGTACTCGTAAGAAGATGAGACTCTCTCTCATGGAGTTCACACTTGGTAATATCCAAGATGGGAGATTATGAGAACAGACCCGCCAGTAGCAGTTCCGCATGTCTTGGTGTCATTGTACATTGCTATCTATGAGCATGTGTAATGGTCCTTAGACTGGAAGATTAACATTAACTCATGTCATGACTCGCGCACTTAGATTTACTGACGAAAACCGTCATGCAGACAGTTGGCGGGAAGTAGGGTACGTTGGGTGCGTCACGAGTGATATGTTGTTAATGGATAAGTCAAGGAAGGATTTTTCCCTTCCATTTATGGAAGTTGATATCTCGGCCCTTCGATTGAAATAGAACTGTCGCATGAAATTCCATGGCCATGGTGTAAACGATGAGTTTATTTCAGGTAGTCAAAGAACAACGGATCAAGAATATAGGTTTATGATACTGCCGTGAAACCTGCTTGATGAGATATTGAGACAAAGGGATTAAATTACATAGTAAGTGTTCGTATGTGGTGATACGTCAATGCGGCGTCAACTTCTTTCTCTTGGGTTCCTTGACCCATTGCTAGACAGTAATCTTGGACTTTAGGCAAGCCTGCCTAATGCCAACGAGAAAGAGGCCTAGAGGGTCACACACTAAGTGTATTCAAGTATCTCAAGTAGAATAAATATTATTCCCGTATGTGGTTTAATAATTATTCAAGGAAGCCTAAATCGTTTTAATGTTGGAGGAAGAATAAAATGAAAACAAGTACACGTCGTGTATTAATTATTACACGCTGTGTAGTTTTTATTTTGAAAAGGAAATGAATAAATGAAAATAATATATACACGTCATGTACATTTAATGTACACTCCATGTAGTTTTCAATGAAAAACAAGTACACTCCGTGTATTTATTATTACATGCCATGTAGTTTTTCTAGTTGGGATTTTGAGGATATAATATTGTTTTATTAAATGATATTTATTATAATCAGTGTGAGCGCATGTCAAGGAATTAATTATTCGACATGGGGGTTTTCAATAAGAGTTAATGAAATAAATGAAACGCGTAACGCGTTTATTTATTGTCATAACTCTACAACATCAAACCTGATTATAAATATCCTCACAACCCCAACTCTTTTCCTACACACAGGAGAATCGTTGTGCACAACAACTCTGGAGAATTCTTTCAAGGCCGAAAGAACCTCTTCCTCCAAGAACGCTCTCAAGACCGAGAGAGATCCTCTTCCATCGGATCAAGATGATCTAAGGCGGACAATGCAAGCAAAGGTTTCTCTATGCTAGCACCCGAAGACTCCTTTGCCGACGTCCCGAGATACGAGGTACACGTGTGGATCACCGCTAGAGGAAGTCTACACTTGTCCTATGTGACTCAATGATGAATCACATCGGAACGTGATCAATAACATCAATGAATAAAGAACACCCAAAAGGTATTTCTTTTCAATTGATTAAATTAATTATAATCAACCTGTAACGATTCTACTTTGTGGTTCCGGGACTTTCCTTTTCTTTGTCCATTTCTGTGATTCAATCCTTGGAGATTGGCATTTATCGTCGTATTGATCCCAGATTGATCATTGTTAATGACAAAAATACAAGTGGTCACATCCACCCACGCACTTCTGCTACGCCCGGAACCTTCAAATGGTATCAGAGTGAGGTTACAATGTTGATTATAGTTATTTAATTTTCGTTGATAATTTACGCATTTATATTTGATTCAATCCTAAATATATCGTTCTATTAATCTGAATAAATGAGATCTATTATTCCTCCTTCATTTCTCGATTCATATCACAGAAACGACCTTTTAATTTTAATTTTTGATTAAAATAAAATGAGGAACTCATCTGGAGGAGCCGCTCTTTCTGTCTGTACAACACGGGATTACACGGCGTGTAATTAAAACTACACGCCGTGTACTTAGGTTCAATGAACCGGAACTGGTCCGCCAAACCACGCCATGTGAATTGAATATGCCTAAGTATTAATCACGCCATGTTGACCAGAATTGAATGGCGCGTGGAACTGAAATACACGACGTGTATGTTGGAGAAACACGTCGTATAGTCCGTTTCGGTCCAGGTGAAACCGTGTACAAGGATAAGCTGCGTACCGCATACACGGGATCGCCAGGCCGGTTACCATGTAACAAGGAAGTACACGCCGTGTATGATTTATCTACACGCCGTGTACTCTAAAATTTCCAAAGTACAGAAAAAACGCCAAATCCCCCGGCATGTACTTTGGATAAAAGGTGAATACACGCCGTGTAATTATAAACTACACATCATGTACTTTCCAGAAATGGAATTTCACCCGGTTTCCTCCAATGTACAAAGACACGTACAAGGAATATGGATGAGAATAATCTCAAGGAAATTCAGAAAGGAATTTAAGATAAATAATTGATTAATTATAATATCATAATTAATTGAATTCGAGCGTGACTTATCTTAAATGAAAGAATGATTAAAAGAATTTGAATTCTAAATATGCGTAAATGGCGTTGCATGCTATGGATTATCCTGAGCTAGACCAAATACCATTTGTATTTGTATGGTTTCATTTAAATTTATTTAATTTAAATTTGTTGTCCTGTGAGCCTTCTTCCAATAAAATGTAGGGCCTGTGTGCCCATGGTTTCTTTAATGTAAACCCATGTAATAGAGGATCTCCCCAAGCCAGAGGAGACGGTTCAAATCCCAAAGCTGAGGCGAAACCGACGTAAGAAGATACAAAGGTGGACAGGTGGGAGCTGCAAAACACGAACCATCAGGTTCAAGGTGTTTTCCCTAGGTCAGGGTTAGCTTATCAAAACCGATAGATAAGCTAACCAATAGAATCTCATGATCATGCCATATTATTTTATTTCTATCTAAATTGCATGGTTTATTTATTATGTATGTGTTGTCGCGATCACATAGTTAATAAAATGAACAAGCATGCAAATATGGAATAAAATAAAAATCGGACTATGCGTAAACATTATCAGAACATGGTTAATAACTTAAGCAAGCATCACTTAATATTAACAATCATGTGATAATGAAAAACTACGCATAAAGAATAAAATCCCTCAAATACCATATTAATTCAGATGAAGCCTTTCATTACTTGATTAAGGGAAAGACTCAATAAAACTATGTGTTTGACCAACCCTTGTTGGGACACTTACTTTTATAAAGGAATCCCTTATGAAAGGTTTCGGGTTGACTTAACCATATTACATCAATAGGAGTAGACCTTTCTAGACTTGATGTAATATTGGAGGCAAGAGTTGAGGAAATCCAAGTCAAGATTTCAGGATTGGGGAGTCCACTCAACAGATCAAGGAACTGTAAGCTCACAGTTGGCAAAGACCTGCCTACCTAAATACCTTCAAATAGCTTGAACAACCCTTTTTGGGGTTATGCGAAGGGGAATATGGATCCTTGACACTAGAATGTCAAAGAAACAGGACATTCCGAGTTCAATGGTGAGGGCCATTGGGACTTGATAAAATAGTGGGAGAATTAATTAATTCATTTATTATTTCTCATAAAATGTAATAAAGAAAGTACTATTAAATCTTCTCTTTTAAATTGTAGAATCAAGATGACAAACTCGTCAACTACATTTTCTCTGCAATCAATACTGGACAAAGACAATATCATCACCGGCAGTAACTTTTAGGAATGGTTTAGGCGCCTTTGGGTCGTCCTACGCCATGAATGAAAGTATTACGTGCTGGAGTCCTCACTTCCTCATCCTCCTACCCAAGGGGAAAGTGATGAAGATTTCCTAGTCTATGATCAACATTTGAGTGATGCACTTAATGTTCAATGTTTGATGCTATCATCAATGTCAAGTGAGCTCATGAAGTCTCATGAGGACATGGATGCCTATAGCATGCTCGAGCACCTCCGTGGTCTATACCAGGAGAGAGCAAGACAGGAAAGGTCTTAGATCTCCAAGGCTCTATTCCAGAGAAATCTTGGAGAGGGTGACCCAACTGGGCCTCATGTAGTCAAGCTCATTGGCTATATTGAGTGCTTGGAGGTTCTAGGGTTTAAACTCCCCGAAGAACTGGGTACCGATCTCATTTTCGCATCACTTCCCTAGAGCTTCTCAAACTTTGTTGTGAACTTCAACATGAACAACATTGAGAAGTCTCTTTCTGATCTTCTTATCCTTATTCACCAAGTGGACAATGACATGAAGCGTGAAAAGCCTTCTGTCTTCATGGTGAATAAAAGGAAAGGGAAGGCGAAGAGCTTTAAGCCCAAAGATTCTTCAAGTCCTTCCAAGAAAAGGAAGATCAAAGGGGAGGCAAGGGAACAGGATTCGGTTTGTTTCGCATGTGGCAAGAAGGGCCACTGGAAGAAAAACTGCACCCAACCAAGGAAGCAAGGGGAAGCTTCAGGTGTGTTTATTATCGAATTCAATCTATATGTTTCTACTAATTGGGTATTAGATATTGCTTGTGGTGCTCACATATGTATCCAAATACAGGAACCAAGTAGATTCAGGAAGATTGATTGAGGGGAAGTAGATCTACGAGCAGCCAACGGAGCCAGACTTTCTATTATAGCTGTCGGAGTCTACCACCTCACATTTCCAAATGGAATGATCTTGGTGTTAAAGGGTTGTTATTATGTGCCTTCTGTTACTAAAAACATTATTTTAGTATCTAGATTAGATACTGATGGATTCATATTTAAGTTTGGAAATGAATGTTGCAACTTTTATAAAGATAGCATTTGTTTTGGTAGAGAACATTTATATAACGGCCTTTATGTGTTAGACTACACAAACCAAGTAATGGAAATCGATAACAAAGTAAATTCACATGACTCATACCACACCCAACTTTGGAATCACTGGATAGGTCATGTCAATGATAAACATTTGACAAAATTACATCAAGATGGGTATTTAGATTCCTTCGAACTAAAACCACTTGGTGTATGTCATGCGTGTCTAAAAGGAAAAATGACCAAAGCCCCATTTAGTGAGAAAGTTGAAAGAGTTAAATAGATTCTAGAATTAGTTCACACATATGTGTGTGGACCATTTCCAATTGAAGTAAGGGGTGCATTCTCGTACTTCATAACTTTTACTGATGATTTTAGTAGATATGGATATATCTACTTAATGAGGTATAAGTCAGATTCTTTTGATCGGTTCAAAGAATACAAGAATAAAGTTGAGAACCATCTTGGTAAGAAGATTAAGAAACTCCGCTCAGATAGAGGAGGAGAATATCTTAATCAGGACTTCATTGATTTCTTACGGGAGTTTGGGATTCTATCTCAACTCACTCCTCCTTACACACCTCAGTAGAATAGTGTGAGTGAAAGGAGGAACCGCACCCTGTTGGACATGGTGAGATCAATGATGAGTCATGAGAGTCTTCCATTATCCTTTTGGGGATATTCATTACAAACAGCATCACACATACTAAACCAAGTACCAACTAAATTGATAAATGGTATTCCATACGAGTTATGGAGTGGACGCAAATCCATGTTATCGAATTTACATGTGTGGGGTAGAGAAGCATTTATTAAGGCCTCTTCAGGTAACAAACTTTCACCCTGAGGCACAAAGTGTATCTTTATAGGATATCCCAAGGAAACAAGGGGATATTACCTATACAACCCCTCAGAAAAAAGGTTATAGTGGCAAGACACGCCATATTCCTTGAGAGGGAGCACATCTCCAAAAGAGATAGTGGGATCGAGATAGAATTCGATGAACTTGAGGCTCAAGATACATAGGAGTTGGTACAAGAACATATTCCACAAAGCCTCGTGGAAGAACAATCCGTTCCAGAGACACAAGAACTATGTAGGAGCACGAGAGAGGTGAGAGAACCAGAACGATATGGTTTTCTTGTCACCGAGGATGGTGACTCATTATTGGTTAACAATGATGACCCTCTTACCTACAAGGAAGCAGTTGAAGGCACAGATGTTGCCAAGTGGCAAGAAGCCATGAATTCTGAAATGGATTCCATGTACCAAAACCAAGTTTGGATTTTGGTAGATCCTCCAGTTGATGTAAAGCCTATTGGTAATAAATGGGTATTCAAGAAGAAACTGGACATAGAGGGGCAATTCAGCACCTATAAGGCACGACTGGTTGTAAAAGGTTTTAGACAGTGTCAAGGAATTGACTATGATGAAACCTTTTCATCGGTTGCGATGCTGAAATCCATCATAATCCTATTGGCCATTACCGCTTACCATGACTATGAAATTTGGAAAATGGATTTCAAAACAGCTTTCCTTAACAGGAACCTTCAGGAAGATGTCTACATGACACAACCTGAAGGGTTTGTGACTCCAAAGGATGCCAACAAGGTATGAAAGTTGCATAAATCCATTTATAGATTAAAGCAAGCATCAAGGTCATAAAACATTAATTTTGATGAAGCTGTAACAGAATTTGTATTTGTTAAGAATGAATGTGAGCCTTGTATCTACAACAGGTTTAGTGGAAGTGTAGTCATTTTCCTAATAGTATATGTTGATGACATATTACTGATTGGAAATGAAGTACCTGTCTTACAGTCAGTTAAGGCATGGCTGCATAAATGCTTCTCCATAAAAGACTTGGGTGAGGTAGCATATATTCTTGGGATCAAGATCCATCGTGATAGATCCAAGAGAATGCTGGGCCTGAGTCAAAGTATATACATTGACAAGATACTGAAGAGATTTAGTATGGAACAGTCCAAGAGGGGATTGTTTCCAGTGTCACGTGGCATTCATCTTTCCAAGAAAATGTGTCCTCAGACACATGAGGAAAGAAAGAGAATGGCAAGGATCCCTTACGCATCTACGATTGGGTTAGTCATGTATTCTATGCTATGTATGAGGTTAGATGTTGCTTACGCATTAAGTGTGGTAGGCAGATATCAAGATGATCCAGGAGACCGCCATTGGATGGTAGTCAATACTATCCTTAAGTATCTGAGGCGTACTAAGGATATGTTCCTAGTTTATGGAGGAGATGAGGAACTAGTCATCAGAGGACATTTAGATGCTAGTTTCCAGACTGATCAAGATGATATGAAGTCACATACTAGATACATCTTCAGTTTGAATGGAGGTGCAGTGAGCTGGAAGAGCTCAAAGTAGAGTGTGGTGGCAGATTCTACAGCAGAGTCTGAGTATATCGCAGCTTCTGAGGTAGCTAAAGAAGCAGTATGGATGCAAAGCTTCTTCTAAGAGCTGGATGTAGTACCAAGTAGTAAATATCCTATCACACTCTATTGTGATAATACTGCAGTGGTGGAACTTTCAAAAGAGCCAAGGTCACATCAGCGGACAAAGCACATACTTCGGAAGTATCATCTCTTGAGGGATTTTTCTCAGAGAGGTGAAGTTGTAGTGAGTAGTATTTCCACGGAATACAATGTGGCAGACCCCTTGACTAAAGCCTTAACTCAGCAGAAAAATTATCATCATGTGAGGTCTAGCGGACTAAAAGTCGTAAGCAGTTGGCTCTAGTCCAAGTGGGAGTTTGTAAGGGTTGGTGTCCTGAGAACCAACTATTTTGTACTTTGATTGCATGAAATTTCACTTATTATATATTGTTCATTGTTCTGCATGACTATAATATAATAATTTCTGGGAATATTTGTTTCATTGAAAAGGTCATGGAAGATCCCCGCTATGATGAGAACCTGGAAATGCTATAACAATATTCTTAAATAAATTTCTACGGTTGGATGACATACTATGATAGGACACATAGTATATAGACCGTCATGTGTGAGTACTCGTAAGAATATGAGACTCTCTCTCATGGAGTTCGCACTTGGTAATCTCCAAGATGGGAGATTATGAGAATAGACCCGCCAGTAGCAGTTCCTCATGTCTTGGTGTCATCGGACATTTCTATCTACGAGCGTGTGTAATGGTCCTTATACTGGAAGATTAACATTAACTCATGTCATGATTCGTGCACTTAGATTTACTGAAGAAAACCGTCACGCAGACAGTTGGCGGGAAGTAGGGTAAGTTGGGTGTGTCACAAGTGACATGTTGTTAATGGATAAGTAGAGGAAGGATTTGTCCCTTCCATTTATGGAAGTTGATATCTCGGCCCTTTTATTGAAATAGAACAGTCGCATGAAATTCCATGGCCATGGTTTAAACGACTAGTTTATTTCAGGTAGTCAAAGAATGACAGATCAAGCATATAGGTTTATGACACTGCCATGAAACCTGCTTGATGAGATATTGAGACAGAGGGATTAAATTACACAGTAAGCGTTCGTATGTGGTGATACCTCAATGCGGTGTCAACTTCTTTCTCTTGGGTGCCTTGACCCGTTGCTAGACAGTAATCTTGGACTTTAGGCAAGCCCACCTAATACCAACAAGAAAGAGGCCTAGAGGGTCACACACTAAGTGTATTCAAGTATCTCAAGTAGAATAAAGATTATTCTTGTATGTGGTTTAATAATTATTCAAGGAAGCCTAAATCGTTTTAATGTTGGAGGAAGAATAAAATGAAAACAATACACGCCGTGTATTAATTATTACACACCGTGTAGTTTTTATTTTGAAAAGTAAATGAATAAATGAAAGCAATATATACACACCGTGTACATTTAATGTACACGCCGTGTAGTTTTCAATAAAAAACAAGTACACGCCGTGTATTTATTATTACACGTCGTGTAGTTTTCCAGTTGGAATTTTGAGGATATAATATTGTTTTATTAAATGATATTTATTATAATCAACGTGAGCACATATAAAGGAATTAATTATTCGACATGGGGGTTTTCAATAAGAGTTAATGAAATAAATGAAACGCGTAACGCGTTTATTTATTGTCATAACTCTACAACCTCAAACCTGATTATAAATATCCTCACAACCCCAACTCTTTTCCTACACATAGGAGAATCATTGTGCACAACAAATCTGGAGAATTATTTCAAGGCTGAAAGAACCTCTTCCTCCAAGAACGCTCTCAAGATCGAGAGAGATCCTCTTCCATCGGATCAAGACAATGTAAGGCGGACAACGCAAGAAAAAGACCTAGATAGATCCTCTTCCATCGGATCAAGACGATCTAAGTCCTTCCATAACATACCATCAGTATGTTTAGTCTGAGCCTAAATGTACCTCCACATAAATTGTTAATGTAGGAGAGTGATATTTAAATCTCCTAAGGGTGATAATTACATCCATCATGGAGAATGGGATATATGGGCAGTCCGTGTAGGTCCAGTTCACCAGAAACTGAGGGATCTCTCTGAACAAGTTTCTAGTTTATTTTTGGATGATGGGGGAGTATAGAAGGATGTCTTTACACCTATAGTGGATAAGTTTCAGGATGTATTTACTGAAGAATTATTAGGGCTGCCACCTGAGATAGACATGGAATTTACTATTGAGCTCATGTCGGGGGATGATCAGTTTCTATTTTACCATACAGAATGGAACCAAAAAAGCTTCAAGATCTCAAGACTCAGTTGGAAGAGTTGTAGAATAAGGTATTTATCCTTCCAAGTACATCCCCTTGGGTTTCACCGGTGTTGTTTTCTAAGAAGGCTTATAGGACTATGTGCTTATGTGTTGACTACTGAAAGTTGAACCGGATGACTATGAAGAACTGGTATCCTCTTCTGCATATCAATGATATTTTTGACCAGTTAAGGGGAGATTGTGTTTTCTCAAAGATTGAATTGATATCAGGGTATCAAAAGTTGATATTTTGATATTCTGATATACCAAGGATTTATTTTAGAAGCAGTTATGGCCTCTATGAGTTCATTGTAATGAAATTTGGGTTGATGAATTCACCTGCAGTGTTTATGGCCTTGATAAACAGAATTTTCTATCTGTACCTAGATTAGTTTGTGGTAGTGTTTGTGGATGGAATCTTGGTGTGCTCTAAGACTCATGATGATCACGCCTAACATCTTCACATTATTTTCACACCCGTGACTTTTTTTTAAATTCATTACTCATTTAATTTCCATTCTCGATTTTTTTTGGGGGTTTACCACTCATTTTGGTGAAAATGGTTGGTTTTGAAAATTTTGGCCAAACCGTGAGCCCAAATCCAGATTTAAAAACAAATTTTGATTCTTCTATAACTCCTTCAATTTTTACTATTTTAAACCCATTCCACTTCCCAATTGGCATAACCTAATATATTAAAATCACCATATCCCTTTGAACCACATAGAAATCCCAAATCATGATGGATTTGGGTTTTTAATTAAGGTAATGGGCCTGCCCGTAAGCCCATTTCCTGCTTTAAATTATTTTTTTAAATTTCAATATATCATTCATTTTTTACTGTTTTTCGGTGATTCAACCTCCCACTCGAAGCCAAAAACCTCACCCTCACCCCCTGTATCTCGTTTTCCTCTTTGGATCTCATATACCCCGCGGAGTTGGATTATATTTCTCAATATTTCTCAAATCGACCAGATTTTATGAGGTAAAATGAATCTTTCATAACTCCTTCAATTTTCATCCTTTTCCCCCCATTTTAGTCCCCAAATGACCTAATATGACTCCTTAGAACCTCCATACCAGTTTTGGGTACTTGGAGATTCATAGTTAGGTGGATTGGGGCCGATTTCTTCAAGATATTTCAAGTAAGGGAATTCCTTCTTGGTTCCTTCCATCCTCTTTTAGTTTTATTTCCTATTTCTTGAAGTTCCTCATGTCCAGAAGTTAGGGTTCGATCCTAAGCTCTGATTTGGTATCTTTTGGGTCAATTTTTGGTGGTCTAGGTCTGGATTTATATTCCTTGTGGTGCGGCGGTGGTGCGCTTAAGGTTTCGCACCAAGTTTTGAGGGTTTCGACTCAAAAGGTAGGTGATTCCATGTGTAACCATTTTATGATGAGTTAGCTTGCTTGTTTTATTAATTTAGTATTTTTATAATCTGTCTTGTGTAGTTTGAAAACTTTTTTTGATGAATTTGGTTAAACATTTAATTTTTAGTTGTATTTTAGCTTGAAATTGGGTACTTTTCATGTGTGACTCTTGGGGTAATGTTTGGGTTTAGTTTATAACATATGAAAGTGATTTATTAGTATTTAAAGGGGCTGACAATTCTATTTTTTTAATTCCTTATTGTCATGTGGGCCTTTAAAAGAGGTTTTTTGAATGAGTTTAAGGTGTAAAACCGTGTTGTACTTTTTGAAGGAGATTTATGAAAACGTGTGTTTTTCATGTGTATCTTTGTGGTATTATTTGATGTATTTTTTTAACATTTGGGGGTGATTTAATAATTGTTTTAGGGCTGAAAATTCTGTTTTGGATTGTTATTGTTATGATTTTGGTTTTTAATGAGGGGTTTGAAATGGGTTTAGTGTGCAAACAATGGTTATACCTCTTGGGTTTGTTTTATAAAAATTGAAAATGTTTTATTTGGTTAAAAAAAGTTGGGAAAGGGTGTATATGTACTGTTTGGGTGAGTGTGTTCACCTAATATGGGTTTTTGAAAGGTAAAGTTCTGATTTGAGATTTCAAACCTTTTTTTAGAATGTTTTATAAATTGCCGAAATGTTTTACTAAATTGTATTTTGTGTGTGAAACATGGGTGTGGGATGTTTCGGGTGAGTTTATTAATAAAATGAATTATGGAGTTGAGAAGGGTATTATGTGACATGTGTGTGGGTTGTTATGTGAGTTTAATATCTTGTAATTATTTTATAAAATCGTTTAAAGTATTTGTAGAAGTGTTAAAGAAATGTGAAAAGTGTTGTAGGCAATTTTGGTGTGAGTTTGATTCCAAAATGCATTTGAATGAAAAGTGGAATTTTTGACTTGTGTGATGTGCATGGGGCTGTTTGGTTAATGTGTGATGTGGAAGTGATATTTTCATGTGAAAACTATACTTCTTGGATTGTTGAACTTGTTTGAGCACAAAGGGAAAACCCGGGTATCTAGGTGGGTGGACGTGTACTAGTATGCTAGTGAATCCGGGGGGTTTGGCCTCAGTTTCACTTAGCAAGATTGACACTTACAACTCTAACTAAACAATGATGATGATGATTGGGGACCACTAGGTTATGGTTATGATCCCTACTAGTGGCTCGTGCATGAGAACGGATATTTTTTGTGGTTACTCTCACCGAGATACGAGGTACCTGGGACCCACAGCTAGCTAGTGCCTAGGGGTTATTTCCTATTACTTAAGCTCATTAGATCCTTTGTACTTACCGTCGGTATACGGTATTTTTGGCTGGAAAATTTAGTAGCTTTGTTATTTATTTTAAAATTGTTTTTTATTTAAAATTATCTCACATGAAAACTGTTTTCATTTATTATTTCATCCTTTAGAAAATTGTAACTAGCATTTCTTATTTACAAAACATGCAATGCTTTTTGTCATGAAATGTTTATCACATGGAATCTCATAGAGGTGGTATCCTACTGGTCTTTCGTTCACACCCTACTTACACCTTTGGGTGTAAGTAGACTTGCTTATTTTATGTCACAGGTTTGGGTACAGGTATTATGCCTTTGGTTCGGGTTTTTAGTGGTCCATCGTGATGCAGTGTCGTGGAGATGGCATGAGGGCGGTGCCTCTTTCCATGTGGAGGTTCTTGGGCTGTCTTTTCTTGGATTTGTACCTTTGTAATGGTCTTTAAAAATTGTTTAAAATTGTGTCATTCAGTTCTGAATTTTTGAAAAAGATTATTTGGTTTGAAAAATCCAGATTCGTTTCATTGGATTCTTTTGTCGTTTTAAGTTTATAAACTCGGGTAAATCGTTCCCAATTATCATTTTATGATACCCGGTAACTTGTACCAGCCTGTGGGGATCGGGAACGCCCTTCGGGACTTGTCACGGTCTGGGTTTGGTGCCGGTTTTGGCGGCGTCCAGATTCTGTTCGTGACAAAATGGTATCAGAGGAGGTTCGCTCCATTGGAGTCATGTTATTGGGAAATAGTCGGGATAGTCTAGAGTTATTATTGTTGGGACATGGAATTCTGGTTATGGGTAGTGTGCTTGATCACCACACCTCATTTCAAGATTCAAGTTGCCAGGTGATGTTGGGATTTGTCTAGGTCTTTTGGTTTTCTTGGTTTGATGATGATTAGGGGAAATGAAAAGAGAGTTGGGTTAATGGTCTCAATGAGCTCGCAGGGTCTGGAAAGCCATGTGGAGTTGGGGATATTCCCTAGAACACTCTCTGTGACAGTGAAGTGATTGGAATATGGCCGCCAATCATATTTCCAAGTCACCCACTGAAACTAGTTTCCTCTCGCATTGTCTGGTGTTCTTTCGTTTTGAAATCTTGGAACTTTGGTTTTAAAGTGACTTGGTTTTAGGAAGTGTAATGTTTTTGTGAAATTATTTTCAAATAAATATGGAATGGTTTGATTTATGAAATGGTGGAACTGAATATTCAGAATTATTTTGAAATGGAAAAATTGTGTTCTTACACCTCTTTTGAAAGCAGAAACTATATTGAAGTTGGTTTTGAAAAAGTGTTCCCATTAGAGTTTTCTAAACTATTAAAAGGTTTTTTAATGGGATGATATGTTTTGAAATTTATGTAAATAACTTGAATGTGAGTGTTCATTGGAACGATTGTTCCTTTCTGAAAAGTTTTTTTTAATGCGGTAAATTGGGTTCGACCTCCTTGTTAGCGGTTTTGATAAGAATGATGTGTTGGTTGACCGTTTTGGTTTTGAAAAGTGTAAAGAATCAGTGCATTAACCTTTGGTATTTCCATGATTGACCACATGCATGGGGTTATATGGGATGATAGATGGTTGATGGAATGACTGGATGAGTGCCAGGACGGATATGAGGAAGGTGCTTGGTGTGGCACAAAAACATGCATGTGTGAGGCCCATGGGGTACCATTGGTGGATATGCTCACCGCTGAACTGTTTTTTTTTTCAGAAATGGTTTTAAAGAAAAACATTTTTTCTTGATTAATAGTTTGGGATGGTTTTTATTATGGGTTTTTGAAAATGTTGATGTTGTGGGATGTTTTGAGTCCAAGAACCCCTCCTGTTCGAACTGTTTTTTTTTTTGGTTTGTGTTTGGTCGGAAAGCTGGGTAAAAGGTCCGGTTAGTAGTCTCCTATGATATATGTTTCGGGACACCATTAATATGGTTCCATTAATGAGTTTGGATCTATTTTGTGGTATGTTTTTACCAATGGACCATCTTGGTTGGGTCCTTGGGTTCTCTCTTTGGATAAGGTACGCCCCATTAAGATTTAGTGCAAAACTGAAGTGCAATGAGGATTGTTTTGCCATTGGAAAATCCCCCAGTTGATCAATGTAAGGAATCTTTTCTTGAGATTTGTAGAATGAGTCTACACCATTTACTTTCTTGGTTTTTTTTTCGTATCTTCTTGTTGTGTAAGAGTGCTCGTGGATGTTTGAAAGGGACCTTAGTTTCTTAAGATACCTAATTCGTCGAAGGTGAAAGTTGTCTGGGGTTGTCAGTATGGATAGTGTCTAAGAGGGCCTCTAAGTCATTCATAGTCTCTTCGTAGAAGGAGTTTATGTTAAACCAACAGTGTGGGAAATCTGAACATGAGAGGCTTTTATAGACACTTTCTGGAATGCTGTGATATTTGGTGATGTTGTATAAGGCCCCCACCTTGTATTATTTCTCTCAGTCGCTTTGGTCTTGTTCGGTGACGTGATGTGATGTCACGTGCTAGTTTGATTGTAAAGGTGAAGTTGTACAATATTATGTGAGTCTTTTTTTTTCAAAATTGTTTTCCCTTTTGGGAGATCTCGACATCCTCTATTTTAGAGGAAGGTGTTTATATGTGTCCTTTATTTCTGTTGTTTCTCACCCGAAGAAGCAAGGTGTGACGTGAGTGCATCCTCTAAACCCTTATTTCAGTGAATTTAAAATTTAGGGTAAAGTGAGTTCTGGAGTGTGTTATGTCTGGGTGAACCCATCTCAGATTGCGTGTAGTTGTTTGTAGCATCGGAAGAAGAAATTCTATTCGGGGGTTTCTAAATCCTAACTGCGAGGCCGAAGATGCTTCAATCATTCCAGCTCCAGCCATAGGTCCCAGAGAGAAGCTGGCACGTAGTCAAAGGAAATCTCATGGTAGTTTTTAACCTTGAACAAAGAATTGTTCTTAGTATGAGAGATGGGAATAGTTTAAAAATTTGGTGTATTCATCTTTCTTCTTTTGTTCCCATTTGGTGGAAAGAGGTGGAGTGCCTTATCTCAATGTTATCTCCCAATGACTTTCTTTTCCCCTTTGGTTTCCTTTGGATTTGGGGAAAGGTTTTGGATTTGTCTAGACATGTTGAGTGAACATTTATTAGTAACCATTCACCAGAAAACCATGTAGGTATAAGGATCCACATGGTTAGAGCACATTTTCCCAAACTGCATGGGCTAACCGTGCGGTTGTCCCAACTCTTTAAGTTTTGGGGTTTTTCTATACCGGCCCATATTGGTCAGTTAAGATGGATGGTTCTTATGGTGGGGAGAACCACTATGGGTCTCATGTATATTATTTTGAAAATTCCAAATGGGATTTTACCCCTTGTACTGGGGAGTTTGTTCGGGGCTCCCCTGTTAGTGTCTTGATTCTTTCTCAGGAAAAAATTTAAGTTGTCTCTTATGGTTGGGGAGCCCATTTGTGTATCCTTGTACCAGTATCTCACTTTTGTACTTGGTCTTGGATTGGATGTGGGTAGTCTCGTTCGGAGCTATATAACCACATACATCTTCCTTGAGTAAACATTGGGATTGGAGATTTCCCAATGGTTTAGTTATATCAAGGTAAGTGTAACCTTGTTCGATGTTCTTGTTTGTTTGTGTAAATTTCTTGAGCCTTGTTCAGATAGTGTTTGAGGAGTTTTATTTTAGGATAAATCTTGAATGTGATTGATAATTTCAGTAATGAGGTGTATGTCTTGGTTGTGAAGTATTCCTTCCTTAATTGATCACTGGAGGTGTTTTGACCTTTGGGGGCGAAGCTTAGCAAATGAGTCCATTTATGCCTTTCGGTTGGGTTTGGTTTTTGCTTTGTCCGTGATGTGGCTTTATGAGGGCGGAAAGTTTTATGGTGGGGAGAATTGTCACAGCCATGACTTTTTTTTTAAATTAATTACTCATTTAATTTCCCTTCCCGATTTGTTTTGGGGGTTTACAACTCATTTTGGTGAAAATGGTGGGTTTTGAAAATTTGGGCCAAACCGTGAGCCCAAATCCAGATTTAAAAACAAATTTTGATTCTTCTATAAATCCTTCAATTTTTACTATTTTAAACCCATTCCACTTCCCAATTGGTATAACCTAATATATTAAAATCACCATATCCCTTTGAACCACATAGAAATCCCAAATCATGATGGATTTGGGTTTTTAATTAAGGTAATGGGCCTGCCCGTAAGCCCATTTCCTGCTTTAAATTATTTTTTTAAAATTTCAATATCTCATTCGTTTTTTACTTTTTTTAGGTGATTCAACCTCCCACTAGAAGCCAAAAACCTCACCCTAACCCCCTGTATCGCTTTTTCCTCTTTGGATCTCATATACCCCGCGGAGTTGGACGATATTTCTCAATATTTCTCAAATCGACCAGATTTTATGAGGTAAAATGAATCTTTCATAACTCCTTCAATTTGCATCCTTTTCCCCCCATTTCAGTCCCAAAATGACCTAACATGACTCCTTAGAACCTCCATACCAGTTTTGGGTACTTGTAGATTCATAGTTAGGTGGATTGGGGCCGATTTCTTCAAGATATTTCAAGTAAGGGAATTCCTTCTTGGTTCCTTCCATCCTCTTTTAGTTTTATTTCCTATTTCTTGAAGTTACTCATGTCCAGAAGTTAGGGTTCGATCATAAGGTCTGATTTGGTATCTTTTGGGTCAATTTTTGGTGGTTTAGGTCTGGATTTATATTCCTTGTGGTGCGGCGGTGGTGCGCTTAAGGTTTCGCACCAAGTTTTGAGGGTTTCGACTCAAAAGGTAGGTGATTCCATGTGTCACCATTTTATGATGAGTTATCTTGCTTGTTTTATTAATTTAGTATGTTTATAATTTGTCTTGTGTGGTTTGAAAACTGTTTTTGATGAATTTGGTTAAACATTTAATTTTTAGTTGTATTTTAGCTTGAAATTGGGTACTTTTCATGTGTGACTCTTGGGGTAATGTTTGGGTTTAGTTTATAACATATGAAAGTGATTTATTAGTCTTGAAAGGGGCTGCCAATTCTGTTTTGTTAATTCCTTATTGTCATGTGGGCCTTGAAAAGAGGTTTTTTGAATGAGTTTAAGGTGTAAAACCGTGTTGTACTTTTTGAATGAGATTTATGAAAACGTGTGTTTTTCATGTGTATCTTTGTGGTATTATTTGATGTATTTTTATAACATTTGTGGGTGCTTTAATAATTTTTTTAGGGCTGAAAATTCTGTTTTGGATTGTTATTGTTATGATTTTGGTTTTGAATGAGGGGTTTGAAATGGGTTTAGTGTGCAAACAATGGTTATACCTCTTGGGTTTGTTTTATAAAAATTGAAAATGTTTTATTTGGTTAAACAAAGTTGGGAAAGGGTGTATATGTACTGTTTGGGTGAGTGTGTTCACCTAATGTGGGTTTTTGAAAGGTAAAGTGCTGATTTGAGATGTAAAACCTTTTTTTAGAATGTTTTATAAATTGCCGAAATGTTTTACTAAATTGTATTTTGTGTGCGAAACACGGGTGTGGGATGTTTCGGGTGAGTTTATTAATAAAATGAATTATGGAGTTGAGAAGGGTATTATGTGACATGTGTGTGGGTTGTTATGTGAGTTGAATATCTTGTAATGGTTTTATAAAATCGTTTAAAGGATTTGTAGAAGTGTTAAAGAAATGTGAAAAGTGTTGTAGGCAATTTTGATGTGAGTTTGATTCCAAAATGCATTTGAATGAAAAGTGGAATTTTTGACTTGTGTGATGTACATGGGGCTGTTTGGTTAATGTGTGATGTGGAAGTGATATTTTCATGTGAAAACTATACTTCTTGGATTGTTGAACTTGTTTGAGCACAAAGGGAAAACCCGGGTATCTAGGTGGGTGGACGTGTACTAGTATGCTAGTGAATCCGTGGGGTTTGGCCTCAGTTTCACTTAGCAAGATTGACGCTTACAACTCTAACTAAACAATGATGATGATGATTGGGGACCACTAGGTTATGGGTATGATCCCTACTAGTGGCTCGTGCATGAGAACGGATATTTTTTGTGGTTACTCTCACCGAGATACGAGGTACCTGGGACCCACAGCTAGCTAGTGCCTAGGGGTTATTTCCTATTACTTGTGCTCATTAGATCCTTTGTACTTACCGTCGGTATACGGTATTGTTGGATGGAAAATTCAGTAGCTTTGTTATTTATTTTAAAATTGTTGTTTCTTTAAAATTATCTCACATGAAAACTGTTTTCATTTATTATTTCATCCTTTAGAAAATTGTAACTAGCATTTCTTATTTACAAAACATGCAATGCTTTTTGTCATGAAATGTTTATCACATGGAATCTCATAGAGGTGGTATCCTACTGGTCTTTCTCTCACACCCTAATTACACCTTTGGGTGTAAGTAGACTTGCTTATTTTATGTCACAGGTTTGGGTATAGGTTTTATGCCTTTGGTTCAGGTTTTTAGCGGTCCATCGTGATGCAGTGTCGTGGAGATGGCTTGAGGGCGGTGCCTCTTTCCATGTGGAGGTTCTTGGGATGTCTTTTCTTGGGTTTGTACCTTTGTAATGGTCTTTAAAAATTGTTTAAAGTTGTGTCATTCAGTTCTGAATTTTTGAAAAAGATTATTTGGTTTGAAAAATCCAGATTCATTTCATTGGATTCTTTTGTCGTTTTAAGTTTATAAACTCAGGTAAATCATTCCCAATTATCATTTTATGATACCCGGGCACTTGTGCCAGCCTGTGGGGATCGGGAACGCCCTTCGGGACTTGTCACGGTCTGTGTTTGGTGCCGGTTTTGGCAGCGTCCAGATTCGGTTCGTGACAATTATTCTTAGTATATTGGGAGAGAATCATCTATACATCAAGCTATCTAAGTGTCAATTTTGGATTGATTATGTAAAATGCTTGGGTCACATCATCTTGGAGGAAGGTGTGTCAGTGGACCCAGAGAAAGTTTAGGTAGTCATTTCTTGGGAGTATCCCAAGAATTTTTTTGATATCCGTAGTTTTCTAGGATTAGATTGATATTATCAAATATTCATCTAAAATTTTTTCCAATTGGTAGCGCTTTTTTTGGGCTTGACCAAAAAGGGAATAAATTTTGACTGGTCAGAATCATGTGAGAGTGCCTTCCAAGAGTTAAAGAAGTGTTTGACATAGACACCAATATTGATCCTACATAATCCAGTTGAGGAGTATATGGTGTTTTGTGATGCTTTTGGGATAGGTCTTAGAGAAGTGTTGGTGTATGGAGATTGAGTTATAGCATATGGGTCTTGGTAGTTGAGGCCACATGAATGGAACTACCCTACACATGACCTTAAGTTAGCTATAGTGGTATATTATTTGAATTTTTGGCAGCATTATCTATTGGGTGAGATGTTTACTATGTATACGGATCACGAGAGATTGAATTATATCTTTTCACAGTGATATTTGAATATCCGATAGTGGAGGTGGGTTGAGTATATGTAGTATTTTGACTTTAAGATAGCATATACACCCAAAAAGGGGAATAGTTTTGCTGACACTTTGAGCAATAAAACTCAGACTCATACAGAACAAGAGTCTAGTAATGAATGGAAGATGATGTCTTTGCTGGCTAAGATGCATGTTGTGGTCTAGGAGAGTTAGGATCATATGACTCTCATATTAGTTTCAGTGGAGTATACACTCTTGAGTCAGATCAGAGACAGACAATATGAGGATCTGGAGTCTTTGTCCTTGAGGGAAATACTTAAAGGTGGGGAGACACCTTCGAATTGGACTATAGATGAGGATGAGATCATCTCTGTCAAGAATCGGATTTTTGTGCCTACAAGCATATGGGAGGAGATAATGCATGAATTCTATGCCTCAAAGTGTTTGGTTCATCCTAGGTGTGACCAAAATATAATGTGACCTATGATAAAAGTTTTGGTGGTTGGTCATGAAGAAGGAGATAGTAGGGTTTGTGACAGATGTTGCACCTATCAATAGGTGAAGGCCAAGAATTAATGACTTGGTGGTTTGCTACAGCCATTGCCCATTCCATAATGGAATTAGGATGACATGACTATGGATTTTTTGGTGGGTATCTCGAGGATGCCTTAGAAGAATGGAACTATTTGGGTTTTCATGGACTCACTAATGAAATTAGAACATTTATTACCTATACGGGAGTCTTTCTTAGTGGAATAGTTGAGGGAATTATATGTCTAAGAGATGGTCTATCTGCATGGGGTTCCATAGACTATAGTTTTAGATCATGACTCACATTTTACTTCACGCTTACAGTAGGGATTGCAGAAGGCTCTTGGTACGCAGGTTTTACTTAGTATAGCTTTCCAACCATAGACAGATTGACAGTTGGAGCATACTATATAGTTGCTTGAGGATATGCTTTAGTCTTGTGTCCTTGATTTTGGTGGATCTTAGGAGAAGTACTTATCTTTGGTGGAGTTATCCTATAAAATGGTTATCATGTGATGATTCAGATGTCACCATATGAGGATATTTATGGTAATCCATGAATATCACCTCTATGTTGGATGGAGGCAGGTGAGTTAGAGTGGTTGGAACTGAGTCTCATGCAAGAAACATCGAAGTAGGTTTTTTTTTAGAAGCATGTGGCTATGGCTCAGAGTAGACAGAATTTGTATCTTGATAGACATCAAAACCCCCTAGAGTTTGTAGAGGGTGGTCATGTATTCATTTGGGTGTCTCCTAGGTTGGGTCACCATAGGATATGGAGATAGGGAAAGCTAGCGCCCGGGTTTGTTGGATCATTTGAGATAGTGGAGAGAATTGGGTCGATGGCATGCTGATTGAATCTTCCACTAAGGTACAGTTTTATGCATGATGTTTTCCATGTGTCACAATTTCAGTAGTATCACCCAAAACCTTCTCATATGATCGATGTAAATGATGTTGATATAGAGATAGATGAGTCTTTTAAGGATCATCTTATACGTTTGTTATATTGTAGTGAGAAAGTGCTATGGGGAAATACCACACTAATAGTATATGTATTTTGGCAACATGGATGTGTTTAGGAGGAAACATGGGAGAGAGAAGCGGATATATGGGATCAGTGGCCCGACCTTTTTGACTCAAAATCTTAATATATTCCTGGGAGTACAACTTGAGAATGAGTTGTTATAAGGTGGGGAGATTATAAGATCTCGATATTTTCTAGAGATGTCTTGGACTCATTTTCATGTACTCTTTTGTCTATTTTAGAGTACTTTTTTGTCTTACTTTGGGGTGTGTTTGGGTGAAAATTGATAATTATGGAAGAAGTTTTGGTAGTGCATAGTTATTGCATGGTTTTACTAAATCATGCAACCCTATATAGTGAAGGATTTCATAGTTGGTGCATGGTTTTTCATACTATGCACCCTAAAAGAAGAAATCGTGCACCCCCTCCCCCCACCCTAGATGAGGTTCATGGTTAAGGCATATGATTTAGAAAATTGTGCACCCCTACCCAGTAGACCATGCATGGGATTTAAGTTGACCTGAAAATTAGTTTTTAAATATAAAAAAAACCATGTTAACATCAAATCAACCCCCACTCATCCCCTAATGATTCCTCTCAATTTTGGAGGCTCCTAGATGATTTCCTAAGGCTCCCAACCTCCATTTTTCACAATTAAAAGTTTATATCGAATATTTACACCTTCCCTGATAAGTGAATCTCATCTAGATTTATTTTTCCATCTCCTTCCCATTCTTCTCCCATAATTGAAAGGATGTTTATCCACTATTGGTTCTAGATCTAGATCTAGTCTTGATATATATTGATTCATTTTATTGTGGATCTAGGTTTCAGATCTAGATCATGTTCTTTATCGTATTCTTGATTAATCTTCTTCAAATTGGGTATTCCTTTGGTGAGCGTTCTTCATCAAAATTGAGGTAGGTGGTCTATTATTTAAATCTCATAGTCGTGACTTCAATTACGTGTATGTAATTTTTAAATTTATAGGGTTTTTTTAGAAATTGTACTTCCTAATTGAATTAATTAATTTGGTAAATTAATTAATTAAGGGATTGTGGATTTGGGGATAATTTAATTGTGGAATTAATTATCGGAAAATTGAAATTATGGATTTGGGGATAATTAATTATTGAATTAACTATCAAAAATATTGACATTATGGGATTTGGGGAATAATTAATTGTTAAGTTAATAATCGGAATATTTAATTTTGAGTTGGAATAATTAATTTTTTAGTTAATTATTAGAATATTTAATTGTGAGTTGGAATAATTAATTATTGAGTTAATTATTAGAATATTGATTTGTGAGTTGGAATAATTAATTTTGATGTTCTGATGTTGTGATAATTATGATATGTGACTTTAAAAGATGAATGGTAATAATGGAATTCATATGTGAAAACAAATGATGAATAGTAATAATAGAATTCATATGTGAAAATAAATGATGAATGGTAACAATGGAATTCATATGTGACTTGAAATGATGAATTGTAACAATGGCATTCATATGTGAAAATGAATGATAAATGGTACAATGGAATTCATATGTGAAAATAAATGATGGATGGTAATAATGGCATTCATATGTGACTTGAAATGATGAATGGTAATAATAGAATTCATATGTGAAAAGAAATGGTGAATGGTAAGAATGACATTCATATGTAAAAATAAATGATGAATGGTAACAATGGAATTCATATGTATCTTGAAATGATGAATGGTAACAATGGCATTCATATGTTTGGGTTTCTATGAAAACCTGAGGGTTATATGGTTAAATAAAGAGTAATTGAATAAATGTAAACTTTTTACTTTATTATTATACTTTATTATTTATACAACTATATACATTGTTATTTACTGGATACTATTTTAGAAACCATTGGTGGTGGACTATTGACTTATACTCACACCCTACTTAGGCTGTTTGATCTGTACCTGAATAGATTTCATGTTTGCAGGGAAGGTTATAGGAAAAGGCTCTATGTTAGATGGATGATATGGGAAGGATCGTGGTTGAGGGAACCAGAAATGATTCAGGACCTGCTTGGGAGTTGTTAGTGTCTTAATTTATTTTATGTTTTACATATTGACACTTGATACGTATTGGCATGAAATATCTACTGTTTAGTTTTGGATATTGGAATTCCTATTTTGGTCATTATGTCATATTAGTGTTTATCTGGTTATGGTTATATTATTGGGTTATTTTATTGTATTTTTTATATGGTATTACTCTGATTAATAGGGTATAGTCTCCCCATGATTTATATTAGACCCTTGCTACTAGTTAAAAGCCTCTGTCGTATGTAGAGGTACACTTGAGGTCACGTAGTGAACCGGCATGGGGAACCAGTGTGTGGAACCTGGGTTGGGACATTACACAAAGGAATGGGGCTCATAGTGATACATAGTATATGCAAGTTAGTACATAATATTTTATGGGGAATTATTATAAATGTATCAAAGTAATGATATTCATAGGATATGTAAAATGTGTGGTTGATATGTAATATCCTTCAGTGTGATCAAATATGGAAAATAAAAACTCTCCTTGTATTTGTAATGTAATTAAGAAGATGCATAATATATTAACCCTATATTTAATAGAATGAATCAAAGGAAAATCACTCCATGTATACATAAGATTATTTTTTGATATCTAATATATTTTACTCAAGAAAAATAGAAAATTATTGAACTCCACTATAATAAAAAAGGATTTATTTCTATACGTAATATTTTTATTGATGTGTAAGGATTTTATATGAAATATAAGGTTTTACACTTTGTTTTTGGTAGAAACATAAGAACTTTTTGTCATAACTTGGAGCCTCGCACCACAATGTATGCATGCATAGAACGATTCATCAGAACAGTCATGGATTACAATAGACATTATCAATCATTCAATATGATTAGTGATTTAGAAGGTTAGGGATTATAATGTTCATTATTAATTATAAATTATGATTGATAATAAGGTCATATGAGAATGATTAAACAAAAAATATTTTTTAGAAGGATGAAGAGTGCGATATTTTAGGGAGATTGTAAAGATTATTAAGAATTAAAAGAAGGTATTTGGTGGATTTTTTAGATCTAGAATTTGGTTAAGAACCAAATTTTTAATAATGATAACACATCATGGTTAGGCTATAGAAGGAAAATATCACACCGTGGATATCATCATCATGTTGTGAATAGGTAGTTTCTGGGATTATCTAGTGAATTTAGTTAAAAATTAAAATAAGAAAGATTTGGTTGAGATTACAGGACTTGACACTATGTGACTTGCACATAATGATCACATTAAAACATCTGGTACAACTGGTGTAATCATGGAGACTTTGAAGAAGGAGAGTTGATCCTAACCTTTAGATCAAAGGTTTTAATGTATTAAATAGATATATAACTATGTATAGTAGTTTTGGAAGAAAAGAAGCCTGGTTATATTGATATATTTTGATTTTAAGAAGAAAAATAAAGGGGGCTTCACTACCATATCTAATTCATAAAGAAGAAGAAAAAAGAAAGGATAAGGGGTTATACTGATATATTTGGGTGTTAAATAAAGAAAAAGACACGATAATTCTAGTCTAGAATTATCTTCATTTGAATAAAAAGTGTTGCTGCTATTTTTTGTGGAAGAAAAATTCTCAACCCTCACATTGAGGTGTTAATCCCATCATCCCTTAGAAGATTGTAAGATAAGAATATGTTGAATTTAAAGGAGTATCAAATATGGGCCAATGATGCAAGAAGGATACTATATTAACATGAAGAATCCCCCATGTTTATAAACTAATCAATCCTTCACTAAAGTAGTGCATGGAGGGAAGAAGAGGGAGTGACCCTAGTATTAACAGTGTGTATTTCTTGAACCTTTTTAATAACTATAGTGAGTAGTATTATCATCCAGTATGTTGATACATCATCGATGTATGCACATTGTATTGGATATTTATGGTGAACTAAGTAAAATTATCATGTCCTATGTATGCCTTAAATTCCTACATTCATGCATGAGATTCAATGAGAGAGTGAGAAAAAAATGAACAATTAATTGAATGCTAGTTCTTTCTGAAATGGTAAAAAGATCCAATAAATGGATATCCAAGTGAAAGAAAAGGTAGAATTGGGAAACACCCTAATTCACCTCCCTAGGGTTTCTTGGTTTATAAAAAGTGGTTTAAGATCTAATAAGTTCTATTGTGAATTTAACATGGCTCATTAATCTTGTAAAGATCTAAATATTTTGAAGGATATGGATTCTACAATGAAAATTTCTTTATTTGATAGAAGTTGTTTTCCTAATTAAAAGAAGTTTTTCATTTTATATTTATAAATACATTTTGGAATCCCTCATGATATCTTGTTAATTAGATACATTTTTCAAATTAATTATGGAATTATAAATGAGAGGGATCAAATAAATTTATAGATTGATCCTTATGCCAAGGAATCCTTAAAGTATGGTTAATAAGAGAGTGTATCCAAGAACATAGATTACTAAAAATCTTCTAAGGAAACATGGATAAAATTGGAAGAGTTATATGGTAAAGAATTTTTTATTGAAATAAGAGAAATAATTTTCTTATACTAATGTATAATATGATTCTTTTAAAGATATAGATTTTAATTTTGTTGAAGAATAATTCCATAAGACTAGAAGCGAGAAAAATAATGGCCAGAAAAAGGCTACCAAGAAATTAGGACTTCCCATTGTTCAAAACAAAATTGATTCCTTAGGCATATATGAATCTAACTATACAGTGGATGTATCTTGTAAATTAAAAGATATGTATTATGAATCACATGAATGGTTGGAGGATAGTGATAGAAAATAGGAATCACATTAATTAGTAAATCTATAGATTATTTATGCAACAAACAATGGAATATTTAAGACTTGAGGAATAAAGTAAAATTCTTGAAGGTTGAAGGTGAAAATAATTATGCCTACATTATAGATTTGGAGGAATTAAATTGGAAGTAAATTAAGGAAGATATGGCTTCAATGGAATTCACTACAAGATTGAATAAGAAAATTAAGGAGCAAGGTGATGTAATTTAAGAAATTGTTCATGAATTTATGCTAAGAATGGAAAAAAAAATTGGAAACTCTGTAAAGAATAAATGTATTCCCTATGAGTGTAGTGTAAAGGGAAAGTGAAGACTTTACATGATGAAAAGAATTCTCACTTTGAGAATTTAAAAGGCCAACTGATGGAGAAGGATTTGAAGACTAAGAATATATAGTGAGAGAATCATGTTGTGAGTAAGAAATAAAACACTGAAGATTCTAATATGGAGACATTATTCAATAGTAATAAGAACACCAATCTAGATTTGATATAGATAAAGAATCTGAATGCAAGATTTGGAATGAAAAATTATCAAAATACACCATTGAAGAAATTTTATTTTGTGGAATCATTGGACATAAAATATGTGTTTTTAAATATAATTTAGATATGTATAGTCAAAGGAGACTTGCTGATACATCTCATCCATGGATGTATATTGAAAGAAACAAATGTAATGGAGGTTCCAAGGTGATATCCCCCACTATGATAAAAAAGACTTGTTCTTCTTAAAAATATTTTCATGGTGTTGGGTGATTATAGAGCTATAAAGATATTTAGAAATCCTCAAGTATCATTGATATCTTATACATAGTATCAATCATGGATAACCAAAGGTTTTTTACTTTTTCTAAGCTTTCTAAAAAGAGAAGAAGAAAACATAGATAGAAAATAAGAAAGAAGAGGTTGCTCTCATGGTTTTCAAAGAGGTTAGGAAAGAAATATCGTCACTTTCCAAGATGAAGGAGGTTATTCCCATAAAAAATAATGGATTTATGTTCAAATAAATTTTTAACAAGGATAACTAGATGAGAAGTATCCTTTATGTCCCTTTAAGAAGAAACTCATGAGGCATGCTTGGGTGGTTTCATTCATACCACTATAGTGTATGAATGAAATATCAATGGAGCTATATTTTCATGGATAAATAAGAATAACAAAAAATTCATAGATGGTGCATCAATGGAGGAAGTTTTTACAAGTTTTATTATCTAAATAACCACTAAGAAGTCTTGGAAGGAAGTGGGAAATAAAGGGTTGGTTCACCATGACCAACCACATTCCTCAACTTGAGTATGACATAGGTACCCATATCCCCATGTATTTAAATGTTTATAACTATTGATTAAGTGTTGTAGAATTAAGGGGGAGATACAATCCAAGGGGTGTGTATGTATTGAAAGGATATGCATGAATGTTAATGTTATAAAAGAAGATAAATACAGTAATAGGATTCGATGATATTTTAGTTCCTAATTGATATCAGGCCTGAACAAAAATATTAAATGGTGTCAAGGCCTTATCTGACTCAACAAGTTGTGTTGAACAACCATTTTAGACAACATATATAGTGTATCCCTCCACAAGTTTGAATTCCAAAATCTTCACTCTATGTTTCACAACTATGGAGGATCCTACCATCAATGTGGTGGTCAACATTACCCCTCTAACTGTACACAACCCATCAACCTCAACCCCAATGGTGAGTAGCATTACCAACATCCTATGACCACAACAATGGAGAACCTCAACTTTATTGGTTAGATGACCAAAATTACCCTGAGTATCCATGATATGTTAAAATCACCCTATAACTAGTGAACATGTCACCCCAAAAACATGGCATCACAAGTCTCAAGCCTTAGTGACTTCTAGGTCACCCCCACTAGCATCAAGACACAACATCATGACCTTGGCACAACATCTCTAGGTTACTACACAAATAGATTACAAATTATTCCCCGCATATAAGACACACCAACCCTTCTATTACAATGTTACACATCCCACTTTCCAAAGAAAACTCACATCGCATAGGCTATGCATCCCAATGATTCACATGTACCAACTCAAGTACCAAACATTTCCTCTATCCATCTCGATTAACTATGAAATTTTCAAATTACCATTCACAATCCAATTGCCATTTAAGTTTACCTACCTCTTGTAGTTAGCATATCGGCATGATGGACACCACCAACTCTCAATACATCCAAGGAAGGCCATACATTGATTCCTACATTTTATCACTTGTTATGCAATACTAAAACAAACCTCCCCTTCTTACGCACCCACTTTTCATAATGATCATCATCATTGAAAACACCAAAGTCCTCGCACCAAATTCTTGAGACCACTCTTGTATAACACAGTACCCTAGGACCCCTCATGGTCCATGGGAACCAAAATTGGTTCCATTCCAACATTATCCTACCGAGTTTTCTACCTCTTCCATAACACATCACACATAACATGCATATAATGATGAAATAAATTTAGGGACCACCTACCCAGTGCTTGTAGTAACCTAAAAATCTAGTATCACCAGTTTATTTGGATATAATAATAGAAAATCAAAAATATGGAAAAATACTTGAAATTAGGAATATTCGATGAGAAATGAAGAGATGATGAGAGTAGTTGAAAATAAACTCAATGGGACTCTAATCCTTAACTGTAATGATCACCTAGAAATGAAAATACGTTGAACTGTCTATAGATGGAGAAGATCCCATTATGGGGGAGGAGAATGAGATGGATAGGAGGAAGAGAGGAGTGGCTCTACTACTGTGAAATGAGGAGAATACCTCATTTTAAAAAAATAAATTTTAAAAAATGATCAATTGCCCACTGGATTCCCAACCACCAACCATCAATTACCTAGTACCTCACCAATTACCTACCTTGGGGTCACCGGCCACATAGTGGTCCCCCAAGGGATACCTTCTCTCTTTCCAACACCACCAACTACCCGGTATTGGCCACTGAGCACCCGGTGTTGTCTATTCTCAAAGGGATAAACCCTGCATCTAATATAATTTCACAAAACCTACTCTCATCCTATACTAACACCTTCAATGCCTTAATAGGATCTAAATTCACATGGTTTTACTGATATTATATATGAATTAACTACCCAAACACACCATGTAATTATAACTGAGTAGTTATACCCACCCTTACATGGAAACTTATGCAATGATTTACTTTTGGTAATCCAAATATTCTTATAGGATATGTTGTCCATGAAGTTTTTTGTGTAGGATATTCCTTAGCGATTGATTTTTTATTGAGATTTAATAAGTTTCATTTTTTAATGCTACAGTGTAGGTCTTGCTTCATTTTTATTTGATTACTTGGGATTTTCATATCATTTGACTTTTTTTATATGTATTATATGCCATCTTGTATGATGAAATATATATCAATGATAACATGTTGTATTATTTATGGTCGTTATTATATTTAGGTATTCTCACATTATTTATTTAGTGTGATAGTTATGCAAGTTATAAAAAAAGTCCCTCATTATGTGTGATTACCCATTTCGAAAATTTTTATCAGTCTCTAACCTATTAGAGGTGATATTAGGGGGGAACTCTTGGTGTCATTGTCAAATTGGGTGGGATACTAAAGGGATCGGGTTATTTCATGGATCATTATGTAGTGTTATCTATTGATGTATCGTTTCATTGATACATTATTGCTTAAGTTCCCAATTGTCCTATATGATTTCATCACTAGTAATCTAGATTTAATACTTTCTTTTTTTGTTACTCTCATAGTTATTTCTAAATAATCACCTCTAATGTCTACACAGTTTCACTTTAAAAGTATCCATCTCATCAAACCATCTTTATCAAGTCCTCCTGAGACTATTGGGTTACATTTTAGTTATACTTATACTTGTCATATGCATGATTCACTTCACATAGTTTTTATTTATATTGTCACCATCATTGTGATGATTGATTCATTTCTTATTACCATATATTTATCTCTTGCATTATATAAATATACTCATACTTGTAGATATAATTTTATCATTACTCACCCATATCAGGGTCTTTCAACTGCCACTATTTCTTTTTTGAGTACTTTAGCTTACCAATTTTGTTACATGCATCCTTTTCAAAGTAAAATATCACCTTGGTTGGATACAAGTGATATGTGTGTTATAGAAATTAAAAAACAAAAATATAAATAAAACATAAATAAAAAAACAAGTCAAACATAGGGATTTAATGTTGTTCTGGTAAAACACATTTTACATTCACATAGAAAAATAGTGGAATTTATTTATTGAAGGAGAAATCATAAAAAGGATTTTCACCATGACTCGTAATAACATTAAACTAAAATTATAGGTTTATAATCACTCATTTACGTATAACCCATATGAAATAGTAATCTATATGAAATAAATTTTTTGTAAATCTATGTATGTTGAATGTTTTTTGTGTGATGCAATAATTTCTACAAATAACCTAAAAATACATCAAGAGCCTTTGAATATATAACTTATCACTAAGTTTTTTTTAACCCATGGTTGTGTGGTTCTCCCCTTGGGTGTTCACAACAGATCCCTAACTGGATTCCTACTGGTGTACGGTTATTTCAAGATGTGATTCCCACATGGGGCATAGGAAAAATTTTGATATGTCTAATAATAAGGGTAAAATTTATCCCTTGTTATGAGGCCTTTTCCTATTGGGTTGATTCCCAATGTGAACAGTATTGTGGAATTTGTGAGAATTGGGGACTCAGTTGTACAACCTATACTTAGTATCAAATTCGGGGGTAGGTTCAGACACTCCTTGGGTAATATCTAGGGGAGTTTGTTGTACTCACGGTTGTGCGGTGTTCCCCTTAGGTGTCTTCAATAGATCCCTAAGGAGTCTTTCTTCTATACTTTGATCTTATTCTCCCTTGGTTTAAAGATTGGTTTCTCATTCTTGAATTATGTATAGAAATAGCTTCATGATGTTGATAACTTGAAGGCATGACATAAGTAATATCAAAATATATTTCATAATTTATTCTAGAATTTAAAATTTTAATTTTTCATTAAAAACGTTATAAAAATTCCTCAACTTTGATCTTATTTGAAGATCATCTTCTCTACTTTGTTCAGCTTGAATCAAAAAAATGATATTTTAATCCATTAATAACAACTCTGGAATCATCCCATTTTAATTCTAATCTTCATATATTAAATTTAGAAAATTTCAATTTTCACCCAAGAGGAATTTGAAATTTTCCTAAGTATGGAAGTCATACACTCAACTCTGTGGGTGAATCTATATCATATAACTTTAAATTCATGTGGTCTTTAAGTCGTATTCTGAATTTATATGCTCAAAACTTCAAAGACTTGAACTAATAAATTCTTATGATGATGGATTATTTTAGGTCTCAAAGATTTAAAATCTTATCCAAAAGACTTAACTCAATAAAGGATTATGATGAAATAATTATATTGATCTTTCAGAAGACTTATATTTGGAAAAGTCTTGTGATCAATGTCATTTCCATTTTCCTTACCTCATCTCAAATTCATATAATGTCCTCATTGTATGTCTTTAAAATAATTACGATGTGGAATTCTTACTATAACACCCATGTGTTACTGTAGTTGGTTATTTTGTGTTATTTTATATTATTTTGAGCTATTTTGAGTTTCAATATTTTTTGGGCATAAAATTTGAAGTTTATTAACTTTTCTAGTTGTATGGTTATCTTTCCTAGTTAGGTTTTACCATATGGAAACCATGGGAGGGGTTTTTTTATGGTGAAAGTGGAGATTTTCACGGTCTCTGTATAGTTTTTTCAACTATGTGAGAATTATAAGAAACTGTGTGACTTGTTTGTGTGTAAGGGTAAGCCCACATGGCTATCGCACAGTTAGTGCAAACCATTCGGATGACCCTTGTACGGGGGGGTAGTTCACCCAGTAGTACCTGTATGGTTATCATGTGATTTGGAAAAATGTGTGTTCAGGCCAAATTTCATTTAAAGGTGAAATACATATTATGAACTCCTTGATTTTTAACCTTAGAACCCCTCTACTCCTCCCACTCAAATTGATCACCCCTACATATGCCTCCCTCTTGTTTCTCTCTATCTCAAAGGCATTTTTCAAGGATCTATTCCATGTTTGAGATTGATTCCTTGCGATAATTCTCTCTAACTCTCTTTCTTCCTTTATTCCCACTTTTTAACTTATCTCACGAACCCTAGGGGTCATGTTGGCCAATTTAGGGTTCGAGGTAGACTTAATATTGGGGATTTTTGATGTCTAAGTCTTTCATACATCATCTCCTTCCTTGTTTTTGTGTTCATCATCGAAGGAAACACGTTTTATCTTGTTTGGCTCAATTCCCACTTCTTTGAGGTGGGTGTTTCTATGAAATTTCTTTATTTTGTGATTCATTATGTTCTTGAGTTTTGTAAATTCACTTTTATTGAAAATGTAGATATATGTGATATCTATATGGAATTTCTAAATGGTTCCCATGAAATTTTGGCTTGACATAAAATGGTTCTCCTTGTGAATGCCAATTTTTTCTTTAAAATGGATATTTTCACATGTCAAGCCCTTTGAGAAAATTTCTTTATGGGTATTTTAATTAATTTTGATGAAAATGAAAGTATTTTGGTGTTTTTTTTGGTTTTCAAAGGAGGAACTCCATGTTTTAATGGGTTTTGAAATTTAAATGGTGTGTGTGATTTTAAAGTCTCATTTGGAACCTTATGTAAATAAATTGTTTCAGGCTTGTGAGACCCTCATTGATGCCTTTTTTTACCCTTTTTGATTTTTTATATGATTATGTGATATTTGTATGATGTAAATAATGGGTTATTCTATGTAAGGAATTTTGAGGTAAGGAAGAGTTATTGTTTATTACATATTATTGATCTTAGTTTGTTTTTTCACTCACCTCCACTTGGTATTGGTCATGGGAACCCAGGAACTAAGTGGGAGTCCTTGATTTAAGATACACTAGCCTAGGTCATACTCTAATCTAGTATCCCCTAGTTGTACTCTATGAACCTGGCTAGGGGATTGACCTCGATGAGGTATTGTGTGAGTGATTTAGGTTTCTTGTATTTTTTTAGACTCATCATGTGTTGGTAGTTGGTCCCTTAGGTAGTTTAAAGTCTAGATTTGTTCCACTTTAAGACCCAGGTAAAAGACCATGAAACATTTTCCTTGATTGGTGGTTCATGTATAGGATTCCTATCTTTTAGTTGATTGTAATCCCCTTCTTCTTTTATTACTTGTGGAACACTTTCAATTTCTTACTTTAATTCAATTACCTAACTTGTAGTTCCCACCTTATGATATTCTTAAACCTTCATGCTTGATTTTTTATCTTTTAAATGGTTTTTAAAGATATTTGTAAATCCATTTTAAATTAAATTATTTCATTTTGAGTTTTCAAAGTGGTTTTGAAATAGGTATTTTGGTTAAAGAAGGTTTGGGTCAAGGAAGCATTTTTTAAGTGATTATTTACATTTAAATAAAACAAATGAGAAATTTTTTAAATTGTTTTGATACCTGATATTGTTTTTCCTAAACTTATGTATGAAAAATAAAAAAATAGTTTCTAAATATATTTCAAACAAGCATTTATGAATTGTTTTAGGAAAAAAATGCATATATTTCTTGGTGAGATCCTACTAGTCATGTTCACTCACACCCTTTATACACATGTTGTGTGTGTGTGTGTGGTCCTTGTATTGTATACAGGATCCAAGTTCGTCTTCATATTGGATTTACTTCTTGGGTCATCGATGGTAAATCAGGAGGTAGTGAGAAACCATGGGTTTCACAGAGTTGGTTTCTAGGTTTGGTTATTTTTATTTTGTTTTTTCCATGTTTTAGTTGTATTTTTTCTACTCTTGTATAAATTTTTTACATACTATGTGTCCTTATTATTTTATAGTGAGTTGTATGTTTATTCATCCATGCCTTGTTCGGTTTGTTTACCTACTATTTGAGGGGAAATTCATTCCCAATGTGATGTTTTGTGAGCTCAGATGCTCATTAAGGGTAAACAAGGGATATACATGAGTATAACATGAACATAAGGGTATGAAAACATTATCATAAGATTTGAAAATCATACCCTAAATATCAAAGATCATAATCTTGATTCATGTAATAAAATTTGGCAGTTCATAAGACATGAATCATAAGGGAATCAAATAACATTATCCATGAGAGCATGATATTGTCATAAGACATAGATTTTTGGCATACACATAAGCATTGAAAATAATTTCCATATTATTCAAGGCTCTCTATCAAGGCTATCATAGTGTAATGGGTTCACTCCTCAAACCATCATAGTAGTCAAGGTTCAATCTCAAGACCATCGTAGTAGAAAAATTCCCTTACTGAACTCGATTCAATCCCCATTAAAGTATTTTCTATCTCATGAGATATAAATCTTTACCCAATGCATTGGAGGGATATATATGTCTCATCCCTCTAATAATGAAAACCCTATTTATATGTGACACAAGATCATGAAATATTAATCATATCATAACTCATGAAAAGAAATGGGTTTCATAAGTATTGCATCATATCATAACCTATATAAAATAGACAAGTTTCATAATCATTTCACCATTTCATCATAGCATAACCCGTGAAAAAAGAAGAGGGTTTCATAAGAATTTTATCATGGTATAACCCATAGAAGAGAAATAGTTTTATATACATCATATCATCATAAACATAAACCATTATGAGAAATAATAAGAATTGTATCTTTGGATCGTACCACCAATAAGGTATAGGTAATGTCAACAGATGTTATATTATATGTAAAATGATTTTGACTGATCATTTAAAATATTTCTTGATAAAAAATATCATTTCCACTTTAAAAAAACACTTTTTAAAACGTAAAACATTTTGAAAATCCTTTTCTTTGAAAATAACCTTGAAAACTTATAAATTAATATTCAAATTAAATAATGGTCATGATAGTGAGAAATTCCATTTATGTCATACATGTTAAAACAAGTATTCCTTTCACATTTTCAGTAAAATCCAAATGGGTATTGTTTGGAAAATGATATAAAGATTCCTTTTAAAAAAAATTAAAAAGTAAAACATGGGTAAAAATGTCTTTATTAAATAATTTAATAATGTTAAAAAAATTAAAACATTTTTAGAAAATTTGGTTTTTAAAGAAAATGGATTTCTAACTGAAGAGAGAAATAAAGTCATATTTTCTTACAAACATTTTCTCAATTATGTTAAGTACCAAAGAGTGGTAAAATGACAATATTATTTGAAAATATAATTAATATCCATAAGAGGAGAAATTTTATGATTTTATTGATAGATGGATCATAATATTTTATCATCATAAACATAATCATAAACAATCTTGATAAATGATGAGATTGTAACATAAAATCATTACCACTTGGGTAACTTGGAATTGTAAGTCTCATGAAGGAAGAACATAAAATGGAACTTCAAATATCATGAGGATAAAAAAAAATCATGATATTACATGTTAAATTGGTTTTATATACACCTCATGAAATAATATAGGCGCATAATATAACATACGTCTCAAAGAATGAAAATTGAGATAAAAATATCTTACCTTAAGTCTTAAATTCCTTCATACATGTTCAAAAATCCTGTATAATAAATATAATTTTATTATAAATATATTAAAAAACCATATTTATATATATCATACCACATATTATTTTCTTATGACCTTTTATTACCTTTTTATTAACAATTCCATGTTAAAGTTACATTTCGGGTAATAACCGCTTTGTTTTTCATATATGTTTTGATTTTTTATTTTGGGTCCTCTTAATTAGATCATAATTTTATCATATCCATAATCCATGATATAAATATAATATATATTTATTATATATTTATTTATAATAATCTATAATATTTAGTGATAGAAAATGAAATACATCGTTCATGGAGACGGTAGGTCATACTTACGCATGAACATCATTTCCATTTTCTTTTCAGATTGAAAGATATAAAGTTAAATGATATATTATCATTAAATAATTATTTTTATGTTATATATATCAGATATATTTATTAAACCCATTCTTATAACCTTTCATGTAAATCATGAACAAAGCGCATCGCTTCGCGATGCGGTAGTCCTCCGTACACATGAGCAACATTATCGTATTCACAAAAAATGATGAATATGAAGGTATGTGTGATATAATAATTCTATAAGTATAATAATATCATAAATATTATATATAAACATTTAATAAATCATTATAACCAACTGTGAGAAGTGATAATGGAAAAACAAATGGCATCGGTTCGTAAGGCGGTAGTCCGTCGTACAAACGAACAATGATTTTATAACTCATTTGATGGAAGTAGAGATAGTTGTAAGTCATGAACTTAACATAAAAAAATATAATTATATGGAAGATAATGATTTTATTATATCGTAATGGTATAATAATAATTTAATTATGTTGAGGAAGAAATAAAACAAAAATGTTTGTTGATGAATGTTGTCTCTTCTTCAAGTATCCTCCTAAGGTTTGCACCAAAAGCCTTCCTTAGTTGACTTTCTGTACAAACTAAGAATTCAAGGATGATATGAGGGAATTTGGTAATTTATTTGGTTATGGATTGGTTGAAACAAAAGTGTTTTAAGGTATGAAGAGTAGAGGATAAGGGGTGACCTTTTATAAGTGAGGTGAGTGGCACACTTATAATTTTTTGAAAAGGGAGAATTTCACCCACATTTTTTCCATGTCACAAGGCTCCAATAATGGACCATTCTCAATACTATAAGGTATAAGGTCTAAATATGTTCATTCTGTGGTTTTTGGATAAGTATTTGGTTATTTTTAACCCTTATCTTTTTAGTTTAACCCCTGGTAAAACTATTTTTACCTTAATCGCGGTAAATAATATTTACTGTTTTTATAATTACTATTGGCCAAAAAATTAAGTTGACCTTATTAAAAAATATAAATTATTATGATTACAAATATCTAATCCATTTTACTAAATTCAATTAACATAAGTGGAAATTTTTAATTTAAACTTAATCTCACGAATGTGATTATAAAGTGTATTTTTAAAGAGAAAATGTTAAAAAATTTACAAATTTTTTATATCAAAATTCAAAATAAAAATGATTTTATTGACCTAAATTAGATTAATTTATTATAATTGAAATAATGCTACATTAAAACCAATTTAAAATATAATTTAAATTTATAAATAAATTTAACATTAAGACAATTTTCAATTAAAATTCAATAGTTTTCACTATTCATTAAAAAATGAAACTTCTCATAAAAATATCAAAAATTCACGCTAGGATAATTTTGACATGCTATTTTCAAAAAATAATTTTATTTTATCAAATTAATTTTCTAAATGTGTAAAAAAATTAAGTTTATTAATGTTCATAAAAAGAAAGAAAGCATTTTTTTGAGAAAATAGTATTTTCAAAACATATAAAGACTTTACCAAAAATTAAGTACTCTTTTTTATTAATATGTTTAATTTATATATAAAAATTATAATTAATATTTTAAAATTACTTATTACTATTCATATCACTAAACTTAACATCCAAGTTATAAAGTTCGCGCTTAAATGAATATATTAATAATATATCATGGTTTTGTTAAAACTCAGTATCATGTGTAACGCAAGAAAACTCATTGTTGTTGTCACGACCCATCCTCGGGGCCCATGCCGTGACTACCCCAAGCCTGCCTTCCATAGGCCAGGGCTGGAGACTATCACCAAGGCGTAATTCCCGTTAAAAAGGGAAGGCATTGCCTTTGTAAAGTAAACAAATACCACAGAGCAAGCAAGCAGTAGAAGTAAACACTAAGTAAAAACTGATACAAAAGTTAGTGCGGAAAAGTAAGTGGGCCAGTATACAAACCCATACTGAATGTAAAGTACAACTGGAAAGGGAAAACAACAACTGAAAGTAAAGCCGCAGCCTCGAGCCGTCCACTGGAAGTCCCACATGAAGGGTGAGTACAGATAGCCTCCGCAGCTCCTCGGGTCCAGTCGTCCGCTCCAAGTACGTCCCGCCCAGTGGTCCACCTCCGGGTACCGACCTGCTCCTCGTTCCTCTACCACGATCAGCGTTGTCCGTCGTCTGCGACCAACACAATGTAGTGCGGGCATAGCCCGTGCAGGGGTGAGTATAAGCTACTCAGTAGGGACCCCGAGACCCCCGAAGGTCTCCCAGAATACACAAAAGAATAATCCACAAAGGAAAGATACAATCACGAAGTAACATCCGACACTGCTTAGGTATATGCCCATACATATACCTAAGTCATCAATTCCAGTTCGCTCCAACCTCCGAGCCCAAGTACAACCCAGTCCACACAGGAAAACACAACCCAGTCCACACAGGAAAACACAACCCAGTCCACACAGGATAACACAACACAATCCACAAAGGAAAGGAAAGCAGGATTCAGCTCACACAGGTATACTTCTTCGTAAGATGATGGAGATGATCAAATATTACCACTGATTCATCTAAGCCGTCGGACCCACAAAGGATCGATAGGTACTAACCCCCACAATGACCCACAAAGGATCTGACCCACACAGGATCGATAGGTATCTAACCCCCGCAATGACCCACATAGGATCGGACCCACACAGGATTTGTAGGCGCTGGTCCACACAGGACCGCTGAGCACTGACCCACACAGGATCGGACCCACACAGGATCTGTAGCACTGATCCATGAAGGATCGCTGAGTGTTGTAGTCGTCGCCGTCGAATCCACTGGGGATCTTTGTACAGTCGTCGTCGTCGTAGTCGCAACCAGCTCTAGGGTTCCTGCACACAGCAAGCTCGTTCGGGAGGGTCCACTCCACGAGCTGAGGGGTTGATACATCAACTGACACATAGTCCGAAGTTGATGTATCCAAAAGTTCCGTATCGTCAACAGGAACTCAACGTCGCAGACGGCGAGTCAATCGGACGCCCGGTCTGAGAGTTATTGGCTTTTTCATCCCAGGGGCCCGGTTGGTTTTTAAGTCAAAACCAACCCGACCGTACTCCACCTACATCCAAACCTTGGGCTGAGTAAACCAAAAGATCTATCTCATTAAGAGGAATCCATCAAAGTCGACGGCACGTCAATCGGACGTCCGGAGCTCATGTTATAAGTGTTTCCGCTCCGAGGGCCCGGTTGGTTTCGTGTACGAACCAACCCGGCCGAACCCAAAGTACTCTGAAACCTTGATTGTAATATACCAAAATGATCGTCTCGATCCAAGGATCGCATCGCAACGGACGGTGAGTCAATCGGAGGCCCGTATCTCAAGATATGGGCAAAAGACCGAAAGATGTCTGAAAACAGGGGGTTTGGGCCCTGCCCAACCCCCCTGGGTCGGCCCGAACCGGGTCGACCTGACCCGCGTCTGGGTCCGAACCGGATGGGCGCAACCCAGCCCGGCCTGGGCGCGACCCGGCTGGCGCTGGCCGGGTGGCCAGCGGGTCGGCTCGGCCGTTATGGCCGTGCGAAGCGGGGGGTGCGCTGCCCCCGCGTGGAGAGACCGCGGCCCCGCGTGGGGCCGCCCTTGCCAGCGGACGCAGCCAGTTGCCGCGTCCCGCTCCCTTCGGTCCCGCGCGGTCACAGGACTGCAGCGGCTCCTCCCGGCGGTGCGCTAGGCGCCGGCAGGCCGCTCTGCGGACCGCCGGACAAGTTCCAGTGGTCGGAATTGCATGTCGTCTTTGCCAATGGCCCTCCCGGGGCCCGTCCTTCACTGCGAGGACCTCACATCGCCCATGCGGCCTGCTTTTTCGTTGCCCGCCAATCCGCTCACCAAGAACGAAGAGACGGTGGGTTCGGACTTGTTCGTTGGTCCGCACCCACCGTGTTAGCGGTTTTAAAAAGTCTTCCGACAAAAAAAATTTAGACATACGCCGTGGTTATAAAAATCAAAAAGATTTAAATGCACCAGTGAATTCATGTCGAGGATATAATTCACAAAGAATTAAAAGAACCGCAATCCCCTACCTCAATCAGTTGTTGATCGAAGATTGTCGCGGGGGAAGGAACGTCGTGGAATAAGCGTCGCAGAAGGAGGATCGTCGGCGTCGCGGTACACAGCGTCACGTCGTCGATCTCTGAGGTTTCAGCGTTCTTCGTCGCCCTTCTTCGAAGGTCGGCGTTCTTCGCGTTCTTCGCGTTCTTCGCGAAGGAGGATGAAGATCTTCAAGCTTTTGAGTTTCTCCAAATCCTCTCAACAGGCAACCCCTCAACAAACCTAGTGTTGGTATTATTTTATTCCCATGCCAAAAATTTAAAAAACAAAGATAAGTAATGAAAAATCAATTCAAAGAATTAATTGCAACGAATTAACCGCCCAATTAATGGGGCGTTTCTTAACCAGAAAAACACACGGTTGACTTTCATTAAAGTGGGGGGTTGCGGGTGCATTACTTAGGAGGGAAGAAACGGTGGGGCTCGTGCGGGCCCCACCTCACAAATATCCTACCAAGTGGGTAGGATATTTTGGGTCCCACATTATCTGCTTAACTTAGGTTAAGCAACTTTAAGTGAAATAAAATAAATCGTCGCACCACTTTTATTTTATTTCTTAACTTAATCCCAAAAACTAAAAACCACACCCGAGAAAACGCAACTCCGGAAAAGGCGTTTCTAAGCAAATACCGGTGCTGCGATTCCATCAGTGTCCTCGGAATTCGATTCCGAGCACCGGTTCAAAATTTAGAAAAACTCGCTCGTTCATTCACTAAACGTACCCGAGCTAAACTTCAGAAAATGATTTCGGGCACACCGGGCCTCGGAATCAGGTGCCGTCAGAAACTGAGTTCTTGTAAAATTCCAAAGAAAATTAAGAAAAAAAATTTCCTTGAATATTACGGGTCTTTACATCACTCCCACCTCAAGGATTTACGTCCCCGTAAAGATACATCATAAACTAGGGAAACAAATGTGGGTACTGAGCACGCATCTGAGCCTCCCGCTCCCAAGTACTCTCCTGGAGGTTCCCGTGTTTCCATCTGATGCGCACCAGAGGAATCGACTTTCGACGTAGGACCCGCTCCTGTTAATCTTTGATCTCCACAGGGACCTCCGCAAAAGTCACCCCATCATCAACGTCCAGCTCCCCATAGTCAATGATATGCGTCGGGTCGTGCACGTATCTCCTCATCTGAGATACGTGGAAGACGTCGTGCACTCGGTACAACTGAGGTGGTAGAGCCAGGCGATAAGCCACCTCGCCAATCCTGCTGAGGACCTCGAATGGTCCGATGAAGCATGGAGACAACTTTCCACCTCGTCCAAATCTCTGTAATCCACGTCGAGGTGAGACCCGCAAGAAGACGTGGTCGCCATCCTCGAACTCCAGTGGCCTCCACCTCCTGTCATCATAAGACTTATGCCGGCTCTGAGCTGTCCTCATCTGCTCCTGGATGATCTGGACCTTCTCTGTCATGGCCTGGACCATCTCCAATCCCACAAGTGCTGACTTCCCAAGGCCTGTCCATCACAAAGGAGATCTGCAAGGTCGGCCATAAAACGACTCGTATGGTGCCATCCCGATGGTGGAGCGGTAGCTGTTTTTGTACGCGAACTCCACCAAGGGTAGGTGGTCCTCCCAGCTGCGACCAAAGTCGAGGACACATGCGCGGAGCATGTCCTCGAGAGTCTGGATGGTCCTCTCCGTCTGACCATCTGTCTGAGGGTGAAAGGTGGTGCTCAGACGTAGCTACGTCTCGAATGCCTCCTACAACCCCTTCCAAAGCCGGGAAGTAAAGCGAGCATCTCGATCGGAGACGATAGATGATGGAACACTGTGAAGCCGTACAATCTCCTGAATGTAGAGACGTTCCAAGCTCTCCACTGAGCCCTGCTCTCTGATGGGTAAGAAGTGAGCCGACTTGGTGAGTCGGTCGACAATCACCCAGATGGAGTCATGACCTCTGGAAGTGCATGGAAATCCAATCACGAAGTCCATAGATATCCTGTCCCACTTCCACTCCGGGACCTCCAAGGGATGTACCAATCCTGCTGGTACCTGATGCTCTGTCTTCACCTGCTGGCAGGTGAGGCATCGAGAAACGAACTATGCCACAGCCTTCTTCATACCTAGCCACCAGTGCTGTCGTCTGAGGTCCTGGTACATCTTCGCCACTCCAGGATGTACCGCCAAGGGAGAAGTGTGAAACTCTCTCAGAACCTCCTCCCGTAAAGCAACTGGTACCAAGGTACGTTCTCTGAAAAGGACGTTGTGCTCTTCTCCAAGGGAGAAACCATCAGGAGCCTGTCCTGAGGATATCTGCGCACGCCGCGTCTCACAGTCAGCGTCCCCATGCTGTGCCTCTCTGACCCGCTGCAGTAGTGGAGGGGTGACTGTGAGAGACTGAAGGAAGGCTGCTCCATCTCTATCCACGAAGGATATCTGCAAAGCGGCTAGCTTCTATGTCGCCTCCTCAAGTAGTTGAATGTTCGTCCTCCTGTTGAGAGCATCGGCTACAACGTTCCCCTTCCCAGGAGTATAAACTATCTCAAAGTCATAGTCCTGGAGGAACTCGAGCCACCGTTGTTGTCTCAGATTCAATTCCTTCTGAGAGAAGATATACCTGAGACTCTGATGGTTAGACAATACTGTAAAGCGCTCTCCCATCAGGTAGTGTCGCCATGTCTTCAGAGCAAAGATCACTGCTGCTAACTCCAGGTCATGGGTAACGTAGTTCTGCTCATGCGGCCTCAAATGACGTGATCCATAGGCGATCACTGCCCGCTCCTGTATCAGGACACATCCGAGTTCGGTCCCTGATGCATCGCAGTAGACTACGTACCCTACTCCCTCCTCCAGAAGCCTCAAGATAGGGGCGCAAGTCAATCTCTGTCTCAGCTCCTGGAAACTCTACTGACATCTGTCTGACCACACAAAGGGTTTCCCCTTCTTCGTCAAAGCTGAGAGTGGTGCCGAAACTCTGGAGAAGTCTGGCACAAATCTCCGGTAGTATCCATCTAGTCCCAAGAAACTCTGCATCTCCGTCACGCTCCTAGGTGGCTCCCAATCTAGCACTGCCTCGATCTTCGCAGGATCCACTACAACTCCCGCCTCAGAGATGACGTGTCCCAAGAAGTGAACCTCTCTTATCCAAAACTGACACTTCGAGAGCTTTCCATAAAGCTGATGATCTTGGAGTGTGTCAAGTACAACCCACAAGTGGTAGGCGTGCTCCTCCTCAATCGTCAAGTATATCAAAATGTCATCGATGAATACCGCGACAAATCGATCGAGGTATGGCTGAAAGATCCTGTTCATGAGGCCCATGAACACTACTGGAGCATTGGTTACACCGAATGGCATAACCAAGAACTCATAGTGGCCATACTGACATCTGAAGGTCATCTTCTGCACGTCCTCGTCCCGAACTCTGAGCTGATGATAGCCTGACCTGAGGTCTATCTTTGAGAACCATCGTGCTCCCTTGAGCTGATCGAAGAGGTCATCAATCCTCGGTAACGGATACTTGTTCCTTACTTTCACCTGGTTCAGGCGACGATAGTCGACACAAAGTCGCAAGCTCCCTTCTGCCTTCTTGGCGAATAATATCGGGGAAGCCCAGGGTGAAACACTGGGTCAGATGAATCTCTTGCCCTGCAAGTCCTCCAATTGTACTCGTAGCTCTCGAAGCTCGGCGGGAGCCATCCAATATGCTGGGGTGGATATCGGGGCTGTCCCAGGGTACAGATCAATATAGAATTCTACCTATATGTGAGGAGGTAGTCCTGGAACGTCGTCGGGGAAAACGTCCGCATACTGATCCACCACTGCAGGAAAATTAGGACTCTGCACGTCAACTGCTCCTAGGATGAGGCTAGCCAACTGATGAGTGATGGGTTATCCTCTCCTCTGCGGGAGTCCATCCTGTGCTGCGAAGGCTCCCTTCTCGCCGGTGAAGGTGTGCCTGCTTCCGTCGGTGCGTACACATCGCACCTTGCGCCTAATACAGTCGATCTGAGCATGGACTGTAGATAACCAATCCATGCCCAAGATGACGTTGTAAGGCCTCGATACTGCTACAAGAAGATCCCAGCCAAAGCTCTCGCCTCCTAGAGTAAGCTCACACTGCCGGCACCAGTGCGTAATCATCGAGTCTGCTCCCGTAGGAGTCTCTAGCCGTAAGGATCGAGCCAACGGCTCTGTCGGAATCTCCGAGCTCCGAACAAGGGTAGCGGCTATGAAAGAGTGACTCGCTTCTGTGTCTATAAGAACTGCAGCAAGGGTGGAATAGACATAGATAGTACCTTGAATCATCTCGGGCGCGCCGTGGTCATAGGCCTCCGCTTCCTGGAGCTGTGCATGTCTCTGCCCTCCAGCTCCCTGTGGTCGGGGTGGACCTCCTGGTGGTGGTGGTGGTAGAGCCTCAAAACGTCGCCCACCACCTGCTGCTCGGCCATCTCCTCTGCCTCGTCCGCCTGCTCCCTGCGGACTGCCACGGTCGACCCTCTGCCTCTACCTCATTGGCCCCTCAATCGTCTGATGCTCCTCGGCATGGTGGGTCAGGCAGTCACGAGCCATGTGGCCCTGCCCGTCGCAAGTGCAGCACTGTCTGCCCCTCGAAAGACTGGATCTACGTTGTGTGCCCCGCGCTGTATGCCCCGCACTGCTGAGCCAGTGTCCTGAGGTCATCTGCCTGAGGGTCTGGTCTGCCTGGACCCATGAGTCATCCGTCGGCTGCCTGCTGCAGAAGACTCTACTACGAGCCGCCCCGTGGTAGGTCTCGCTGCTGAAGAAGGCTCAGCAAGGAAGCTATCGATCAAAAGGGCTCGCTCCAGTACTCCTGCATAAGTCGGAATGCTGAGGAATATCATCGATGCCCTGATAACATGCCTCAATCCCTGCTCAAAGGTTCGGGCCCGGAAGAATGGGTCTCGTACCATGTCTGTCGAGTAGCGCGAGAGATCGGTAAATCTCGCCGAGTACTGGGCGACCGTCAAGCTATCCTGCCGCAGTTGAAGAAGCTCTTGGATGCGCACCGCACGGAGGGTGGCTGGGATGAACTCCGAGTGGAAGAGGCTCTCAAAGTCCTTCCAGAAGAGAGAAGCCTCATCGTGCACCTGGAGCATCAAGATCCACCATCGGCCCGCTGCCGCGTGCAGTAGGCTCGCTACGAGGATCACCATGAGGTCTGCTAGTGTCCTCACTAACCTGAAAACCCGTACGACTGCCTCTAGCCAGTCCTCGGCTGCCTGGGGGTCCGTCTCCCCGTGGAACTTGGGCGGTCGCTGGTGCTGGAACTCGTGCAATGCACTAAGGCGACGTGCATCGTCAGCGGCTAGGGCTGGAAGCATCGGTGGCTCGGCGAGTAAAGGTACCGCCGGTGCCTCAGCTGTCAAAGGGCCCTCTACCGAGGCCTCGTTTCTCAGTGGGCTGTCGTCATGCACAACTCTCGGAACCCTAGCTGGTTGCCGTCGTGGGGCCATCCTAAAAAGAAACAGGTGCGCCACGGTCAAACAGTATACCTGGTGAGCTGACATAAAGTAATCACAAAGAAAACTTAAAATACACATGCAATCAATGTTTTCATGCATTAAGTCAGAAATCAGAAGTCAGGGTCCTGGTGTACGGATACATCGGCCGCCGCACCAACACTGGACTCCCTGGACTGATAACCACACCCAATACACTTAACACTATTGCTGCACATAAAAAAAAGATCAGAGTCCAAAGTTCTGCGGTAGAACCGAACTGCTCTGATACCAATTTGTCACGACCCGTCCTCGGGGCCCGTGTCGTGACTACCCCAAGCCCGTTTTCCATAGGCCAGGGGATGGCGACTAGCACCAAGGCATAATTCCCGTTAAAAAGGGAAGTCATTGCCTTTGTAAAGTAAACAAACACCACAGAGCAAGCAAGCAGTAGAAGTAAAAACTAAGTAAAAACTGATACAAAAGTAAGTGCGGAAAAGTAAGTGGGCCAGTATACAAACACAAACTGAATGTAAAGTACAACTGTAAAGGGAAAACAGCAACTGAAAGTAAAGCCGCAGCCTCGAGCCGTCCACTGGAAGTCCCGCCTGAAGGGTGAGTACAGATAGCCTCTGCAGCTCCTCGGGTCCAGTCGTCCGCTCTAAGTACGTCCCGCCTAGTGGTCCACCTCCGGGTACCGACCTGCTCCTCGTTCCTCTACCACGATCAGCGATGTCCGTCATCTGCAACCAACACAACGTAGTGCGGGCATAGCCCGTGCAGGGGTGAGTATAAGCTACTCAGTAGGGACCCCGAGACCCCCGAAGGTCTCCCAGAATCCACAAAGGATAATCCACAAAGGAAAGATACAATCACGAAGTAACATCCGACACTGCTTAGGTATATGCCCATACATATACCTAACTCATCAATTCCAGTTCGCTCCAACCTCCGAGCCCAAGTACAACCCATTCCACACAAGAAAACACAACCCAGTCCACACAGGAAAGCAAAACGTAATCCACACAAGATAACACAACACAATCCACAAAGGAAAGCAAAGCAGGATTCATCTCACACAGGTATACTTCTTCGTAAGATGATAGAGATGATCAGATATTGTCACTGATTCATCTAAGCCATCGGACCCACAAAGGATCAATAGGTACTAACCCCCGCAATGACCCACAAAGGATCTGACCCACACAGGATCGATAGGTAACTAACCCCCGCAATGACCCACACAGGATCTGTAGGCGTTGGCCCACACAGGACCGTTGAGCGCTGACCCACACAGGATTGGACCCACACAGGATCTGTAGCACTGATCCATGAAGGATCGCTGAGTTTTGTAGTCGTCGCCGTCGAATCCACTGAGGATCTCTGTACAGTCGTTGTCGTCGTAGTCGCAGCCAGCTCTAGGGTTCCCGCACACATCAAGCTCATTCAGGAGGGTCCGCTCCATGAGCCGAGGGGCTGATACATCAATTGACACATAGTCCAGAGTTGATGTATCCAAAAGTTCCGTATCGTCAATAGGTATTCAACGTCGCAGACGGCGCGTCAATCGGACGCCCGGTCTGAGAGTTATTGGTTTTTTCGTCCCAGGGGCCCGGTTGTTTTTTAAGTCAAAACCAACCCGACCGTACTCCACCTGCGTTCAAACCTTGGGCGGAGTAAGCCAAAATATCTGTCTCACTAATAGGAATCCATCAAAGTCGACGGCACGTCAATCGGACGTCCAGAGCTCAAGTTATAAGTGTTTCCGCTCTGAGGGCCCGGTTGGTTTCGTGTACGAACCAACCCAGCCGAACCCAAAGTACTCTGAAACCTTGAGTTTAATATACCTAAACGACCATCTTGATCCAAGGATTGCATATCAACTGACAGTGCATCAATCATAGGCTCGTAGCTCAAGATATGGGCAAAAGACCGAAAGATGTCCGAAAACGGGGGGTTTGGGCCCGGACCGACCCAGACCGACCCGGCCCAACCCCCCCTGGGTTGGCCCGAACTGGGTCGACCCGAACCGGGTCCGGGTCTGACCCGGAAGGGTGAAACCCGGCCCGGCCCGGCCTGGGCGTGACCCGGCTGGCGCTGGTCGGGTGGCCAGCGGGTCGGGTCGGCCGTTACGGCAGAGCGAAGCAGGGGGCGCGCTGCCCCCGCGTGGAGAGACCGTGGCCCCGCGTGGGGCCGCCCTTACCATCGGACGCGGCCGGTTGCCGCGTCCCGCTCCCTCCGGTCTCGCGCGGTCGCGGGACCGCGGCCTGCCGCCGCAGCTCCTCCCGGCGGCGCACCGGGCGCCGCCGCCACCTGCCACCGGCGCCGCCGTGCCGGCGAGGCGGGCCGCTCCGCGGACCACCGAATGAGTTCCAGTGGTCGGAATTGTGTGTCATCTTCGTCAATGGCCCTCCCAGGGCTCGTCCTTCACTGCGAGGACCTCACATCGCCTGTGCGGCCTTCTTTGTCATCGCCCGCCAATCCGCTCACCAAGAATGAAGAGACGGTGGGTTCGGACTTGTTCGTTGGTCCGCACCCACCGTGTTAGCAGTTTTAAAAATTATTCAGACAAAAAAAAATTAGACATACTCCGTGGTTATAAAAATCACAAAGATTTAAATGCACCAGTGAATTCATGTCGAGGATATAATTCACAAAGAATTAATAGAACCGCAATCCCCTACCTCAATCAGTTGTTGATTGAAGATTGTCGTGGGGGAAGGAACGTCACGGAAGAAGCATCACGGAAGGTGGATCGTCGGTGTCGCGGTACATGGCGTCGCATCGTCGATCTCAGAGGTTTCGGCATTCTTCTTCGCCCTTCATTGGAGGCCGTCATTCTTCGCGTTCTTCGCGTTCTTCGCGTTCTTCGCGTTCTTCGTGTTCTTCACGTTCTTTGCGAAGGAGGATGAAGATCTTCAAGCTTTAGTGTTTCTCCAAATCCTCTCAACAAGCAACCCCTCAACAAACCTAGTGTTGGTCTTATTTGATTCTCATGCCAACAATTTTAAAAACAAAGATAAGTAACGAAAAATTAATTCAAAGAATTAATTGCAACGAATTAACCGCCCAATTAATGGGGCGTTTCTTAACCAGAAAAACGCACGGTTGACTTTCATTAAAGAGGGGGTTTGTGGGTGCGTTACTTAGGAGGGAAGAAAGGGTGGGGCTCGTGCAGGCCCCACCTCACAAATATCCTACCAAGTGGGTAGGATATTGTGGGTCCCACCTTATCCGCTTAACTTAGGTTAAGCGGATTTAAGTGAAATAAAATAAATTTTCGCACCACTTTTATTTTATTTCTTAACTTAATCCCAAAAACTAAAAACCACACCCGAGCAAACGCAACTCCAGAAAAGGCGTTTCTAAGAAAATACCGGCGTTGTGATTCCATCGGTGTCCTCGGAATTCGATTCTGAACACCGGTTCAAAAGTTAGAAAAATCCACTCGTTCGTTCATTGAACGTACCCGAGCTAAACTTTGGAAAATGATTCCAGGCACATCGGGCCTCGGAATCAGGTGCTGTCAGAAACTGCGTTCTTGTAAAATTCCAAAGAAAATTAAGAAAAAAAAATTCCTTGAATATTAAGGGTCTTTACAGTTGCATGTAGCACAATATTAACATGGTGTTTCATGTAATTCAAGCTATCAAATAAATTTAATTTATTCTCAAAAAAATCAAAAAGAACTTAGGATGTGACATTCTACCCCCTTAAAATAAATTTCACCCTCAAAATTCATCACCCCAATACAAAAAAAAATGAGGATACTTATATCTCATCATTTCCTTGGGTTCCCACGTATCTTCCTCAAATAGGTGGCTTTGCCACAAAACTTTGACTAGGTGAGTGGTCTTTTTTTGCAAAACTTTCTCTATACGATTTAGAATCTTCACCAGTTATTCCTCATAAAAAAGATATTTCTCCAATAGTATGACCATGGAATTTATTACATGTGAAGGGTCAGGTATATACTTCCTCAGGAGAGAAACATGGAACACATCGTAGACTTGAGAATGGTTTGATGGAAGTGTCAGTCGATAGGATACCATCCCGATACAATCAAGAATTTCAAAGGGACCGATATATCTAGGGATCAGTTCCCCTTTCTTCCCAGATCTCATAACCTTATTCCATAGAGAAATTATTATAAACACCTTATCACCAACTTCAAATTCTAGATCACATCAGCAATTATAAAAATAAATTTATGATGATTCTGAGCTACCTTAATGTGTTTCTGAATGGATTTAACCTTGTGTACTGTTATTTCAGATATCTTAGTTCCCAGTAGATTTCTTTCCCAAACTTCATTCTAGTACATTGGAGATCTACATTTCTTTCCATATAGGTATTTAAATGGAGTCATCTGAATTCTTGAGTGAAAGCTATTGTTGTAAGAAAACTCAAATAGAGGGAGGTATTGATCCTAATATCCTTTAAAATCTAAAAAACAAGATCTCAATATATTCACTATGTTTGAAAATATATCTGAGGATGATATGCAGTGATAAAACTCAACTCTGTATCAAGAGCTTGCTGAAGAATTCTCCAGAACTTTAAAGTTGATATTAAATCCTAATCATACACAATGGAATGTGGTACTCCATGTAAACTTACCAATTCCTTAATGTATATCCTCAAAAGATGATCTAGGTAAAAGTCTTCTCTGATAGATATGATGTGTGATAACTTAGTAAGGTGATCATATATAGCCCATATATAAATATGCCATTTATATGTTTAGGGGAGTCCAATGAAAAAATCTATGGTGATGTTTTCTTATTTTCATTCTTGTATGGGTAATATATGGAACATCCCCTTAGACTTTTGTCTTTCATCTTTAACTTGTTGATATACCAAGCACTGAGATACAGACTCTAAAATATCTCTCTTCATTTCATCCCACCAGAAATAATCTTTCAAATCTTTATAAATCTTCGTACTTCCTAGATGAATAAATAATGAAGAACTGTGAGATTCCTCTAACAAATCCTTCTTCAAATATAGTATGGATGGAATGAATATATAGTTTCTAAACCTTATCATTCCATCATGGAAAAAGTTAAACTCGGGAACATTTCTAACCTTCTCTTGTAGCTCTACATCTTCCTTTTGTGCCTCTTTAATATTCTCTTAGATAAATGGTTGAACATTAAATTGAGAAAGATAAGATTTTTACCCTTCAAGATTTCCAGATCCATCATTTTAAAATCCAAAAAATATTGCATCTTTTGTAACCCTCATCATGGATAAGCTGGAATGATCCTTTCGACTCAAAGCATCAGCTACCTTGTTCCCTTTCCCGGGGTGGTAATTTATTGAGTAGTCATAATCTTTAATAATCTTTAACCATCTTCATTGGCACATATTCAACTCTCTATGTGTGAATATATACTTTAAACTTTATGAACAGTACATATATCACATTTTTCTCCATAAATATAATGCCTCAATATCTTTAATTAAAAAATTACTATAGCTAAATCCAAATCATGAGTTGGGTAATTTTTCTCATGAATCTTTAATTTTCGTGTGGCATAAGATATAACCATATCATTCTGCATAAGAAAACATCTAAATCCCTTCTTGGATGTATCACTATAGATTACAAACTATTCTCCACTGCAAGGTAATGTAAGAATAGGTGTGTTGACTAATCTTCTCTTCAGTTCCTTGAAATTTTTCTCACATTTATCTGTCTAGAGGAACATAGATCTCTTCTGAGTTAACTTAGTCATAGGATTAGATAGTCATGATAAATTATTCACAAACCATCAACAATACCCATCTAAGAAAATAAAACCGGGGATCTTAGTCACTGTGGTTTTTATGGGTCAACATTCAATAACCTTTATCTTTGATGGATCTACCGATATACCCTCTCTTGAGATTATATGACCCAAAAATTAAACCTTTTGAAGCCAAAATTCACACTTTTAAAAAATTTCATATAGTTTCTCCTTCCTTGAGGTCTTTAGTAAAATTCTCAAGTGATCTTCATGCTCTTTCTTTATCTTTGATTAGATTAGAATATCGTCTATAAAGACTACCAAAAATTGATCAAGATAATCTCTAAGGACTCTATTCATTAAATTGATAAAGATAATAGGGGAATTAATAAGACTGAATGGCATCACTATATATTCATTATGTCCATGCCATGTACAGAATGTTGTCTTGGGTATATCCTCATTTTTAACCCTTAATTGATGATATCCAGAACAAAGGTCAATCTTGGAAAATTATTCAACTCCACACAATTGATCAAACAAGTCATCAATACGGGGAAGAGGATACTTTTTCTTGATCATGAATTTTGTTCATTTTTTGATAATCAATGTATAGTCGCATCGATCCATATTTCTTTTTAATAAAAATAATTGGTGTACCCCAAGGTGACACACTTAGCAGAATGAATCCCTTTTCAAGGTTCTCCTGGAGTTTCTTTTTTAATTCCTATAACTTAATCGGGGTCATTCTATAGAGAGTCATTAAAATTGGTGTGGCACTAGGTAAGATTTCTATTGAGAACTCAACATCACGTTTTGATGGAAGTATAGGAAACTCTTTTGGAAATAAATCCAAAAATTATCACACAATAGGCATACCATCGATTTTGAGTTTCTCCCCAACCATTTGAGATAAACACCCCTTCTGAATAGGAATTAAGACACATAAAATAGATGTGATCTCCATTGAAAGTTTATACTTATCACCAAATTGATAGGTGATCATAGGTTGGTTTGTAATATCAAACGTGACTTCCCTTCTTTGACAATTGATGTGGTATTTATGTATAGAAAGTCAATATATGCCCAAGATAAAATCAAATTCAACCAGAGGAAGAATGATAAGATTTATAAGAAGTAAATTCTCACCAATGTCAATAAGAGAGGAATCATATACTTGAGATGGGATCATTGTACCATTAGGTTTTTTCACTAATAATTCTATATCTAATCATTTGGGTGAAATCTTGATGCCCTTGAAAAACTCTTCACATATGAAAGAATGGGTAGATCCATAGTCAACTAATACATTAGCAGTTCTAGATTGGATGGTAAGTGTTCCTTTCACCACATCATTATCGCACTCCTTGACAGAAATAGTGATCGCATGAGATTTCCCTTTGCTTATAGGCTTAATAGGTTGCTGACAATTGAGTCTAGCTCAATACATACTTTTTGAATTTATTACCCTGGGTATCTCTATGTCAAAGCCACATCCACTTATAGTATCTAAATAGGGATTTAATTGCTTGGAAACCATTCACTATATCCTTTACCAAAATAACAACACATTTTTATACATTAACTCATCCTTAGACTTATCCTTAGACATGTCCTTAGGGATCTCACTAAGATTTTCTTGTCCTAGTTTCTAATGGTTAACTAATGACCCAGGCTTATCATGCATAGATATTACATCATTTTTTATGAATATCCATTACATTACACAAACACACTCTTGAGGAACATAACAGTTTAGTGTCTTTGGAAACTTGGAAACATGGAAAATTAGTTCCTAGGTAAACCACATAATCTTCCACTATGATCTTCATAACTAGAACCCTTCTTATACATATCATACATAATATATTTATTCATAACCTAGGGAAAGGGAACATAAGAAAGGGTGAGATCAGATGCTCGTTAAGGTTAAATAAGGGAGATATGTAAGCATAACGTGAACATGAGGGTATGATAACATGAGAATAACAGTTAAAAATCATACCATATATATCAAATATTTCATGGAATAAATATTGGAAGTCCATAAGACATGAATCGTAAGGGAATCAAAGAGTGTGAGCCATACGAGGATAACATTGAAATTAGACAAAGATTTTTGACATAGACATAATCATAAAAAACATTTTCATAGTAGTCAGGGCTCACTGTCAAGGCTATCATAGTGGAATGGGTTCACTCCCCAAACAATCATAGTAGTCAAGGTTAACTCCCAATACTATCATAGCAGAAAAGGTCCCTTATTGAATCGGGTTCACTCTCCATTCCAATCCTATCTATCTCATGAGATATAAATCTTTACTCAATGCATTGGAGAGAGATATAGGTCTCATCCATCTCATAATAAAAACCATATTTATGTGTGCCACATGATCATAAAAAATTCATCACATCATAACCTGTGAAATAAAATGGGTTTCATAAACATTTCATCATATCATAACCTATAGAAAATATATAGATTTTATAATCATTTCATCATTTCATCATAGCATAACCCATGTAAAAAGAAGTAGTTTTCATAATAATTTTATAATGGTATAACCCATAGAATAGAAACAGGTTTCATAAACATCATGTAATCATAAACATAAACCATTTAGAGAAAGAATGATAATTGTATCCTTAGATAATATCCTCATTAAGTCATAAGTAACATCATTTTATGTCATCTTAGATGGAAAATTATTTTGATCGATCATTTAAAACATTTATTAAGGAAAATATCTTTTCTGCTTCAAAATAAACACTTTTTAAAATATAAAACATTTTAAAATTCCTTCTCTTTGAAAATAACCTTGAAAATTTATAAAGTAAGCTTAAAATAAAATAATGGTCATGATGGATGGAAATTTCATTCATGTCTTACACGTTAAAACAAAGATTACTTTCACTTTTTCAGTAAAATTCAAACGGGCATTATTTAGAAAACAATATGAATATTCTTTTCAAAAAAAATGTAAAATGTCAAACATGGGTAAAAAAATCTTTAATATGTTTTTTTAAGAATGTTAAAACATTTCTGAAAACATTTTTGGAAAACATGGTTTTGGAAGAAAATAGATTTCCAACCAAAGAGAGAAATAATGTCATATTTTCTTACAAACATTATTTCAATTATTTTAAGTACCAAAGAGTAGAAAATGATACTATTACTTGAAAATATCATGAATAAATAGAAGATAAAAAACTCGTGATTTTATTGAGAGATGGATCATAATATTTTATCATCGAAAACATAATCATTAACAATCCCGTTAAATGATGACATTGTAACATAAAATCATTACCACTTGGGTAACTTTGAATTGTAAGATCCATAAAAGAATAACATAAAATGGAACTTAAAATGTCATGAGTATAAATAAATTTATGATATTACATTTCAAATGTGTTGTATATACACCTCTTGAAACAATATATATGTGCATAACATAACGTATGTCTCAAAGAAGAAAAATTGAGACAAAAATCTCTTACCTTGAGTCTTGACTTTCTTCATACACGTTCAAACCACCTGTATGAAAAATATAATTTTATTATACATCTATTATAGAGCCATATTTATATATATCATACCATATATGATTTACTTATAGTCTTTTATTACCCTTCTATTGATAATTTCATGTTAAAATTACATTTTGAGTAATAACCGCTTTGTTTTTCGCATATGTTTTGATTTGTTATTTTTGATCCTCTTAATTCAATCATAATTTCATCATCTCCAGAATGTTAACCATGATATAAGTATCATATATATTCATTATATATTTATTTATATTAATCCATAAAATTTAGTGATAGAAAATGAAATACATTGTTCATGGAGATGGTAGGGTGTACATACTCATGAACGATGTGTCCATTTTCTTATCAAATTTAAAAAATAAAGGTAAATGATATATTATCATTCTAGAATAATCTGTATGTCATATATATCATATATTTTTATTAAACCCTTCCTTATAACCTTCCATGTAAAGAGTGAAAGAAACACTTTTCTTCGTGAGGTGGTAGTTCGTCGTACACATGAGTGACATTATGGTATTCCCACAAAATGGAGAGTATGAAGGTATGTGTGATATAATAATTCTACAAGTATAATAATAACATAAATATAATATATAAACATTTATTTCATCATTATAACCAACCATGAGATGTGGTAATGGAAAAAAATGGCATCGGTTTGCGAGGCGGTAATCCGCCATACACACGAACAATGATTTCATAACCCATTTGATGGAAGTGGATATGGTTATAGGTCATTCAATTAAAAAAACAACATATCATTATATTTAATATATTGAGGTTATTATATCATTATGGTATAATAATAATTTAAGGAGGTGGAAGAAGAAATAAAATAAAAACACTCATTGATGAATGTTACCTCTTTTTCGGGTATCCTCCTTAGGTTTGCACTGAAATCCTTACTTGTTTGGATTTATGTCCATAATAAAGCTTCTAAGATGAGAGGATGAAATTTGGGAAGTGATCTGGGTAGGTTTTATCCATTATAAAATGGTTTGAAGGTGTGAAGAGGATAAGAGAGGGGGTGGCCTTTATAAGTGAGGTGATTTTTTGCAAAGGGAGAATTCCACCCATGTTTTTTCCATCCCAGTAAGCTCCAATAATGGATCATTCTTGAGCCTATAAGGGATAAGGTAGATATGGATATAAAATGGGTTTTGGAAAATTGTTGGGTAATTTTTAACCCTTAGTTTTAAGTTTAACCCCCCTCTGATAAAACCATTTTTACCTTAACCGCGGTAAATAATTTTTACTATTTTTACTATTCATTTTGGTCAAAATTAAGTTGAATTTATTAGATAATATAAATTAATCTAGTTTTAAATGTGAAATACATTTTTTCAAATTCCATTTATATAAGTGTAAAATTTTAATTTAGAATTAATATTGTAGATGTGATGAGAAAGTGGGTTTTTAAAGAGAAAATGTTCAAAAGTTTACAAAGTTTTTATATCAAAATTCAAAATGAAATTGATTCGAATGACCTAAATTGGATTATTGGATTTATCATTGAACTACTGTTAATTTAAATCAAATTTCAAATATAATTTAACTTTATAAATAAATTAAATGAAAATAAAATTTTAAATTAAAATTCTGTATTTTTCACTATTCATCAAAAAATGAAACATTTCAGAAAAATCTCAATAATTCACCTTAAGCTAATTTTAACATGTTGATTTCAAAAATGAAGTTTATTTTATCAAATTAATTTCCTAAAATTGTAAAAAAAATATTAATTGTCATAAAAAGAAACAAAAGGAATTTTTGTGAGAAAATAGTATTTTTGAAACATATAAAGACTTTACTAAAAATTAAGTGCTCTTTTTTTATCAATATGTTTCATTTATATAAAATTGTTATAATTAATATTTGAAAAGTAGTTATTACTATTTATATCGCTAAGTTTAACGGTTAGGTTATAATGGTCGCATTTAAATAACTATATTAATAATATATATTATGGTTTTGTTAAAACTCAGTGTCATGTGTAACGTAAGATAACCCATAATTTCATGTAGTTCAAGCTTAAATTAGTTTTACATGTGATGCAGGCTATCATATAAATTTAATTTATTCGTAAAAAAAATACCAAAAACTCAGGGTGTTGCATTCTACCCCCTTAAAATGAATTTCACCCTCGAAATTCATCACTCTGATACAAACAATGATACTTTTGCCTCATCATTTCCTCAGGAATCCACATAGCTTCCTCAAACTAGTGGTTTAGCAATAAAACTTTGACCATGTGAGTGGTCTTATTTCATAGAAATTTCTCTATGCGATCTAGAACCTCCACTAATTGTTCCTTATAATAAATATCTTTCTCTAATGGTATGACTTATGAGTTCAATACATGTGCAGGATTAGGTATATACTTTCTTAGGAGAGATACATGGAACACATTGTGGGTTTGAGAGAGGTTTGGTGGAATTTATGGTCTATAGGTTGTCATCCTGATATGATCAAGAATTTCAAAAGGAACAATATACCTAGGTCTCGGTTTCCTTTTCTTCTCAAATCTCATAACCTTATTCCATAGAGAAATTATTAGAAACACCTTATCACCAACTTCAAATTCTAGATCATGACAGTGATTATCAGCATAACTTATTAGCCGACTCTAAGCTACCTTTATGTGTTTCTAAATGGATTTAACCTTCTCTTCCATTTCTTCAATTATCTCAAGGCCCAATAGCTTTCTTTCTCCAACATCATTCCATCACATTATAGCTCTACAATTATTTCCATAGTGGGCTTCATAAGCAGTCATTTGAATGCTTGAGTGAAAGCTACTATTGTACAAAAACTCAACTAGAGGAAGGTGTTTATCCAAACTACCTCTGAAATTCAAAGAAAAAGATCTCAACATATTCTCTAGGGTTTGAATTGTTCTATCAGACTGACCATCTATCTAAGGATGATATGTAGTGATAAAACTCAACTCTGTATCAAGATCTTGCTAAAGGATTCACCAAAACTTTGAGGTAAACCTTGGATCCCGGTTAGACACTATCAAATGTGGTACTTCATGAAAACTTACCACTTCCTTAATGTATATCCTGGAAATATGATCCAGATATAAGTATTCTATGATAGCGATGAAATGTGTTGAATTATTAAGATGATCGGCTACAACCTATATAGAAATATTATCCTTAGATGTTTTAGGGAGTCCAACAACAAAATCCATGGTGATGTTTTCTCATTTCCATTCTGGTATGGGTAATGGATTTAACATCCCCTTAGACTTTTGTCTCTCATCCTTAACTTGATGAAATACCAAGCACCGAGATACAAACTCTATGATATCTCTCTTCAATCCATTCTACTAGAAATACTCTTTGAAATCTATATACATCTTTTTAATTTCTGTGTGGATAGATAATGATGAACTATGAGCTTCCTCTAACAACTCCTTCAAATATTCTATGGAAATAACATATACATGATTCCAAAATCGTATCATTACATCATTATCAAGATTGAACTCAAAAACATTTCTAACCTTCTTTTACAGCTCTGCATATTCCTTCAGCGCCTCTTTAATCTTCACTTGGATAGATGGTTGAACATTTAATTGAGAAAGATAAGATTTTTCCCCTTCATGAAATCCATATCCATCCTTTTCAAATCCATAAATATTGGATCTTTTGTAATCCACATCATAGATAAGTTAGCATGGCTCGTTCGACTCAAAGCATCAGTCACCTTGTTCGCTTTCCTAGGATGGTAATGTATTGAGAAGTCATAATCTTTAATCAGATTTAACCATCTTCTTTGGTGCATATTCAACTCTTTATGTGTGAATATATACTTTGAACATTTATGATCGGTATATATATCACACTTTTCTCCATAAAAATAATTCCTCCATATTTTAATGCAAAAATTACCGCAGCTAACTCCAAATCATGAGTTGGGTATTTTTTGTCATGAATCTTCAATTTTCATGAGGCATAAGCTATAACCATGTCATTCTACATAAGAACACCTCCCAATCCCTTATTGGATACATCACTATATATTAAAAACCCCTCTCCACTATAGGGTATGTAATCACAGGTGCACTGACTAATCTTCTCTTCAATTCCTTAAAATTTTCCTCACATTTATCTATTCAGTGGAATTTGGATACCTTCTGAATTAACTTGGTTATAGGATTAGATGGTTATGATAAATTCTCCACAAACCATCGATAATAACCAGCTAAACCAAAAAAACTACAGATCTCAGTCACTATGGTTGGTCCAGGACAACATTCAATAGCCTACGTCTTTGATAAATCTACCGTATACCCTCTCTTGAGATTATATGACCCAAAAATTAAACTATTTTCAGCCAAAATTCACGCTGTAAATTTTTCATATAGTTTCTCCTTCTTTAGGGTCTTTGGTACAATTCTAAAGTGATCTTCATGCTCTTCCTTATTCTTTGAGTAGATAAGAATATAGTCTATAAAGACTACCACAAAGTGATCAAGTTAATCTCTAAATACTCAATTCATTAAATCCATAAAGATAGTGGGGCATTAGTAAGAAAAAATGGTGTCACTATATATTCACAGTGTCCATACCATGTATGTAATGTTGTCTTGGTTATATCCTACTTCTTGACCCACAATTGATGATATCCAGAACAAAGGTCGATCTTGGAAAAGTATTGAGCTCTGTGCAATTGATGAAACAAGTCATTAATACGGGGAAGAGGATATTTTTTCTTGATTGTGATCTTATTCAGATCCCGATAATCAATACAGAGTTGCATTGATCCATCTTTCTTTTTAACAAAAAGAATAGGTGCACCCCAATGTGACACACTTGGATGAATGAATCTTTTGTCAAGGTTCTCCTAGAGTTGTTTATTTAATTTTTGAAACTCAATCAAGGTTGTTCTATAGGGAGTCTTTGAAATTGGTGTGGCACCAGGTATGAGTGATATTGAGAACTCAAATTCATGTTTTGGTGGAAGGCTAGGTAACTCTTCTGGAAAGAAGTCAAAAAATTCCCACACAATAGGCATCCCATCGATGTCAAGTTTCTCCCCAACCATATGAGATAAACACCCCTTTTGAATGGGAACTAAGACCCATGAAATAGATGTGATCTTCATCCAAAGTTTTTACTTATCATCACATTGATAGACAATCATAGTTTAGTTTGGAATATCAAACATGACTTCCCTTCCTTGACAATTGATGTGGGATTTATGTATAGAAATTCAATCCATGCCCAAAATAACATCAAATTCAAACAGAGGAAGAATGAAAAGATTTTTAGGAAGCACATTCCCACCAATGTCAATCGGAGAGGAATAATATACTTGATATGCGATCATCGTATCATTAGGTGTTTTCACTACTAATTATACATCTAATAGTTTGGGTGGAATCTTGATTCCCTTATAAAATTCTTCATATATGAAAGAATGGATATATCTAGAGTCAAATAAAACATTAACAATTCTAGAGTGGATGGTAAGAGTACCTTTCACCACATCGTTATTATACCCCTCATCAGAAATAGTGATTGCATGATATTTACCTTTGTCTCTTGGCTGAAGAGGTTACTAACATCGATCATCATCATTAACCTTTAGATTTGGGCATTTGCTAGCATAATGCTTGTACTCCTTGAATTTGAAACACTAGATTATGGGTGGTGCATTTTTTGTAGCTTTCTCTCTATTCACATTGTTAGCTAACATCTTCTCATCACTTCGGAAATCAATTGTTAAATAGTATTCCCTTCCACACTTAAAACATTTACTAATCCCCTTAAGACAATTTCCTCCATGCTTCTTCCCACACTTTGAACATAAAGGAAAGATCGTCTTCTTCTCTCCATGCTTCTTAGATTTTCCTTTGAATTCCATTATTCTCTTCTTATCCAAACCATAAGATTGATATATAACTACAACCTCTATTTCCACCTTGATAGCACATCAAAAAATCTCTTCATAGCTATTAAAGTCTCTTATGGCTAACGCTCTTCAGAGACTTGGTTTTAAGCCACTAAAGAATCGATCAACCTTACTTTCAGGTAGAATGATAATACCATAAGCATACCTTTCAATTCTTATAAAATTTGAAACATAGGTACCAACAGATTCATCATCCTTTTTCTTTAGCTCAAGGAACTCTTTCTCCATCTTTATACAAAGAATACGAGAAAAGTACTTATTGAAAAATAAGTTCTTGAACTCGTATCAATTCATGGAGTCAATTTCATCCAGTTGCCTCATATTCTTGATAAGAGTCTACCATTGATCTATTTCACCTTCCAAATAGTAGACAGCCAAAATGAATTTTTTATGTTTCGAATATTCGAGAACTAAAAATATCTTTTCAGTGGTGTTAATCCATTGTTTAGCAACTGGTGTATCAAAATACCCACTAAAAGAAGATGGATATTTCCTCATGAAGGACTCAATAGAATTTTGTCCCCTACTTTGATCATTTGGAAGTCGAGCATGATTTATAGCTTGAGAAAGTTGTGTGAGGATAGCAATGGGATTTTTCATTCCAACTCCCATAACATTTGGATGCTCGGGAGGACAATCATTGCATTTTCCATCGCACTCAGTATTAACATGGTTCCTTCGGGTTCCAACCATTGACTAAAATCAAAAAACAAAATGTAAGCAACCATAATCATGATGGGCAACCACATAATCATGAAAAATCACTTATAGGATATTTAAATCATGACACATTTTTAATATATGACACCTTAGGTTTATCCTAGGTCATTCATAGTCATCTTCTATTAAATCTTTCATGATGGTTCGTAAAGTGTTTCTGAATTTCCAAATCATATCTCCCAGGAGTGTTAAATCAGGTGTGAAACAAGGCTCATTGTCATGCACCAGGTGATGATCGAGTCTAGCTCAAGTGTCCTTTTCAGAGTTATTACCCCTAGGTTCCTCTATGTCAAATCCACATCCACTTGTAGTATCCATACAAGGATGTAATTTCTTGGAAACCACTCCCTCTATCATTTTCTAAAATAATAGGGAATTTTCATATACATTGACTCATCCTTAAACTTATCCTTAGACATGTCCTTAGGGATATCACTAAGTTTTTCTCATCCTATTTTACAAAGGTTAACTAAATCTATCCTCTGATACAAACTACAACGACTCAGGCTTATCATACATAAATATTACATCATTTTTTATGAATATTCATTACATTACACAAACACATGTATGAGGACCATAATAGTTTAGTGTCTTTGGAAACTTGAAAACACATATAACTAGTTTATAGGTAAACTACGTCATATCCCACTATGATCTTCATAACTAGTAACCTTATTATATATATCATACGTAATACATTTCTTCATAATCTGGTGAAAGGAAACATAAGAAAGGGTGAGCTCAAATGCTCAGTAAGGGTAAACAAGGGAGATACGTAAGCATAACATGAACATAAAGGTATAAGAACATGAGCATAACATTTGAAAACCATACCCTACTTATCAAAGATCATAATTCTTGATTTTTGGAATAAAGATTGATAGTTCATAAGGCATGAATCATAAGGAAATTGAGAACATGATCCATGAGAGCATAACATTAGCATAAGACATAGATTTTTTGCATACACATAAGCATAGAAAATCAAAGTCATCAATATGGGGAAGAGGATACTTGTTCATGACCATGATTTTGTTCAAATTTTGATAATCAATGTAGAGTCGCATTGATCCATCTTTCTTGTTAACAAAAAGAATAGGTGCACCACAAGGTGACACACTTGGCCGAATGAACCCCTTATCAAGGTTCTTCTGGAGTTGCTTCTTCAATTCTTATAACTCAATCAAATCCATTTTATAGGGAGTCTTTGAAATTGGTGTGGCACCAGGTTTGAGTTATATTGAGAACTAAACTTCACATTTTGGTGGAAGTCTAGAAAACTCTTTTGGAAAGAAATCAAAAAATTCTCACACAATAGGCATACCATCGTTGTCGAGTTTCTCCCCAACCATCTGAGATAAACACCCCTTCTGAATGGGAATTAATACCCATACAATGGATGTGATATCCATCGAAAGTTCATACTTATCGTCTAATTTATAGACAGTCATAGGTTGGTTTGGAATATCAAACATGACTTCCATTCTTCGAAGATTGATGTGGTGTTTATGTAGAGAAATTCAATTCATTCCCAAGATAACATCAAATTCAACTAGAGTAAGAATGATAAGATTTGCAGGAAGCACATTCCCACTAATGTCAACCAGAGAGGAATCATATACTTGAGATACGATCATCATACCATTAGGTTTTTTCACTACTAATCCACATCTAATCATTTGGGTGGAATCTTGATGCCCTTAGTAAATTATTCAAATATGAAAGAATGGGTAGATATGGAGTTAAATAATATATTATCAGTTCTAGAGTGGATGGTAAGTGTACCTTTCATCGCGCCATTATCTTACCCCTCATCAGAAATAGCGATCGCATGATATTTCCCTTTGTCTATTGGATTAAGAGGTTGTTGATGTCTATCATCATCATTAACCTTCGGATTTGGGCATTGGTTAGCATAATTCTCGTACACCTTGTATTTGAAACACTGGAGTGTGGATGGTGCGTTATGTGTGGATTTCTTTGTATTCACATCATTAGCTAACTTGTTCTCATCACTTCGATAATCAATTGTTCAATGACCTTCTCTTCCAGACTTAAAACATTTACTATCCCCCTTAAGAAAATTTCCTCCATGCTTCTTCTCACACTTTTAGAATAAAGGAAATCTCATCTTCTTCTCTCTATGGTTATTATATTTTCCTTTGAATCTCATTTTTCTATTCTTATCAAAACCATGAGATTGATATGTAATCCAACCTCTATTTCCACCTTGATAGCACATCAAACAATCTCTTCATAACTACTGAAGTCTCTTATGGATAACGTCGTTCGAAAACATGGTTTTATTCCACTAAAGAATTAATAAAACTTACTTTTAGGTTGGATGATAATTCTAGAAGCATACCTTTAAATCCTTGTAAAATTTGTCTCATAGGTACCAACTGATTCATCATCCTTTTTCTTTAGCACAAGGAACTCCTTCCCCATCTTCATATAAAGAATACGAGGAAATTACTTAGTGAAAAATAATTTTTTGAACTCATCCCAATCCATAGAGTCAATTTCATCTAGTTGCCTCATATTCTTGATAAGATTCCACCATTGATTTACTTCACCTTCCAAACAATAGACATTGAAAATGACTTTTTCATGTTTCGAACACTCGATAACAAAAAAATATCTTTTCAGTGGTGTTGATCCATTGTTTAGAAACTAGTGGATCATAAGACTCGCTGAAAGAAGGTAGACATTGCCTCATGAAGGACTGAATAGAATGTTGTTCCCTCCTTTGTTCATTTCAAAGTCTATCATGATTCATAGCTTGAAAATTGTGTGAGAATAGTGATGATATTTTTCATTCCATATCCCATAATGTTTGGATGATCATGAGGACAATCATTTCATTTTCCATCACACTCAGCATTAACACAATTCCTTCGGGTTCCATCCATTGACTAAAATCAAAAAGAATAACGTAAGAAACAATAATCATGATGGGGAACCACATAATCGTGAAAAAACACTTATAGGATGTCTAAATCATGACACCTTCTTTTTAATCTATAATACCTTAGGTTATACTAGGTCATTCATAGTCATCTTTTATTTAAATCATTCATGATGGTTTGTAAAGAGTTTGTGAATTTCCAAAGCGTATCTCTCAGGACTGTCAAACCAGATGTGCAGCAAGGCCCTTTTATGTACACCAGGTGACGATTGAGTGTATCTCAATGTGCCCTTTTTGTTGTTATTACCCCTAGGTACCTCTTTTCCAGAGTCACGTCCACTTATAGTATCCAGACAGGGATGTAATTTCTTAGAAACCACTTGCACTATACTTTACCAAAATAACAAGACATTTTCCTATACATTGACTCATCCTTAGACTTATCCTTAGACACGTCCTTAGGGATCTCACTAAGGTTTTCTCATCCAAATTTCCAAAGTTTAATTAAACATACACTATGATACCAACTATAACAACCCAGACTTATCATACATAGATATTACATCATTTTTTTATGAATATTCATTACATTACACAAATACACATCTGAGCACCGTAATAGTTTAGTGTCTTCAGAAACTTGGAAACACATACAACTGGTCCATAGGTAAACTAAATTATCTCTCACTATGATCTTCATAAATAACACCCTTCTTAAAAATATCATGTGTAATTCATTTATTCATAACCTGGGGGAAGGAAATAAAATAAAGGGTGAGCTCAGATGCTCAGTAAGAGTAAACAAGTGAGATACATAAACATAACGCGAATAAAAGGGTATGAGAACATGAGCATAACATTTGAAAACCATACCTTGCATATCAAAGATCATAATCTTGATTCATGAATAAATATTGGCAATTCATAAGACATGAATTATAAGAGAATCAAATAACATGAGTCGTGAGAGCATAACATTAGCATAAGATATAGATTTGTGACATACACATAATAGATTTTTTATATAAACATAAGCATAGAAAATCATTTCCATGGTAGTCAAGGCTCACTGTCAAGGTTATCATAGTGAAATGGGTTCACTCCCCAAACTATCATAGTAGTCAAGGTTCACTCCCGAGACCATCATAATGTACAAAGTCTCTTACTGAACTGGGTTTACTCCTCATTCCAGTCATGTCTATCTTATGAGATATAAATCATTACCCAATGCATTATAGGGAGATATGGGTCACACCCGTCTCATAATGAAAACCATATTTATGTGTGCCACAAATCATAAAACATTCATCATATCATAACTCATGAAATGAAATGGGATTCATAAACATTTCATCATATCATAACCTATAGAAAAGAGACAAGTTTCATAATAATTTCATCGCTTTTTTTTCATAGCATAACATATGGAAAAAGAAGTGGGTTTCATAAGAATTTTATAATGGTATAACATGTGGAAGAGAAATGGGTTTCATAAACATCATGTCATCATAAACATAAACCATTTAGAGAAAGAATATGAATATTATCCTTGAATCATATCCCCAGTAAGGCATAGGTAACATCAATAGATGTCATCTTAGATGGAAAATGTTTTTGATTGATCATTTAAAACATTTCTTGAGAAAAAAATATCTTTTCCGCTTTAAAAAACACTTTAAAACATAAAACATTTTGAAAAACATTTTTTTTAGAATAATTTTGAAAATTTATAAAGGAATATTCAAATAAAATAATGTTCATGATGTCTGGAAATTATGTTCATGTTTTACACATTAAAACAGATATTTCTTTCACATTTTTAATAAAATTCAAACAGAATTTGTTTTGAAAACGACATGAATATTCCTTTCAAAACATTTTGTAAAAAGTCAAACATGGGTAAAAATGTATTTAATAAATCATTTTAAGATTTTTAAAAATATTTTTGAAAACATTTTTAGAAAACATAGTTTTGGAAGAAAACGGATTTTCGACCGAAGAGAGAAATAATGTCAGATTTTCTTAGAGACATTTTCTCAATTAGTTTAAGTGTCAAAGAGTGAGAAATGATACTATTACTTGAAAATGTGATGAATAACCATAGGAGAATAAAATTAATGAGTTTCTTGAGAAATGGATCATAAGATTTTATCATCAGAAACATAATCATAAACAATCTCGATAAATAATGAAATTATAACATAAAATCATTACCACTTGGGTAACTTTAAATCATAAGACCCATGAAGGAATAACATAAAATGGAACTTAAAATATCATTAGGATAGATAAATTCATTATATTACATGTCAAATGGGTTGTATATAAACCTCTTGAAAGAATATAGGTGCATAACATAACGTACATCTCAAAGAATGTAAATTGATACAAAAATCTTTTACCTTAAGTCTTGACTTCCTTCATAAACATTCAAACCTCTTGTATAATAAATATAATTTATTATACATCTATTATAGAACCATATTTATATATATAATACCATATATGATTTTTCTTATGACCTTTTATTACCCATTTATTAACAATTCCTTGTTAAAGTTACATTTCGGGTAATAACAGCTTTGTTTTTCGTATATGTTTTGATTTTTTGTTTTTGGGCCTCTTACTTCGATCATGATTTCATCACATAAAAAATTTTAACCATTATATAAATATCATATATATTCATTATATATGTATTTATAGTAATTCATAAAATTTAGTGATAAAAAATGAAATACATCGTTCATAGAGACGGTAGATCATATGTACGCATGAACGTTGTTTCCATTTTCTTGTCGAATTGAAAGAAAAAGATAAATGATATATTATCATTATATAATAATTTTTATGTCATATATATCACATATATTCATTAAACTCATCCTTATAACCTTCCATGTAAAGCGTGAACAACTCACGTCGCTTCGTGAGGCGATAGTTCGCCGTATACACGAGCGATGTTATCGTACTCCCACTAAATGGAGAATATGAAAGTATGTGTGATATAATAATTGAATAAGTATAATAATATCATAAATATCATATATAAACATTTCATCTATCATTATAACCAACCGTGATATGTGGTGATGGAAAAATAAATGACATCGGTTCGCGAAGCGGTAGTCCACCGTACACATGAACGATGATTTTGTAACTCATTTGATGGAAGTGGGGATGGTTGTAGGTCATGCCCTTACATAACAACATCTCAGTATATAGAATATACTGAGGTTATTATATTAACATGATATAATAAGAATCGAAGGAGGTGTGGAAAGAAATAAAACAAAAACATTTTTTGATGAATGTTACCTCTTCTTCAGGTATCCTCCTTAGGTTTGCACCAAAAGCCTTCATTGGTTGGTTTTCTATTCAAATTAAGGCTTCTAGGATGAGAGTAGGGAAGTTGGTAAGTGATTTGTTCAGGGCTTGGCCAAACCAAAAGAGTTTGAAGGTGTGAAGAGGAGATGGGTAACCTTTTATAAATGAGGTGAGTGACACACCTGTAATTTTTTGAAAAGGGAAAATTTCACCCACTTTTTTTCCATGTCACATGGCTCTAATAATGGACCATTCTCAATCCTAGAAGGGATAAGGACAAAATATGGTCATTCAATGGGTTTTGGACAAGTTTTGAGTTATTTTTAACTCTTATCTTTATAGTTTAACCCCCCCCCCCCCAGTAAAACCATTTTTACCTTAACCTCGGTAAATAATTTTTATTATTTTTACTATTCATTTTGGTCAAAAAATAATTTGGCCTTATTAGATACTATAAATTACACTGATCACAAATATGGAATCCATTTTTTTCAAATTTCATTCATAAAAGTAGCAAAATTTAATTTAAAATTAATCTCGCAGACATTACGAGAAAGCGGGTTTTTAAAGAGAAAATGTCAAAAAGTTTACAAAGTTTTTATATAAAAAATTTAAAATGAAATTGATTCCAATAACCTAAATAGGATTATTGGATGTATAATTGAATTAATATTAATTTAAAAACAATTTAAAATATAATTTTACTTTATAAATAAATTAAACGAAAGGGCAGTTTTTAATTAAAATTCAATATTTTTCACTATTTATCAAATTATAAAACTTTTCAGAAAAATCCAAAAAATTCACCCCAAGCGCATGCTGATTTCAAAAATGAAGTTTATTTTATCAAATTCATTTTCTAAAATGACAAAAAAAATGTATTAATGTTCACAAAAAAATAAACAAAAAGCATTTTTTGAGAAAATAATACTTTCGAAACATATAAAGACTTTACTAAAAATTGAGTAATCTTTTTTATCAATATGCTTCTTTTATATAAAACCATTATAATTAATATTTGAAAAGTATTTATTGTTATTCATATCGTTAAGTTTAACAGATAGGTTATAATGATTGCGTTTAAATAACTATATTAATAATATATTGTGGTTTTGTTAAAACTCAATGTCATGTGTAATGTAAGTTAACCCAATGTTGTATGTAGCACAAGATTAACTTGGTATTGCGTGTAACACAAGCTATCAAAGAAATTTAATTTATTCAAAAAAAATCACAAAAAAATCAAGGTGTTATAGGGAGAGAGAGAGAGAGATCTCAATCTTTACGACCAACTAAGGATGATGATTCTTCCCTCAACTCCAAGTGTCAGTGTTGTCCCAATGCCAATAACTAAACATAATCCTCAAAAGATCAATTATAGGTGACTCGTACCTCGCTGATGGCATGTCACGGTCAAGGGGGTGTTGGCTCCAAGATGGTGGAGAACCCATGCCTCGCCTGAGCTCAATGGTGAGGGGTTCCACTTGACAGATAGAATACCCACGCCCCGAGTGGGTATGGGGGGTTTCCAATCCTATCTATATAGGAAATGGGGGACCCATGCTCTAACCTAAGCGTGTCACCAGGGGGGTTTACAACCCTGATGTCACTCTGTTTATCACACTCAAGTCTCAACATCAAACAATCATACTGGAGGGAGCGACCTGATCGTGCCACCTCGCGTTGTTTCTCTGATGTCAAAACAAAGGATGCCATCATGTCTTACATTGAATTCTACTCAAGGACTACTCACGGGTCCAATTATGAGTTCCAAAGAAGGATATACGAGAGGTAGGACATTCTAATAAAATTATATGATGTGTCCTTTGGGACACGCGGTGTGCTCCCAAGGCGAAGTGAAGTTGTGTCCTAAAGATCCATATGGAATGTGAAAAGATCATATGCATAGTGTGTGGCCTAAGGCACATGGTGTGTGGGACCACCCGAGGTTCTAGTCTTGAACTCCTTATACATGGATCAACTAGTCAGGTAGGGTAACACGACGTATAGGGCCACTCGGAGTCCCAGACATGTACTCTTTGTACACACACAATTATTCAGGTAGGGTCACATGGCATGTGGACCCGCCACATGACCATGTGATATTTATCTTGTCCCAAAACCCTAGCCGCTACATAAAATAGACCGCATAGCATGTTTTCTTTTGGAACACGTGTTGTGTAGTCAGGTTTTTCCCATACAGTAAAGTCTTCTTCATGAATCTTCATGCAACCACCAAAACCGCCTTCGATCTCACCCAAAGCTCCATCCATGGCCCTGAAATTGAAGGAAACTCCTCTGGACATCGATTTTCGACCTTCAATGGCCGTAAATTGGGATTTCTATCAATCTATACAAAGCCTGTTGTTCTCATCATGCCTTCATCATCACCTGAGGGTTTGACCCTTCATCTTCCATCTAAAATCAACCACTGATCCTCGTTGCTTTTGAAGATCATCATCTTTGTTTTCAATTTGACAAACCAACACAAATTTGGGGTTTGATCGCGTCTCGAACTGGATTGATTGATGAATCATCGTCCTACTATAGGGTAATGAAGAACACATGAAGAACGATGAGAGAAAAGCACAATAAATAAGGTCGGTTCATCTATGGTCATTACAAACCTAACCATCGATAGTAATCACAGAAAAAAAATAAAGCATATGAAAATTCCCAGCACAACGAACCAATTCCAAGGTCAAAGAAAATGATTAAATTAACATGGTCATGCTAGGAACGGGAATCAAAGGCAAGAATCCAAAGTAAATAAATAATCCATGCTCAAAATCTCAAATAACGGGGAAAGAATTTACAGATAACAAATCCATACATCATCGTTGGATCGATCACTGATGAAGAATAGTTATAGGTTGATGCTGATGATGAGATCTATTGAATCGGATTGTTGATTGTGTGGTCTATTGGTTCTAATCCATGAAATCCACCCATGATGGCCTTCCTCTAATCTTATAGGGTTATGTGACTAACCCTAGAGATTTTCTTTAAAGGGAGTTAAATAAAGTGGTCACTGGGTTTAGACGTTTAATTAGAAAAATAAATTAATAAATTTATATAATTTATTTATTTTATCCAGTAATCGCTAGCGACTGCACATCGCCTTGGGGTCTGATGTGATTGAGACTTATGGCACATTTAGAGTAAAAATCATGTTTTGAATCCAACAGTGGTCCTGGTTTCCCCATTTGAGACTTTTTTCAAGACAAATTCCATTGTTCCTGAAAAGACACATTCACATTGTTTAATATATTCAATATTTTTAATATATCAATTTTGGGGTCCCGCGACAGCTGTAACACCGCTCCAACTCCGAAGAAAAATCCAGGTTAATATATAGAAATATCTAAAGGGTCCATACATGAAAAAGCGGATTTGTTACACTTATGGTTTTAGTGAAGTTATATGGTTGACTCAAATACTTGCGGTGAAGCCTTACGATGAAGACTTTTGCTCGGGACTTTTTCATTTTTCCAGTTCCATCTCAAAAATTCAAATTTATTCAAATGACTTCAAAATATCTTTCAATGACTCCAAGGCTTCTCCAAACTTCTCAATACCTCATCTGATTCTCGCTCAAATTTACCCAAGAGATGAAGGTAGAACGGTCCTTGTAGTTTAGCTTGGGTTATCGAATCCTCAGAGACCTAAGAAGAAACCTATAGACACGTACGTTCTATGGACTGTTTTTGGCTATGAAGTGGCCCACTTGGGTTGATTTTATATGGTTTTAAAGGAACTCTAAGCGACTTAAGTGAATTCAATTTAAAAGAATGAGTTGATCCTAGGTTATCACTCGGGGTGGATTGGACGTATTTCCTTTTTAATGATTTCAATTTCTTATATTTGAGATGGGTTCATTTAAAAAGATAAAACAACATCATCACTTACTGGTTTAATGCATACACCCTTTAATAATAATCACCTATACACTTGAAGGATCAAAGTTTTGATCACTTCAAGGTAAAGGTTCGTATTAGTACATTAAGTGTGTGGCCTTAAATTCAACAAGGACGATGGAGTTTAAAAATCATCAAATAAAAATCTCAATTAAAGAAGTGATTATACATTAATGGGGTGATAAAAAAAATCCAATCCAGCCCCTTGCTACTCCCTTGGATCAACCCATAAGTGGGTTAGCCCTCCATTGATCCCATGGTTTCAATGGAAGTGGAAAGTAGACTCATTAGGGAGGAAATGGAGAAGTAAAGAAAACACAATAAAATAACGATCACTCCACCGTTGTGTGATAATCTCACAAGATTTGGTATGAACAAGTTCACACCTTGAAACAACAGTATAAAAGTGATAAGGATAAGAATAGAATAATAAGAGAAGAAGAACTTTTATTAATAAACAAGGATGAATTAATACAACTTACATGTGGAAGACAAATTTGAGACAACAAAACCGCAGCATAACATTACAATGAAATAAAGCTCAAAGATCCTCAAATCCTCCAACACCACTGCCTTAAATAGGAATTTTTGAGCGCTTGGGTCGAGCCTCCAACAGTCCAAGTCTTCTCAATTAATTTTGGTAGGCCATAGGTGGGTGGAAAGTAAGGGAGAGTTGATTTTTCCACCCTTGACCCGAGGTGGCATCCATTTTTCCTTCACCTAACTGACGTGCTTGGAAGACCTTCTAGATGGCCGAATCAGAGTGGGTCATAGAAGAAGAAAATGGATCTACGGATGTCTTCTAACCGCCTGTAAAATTTGGGCCCATTTGGATTTGTATATTCTGGGATATGATTAGATTAGTGGGCTGTTTTTCTGGGCCGCAGAATCTGGACCAGAATTTTATCTCTAACTTGGGCCGCCTAAATGACCACCATGGATGCCGAATTAGCATTTTCTCCTGAAGATTGATTTGTTCCTATACATGTCTTCTAGCATCCCACGAAATTTGGGATTAATTGGGCCTGTATGTTGGTCCCCAAAGTCTCATCAGTGGGCTGGTGTCCAATCTGGGTTCTCCAGAATTGCTTCCTTTCATTGCCAAATATATCCATCATCCTCCATGAATTCTCCATTGATCCCTGAATCAAACATGTTCATATTTAAGTGTAGATAAATTTCCAAAAATATCAAATTAAAATATGTATAATTAGATTCCTTACAATCAGATGAATCATTGGGTACTTTAAATGATGTTCAAAAATGTACCACATAATAGTGCATTTTAAGAAGGTATTGCAATCATAATGTGAAGTGATGTTCGAAGTGTAAAATGCACTAAAATGGTGTTTTTGAATAATAAAGAACATGATTATTATATATATTACCAATTAATATTAGCCTCATTTACTGGCTAATCACACCCCCCAACTTGAGTTTTGCTAGTCCCGAGCAAAATATATCTCAACAATATGAAATTCGAATTCCCTTTTTCAAAAATATTTTAATACACAATGATCACCAAAAAACCTTATACCAAACAATCATGAAACCCATCAAAATATTTTAATACAAGATAGTTTCATAATCAGATCTCAATCCCAAACTCATTCATTTGTTCAAATTCATTGTCATATTTCATCCAATATCAATTAAGTATGAGGATGTGTTGTGTATCACAATAGACATGGGGGTTCATCTTTATTCAAGGGGAAAATTATGGAAGCGCTAGGTGGAATCACATTTCAATATTAAGATGAGTATTCAAGTTTATATATATATATATATATATATATATATATATATATATATTTTGTTTTTTTGTTTTTTTGCAATTTTGTCATGGTAATTGAAATTGCACTCAAAAGAGTCAACTCCTGTAGCGAGACTTTGTCGACGACTCCCAGGCTCAAAGACCTTAGGGCACCAAGTGAATACCACATACTCGGGCATCATCTCGAGTTAACTCAGTCAAAAACAAATTCAAATTACCAAAAATAGAGATAAAATTACTAACTCTGGTCCAGACAACTATGGAGTCACGATCCCCAAGTGCCGAAAGCCACGCATTAGGTCATTTCATTGCTCTACGCGCAATTTTTTTTGAATACTCATATTAAACTAAAATGATCACCAAACCTATGTTATTTATTTAGGGGACCCCATGAACTCAAACTAATGCCCCACTATCCAAAGGACGTGTATTGTGATCTTTTTTTATTTGGATGAAAATATAAACAATGAAATATCACATTGGACAGCCACACTTTCCAAAATCTATGCTCATGAAATTATACAAGGATTAAAATCAGAATCAGGGCATGCTAAATTATTTGATATTCAGTTTCAAAATTTTCAATGTGTATTACCATGTTCAAAGTTAAAGGAATTTTTCCTTCCATTTACACAAAAAAAATTTCAAATCATTCATTTTTTTTACACGAAATCATTTTTTATTTTATCTCCCCCCCCCCCAACTTAAAATAACATTGTCCCCGGTGTTTAAAGAAAAGAACATTTAGAAGGGGGTAGAGGAATAAAAGGGAAGTTCAATAAGGAAATTGAAATATTAGGATCATGGAATGAAGTCACCTGGTGGTTGAAGTTTCAAGTTCTTGTTGCTCCAATTTAGTCCTTTGATATCCATGTCGCTTGCAGAGTTCCCTAGTGGAAAAAGGAAAACAAACAAACAAAACAAAAGAGTATATATATATATATATAAGTAAAATATAAGTATATATATAAAATAAAATAAACTGATGATACATTGTCTTCTTTTTAAATTTCTGGGTAAGGTATTACTCAAGGATCACACCACGTGACACGGATGAATATGGTGCTCCCCTTTCGTACCCATCCATATTCATAATAGAAGAATAGGTCAAAAGTTTATTTTTTATTATTATTTTTATTATTATTTTTTATTATTATTTTTAAATATCAAAATGATTAATTAATCATATTTGAAAAATAAATATGATTCAAAAAGATTAGAAACATGAAAACCACGGGTTGCCTCCCGTGCAGCGCTTTGTTTAACGTCATTAGCTCGACTTGAACCCCACGACTTACCCAATACCAACTTTCAACATTTTAAGGACCACATGGTTCACCACTTCTACTAGGTTGAGATCTATTCTATTTTTAGAATTTGTTTCATGCACAAACCTATGTTCTAAAATGAGTGGTAAAATCAAAGGAATATCAGAAATGGTTGATCTAGTTTCCTCTGTAGTCTTTCCTAAGACATCAATGATCATTACAACTTTTTTGGTTTCAAGAGAAGAATGAATTCCAATTGAAAGGTCATGATTATACCTTATGAAGGGATTCTTTAGCGGGGAGGGAAGGACAATAATTTTGATATTGGGTTGGATAGGACATTTATACACAAGTTGATATTTTGAATCCAACTTAATTTCATTTTCCAAATTTCTCAACAAAATCGGTTCCTTTTGAATAGAATATTCAACCACCAAATTGGAAAGATCAGTGTTAGGAATGGGTATGGACTCAATTTTTGTGATTTCTCCCAATGGTTCAGTAATTTTTTGTTCTGAAGAATCAATGGAGTGATATTCCGGACACTCAATCCATGATGTCAAATTCTCCTCTTGTGAATACATGAAATCAATTTCTTCCTGATTTAAAGACCCTTCAACAATTTATTGATTCACTTCCCCTACCCCAAATCCAAAGGTTGGTTCTTTAATAAATTCACGAGAGGTTTGTGGGAAACTAGACACTTCACATATGGTTATGGAAGGGACAGTTTGTGTGGGATGGGTTCCTCACAATTTTTAATGTTTTCTAGTTCTAACCTCAACGATGAAACCTCAAAATTCATTATCTCCATTTGTTGACACAATTTTTCAAGTAATGGTTGTGGATCATGATGGGTAAGGGGTTGAGAAATATGGTCTATTTCAGGTGGATAATTAAGTTGTTGGAATTGCATAGGAGGGTGTTCATATTGGCTTTGTGGTCATTGAAACTCATTATATGTTGGGATGTTTTGTGGATCATAGGAGTAAAAACATTGTGTTTCATTAGGTTGTTGATGATCCCACATGTAGAAATTAGGATGGTCATTGTACATCACACATGGGGTTGGGTGATCAAAGTAGGGATAGGTTTCCCATGTTTGGGCTTGTTCAAAATTGATTTCCATAAGAGTGAGGGGTGAGAACAGAGAAGAGGGATGAAAAAAAATGATGATAGTGTCTAAGATAACTTACTTAGGTCCCCGGCAACGGCGCCAAAATTTGATTCTCGCTCAAATTTACCCAAGAGATGAAGGTGGAATGGTCCTTGTAGTTTAGCTTGGGTTATCGAATCCTCGGAGACCTAAGAAGAAACCTATAGACACGTACATTCTATGGACTATTTTTTGCTATGAAGTAGCCAACTTTGGTTGATTTTATATGGTTTTAAAGGAACTCTAAGAGACTTAAGTGAATTCAATTTAAAAGAATGAGTTGATCCTAGGTTATCGATCGGGGTGGATTGGACGTATTTCCTTTTTAATGATTTCAATTTCTTATATTTGAGATGGGTTCATTTAAAGAGATAAAACAACATCATCACTTACTGGTTTAATGCCTACACCCTTTAATACTAATCACCTATACACTTGAAGGATCAAAGTTTTGAGTACTTCAAGGTAAAGGTTCATATTAGTACATGAAGTGTGTGGCCTTAAATTCAACAAGGACGATGGAGTTTAAAAATCATCAAATAAAAATCTCAATTAAAGAAGTGATTATACATTAATGGGGTGATAAATAACATCCAATCCAGTCTCTTGCTACTCCCTTGGATCAACCCATAAGTGGGTTAGCCCTCCATTGATCCCATGGTTTCAATGGAAGCGGAAAGTAGACTCATGAGGGAGGAAATGGAGAAGTAAAGAAAACACAATAAAATAACGATCACTCCACCGTTGTGTGATAATCTCACAAGATTTGGTATGAACAAGTTCACACATTGAAACCACAGTATCAAAGTGATAAGGATAAGAACAGAATAATAAGAGAAGAAGAACTTTTATTAATAAACAAGGATGAATTAATACAACTTACATGTGGAAGACAAATTTGAGACAACAAAACCACAGCATAACATTACAATGAAAGAAAGCTCAAAGATCCTCAAATCCTCCAACACCACTGCCTTAAATAGGCATTTTTGAGCCCTTGGGTCGAGCCTCCAACAGTCCAAGTCTTCTCAATTAATTGTGGTAGGCCATAGGTGGGTGGAAAGTAAGGGAGAGTTGATTTTTCCACCCTTGACCCGAGGTGGCATCCAGTTTTCCTTCACCGAACAGACGTGCTTGGAAGACCTTCTAGATGGCCGAATCAGAGTGGGCCATAGAAGAAGAAAATGGATCTACGGATGTCTTCTAACCTCCTGTAAAATTTGGGCCCATTTAGATTTGTATATTCTGAGATATGATTATATTAGTGGGCTGTTTTTCTGGGCCGCAGAATATGGACCATAATTTTATCTCTAACTTGGGCCGCCTAAATAACCACCATGGATGCCGAATTAGCATTTTCTCCTGAAGATTGATTTGTTACTATACATGTCTTCTAGCATCCCACGAAATTTGGGATTAATTGGGCCTGTATGTTGGGCCCCAAAGTCTCATCAGTGGGCTGGTGTCCAATCTGCCTTCTCCAGAATTGCTTCCTTTCATTGCCAAATATCTCCATCATCCTCCATGAATTCTCCATTGATCCCTGAATCAAACATGTTCATATTTAAGTGTAGATAAATTTCCAAAAATATCAAATTAAAATATGTATAATTAGATTCCTTACAATCAGATGAATCATTGGGTACTTTAAATGATGTTCAAAAATGTACCACATAATAGTGCATTTTAAGAAGGTATTACAATCATAATGTGAAGTGATGTTCGAAGTGTAAAATGCACTAAAATGGTGTTTTTGAATAATAAAGAACATGATTATTATATATATTACCAATTAATATTAGCCTCATTTAGTGGCTAATCACACCCCCCAACTTGAGTTTTTCTAGTCCCGAGCAAAATATATCTCAACAATATGAAATTCGAATTCCCTTTTTCAAAAATATTTTAATACACAATGATCACCAAAAAACCTTATACCAAACAATCATGAAACCCATCAAAATATTTTAATACAAGATAGTTTCATAAGCAGATCTCAATCCCAAACTCATTCATTTGTTCAAATTCATTGTCATGTTTCATCCAATATCAATTAAGTATGAGGATGTGTTGTGTATCACAATAGACATGGGGGTTCATCTTTATTCAAGGGGAAAATTACGGAAGCGCTAGGTGGAATCACATTTCAATATTAAGATGAGTATTCAAGTTTATATATATATATATATATATATATATATTGTTTTTTTGTTTTTTTGCAATTTTGTCATGGTAATTGAAATTGCACTCAAAAGAGTCAACTCCTGTAGCGAGACTTTGTCGATGACTCCCAGGCTCAAAGACCTTAGGGCACCAAGTGAATACCACATACTCGGGCATCATCTCGAGTTAACTCAGTCAAAAACAAATTCAAATTACCAAAAATAGAGATAAAATTACTAACTCTGGGCGAGACAACTATGGAGTCACGATCCCCAAGTGCCGAAAGCCACGCATTAGGTCATTTCATTGCTCTACGCGCAATTTTTTTTGAATACTCATATTAAACTAAAATGATCACCAAACCTATGTTATTTATTTATGGGACCCCATGAACTCAAACTAATGCCCCACTATCCAAAGGACGTGTATTGTGATCTTTTTTTATTTGGATGAAAATATAAACAATGAAATATCACATTGGACAGCCACACTTTCCAAAATCTATGCTCATGAAATTATACAAGGATTAAAATCAGAATCAGGGCATGCTAAATTATTTGATATTCAGTTTCAAAATTTTCAATGTGTATTACCATGTTCAAAGTTAAAGGAATTTTTCCTTCCATTTACACAAAAAAAATTTCAAATCATTCATTTTTTTTACACGAAATCATTTTTTATTTTATCTCCCCCCCCCCCAACTTAAAATAACATTGTCCCCAGTGTTTAAAGAAAAGAACATTTAGAAGGGGGTAGAGGAATAAAAGGGAAGTTCAATAAGGAAATTGAAATATTAGGATCATGGAATGAAGTCACCTGGTGGTTGAAGTTTGAAGTGCTTGTTGCTCCAATTTAGTCCTTTGATATCCATGTCGCTTGCAGAGTTCCCTAGTGGAAAAAGGAAAACAAACAAACAAAACAAAAGAGTATATATATATATATATATAAGTAAAATATAAGTATATATATAAAATAAAATAAACTGATGATACATTGTCTTCTTTTTAAATTTCTGGGTAAGGTATTACTCAAGGATCACACCACGTGACACGGATGAATATGGTGCTCCCCTTTCGTACTCATCCATATTCATAATAGAAGAACAGGTCAAAAGTTTATTTTTTATTATTATTTTTATTATTATTTTTTATTATTATTTTTAAAAATCAAAATGATTAATTAATCATATTTGAAAAATAAATATGATTCAGAAAGATTAGAAACATGAAAACCACGGGTTGCCTCCCGTGCAGCGCTTTGTTTAACGTCATTAGCTCGACTTGAACCCCACGACTTACCCAATACCAACTTTCAACATTTTAAGGACCACATGGTTCACCACTTCTACTAGGTTGAGATCTATTCTATTTTTAGAATTTGTTTCATGCACAAACCTATGTTCTAAAATGAGTGGTAAAATCAAAGGAATATCAGAAATGGTTGATCTAGTTTCCTCTGTAGTCTTTCCTAAGACATCAATGATCATTACAACTTTTTTGGTTTCAAGAGAAGAATGAATTCCAATTGAAAGGTCATGATTATACCTTATGAAGGGATTCTTTAGCGGGGAGGGAAGGACAATAATTTTGATATTGGGTTGGATAGGACATTTATACACAAGTTGATATTTTGAATCCAACTTAGTTTCATTTTCCAAATTTCTCAACAAAATCGGTTCCTTTTGAATAGAATATTCAACCACCAAATTGGAAAGATCAGTGTTAGGAATGGGTATGGACTCAATTTTTGTGATTTCTCCCAATGGTTCAGTAATTTTTTGTTCTGAAGAATCAATGGAGTGATATTCCGGACACTCAATCCATGATGTCAAATTCTCCTCTTGTGAATACATGAAATCAATTTCTTCCTGATTTAAAGACCCTTCAACAATTTCTTGATTCACTTCTCCTACCCCAAATCCAAAGGTTGGTTCTTTAATAAATTCATGAGAGGTTTGTGGGAAACTAGACACTTCACATAAGGTTATGGAAGGGACAGTTTGTGTGGGATGGGTTCCTCACAATTTTTAATGTTTTCTAGTTCTAACCTCAATGATGAAACCTCAAAATTCATTATCTCCATTTGTTGACACAATTTTTCAAGTAATGGTTGTGGATCATGATGGGTAAGGGGTTGAGAAATATGGTCTATTTCAGGTGGATAATTAAGTTGTTGGAATTGCATAGGAGGGTGTTCATGTTTGCTTTGTGGTCATTGAAACTCATTATATGTTGGGATGTTTTGTGGATCATAGGCGTAAAAACATTGTGTTTCATTAGGTTGTTGATGATCCCACATGTAGAAATTAGGATGGTCATTGTACATCACACATGGGGTTGGGTGATCAAAGTAGGGATAGGTTTCCCATGTTTGGGCTTGTTCAAAATTGATTTCCATAAGAGTGAGGGGTGAGAACAGAGAAGAGGGATGAAAAAAAAGGATGATAGTGTCTAAGATAACTTACTTAGGTCCCCGGCAACGGCGCCAAAATTTGATTCTCGCTCAAATTTACCCAAGAGATGAAGGTGGAACGGTCCTTGTAGTTTAGCTTGGGTTATCGAATCCTCGGAGACCTAAGAAGAAACCTATAGACACGTACATTCTATGGACTATTTTTGGCTATGAAGTAGCCAACTTTGGTTGATTTTATATGGTTTTAAAGGAACTCTAAGCGACTTAAGTGAATTCAATTTAAAAGAATGAGTTGATCCTAGGTTATCGCTCGGGGTGGATTGGACGTATTTCCTTTTTAATGATTTCAATTTCTTATATTTGAGATGGGTTCATTTAAAGAGATAAAACAACATCATCACTTATTGGTTTAATGCCTACACCCTTTAATACTAATCACCTATACACTTGAAGGATCAAAGTTTTGAGTACTTCAAGGTAAAGGTTCATATTAGTACATGAAGTGTGTGGCCTTAAATTCAACAAGGACGATGGAGTTTAAAAATCATCAAATAAAAATCTCAATTAAAGAAGTGATTATACATTAATGGGGTGATAAATAACATCCAATCTAGTCTCTTGCTACTCCCTTGGATCAACCCATAAGTGGGTTAGCCCTCCATTGATCCCATGGTTTCAATGGAAGCGGAAAGTAGACTCGTGAGGGAGGAAATTGAGAAGTAAAGAAAACACAATAAAATAACGATCACTCCACCGTTGTGTGATAATCTCACAAGATTTGGTATGAACAAGTTCACACATTGAAACAACAGTATTAAAGTGATAAGGATAAGAACAGAATAATAAGAGAAGAAGAACTTTTATTAATAAACAAGGATGAATTAATACAACTTACATGTGAAAGACAAATTTGAGACAACAAAACCACAGCATAACATTACAATGAAAGAAAGCTCAAAGATCCTCAAATCCTCCAACACCACTGCCTTAAATAGGCATTTTTGAGCCCTTGGGTCGAGCCTCCAACAGTCCAAGTCTTCTCAATTAATTGTGGTAGGCCATAGGTGGGTGGAAAGTAATGGAGAGTTGATTTTTCCACCCTTGACCCGAGGTGGCATCCAGTTTTCCTTCACCGAACAGACGTGCTTGGAAGACCTTCTAGATGGCCGAATCAGAGTGGGCCATAGAAGAAGAAAATGGATCTACGGATGTCTTCTAACCGCCTGTAAAATTTGGACCCATTTGGATTTGTATATTCTAAGATATGATTAGATTAGTGGGCTGTTTTTCTGGGCCGCAGAATCTGGACCAGAATTTTATCTCTAACTTGGGCCGCCTAAATGACCACCATGGATGCCGAATTAGCATTTTCTCCTGAAGATTGATTTGTTCCTATACATTTCTTCTAGCATCCCACGAAATTTGGGATTAATTGGGCCTGTATGTTGCGCCCCAAAGTCTCATCAGTGGGCTGGTGTCCAATCTGCCTTCTCCAGAATTGCTTCCTTTCATTGCCAAATATATCCATCATCCTTCATGAATTCTCCATTGATCCCTGAATCAAACATGTTCATATTTAAGTGTAGATAAATTTCCAAAAATATCAAATTAAAATATGTATAATTAGATTCCTTACAATCAGATGAATCATTGGGTACTTTAAATGATGTTCAAAAATGTACCACATAATAGTGCATTTTAAGAAGGTATTACAATCATAATGTGAAGTGATGTTCGAAGTGTAAAATGCACTAAAATGGTGTTTTTGAATAATAAAGAACATGATTATTATATATATTACCAATTAATATTAGCCTCATTTAGTGGCTAATCACACCCCCCAACTTGAGTTTTGCTAGTCCCGAGCAAAATATATCTCAACAATATGAAATTCGAATTCCCTTTTTCAAAAATATTTTAATACACAATGATCACCAAAAAACCTTATACCAAACAATCATGAAACCTATCAAAATATTTTAATACAAGATAGTTTCATAAGCAGATCTCAATCCCAAACTCATTCATTTGTTCAAATTCATTGTCATATTTCATCCAATATCAATTAAGTATGAGGATGTGTTGTGTATCACAATAGACATGGGGGTTCATCTTTATTCAAGGGGAAAATTACGGAAGCGCTAGGTGGAATCACATTTCAATATTAAGATGAGTATTCAAGTTTATATATATATATATATATATATATATATATATATTGCAATTTTGTCATGGTAATTGAAATTGCACTCAAAAGAGTCAACTCCTGTAGCGAGACTTTGTCGATGACTCCCAGGCTCAAAGACCTTAGGGCACCAAGTGAATACCACATACTCGGGCATCATCTCGTGTTAACTCAGTCAAAAACAAATTCAAATTACCAAAAATAGAGATAAAATTACTAACTCTGGACCAGACAACTATGGAGTCACGATCCCCAAATAATATTAGCCTCATTTAGTGGCTAATCATCATCCAAGGATGATCTTCATGAATTTCAGCCTTTAAAATACTGAACACTTCATGGATGGTTTCTCCAACTCCAACTATCTTCTCCACGAACTTTGAACTTGATTTAAACACTTATTAAATACAGTTGAGGACAGTTACAATCAAGGAAAAGGAAGAGAGAACTAAGCTTGTGTTGTACTGAGAAAGTATGATGGGTTTCAAAGAAAAAAAGGAGTTCTTAAAGCCAAGGATTAGTTTCTTTGAAGCTATATGGTTGGCTCAAAGACTTACAGTGAAGTCTTGCGATGAAGATTTATGCTCGAGACTACCATTTTTCTAATTCTAGCTCAAAAATTCAAATTTATTCAAATGACTTCAAAATGAATTTCAATAACTCTGGGGCTTCTCCAAACTTCTCAATACCTCATACAAGGATATTCTTCATAGATTTCGGGCTTTAAAATACTCAGCACTCTATGGATGGTTTTACCAACTCCAGATAGCTTCTCCACAAACATTAAACTTGATATAAACACTTTTTAAATACAGTTGTATTATTTTTCTGTTCAAATTCGAGTCGTTCAACTTTAGAAGTGATTATTGAAGACAATGCTTCTCTACCCTTGTAGCGCTTGTCTTATCCATACAAACCAACTCTTCAATCGTCAGATATATGGGTCCAAGGAATTTTCCCAGCCATTTATTCCAAAGATCGTAGATCTTCTCCTTTTCCATGCAAACACAAAGGAAGCAACTTCATCTTCTTGCATGGGCGAATACTCACTTCTTCACTGAGGCCTCATCATTGACTTGAACTTTAATCATTGAGTTAATCTTTGACAACAAATATAGCAAACACAACCTCTAACAACAATTTTGATTGGTGGTGATGGGGGGTGGATCATATCATGTTCCACATCTACCTCAACAACATTCTAGGTTTAGGCACTCAAGGATAATCACACCTAGAATGTTTTCTCATTTCCTTCGAGTAAGCGGATAGATGGTTGTAAATTGGATTCAAATTATTTATGCCAATGCATATGGTTCCCTCAATTGATTGAAAAACTATCTTGTTGTTAAGGGATATACTTAGACATATGATATTAGTTTTTAACACATTCTCTTCAACGGTCAAAATAGACTCAATGTGACCTTATGTTTGTAAATATATCTCATCACTGGCTCTTACATCAGATATATATCAAAATTAATTGTTTATAGAGTTTTCCGAATAAAGAAATTTATACGAAGCAACCGTGTAGGTTCATTGCTCATGTGAAACAATTGAGGTTTTTCATTTTCAATGATCTTTATATGGGCTCTAGGAATCTTTATGAGCCTAGTTTGACTAGTTTTATATCACAGTGATTGACTTTGGGTTTTCTTAAAGAATCCATCGATGTTTCATCTTCAATCGCATGTTAGAAGTATTCTACTAGTTGTTTCTGTGAATATGACATTGTGATTATTGGGAGTAACTATATTGGAATTAATTAGTTTAAGTCATTCCTCCATCATCACTTACATACAAAAGACTTAGAAGGAAATATGTTTTGGATTTTCTAAAAGTGATAAAGATGTCTCATGTAAATGCTATTGAAACCTATCCCAAGTCAAGTGAGAGGTCACTTCATGCTCAAAGTTAAACATTCCCCTCACCAGAAAAAGTATCGTAGGCAAGCCAGGAAAGCTAAATTATTTTACCATGATTATGCGTGTGGGTGAGTAAAGTGAATTCATTCGAGAAGCATCTAATGAGCCTCCACTAGGATGCAACACAATAGACTACCATTAAGACATTTGATGATGTTGATTGTTTTAGGTTTTTATCTCATGACATCCACATTTGAATATAGTGTTTTTGTTTGAAGTAATTTGATCTTTTGTAAAGCCAAGGAGTAAACTATTATAGCTCATTCAATCATTAAGTCAAACTATTAAATCATGATTTATGTGGCAATAGACATCTTATGGGAACAATGTGTTATATAAGAGATTAATTACCTAATTGATAAGTCTACTCATATTTGGTGTGATAATCATGTGGTCATTAAGAAAGAGATCAACACATTTTTTCATGAGAAGACAAAACACATTGAGTTTGATTCTCACTTTGATAGGAAGAGCTATGAGAATAATTGATGCAATCATAGACTGCGTGTTTGATCCAAAATAGGAGAATGTTACAACCAAAGGATCGGTTTGTGTTTGATCTGTTGTCAACTACAGGTTGTTCATTAGTAACCCATCATGAGAAGATAAATGGAGAAGATGAAGATCGTGGCATACATGGTGAAGAGAGGAGAACATGGCAAGGTAATATCGAGAGGTGAAGAAGAAAATACATGGATCATGCTTGATGAAAAAAGGTCTCGGTAAGACATAGGCCAAGAAGAGGATAAACAGAAGTATGGCATTAACACGTAGAGATTTAGGAGAGCTTGGTCGCCATAGTAACTATGGAGTCTAGAAAAGAAAAGGTGAAGTCCTGGAGAAGTTGAAGATGGATTGGAGAATGAAGATTCATTATCTGGATTGGAGGGAGGATTTGAATGATTGCAACTCTTCATTATGGCTTATTTAGACTTTGGGAAATGTATGTGAGTAACTGGAGAAAGATAGGTGTTGATTTCGTGAAGAGGGGAAAACTACTTTGTGGTTGTAGGCATTTTACATGGCATGGTTGTGGAAGAATATTAATGCAAGAAAAAAGGAAACTATTGGACGTCGCATGGAGGAACTACGCCATAGTTGACAAAAGCATGCCAGGGTCTCCAACCCAACATCATGGTTCAAGGAGTTTGTTGGGCCCAAAAGGGGCTTAGATACCCTAAGATGAATAATTTTCAAAGTTATTCATACTCCAGTGGATCTTGACCTCTTAATTAGAAGGGTCATTTTTTTGCTCTTTAGTGTTTGTGTTGATCCAATTACTTGGTCGGCCATTATATATCAATTTGTCTTTTGATTACCTTTACCAACTTTATTCAATGATAATGCTCGGCCATTATATATCAATTTGTCTTTTGATTACCTTTACCAACTTTATTCAATGATAATGCGCATGAAGCAAAGCAAACACAATGACACGTAGTTTTTAGTTGGTTCATCACAACGGGCTAATCCAATAAGCATGCTACCAACATTGTGATGGTGTACCAAAATCACTAAGTTCATTGTTTGTTGTTGCTTTAGGCTAGGTTACTCATGCCTAAGCTCACTGTCTTACAGTGGTTTGGGGTAGATGCACCATCTCCCTAGTATCATCTCTCTCCTTTACACAGCTTCTATATCACCCTTCAGAGAGTTTGAAACAACCTTTATGCAGCTTCAGTAGATTAGATCTCACCTTTACACAGACCGAAACACAATTTTATGCAGCTCCCTGCAAATGCCTTTACGTGGCGAGGTGGATCGACAATGACCTTGACCTTTACGCAGGTTTTACTTACCCTTACGTAGATAGTATAATTCCTGCCATTACCCTTATGCATACTTCACCCAATCCTTACGGAAATATCCTTAGAAAAACCTTTACGCAAGTCTCAAATCACCCTTATATAGCCTTCATCCACTTGCCTTTATGTGAGCAGTGTATTTTCAAGTGAAACATCGCGGTGAGATATTCATGATCGTTTCCAGTTGAGTGAGCTCCTGTAATGTGATGATGAGATCATGAGAGGTTCCTAGTTTTGAGTGTCAACGTCAGGTTCATGCATGCGGAAACTCTCAATCAAGAGGCTGTATCACTCCCGAATCCCACATGGGATTGCCGTTTGGATGGGCACCGCTTAATAATACCCTGCGTCCCTCAACCGTTCAATCAAGTTAGACTAGAATCGATGCTCACCTGCTGCCTACCTTCACACGCACCTGTGCCTCCACACCTACCCATGTCTGTCACTCAATCGGCTATGTGGTGCCTTTGAGCTTAGCCAGGTGCTGGCTTTGAGTGGGATGGCCCCATTTTTCGATGAAGCCTCATCTCCATACCCAGCCGAAACCAGCTTCTTCAAAAAGGCCTTCAGCATGTATAAATATTAAGGCAGAACCAAAACCACAACTTCTTCAAATATATATATGTGCAATTCCTTTAATAGCACAACCATAGCTTCAAGCTAATCTTCAACAACAAATCCAATCTTTGTAAAGTCAACAAATCCACTAAGAACTCTTAGGGGTTCAGCAGAGTTTTCGAGAAGTTCGTCTGACAGAACTTTTGTACACCACAGGATGACTAATCAACATCATGGTTGTGGTCGGGGTCTGGAAAAAACAAGGGTGCTTGTGGTTTCAGGTGGAATACTGAATATTTCATTTTGAGTTGCTAAGGGAGGTTCCAGGATCAAACTACGTCATAATCAATAACAAGGTTCTGACAGATAACTGAAAAACGGGGAGATAAAAGAAGCCATGTCATAGTGGTTGGCACAGTGAAGATTTGTATTTGATGATGTTCTTCACTGAAATGAGAAGCGATAGGAATTTTGACCGTGATTCGAGATCGTTTTGAAGAAAAAGAAGACAGTATTTAAATTTTGTATCTTTCATCTATAAATAAAAAGATTCTGCAATTTTTTTATTATATTTCTTCTATGCTCTCCATTTTGAATATGGAAAATGGAGACTCCGGGGGGACGTTGCTCCCTCCAGATCCAAGCGACCATTGACTGACAAACAAATGAAACAGACGAGATACAAGTTAACACTGCTGTGAAAAACATGAACACAAATCCCTAAAACACGTCATTTGAATCAAAAGCTGCTCCTCAAATTTTCAGGGTGGGCCTGAGCGCTAACAAAGCTAAGGTAGTTGGCACCACCACTGAACCCTAAAAATTACATTGACTGACAAAAAAAGATCCTTATTAACTGAATTGATTTATATATATAGATATATGTTACAAAACCTGTCAAGGGCTGCTTATGTACCTGAAAGTAGGAGCCATCACCTGGAACTAAAGAGGCCATGGAAACACCCATTAGGATGAGCCACTCACCGAACTCCCCGGAAAGAATGTCACGCGGTTACAACATTTCAACCTGGCAAGAGCTTCTCGTGGCTTCCCGAGCCGGAGCTCAACATAAACCGCCATCAGAATTGCTTCTGAATGATTCGGGATCACCGATAATGCTTGCATAGTGAAACGGTAAGCCTGCTCAAGGTCACCTTCCACCGCAGACAATGCTGCCAGGTTCACACAAAGTGCCACCCGAGCCTCTTCTGCCCTGAGAAGTTGAGATTCAGGAAGGGGAAGGCCCTTTCCAGAACCATCCGGATCATCCATTTCCGCAGTCTTCGTAAATCTCCATGCCTCCCACTCCTGCTCGCTGAATGGTAACTGGACTGTGAATCCCACGGATAAGTACACCGACAAATGATCAGAAGCTTCTTTCAACCGTTTAAGCAGACAGAGAGCCTCAGCTGCATACACATGCCCGAGAAAGAGATAAATTCCAGACCATTTCGAAAGCTCGAGAAGGGACTTTGCTGCGGACAAGGCTTTCAGGGGGTTTCCAAGCTCCAGCTCGACATACGCAAGGTTGGCCAGGACGGCTTGTTTCAGCACACGGCTCTCTCTTCTGCATCCATCTTCGTAATCAGAAACAGAGCTTTGCAGGGTGGAAGTCAAACCAAACATCCCCTTCTGGTCCTTCACATCACCATTTACATTGGATGGGACAGAACAGCTGGTGGGAGAATCCAAAACATTTGAGGGTGGACCGGACTTCAAATATTTTGACAACAAGTGGAGAGCATTAACAAGGCATTGCCGGGCAAAGGGCAGCGAGAGCTCCAGCTGTCCATTCCACAAAATCACAGTGTCCATTGAATTCCGATTGTTCAACACAAGTTGCCGCCACTTTCCCTCACCAATCACATGGGCCTTAACTCCCGATTTGCAGGCCCCACCATATGCCATGAGACAGCATTCCGCCAGACGGAGCCACAGAACCGGGCGGTCATGGAACACCAAACTGGCCTTCAGGAGGCAATCAGCCGCAAGCCTCGGTTTCCCACAGGTTAGGTACTGGATGCCGCAATTGTACATTATAAGAATCGATTTATCCTGCGAGAAAGTGGACAGCTTTCGAGGCTTGTCCTTTTGAAGACGGTGACTGTTCTTCAGTGCCTGGGAGAAGAACACAGTCGATGTATGAGGCCTTCCCAGTTGATGATGGATACATCCAAGATTGTTGTTGAACAGGCTTGAGAACCCAGCCTCTGACCGGTTGCTAGATGCCACTAGCAGCTTTATGGCTTTTCGGTGGTTCCCACGAGCATACTCGAGCTGGGACTTCAATAGGAGTGCCATGGAAGAATCTTTCCCCCGTGTAATATTCATTGCGATCTTCACCTCCCGCTTTGCTGCCTTTATGTTCCGGGTAAAAATCAAGAGACGGACCTTGTAAAGCTGCAGTTTCAGTTTCAGATCCGACCGGTCGGTTGGGATCTTTGATATGTCATTCAAAGAAGGGATTCCAGGAGCCCTTGTCAAGTTCTGTCCCATGTCCAGAGTTGATAACAGGTTGTCATACTCGAGGGCTTCATCAGAAAAAGCTCTTGAAAGAGAGGTTTCTGAAGAATTAATGTAAGTGGCTGGATCTGAAACAGAAATATCAGTTGCGTTGGTTGGAACAGAGGACGACTTCAAAACCAGCCTCGAAGATTGTTGCAGTGCAGCACTTCCAAGGTCAGCTTGACTTGCATCACCAAAAGCTTTTTCCAAGTAGTTGATAACACCCTGATCACAGTGAAATGTCAAAAGAATAAATCAAAGAACTCGATTAATAATATTACACAATTTTTGCAATGTGCAAAATTGTGCAAGCAGGACATTAAATAAAATCTAAAAAGAAAGAGCAATTCCATCTCCATGCTTCCAAGAAGTCTTGCTTAAGACTGAAAAACATTTAGGTTGCATGTTGTTTTGGAGAAAAAAATTTGTTTTAGATTTCCAAAAAAATGTATGAGAAAATATATTAGAGAATGATTTGAGAAGATATGTGAGTTACCTATCCAAACATTTTCATTTTCTGGAAATATGAAAAAAAAAAGTTTTGTTTTCCAAAAAACAATCATTTGCATTTTCATTTTCTAAAAAATGCTTTATATTTACAGTCAAGTAGATTTTCTATCCCATTTTTGGGAAAAAATATTTTCATTTCAAAATAGCAGTAGAAAATATGTTAGAAAATGATTTAAAGAGTAAGGAGAGAAAAATAAAATATGTGAGTTTGCCCAAACATTTTAATTTTCTGGAAATATAAAAAGGTATTTTTTGTTTTACATAATTTAATACAATTTATAATCCATTTTTGGAAAATGAAAACAGAAAATGTTCTCCAAAACCAAATGCAACCTTAGGCTTCATGCATGAAAGCCCAGATAGTGCTTGTTTTGTTCTTGATAACCAATTTGCTCTCTTCAATTTCCCAAAAAGAGAAAAAAAAAATTTAAAAACCCAGGGGCAGGCAGCCTGCGAATTTATCTATTGATAATTAAATCAGTAAAAAACATTTTGAAGCTTGAGTTATATAGAACACCCCTATCCAGACAGTTGAGCGATTTTATGTACAATATTCAACCAAAACCTCAACAAATGTTCATACAAAATCCTTCAAGACTTCAGCAATTCATCCATGTGCATGCATACATGTGTTTTGAAGTGCATGTGCATGGGCACCATCAAATAATATAATCAGGCACAAGGACACAAGTCTCAAACATGTTTAGAGGGTATAATAATTCATAACACAAAGCAACCAATATGAAAATCCATCTAGAATAAAGAGCAAGTGGTCACCCCAATAAAATCTGAACATACAGCAGATCTCGATGCATCATGCGATGCAAGTGCAGCATCCAGCAATAGAAGGCATACATGAAGTGCTGTTGTCTGCATAGAATAAAATCTAATTACCACCACAGCACCACAAATACAAATGTTATGGTAAGTGAGAAAGAACTGTGATCTAATGAAATGAAACAGATTTTAAGGGTCCGTTTGACAGCACTTACCACTTATGATAAGCAGAATGAAAAAAATAGGCGGTGATTGTTTTGTTCTTGAAAAAAGACTTGCAGTTGAATTCCAAAAGAAAACCACTGAAATATATGTCCAAAAAACATTTTTTTCAATAATCAATCTGGAAACGCTTATACAAAAGCACTTATAATAAGTGATAAATGCTGTAAACAGTTTTCAATAAGTGTTGCCAAATGGAGAGTAGAGGTGGAAGCATGGGTATGATTCCTAGTATTATTCACATTATAGCTAAAAACACCCTAAACCATAAATAACATCCATCCCTTAAAATCCATTTCATTTGATCATACAGCATCACAGCACATCAAAAGAGATCCAAGGGAATAATAAGGAAAAGTTATATTCAAAATACCTCATCTATCGGTTCAATATTTTGATATAATGGCTCCAGAATTGACAGAACCTTTGCATATTCATGAAGGTGAAACCAAACAGTTGCCTGCATATGACCCATTTTTTTTAAAAAAAACATTAATTTTTAAGGATTAAAATTTTACAAGTGCAGAGGAAAAAGATGAATATGATTGCAGTCTAATGAATGAGACATCAAAGAACGTACCATGTTTAATGTAGGTACAGAGGTATCAAATTCGCCCCTGAAAGCAATACCGGTGCTATTTGTGGCAGAAATATTTTGTCGTGTCATGCCGTTCCCCTTAGAACCTGTAAGAATCTTATTCCCAAGATTGCTGGCAGTGTCAACTTGTTCAAAAGAAGCATGAGTGAGCCCTTCACTTCTTTTCTAAATCAATACCATCAAGGGAACAAAAACACAATAAAGAAATAAACATAGATATGCTGATGTCAAAGAATGAAAAGAAACAATGATGATGCATTGCCAGATTTTCTTCTCTGCAAAAAAAAAATTATGAAGGCATTATAGACAAACCATACAGCATGCAATAAGCAACTAAAAACAGCCCAAAACATGAAGAAAAAATGCAACAATATAATTTCCCACAGGGATTCATAAAATTTCTGAAGAAACTGGTTCCCCAAAAGAGCAAAGCAATAACGAATCTTTGCAGCATATATGCAACAGTTTGTAGTGTAGAGCATGAAAAAGTTTCCAGCACATAATGCCCAGGTAAGGTTCAGGGAACAATTAAAATGAAACTTGATTCGACTAATACAGACCCAAGCAAAACAATGTATGGAGCAGTTACTGAATTGTTAAACCCCAGTTAACACTAACAACTCATCAAAACACATATGAAATCTATTATCCGTCCTAATCTTCATTATCTTCCACTGTTTTGTACCATCCATAATAGAAGAGGAATAAATTCCCTTCAACATAACAATCTTCGGCTGAGTAGCAATTGAAGATCCTAACTCTGCTCTATCAATAGATTCCTTTGTAATGCTAAAGAGAAGTAATGAAGAAAAAAAGAGAGAATAAAATCAAAATGTTTCAAAGTTTGGGGTTCCAAAGATGCTTATGCACCCAGTTAAGTACGATCCTGGAAATTTTACAGTAATACTTTCGTGAAGCCCAGGAGAATGAAAGCTCAAGCCCAATGCACTTGAATGTGGACCAGTACATAAATCATTAATAAGCACCTTCTCTGATATTTTAGCATTAGTATACTTCAAAGAATCACTTTTTGACTAAAGTAATGCTCGCAATAAAAATTGTGCTGGGCAAGGAATTTTATCACACATTTGGATATGATGGTGTATGAATAGTTGTGCGGATGTGCAGCTTTTCTACCGCAGAAGGATTGATTAATTATAAAATTCAAAAACTTGGGCAACTAAAAGAACATCATTCATCGAAGGACCACAAAAACCAATGTCGAAATTGAGTAAAGAAAAAAGAGGAAATGCTGTAAACCATATAATACAACCAAGAAAAAGTACCTTGACAGTATTAAGCACATCCAGCAGCTTCTTTGGATCTGAACAATCATCTCTAAAGTACTCAGCAATGGCAATATTATGAAGCACCTGAAAATGCATTCATACACACCCAGCAAAATTAAAACCTACAAATTACAAGGAGATTAATCATTTCCGTAAAAAAAATATTTCAAATTTTAGAACTTTCCTGAATTGCTAAGCAGTTAGTTTTGCATAAAAGAACGTGATTACCATACGAACTGAGCTTAAAAACTCAATGACAAGTCAATGAAGTTGACATTAATCATCAACTGGACACCCTGTGTTGACTTATAAAGTGTTTGCAATCCAGTTTATAGCAAAGCCAGTAGAACAACAAATTTCACAGGTTATACTAATTTCCGTTCGCTGTAACCCAAAATGGTGAAAGGAATCCAAGACAAAGCATTCTACTATTAATGCTTCTCAAAAAACCCATTATATTTCCAGGACTCCAAAAGGTGTTACTGGAAGAAAAATGAAGAAACAAACAATCCGAAAAATACAAATGCAAAAAAAAAACCAAATACAATTTTCCGTACACACCAACGTCCATTACTTTTTCAGGGCTCCTGAAGTAGATGCTGAGAGAAAAAAAGAAAAAACAAACCAACCAAGGTTGACAAAAACCAAAAAAGAGCCCAGCATCAAATTTCCATCCAACTCTAAATTATAGAGAGTCCATACAATATATGGGAGCAGCATTGCTGGAAGCGGGAGGATTGAGGTAACAGCATCAAGCAAGATAAGGAAACACATGAGAATTAATAAACCGAGGTCAAAAGAGGTGCGCCGGGATATGAATTTAAAAAACACATGAAGTCCTACAGAGAGACCAATAATGAGCACTTTAAAACATCAAGTGGATGCGTTATGAAGAGATTATTTCACAGTTTGCCTATGGGAGCCTGAAACCCATAGACATATGTTTTCTTTGATGTTAACGGTCTGATTCCTAGAGCAACGAGGCAAGTAAATTCCACAATGGCAACCGCAGTAGATAGTTTGAAGTTCCAAATCTAATACAACCATCATGAATCACAGCTCTGCAAAGGATTACAGAATATAGGTATTTGGTTCTATCACTAGGCCACAAAATACAGCATTTGACACAAGGCCTGGCAACTTGTTCACGCGGAGAAAGAAAACCCAGTCAAATGTCACGTGAAAATACCAATACTGGCATAAGTGATCTGTAGTAAAAACAAGAGCTTCATACGTCCCGAAGCGCGAGATTAAACAGAGCATGGCAACGGGAAGATCACCTTCGGGTCATCTCCTTTCTTCAGCACGAGCTGGCTCAGCACTTCAACACACTCATCGAACTTACGAGACTGGAATAGCAGAGCCGCATCCTTAGCTAGTGCAGCGGTAACAGAAAGAACGCCATCTTCGTCGGCCGATGACCCATCCCGACTCGCAGCAGTCATTGAAGAAGACAAATCTCGCGAATCCATAATCAGATCAGCCAATCAGTGCTCCGAACAAATGAGTCGTCACAAATTTTCTGGAAAAAAATCCCTAAATTCACAAAATGCCGCAGTCAGAACGGTTGGACAGCCCTATACTTTCTTCCTCTCATAGGCTGAACTTGAAAACCCTAGCTCTGTACACATGCACGCCGAGAAAGGCAAAGAAGACGAACGAAGGGGAAAATAATAAAGCTATTCTTGATTGACAAATAAAATAGGGGGAGAGATCGAATCCCCCAAAAAGGAGAAATGAATGCAGGGAGGGAGAGGGAGGGAGATTTCGAGGGGGTTTACAAGAGGAAGATTTCCGGGGCGAGCAATCTAGCGCTGCTGGTGTTAGCTCTCAGCCGTCGATGCTTTCCGCATCGTCGACGTGGCAGAAATCAGACGGACGATGAGATTTCTCGTCGATCGAGCTCAGCGCTTGCATCGTTTCGCGGGGACTCGACAGAGAAACAAACTCGTGGACTCTTAGACGATCCGGTCACATCTAAAAAAATAAATGAATTTGTAATTTGAATGAAATTGCAATTTTGATTGGTAGGCATATGATCCATGGGAACATTTACATGCATGGTACACTTGGTTCAATGTTTACTACAAACTCCAAAGCCTTAACAAATTTCCAACATCCTTCAATTTCTTTGAGTTAACATATAATGATACCTGATTATGGAATACCATCATGCCCAAGCATGGAAAAACATATGTTTTGTTGAGCTTTTACATACCATATTATTTAGAGCATTACAACACAAATATCATTTATTTAAGTCTAAAACATTTAGTTTTAAAACATTTGCACAATACATTTATTTCATCATAGATTATGAGATGCGCACAACATTTAGATATTTGAGCACAAATCATGTAATTTATCAGACGAACAACTCGAGCTTACGGTGTGGTTTGGCAACATGTAGGTGGGTGGGCACCCTCGAAAGAGGGATGTGTGCGCCGACGCCTATCAACCAATCATAAGTCCCTACATATTTTTGATGTGGGGCGGATGGATGCTCTGTCGCATGATTATCAGTACAATGGGACCAGTTAGATGGTGCGATGCAACGGGGTGGTGATACATTGGGGTAACACACAAACATTATCGAGTGAACGACTCAAGAGAGAGATGAGTGTGTTAACACCCATCACATGACCCTATCCCTGCACAGTTCTCTAATGTGGGATAAAGGGGTGTCATTGCACAGTGTGTCGAAGGTCGGTACGATGCAACGATTCTTGACAGGGGGAGTGCGACTTTCAGATTGGTAACACAGTGTGATGACTGCTGACAGAGGGGGGGCAACGAGGCGTAAAATTGGTGATACAACATGAAACAAGCTAGTCATTTGAGAGAAACCATGTATTCCTTTGGGGTTTCTCAAGCTTTTATGGTGGAATGAGTGAGTTTTCGTGAATTGGGTCAAACCATGAGCTCAATTCCAGATTAAAAAAAAATTGTTTTTTTATAACTTTTTCATTTTTTAATATTTTGCACCCATTCCAATTTCTAAATGGTCTCCTCTGACATATTAACACCACCATTGTAGTTTGTAGCCTTTAGAAATTCATAACCAAGGTGTATATGAGTTTTTATTTAAGGGATTGGGTCTGCCCGAAAGCTCAATTCCAGTTTTAAAAATTAAATTTGATTAATTAACAACTTATTCAATTTTAAGGCTTTTTTAGTGATTCCAAGCCTCACACACGCCCATTGAACTCATCCGCGCGCCCAACCTCTCTCTCCCCTCTTTGGAGCTTTTCTTCATCGCGATTGAGTGCTGAACTTCTTAGGATTTATAAAATCGGGCATATTTGAGGAGGTAAGTTCTTTCCATCACAACTCTCAATTCTTACTCTTTTTCCTCCATTACAGTTCCTAAATGACCTCCTCATCCTTCTTCGAACCTCCCTTGAAGTTTTTATTGTTTTAAATTTCATCTACTGGTGTATTTAGGGGCGATTCTTCAAAATCCCTCAAGTAAGTGAGTATCTTCCATTCCTCTTTCAAATTGCTTAGGGTTTCATTCTATTTGCTTGGGGTTTCTTCCCTTTTCCTTGAAGTACCAAATGACCAGGAGGTGGGGTATCGAACCTAGGGTTTGACCTTGGGTTTTCTTGGTCCAATGTTGTGGTTTTAGGTTTGTTCTAAGTCCATCTTGGTGTGGTGGTGGTGCGACTTGATTTTCGCACGTTGATTCAAGGGTTTTCATTACTTTGGTAGGTGGTTCCACTTTGTATGGAATCCTTGTGACATAGCTACTGTGTTTATTATATTTTCATGTTTAACCCATTGATTTGGTGCTGCAAAAATTGGTTTTAGTGGTGTTTGTAATGCAAGTGAATTTTAAGGGCCAATTTCATGTGAAATTTGTGTTTTTTTATATAAATCTTTTATTGGTCGATTAAGGGATGCCTTTTAATTATTTAGTTGAACTTATTGAACCGTATTAGGGCTGAAAATAATGTTTTAAATGTTATTATTCTTTGGTTGTTTATGCGAAATTGGTTTTGGGTGATATTTGTTAAGAAAATGGTTTTTGAGTACCAATTTGGTGTTGAATTGGGTGTTTTACATGGGTATTCTATGCGATGCTTATTGGGATTGTTTTATAAACCACGTAATGAGTTTAAATAAATGTTTAGGGTGTTTTTTATTCTGTTTTGATAAATATGAGTATGAATATGGTGTTCAAGTGGGGTTTTCAAAGAGTTTTGGGTGCAAAACAAAGAAAGATTTGAAGAAGTTGTTTTATTGAAACTCAAAGTGTTTTGTTGTGTGTTTTAAATGGTATAAAATGTGTGTAGCTACTGTACTGATTGTATGTGACCCGTAGTAGTGTTTTATATGAAAATGGATATATGTATCATTATGAAATTGTTTGAGCACAAAGGGGGAAGCCCGGGTACCTAGGTGGGGCGGATGTGTACTAGTACGGCTAGTGGACCGGATGAGTTTTGTCCTTGTTTCACCTAGAATTTTTAACTAAAACTCTAACTAAACTATGTGAATGATGATTGGGGACCACTAGGTAATGGGTATGTTCCCTACTAGTGGCTCGTTCACGAGAACGGATTTTACTATGGTTACATTACACCGAGGTATGAGGTACATGGGGCCCGAGACTATCTAGTGCCTAGGGGTGTTCCTGATTTTGTTGCTCATTGTGTTTGTGGTATTTTCCCATGTATTGGGGTGTTTTTGGTAGTACTTTACAGTATCTAACATGTCTATTTAAATGTGTGAACATTCTGAAAACTTTATCTTGAAAAATGTTTTCAATTGAAAGTTGCATTTCTTGGATTTTATCACTGCTTTTCTTTACGTATTAAAACTACTTGCTTTTTCACATTGTATTGCATGCTCTTTGGAATCATTGGGTGGTATCCTATTGGGCTTAGTCTTACACCCTACTTACACCCCTTGGGTGTGAGTAGACTTGATTATGTTTGACTCAGGTAAAGGAAAGGCTAAGGGTGACGACGGTTCAGGGTGTTAGTCACCATCCTTGGGGCAGAGTTGTGGAGACGGCTTGGGGGTGATGACCCATTGTCATGTGGAGTCCATGGGGCTATTTTGTTGTTGTTTCATTGTGTATTTGGACCTTTTCTATTGTATTTGAAGTTATGTATTCAGTTCTGGATTTTTGTATAAACCTTGTTGGTATGAATTTTTCAGATTCATTTTATCAAATATTTTTTGTGTTTTATGTATACATATTCGGGTAAATCGTTCCCAAAACAAGATAAATGATACCCGGGCACTTGTACCAGCCCGTGAAGATAGGGAACGCCCTTCGGGCCTTGTCACGGGCTGGGTTTGGTGCCGTTTTTGGCGGCGACCAGATTCAGTTCGTGACAAAATGCTATCATAGCAGGTTCGCTCTCTTTGGGTCACGTTATTTGGGGAACAGTAGGGATAGTCTGGAGTTAGGATTGTCGGGACTTGGCATTCTAGTTATGAGTAATGTGGCTGATCACCACACCTCATTATGGGATTCAATTCGCCAGGGGATGTCGGTATTTATATGAGTCCTTTGGATTTCTTGGATTGATGATGATTAGGGGAAATGAAAAGAGAGTTGGGTTACTGGTCTCAGTAAGCTTGCAGGGTCTGACAAGCCATGTGGAGCTGGGGATATTTACCTAGAACACTCTCTGTGATGGTGAAGTGATTGGAATATGGCTGCCAACCATATGTCCAAGTCACCCACTAAAACTAGTTTCCTCTCACATTGTCTTATATTCTTTAGTTTTGAAATCTTGGATCTTTGGTTTTAAAGTGACTTGGTTTTAAGAAGCACAAAGTTTTTTTGAAATGATTATCTAATAAAGAGGGAATGGTTAGATTTTTGAAAATGGAGAACTGAATTTTCATAATTGTATTGGAATGGAAAATAGTGTGTTTTCACCTCTTTTGAAAGCATGAACTATGTCAATGTTGTTTTTGAAAAAGTGTTTCCAATAGAGTTTTCTAAACTATTGAAAGGTGTTTTAATGGGATAAGAGGTTTTGAAATTTATGTGTATGAATTGAAAGTGAGTTTTCATTTAAATGAATTTTCCTTTCTGAAAATTTTGTTAATATGTAATTTGGGTTTGATTTCGTGGTTAGAGGTTTTGAGAAAAAGGAGGTATTGATTGACTGTTTTGGTTTTGAAAAGTGGAAAGATTTTTTTTTATTTTAACCACTGGTATTTCCATGAGTGACCAAATGCATGAGGTTATATGGGATGATGGATGGTTAATGGCATGACTGGATGATTTCTAGGATGGATATGAGGAGGGTGCCCATTATGGCACAGAAACATGCATGTGTAAGTCCCATGGGGTACCATTGGTGGATACACTAACCGCTGAATCGTTTATTTTCAAAAAGATTATTTTAAATGAGAAACTTGATGTATTTATGACTTGTTTGGGATGGTGTGTATTATGCACTTTTTAAATGTTGATGTTGTGGGATGTTTTGAGTCTAAGAACCCCTCCTGTTTGCATTGTGTTTTGGGTTTGTGTTTGGTCGGTAAGCTGTGTTGAAGGGCCAGTTAGTGGTCTCTTTTGAGAAATGTTTTGGGATGCTTTTATAGTGTTTCCTTTCACGTGTTTGGATCTAGTTTGTGGTATATCTTGAACAATGGACCATCTTGGTTGGGTCCTTAGGTTTAATCGTTGGATAAGGTACGCCCTATTAAGGGTTAGTGCACAACTGAAGTGCAACCCTGATTGTTTCTCCATTCGAAGACCCTCTAGTTGATCAATATAAGGAATCTTTTTCTTAAGATTTTTAGATTGAGTCTACACCCTTTCCTTTCCTGGTTTTGTGTATCCTCTTGTAGTGGGAGAGTGATCATGGAAGGTTGAAAGATACCTTAGCCTCTTAAGTTTCCTGATTTTCCAAAGGTGGAAGTGGTCTGGGGTTGTTAGCATGGATGAGTATTTGGATGGTGTTTAAGAGGTCCTCTCGGTCCATCGTAGTCTCTTCAAAGAAGGAGTTCACAATAAACTACCAGTGTGGGAAATCTGGTCACGAGAGGATATTGTGGCCACTTTATAGAATCGTGTGTTGTTTAGGGATGTTGTATAAGGTCTCACTCCATGCATTGTTTATATCAGTCGCAATGGTCATGTTCGGTGAAGCCTTGTCATTTCGTGCACTCGATTGACTTTAAAGGTGAAAGTTGTGCAATCCTCTGAGAGTCTCTTTATGTTGGGAGAATTTCTCCCTTATAAAAACTTCAAAATATTCCATTTTAGAGGAAGTTGATTATAGGTGTTATTTACTTGTACAGTTTCTCACTCGAAGAAACAAGGTGTGATGTGTGTTCATTTTCTAAGCCCTTGTTTCAGTTAAATATCAAGTTAGGGTAAAGTGAGTTTGGAATGTGTTATGTCTTGGCAATCTTATCGGGGATTTCAATATAGTTGTTGGTGGAACCGAAGGAATAATTCTCATTCAGGGGGGTTTCCAAAGCCTAAATATGAGGTCGAAGTTGCTTCAATCATTTGAGCTCCATCCATAGGTCTCGGAGAGAAGCTGACTCGTAGTTGGGGGAAATACAAGGGTTGTATAAACCCTTGTACAATGTCTTATCCTCAGTATGAAAGATAGTAAGAGTTTAAACCTCTAGTGTCATCATCTTTCTTCCTTTGTTCCCATTCAGTGGAAATAGGTTGAGGGCCTTATACCCATGTCATCACCTAATGTCATTCCCTCCCCCTTTGGTTTCCATCGAGTCATTAGAGAATGGTTGGAAATTTGGATAGACATACTGAGGACACAGTTTTTGTATGATTAGTTGTGACCATGTTCCAGGAAGCCATGCGAAAAGAATGATCTGCACAGTGTAGAATTTCCCAAACCGTGCGAACTGACCCTACGCCCTTCCCAAATCAAAAAAAAATTGGGTCTTTCTGTGTTGGCCCATGTTGGTTGGTTAAGATGGTTGGTCCTTATGGTGGGGAGACCAACTATGATTCTCATGTACGTTCCTTCGTAAACTGTGAATGGAATTCTACCCTTTGTACTAGGGAGTTCGTTCAGGCCTCCCTCTGTTAGTGTCTTGATTCTGTCTCGGAAAATAATATAAGTTGTCTCTTATGGTGGGGTGCCTATTTGTGTCCCCCCATACCAATAGCTCAGATTTATCCATGGTCTTGGATTGGTGGTAGGTAGTCTCATTCAGAAATTTATAGATACCAACATCTTCCTTGAGTAAATGTTGGGATTGGAGAGCTCCCAATGGTTTAGTTAATGTAAGGTAAGTGTAACCTTGTTCGAAGTTGTTGTTCGTTTGGGTGAATTGCTTGAGTCTTGTTCGGATAGTGTTTGAGAAGTTTTATTTTGGGATAAAGTATAAATGTGATTGATCATTTCAGAAAAGTGGTGTAAGTTTAGGTTGTGAGATTATTCATTCCTTAATTGATCATTGGAGGTGTTTTGGCCCTTGGGGGTGAAGCTTGGCAAAGAAGTACATCTTGGTTTATCGGTTGGGTTTGGTTTTTGTATCTGGCCTTGCTGTAGCTTTTGGGGGATGTAAAGTTTTCATGGTGAGGAGAATTGTCACATAAATGAATTATTTTAAAGTTAAATTTCATTTAATTTCCATTTATGCTTTGTTTTTGGGGTTTCTCAAGCTTTTATGGTGGAATGAGTGAGTTTTCATGAATTGGGCCAAATCGTGAGCCCAATTCCAAATTAAAAAAAAAATCTTTTATAACCTTTTCATTTTTTAATATTTTTCACCCATTCCAATTCATAAATGATTTCCTCTGACATATTAACACCACCATTTTAGTTTGGATCCTTTAGAAATCCATAACCAAGGTGTATATGGGTTTTTATTTAAGGGATTGGGCCTGCCCGAAAGCCCAATTCCAGTTTTAAAAATTAAATTTGATTAATTAAAAACTTATTCAATTTGAATTCTTTTTCACTGATTCCAAGCCTCAAACACGCCCATTGAACCCATCTGCATTCCCAACCTCTCTCTCCCCTCTTTGGAGCTCTTCTTCATCGCGATTGAGTGCTGAACTTCTTAGGGTTTCTAAAATCAGGCAGATTTGAGGAGGTAAGTTTTTTCCATCACAACTCTCTCAATTCTTACTCTTTTTCCTCCATTACAGTTTCTAAATGACCTCCTCATACTTCTTTAAACCTACCTTTAAGTTTTTACTGTTTTAAATTTCAGCTACTGGTGTATTAGGGGCGATTCTTCAAGATCCCTCAAGTAAGTGAGTCTCTTCCATTCCTCTTTCAAATTGCTTAGGGTTTCATTCTATTTGCTTGGGGTTTATTCCCTTTTACTTGAAGTTCCAAATGACCAGGAGGTAGGTTATAGAACCTAGGGTTTAACCTTGGGTTTTCTTGGTCCAATTTTGTGGTTTTAGTTTTGTTCTAAATCCCTCTTGGTGCGGTGGTGGTGCGACTTGATTTTCGCACGTTGATTCAAGAGTTTTCATTACTTTGGTAGGTGATTCCAATTTGTATGGAATACTTGTGACATAGCTACTATGTTTATTATATTTTCATGTTTAAACCATTGATTTGGTTCTGCAAAAATTGGTTTTAGTGGTGTTTTTAATGCAAGTGAATTTTAAGGGCCAATTTCATGTGAAATTTGTGTTTTTTATATAAATCTTTTATTGGTCGATTAAGGGATGCCTTTTAATTATTTAGTTGACCTTATTGAACTGTATTAGGGCTGAAAATAATGTTTTAAATGTTATTATTCTTTTTTTGTTTCTGAGAAATTGGTTTTGGGTGACGTTTGTTAAGAACATGGTTTTTGAGTACCAATTTGGTGTTGAATTGGGTGTTTTACAAGGGTATTCTATGTGATGCTTATTGGGATTATTTTATAAATCATGTAATGAGTTTAAATAAATGTTTAGGGTGTTTTGGATTCTTTTTTGATAAATATGAGTATGAATATGGTGTTCAAGTGGGGTTTTCAAAGAGTTTTGGGTGCAAAACAAAGAAAGATTTGGAGAAGTTGTTTTATTGAAACTCAAAGTGTTTTGTTGTGTGTTTTAAATGGTATAAAATGTGTGTAGCTACTGTAATGATTTTATGTGACCCTTAGTAGTGTTTTATATGAAAATGGATATATGTATCATTATGAAATTGTTTGATCACAAAGGGGGAAGCCCGAGTACCCAGGTGGGGCATATGTGTACTAGTACGGCTAGTGGACCAGATGAGTTTTGTCCCTGTTTTACCTAGAATTTGGATAACGAAAACTCTAACTAAACTATGTGAATGATGATTGGGGACCACTAGGTTATGGGTATGTTCCCTACTATTGGCTCGTGCATGAGAACAAATTTTACTATGGTTACATTACACCGAGGTATGAGGTACATGGGGCCCGAGACTATCTAGTGCCTAGGGGTGTTCCCGATTTTGTTGCTCATTGTGTTTGTGGTATTTTCCAATTTATTGGGGTGTTTTTGGAAGTAATTTATAGTATATAACATGTATATTTAAATGTGTTAACATTCTGAAAACTTTATCTTGAAAAATGTTTTCAATTGAAAGTTGAATTTCTTGGATTTTATCACTGCTTTTCTTTGCGTATTAAATCTGCTTGCTTTTTCACATTGTATTGCATGCTCTTTGGAATAATTGGGTGGTATAATATTGGGCTTATGATTACACCCTACTTACACCCCTTGGGTGTAAGTATACTTGGTTATGTTTGACTCAGGTAAAGGAAAGGCTAAGGGTGACGACGGTTCAGGGTGTTAGTCCCCATCCTTGGGGCAGAGTTGTGGAGACGGCTTGGGGGTGATGACCCATTGTAATGTGGAGTCCATGGGGCTGTTTTTTTGTTGTTTAATTGTGTATTTGGACCTTTTTTATTGTATTTGAACTTATGTATTCAGTTCTGGATTTTTGTATAAACCTTGTTGGTATGAATTTTTCAGATTCATTTTATTAAATATTTTTTGTGTTTTATATATACATATTCGGGTAAATCATTCCCAAACCAAGATAAATGATACCCGGGAACTTGTGCCAGACCGTGGGGATAGGGAAAACCCTTCGGGCCTTATCACGGGATGGGTTTGGTGTCGTTTTTGGCGGTGACCAGATTTAGTTCGTGATAATTTGGTTGTTTGTAATCTCCTATACCTATAATAATATTTTATTTATCATACAAAACATTTGACATGGAATGTTCAGTGATAAAACATTTATTCCTTACAATGCATGAAAAATTTACTCATACAGTACACGAAACATATGAACACCTTTAACATTTTCAAAACAAGAAACATTACAATTTGTTGGGTTGTCCCACATCGGTTATGGGAAGGGAAAAAGTGTTAAATAAAAGTGTGAGGGAAACTCTCACCTCATGGGATAACTCTTGGGGTTGAGAAATCTCAATGACACTTACAAAGTGGTATCAAAGTTTCTAAGATGACGTACAAAGAACACTTTCCAATGGCTAGAAAATTCAAAGTTTTGATAAGCTTTCCAGTGATTTTTTCAGCAGTGTTCCAGTGAGCTACGTCATAACTCACTCATTCAAAGCTTTATTTGAGTAATCCAATAGTCAATTTCCACTAAATCGTTCATGTCAGACAAACCTATATGGCCAGTTCTTCGATATCCTCTTTTCTTCAATGGAGGAAAATAATGGTAAAATGATTAAGTTTATTGCATTTAAGTATGCAATATGAAATCCAAAAATGGAAGATCTTTTGTATATTAAAGATTTTTGGAAGCTCACTATAGCATAATTAGAGAAAAATAAGGTTGTTATAAAATCATAGGCAAAACTTGCACCCAATTCGATGAGAAGATGACATCTTTCAGTGCCCTGCTAGTGGATGCAGAGTGGGTTGTGCTCAGTGTTGTGTCAGAATGACTATGAAAAAAACACAAGAGGAGGGTAAATTGTGTCTTTTTAAAAATCTTGACAAAATCAAAATGTCCCTCCTCAAATGAAGTGATATTTTCCTTCTCTCTTAAATATGAGTAGGCAATAGAAAATAAATAAAGGAATAGGACACGGTGATGTATATTGGTTCAGGGCACAAAAATCTCCTAGTCCACCCCACCAACTCTCTCTCCGAGAGCCTGGTGATTTTCACTAGCACGTCCTTTTTATAGGAACCTTGACAATCGAGTGCGGGCAGTTGAAACCTTACAACAAAGCTTTTTATAGGGCCTTCTAGTTCTTTTAAAAGGAACCGAAATATCCACAACTTAGTACAAGGTGCTGATACTCCACAACGACTTAGTACGAGCAACTGATACTCTAAATAAATAATAGTATAATATTAAGAGGTTGAATATTGGTTCATCTCAAAATTTCATTAAAAACTGACATATGTGTATGATATTTAATAAATCACGACAATAGGAAAATAATTGTTGGGTAAAAATCCCTCAAGGTAACTTAAAGTGTTTTTGGGTTGATTGTGTTTGTTGAAAAAATAGGGTTTCAAGGTTATTCGTGGAGTTCCGAGAGATTGTTAACACAGTATGTTGAAAAATATTGAAGACAAAAGAATGGATGTCTTGGAAGTGGTATAGAAAATTGCATATACAAGGTGGCACCATTTCTTAGTGTTTTAATTTTTTGGGGTCCAAAATTTAGAGGACGAATCAATCACCATGAATGTTAGATTTCCATGAATGCCTTATAAAAATATGAAAAAGGTATGGATTTCGCAAATATTGGAGTTTTGTGAAGGTATGGAGCTTTGCAAAGGCATTCAGTGTCGTGAAGGTTGGGTTTTGCGAAGGTGTGGAGCATCGCAAATGCACAATGAAAAGACAGTACATCTCCCTAACTATGAGAAGCTTTGGGAATGAAGAAATTTCCCTGAAGCTTTGCGAAATAGGGAGCTTCGTGAAAAAAATTGGAGAGCGTCATGAAAAGGTGATGAAGAGGATAAAAGCTTTGGGAATGGGAGGCAACGCTTATAAATAGGCCTCTACCCCCCTCATTTGAGTAGAGCGAGCCTTAACGAAAATCCAAAGGCTCTAATTTTGCGAATTTGATTCGTGAGGATTTTTCCTGTGAAAAAGTTCGTGAAGAAAGGAAGTTCATGAAGGCTATAAAAGTTTATCGAAATTTTTAAGCATCGCGAAAGTATTGAAGTTCACGATGGCTATAAAAAATCGATCAAAAGTTGTGAGCTTCGTGAAGGCTGAGTGAGCTTCGTGAAAGTGTTTGAGCTTCATGAAAGGAGGTCACTTCATGAAGACTGGTTGAGCTTCACAAAAGTGGTGAGCTTCGCAAAAGTTATGGGGTTCACTAAGATAGTATATACTTTTGAAGAATTGGGAAGTTTTTCGAAGGCTATGTGAGCTTTGAGAAAGCAGTGAGCATCGCGAAACAGTCAAAATGGGATTGCTCGGTAAAACTATAGTAAAGTGATGTTCATCAAGTGGATAAAAGTAGAACTTAAATAGAGCATTTACCCAAAACCGAGGATGTATTCATTATTTTTAATGAAGGGACCTACATGTCCATAAACAGTGTATTAATTCTTTCTAGAGCAGTGAGCAAAGAAATATGAATAAGGTGACCCTTTCCACCGACAGTGAGCCATCATAAGAAAGATTGAGGGAGTGACCCTTGGGAAGTAGTGATTTGTCCCTAAATCTTGTAAGGTAATGAGCCTGAGTATAAAAGTGATCTATCATCTACCTTGAATTGATAGTGAGCCTTAGTCTGTTGTATGTTACTTGGACATATACCAGTGAGGGTGAACTAAGTAAAAATTTGCGTGTCTTTGTGCTTGCTTTTTAGCTTTACTTTTTGTACATCATCATCAGATAAAGTTGGTAAGGATAAGATCAACATAAAGACTAAAAGGCAAAAAAAGTGACCCTTATAATAAAGAGGTCAAGATACAGTGGGGTAGGAAGAATATTGAAAAGAATATTCATACCCTGATTCACCCCCCTTTCAGGGTATATAAACCCCTTTTGGCCCTAACAATAATCTTCAATGTCACACGTACTTCTTATTCTTCTTTAAACAACAACAGATAACATTTTTCTTCTTTAGAATAAACTATCACCTTCTTCTTGTTCTTCACACATTGAGTGAATAATAGATATATAAAGTATTTCAATTCCCTCTTCAAAATATCGAATGAAAAAATATATAATTTGCAACACGTTATTTTTGTAAGCGTTTTCATGTCTCTTCCCTTCTTCGTATATTGCTTCACCTTCCAGATATATATATATATAAAGAATAGTATATTCAGGTAGTTGCAGCAGCTCCACCTCCTTCAGATATTCAAAATAAATTCATCAAAGTGCTTCCATAAATTTCTCTACGAGAAACAAAGTACCATTTAATTATTTTTGTAGAATAAAAATTTAATAAAAACATTCAAAACAATTTGAATAAGTCCTCCGATAATATCTCCATAATATTAATAGTGTTTAACGATCCTCTGAAACAGATTTAAATGCCATTAGAATCATCCTTTAAAATAGCTGAAATGATCCCTGAAAGCTAGCAACATCATCTGTATATAAATTCAAATATTTAAATTTAAATAGACTTGTGACTTCCAACTTCACTAGAAAAATGACGTTGAAACAATCCAATCATTTTTCTCTTTAAATACTGCAATAAAATCTTCGCAAATAGATTAATCATAATCCTTTGAATTTATGAGAATTTATCCTGAAAATAAATCACTAAATATATTCCAAATAAAAACTCAATAGGTTTAAATACCAAGAAACAAGTAAAATAGAGTACCGCATGCAGAGCCTCTATAGATATTTCAGTTAGAGTCTGACTTTAGCAGAACCAATGAACATAGGGTTCGTTGCACATAATGTAGTGTAGGGATAATTTCTAATATACATTTCATGTACCATACTTTCATCTTAAATGTAGGGATAATTTTCATCCCAATATAGGGTTAGTTATGAAACATTGAGTTCACCCACTCAACATTTAACACAAATTTAGGGATAAAAATCCTTCTCAAAACTAAATAGATTATTATTACAAACTTCAATGATTTTTTAGAGGCTCTTAACATCGGATTAAGACTTTAGAATAGAATAATTATATTTAATAAATATTACCATCTTTACAATGGATCAATAAGTGCCTCAATTTGACTTCCACAACTCCCAATATTGGCCAAAAACAAAAGTAACACTATTCTAGAAAAACCACAGTTCTGTAAAATCATAGCAGAACTTCAGATAATTTATTGACCATCAAAATGACCTTTTTAACATTCTATATAAACTAACAAAATAAATATAATCATCTTGGATTTCCGTCGTACCAAGTTGAGAGTGATTTTTGTAATGTCCCGAACTGGGAGCCACTAAAACAGTGCCCCGAGCCGATGGGTCTCATGGCCTCAAGCGTGCCTCCCTATCTATCAGAGGCTACCAACCAGAAGTGAGGGTATAAGGTGGTATGATGGTGAGATTATACCTTCATACCAGAGTAGCACAATGGATATAACAAAGATAATAAATAAACATCAATAACAAAAGCATAATATAACTAGCAACACATAAAAAAAAATACAATAAATAAGCACAGTGAAATACAAACATCCAAGTAGTAATAATAATCAAAATCCATAGGTTAATTCATAGACAAAATTATGTAAAGAAATGCTGATATAAAAAAGGGGATACATGGGATATAAGGCATAATAATATAAAACATGCTATACAAAAAAAACAAAAAGACCAAAAGATGACTCCACCAATATCATGAGTATATGCTCGGTCCTATGCTCCCATGCTCCATGCTATAATTAAAACAGAACAAGCATCCATGACATGGCACTTCCCCTTGTTCACACCTTCAGTCATGAAGTTTACTCGAGTACCAAGGGCGGCCTGAGTAGGGTGTGAGATAAATTCAATAGTCCACCACCAATGGTGTCTAGAATAATCTAGTCAGTGTGTATAACATAATAGTGTGTAGATATACAGAACAATAAAAAATGCTAGAAAATGAATACTAGCTGGCTCAGGTTCTGAAAGTAAACCTGGATGACTCTACCTGCTTCGGCATAGGACATAATGAGTCTAATCAATTTACCATATATATATTAATCATATATATATATATAATATGTATACATGTTTATAAACTCTATATGTGTGGACATCTAGAGGCATATACATGGATACTAGGTGCTAGCTGGACCTGAGGTGTAACTCAAGTGTCCATGACTAGTCTAACGAGTTAATGGTTTCATCAAGGGAACTAGCCTTGAATCTCATATGAATATGAGACATCATGCTCATCACTCGAGATAGTGGGGTGAGTCATCATGACCAACACTTGATACAGAGGAATGTGGAATGTCATTCACATCGCCTGAGTACAAGTAAACGGTGTGGAAATTCATGCCCAACACCCAATGTAAGGGAGCGTGAATTTCCATGCTCAACTAAACCCTTGACTATTGTCCACCGACCAATATATATGGTTTAATTATAATAATCATGAGTAATTAACTCTATAATATTTATAATCACATTTCCCCATCCAACGACAGGTGTCACAATTCATACAATTCATATTTATAAATATTTAACATGTGGTGTGGCCTTTCCACCCACTTTCATTCATTTTAATTTAGCCATTCAATTTGTAAAGCAAATCAATTTCCATTTTAGAGTTAATACAAACACTTAGATGGTGTTTTGGTCATTTAAACATTTATCTCAAGGTGAAAATTCATTCAAAACACCCAAAGGGGTGGAATCCAAGAGGTAGGAAAACTCTAATAAGTTAATACAGGTATATGGGAGTATTTAACATGGTTCAATTAATTTACGAAGGAAAAACACATTTAAGGAATTGCATGGAAATTATCAGCATGTGACACAATGAAAAATATATAAAAACACCTAAAATTTTATTTAAAATTACTAGAACACCTACCTTAGGTCTGTGGATGACTTCTCATCTAATATCAGCTTCAGTTTTGAAGTAGAATGAAAGAAATTAGAATAATAGACTAATACCCTAAAAATAGGTTATATTATCCTATACCAAAATAGAATAAGATATGGAGAGATAAACAAAGGAAAGAATTCAATGTATTGAATCTCTTAATGAGAAGGATCTAATGTGATAGGCATCAACTCGACTGGGCACCAGATGAAGGAGAGATAGAGGAACCTAGGTTGAGGTGAATGTTGATCCCCCGTATGTGGCTCTTGCTGTCTGAGGAGGAGAAAATAATGACATTATCTAAAAAATATGAGGCCTTGCCTCCTTTAAATAAAACTTGACCTTGGTTATTTACACAAGGTGTAGGGTTTACACATCGTATAAAGCTTGGGTTTTCCCCTCTAGGAAAAAACCATGCTCATGGCGTGCAAGGGGTTTAGCCCAGAAAATACACAGTGTATTTAATACATGCCATGTATTTAGCCTGCAGTCAGGGTCCAAACCCTCATAACCTCTCTTATAACAACAAAACTGACCCTCCTTAAGGTGTAGTCTCATGGTTTAGACCAAAACGAAAACTCAATGAGGGTTTGACCAATTTAAAATAATTCGTACCTTCATAAAACTCTAGGTCGTTACAACCACCCCTCCTTAAAAAAACTCATCCCCGAGTTTTCATTCTAAGGGTAGTAAGGGGTCATCGGATAAAAGCTCCGACCACTGAGCACATATGTCATCCTATTGCTCCCAGGCCTTGTCATGTACTTGGTTGTGCTGTTATAACACATGTACTAAAGGAACTAACCTACCTCAGAGTGTCTTTATGATCTGATCCACAATAAAAACTGGATACTTTTCAAAAAAAGCATCAAACTCTAACTCAACCTCATCAGGCTGGAAAACATGCGATGATTCTGGATAATACCAACAGAGCTGAGACACATGGAAAACATCGTGCATATACTGATATCTATGAGAAAGTATTATCCAGTAATTTACTAGCCCAATTATTTCCAAGACCTCAAAGGGTCCAACGAATCAAGGAGAAAGCTTACCCTACTACTGAATCTGTCGATGGACCAACCTGGTTGAAACATGTAAGAAGACTTGATCCCCAACCTCAAACTTAAGATGTTTCCAACATTGATTAGCATATGACTATTGTCTAGACTGAGCTTTCAACATGTGCTTTCTGATCAACTATATTTTCTCTGAAATCTCCTGAACAAGATGTGGTCTAAGAAAATTTACCTCCGCTACCTCTAACCAACACAAAGATGATCGACATGGACTACTATAAAAGGATTCATAAGTATCCATATAGATGGTAACATGAAAACTATTGTTATAAGAGAACTAACTAGGGGTATGTGTTTCTCTCAAGAACCCCTTAAGTCAAGGATTCATACATGAAACATTCCCTCTAACACCTGAATTGTGTGATTTGTTTGTCCATTGGTCTGAGGGTGATAGGTTGTGCTCAGATGCACCTGTGTACCCAAGGCCTTTTACAACCATTTCCAGAATCAATACGTGAAGCTAGTGTCCCTATCATATATGATTGATCAAGGATCTCTGTGAATTCATATGATCTCCCTAACATATAACCATTCTAGCTCGTCTACCAAGAAGTTATCTAAAACATGTAAGAAATGGTAAACCTTTATTAAATGGTCAAAGACGTCCCAAACTGTATTGTTGCCTCTAGATAATCTAGGAAAACCTATCACAAATTCCATAGTGACATCATCCCATTTCTACTTGGGAATGACCAATGACTGTAAAAGTCTCACCGATCACTGATGTTCTGCCTTCACCTATTGAAAAGTGGAACATCGAGTAACAAACCCGGCTATCTCCCATTTCATATCAGGCCACCAATACTAGTGACGTAAGTCTCAATACATCTTGGTGACACCAGGATGTATCACCCATGATGAGGTAAGGAATTCATGCATCAGTCCCTCTTGAATGTATGCTAGAACCTAGACACATCCATGTATGCGTAAGGTCCTATCCTCATCCATAGTCCAAACAGAAGATGAATCACCATCTGAGATACTTTCCCTTAGGACTAAGACCTCAGGATCTGAGAGTTACCTCATTCTAACCCATTCCATAATGGTATATGTCACTACTAAAGTTGAAAGGATTGTCTGCCCATGATCCTCTTGAACCTCAAAATACATCTCTGAAAGCAAGGCCATAATATGCCACTCACCATTGTGTAGGACCCCGGGACACCCTGAGAGGGGAGGGGTGAATCAGGGTGGCAACTTTTTCTTCTTTTAGTTGTGGATCTTGTTCCCACGTTGGTAGGAACTACTTAAACCTGTATGATGGATATGATCAGCAATTAAACATTCATATGCAGAGAGATGACACAACTATTTTTACTTGGTTCACCACTAAGGGCTACATCCAAGGAGCATACGCCGACAGGTTGTCGGTCGTACCTAAATCCACTCTGCTTCACTAGCTATAGATTACAAAGGTTCGGGTACAGACACTCTGTCCCAGGCTCACTGCCTTTACAATTGTTCAGGGATAGCTCACTGCGTCCCTCGGGTCACTCCCGTTGACTCCCGCTGGCTCACTGCTGTTGGTGAAGTCCCACTCAGTTTATAGACGTGAAGGTCTCTTCAATAAATGTGCATTGATGTTCTTTGTCTCCTGTTCAGCATGAGACTTTGCTTGCATCAGGGTTAAGAGTTGATGCTCTTTATAGTTCAATCTTTCTTCTTTAGTGCAATGACTGAATGCACTAGATCCCCTTGTCTTCATTTGCCTGAATCACAATCACTTATGTGATTGCTCAATAAATGATGTTCAGCTTACTCAGCATTCGTCAGAATCAATTCACCATGTATACATGAGATCATTCATGTATCATTTAGATTTCTTCTTCAATCTCGCTTTGCACCGAAAGTATCAGGCAATCTTTAGCTCTTGTGCAGCTTCAGAAAGGCGGGCGTGCACAATATTTGGCTCTCCTTTTCAATCCCGGCGCGCAAGTCTCTATCTGGCGCGCAAGTCTTAGGCGCGCAAGTATAACCTGGCACGCAAGTGTCTCCAAATCACCTGCGCGACTCTGCCTTCTTGAACTTCAAACCTGCGCGACTCACTTCCTTCCTTGCCCGAATCACCTGGGGCGCACAACCATCAATCGACGCACAATCACCACTTGCGCGGCTCAACCACCTGCGCGACGAGAGCTCGAACAATCTCTAAGTCTTGAGCTCCGTGAGAAATGAGGAGGGGTGGTCCAGTATTTATAGGCAAACTAGACCCCCTTGCGCGGCGGCGCGCAAGTCATCCATCGGCGCGCAAGTCTCGGCCCCTGCTAGGCACTTGCGCGATCAACATCCAAACTTGCGCGAACATCTTGCCTTTGCCAAATTTGGATCTTCTGATCTCGAAAAACCATAGGCACGCAAGTTATAATGCATTCAAGGCGTCGGCGTGCAAGTCTCTTCCCGACACATAATTCACCTGCGCGACCCCTCCAAAACTTGCGCGACCCTTATCCCTTTGCCATATTTTGATGCTCTGATCTTCAAAAACATATGGCGCGCAAGTTTCCTATCCTCCAAGAGTATGGCGCGCAAGTCCCTTTGCCAAAATCACTCTTCTTCATTTGTTGATTTTGAAGCCCTGAAATTTGGCAAACACTGGAAAATGGCGCCACCTTGTATCTGCTCTTTTTTTACCGCCTCCAGATCATCCATTCCTCTGTCGATGTTCTTGAATCAAACATAGATCGTTGACCACAACTCTTGAACTCGACATGTCACCATAGAATCTCCTTTGTCAACAAATTTGTATGTCATTTGTTTGCTTTGTCGACAAGCACGATCACCTCAACAACACTTCTTCTTGGTGATCTGTATCCTTCAGCAACTCTTTTGCTTTTATCACAAACTCCACTATTGTGATTTGTATTCTTTGAAGGAACAACTTTAGTATCATCATCTTCTATGACAATGTGATGTGCATGGCCATTTCATAAGTCAACTTATTGGCACATTGCATCCTTCATCAACTGTCATGATCAACTTCATGCAAACCATGTGATTCAATCCATCAAGAAGTCTCTAGCATGGTTCTCACGCAATCATGAGTAATTGCATGGTCTTCATCCAAAAACACCATCCTGCTTTAATCATCCTTGGATGGATTACTCCTCACATTCTTCATTGTTGTAAACAATGTATCACCTTTGACACATGTTCTTTGAACTTACGATCAACACAACAATCGTCTGAATCACTACTCCTCTACTTCATCGGAGTACTTCATGATCTCCTTCATTGTGAGCTTCCATTCCTCCATTTTATTGGAGTACTTCATGATCTCTTTAATTTTGATATTCCATTGACAACTATTGACAAAAAATACAAACCTATACACAAAGTGGTTCCAACACATTGGCCTCTTGAACTGCCTATGTTTGAGTATTCCATCTTAGTGCATCGGCTACCACATTGCCTTTTACAGGTGTATAAAGCAAGCTCAAATCAAGATATTGCAGATATCTGACCCATCTGCACTACCTAAGATTCATATCATGTTGTGTAAAGATATACTTGAGTCTTTTTTGCTCAGTGAACACCAAAAAATTCTCCCCACAAAAATAATGCCCCCAATAGTGTAAAGCATATGCGAAAGATGCTAGCTCGGAATCATACATTGGGTAATTCCACTCATGAGGCCTTAACTGACGAGATTCTTATGCTACAACTCACTTATCTTGTATTAGAACCACCCATAGACTGATACTTGATGCATCAAAATAAATCATGTAGATCTTACCTAGATTTAATAGAATCAGAATCGATGTTGAATTCAATATGCCCTTCAACTCCTGAAAGGATCTTTCATAAGCTTCTGACTTTAAAAATTTCACACCCTTCTTAGTCAAGCATATAAGATGCACTATTAGGTATGAGAAATCCTATATGAAGAATCTGTAATACCTGGTTATCCCCAAGAAACTCTGTATATCAAAGAAGTTATTGGGTTTCTCCTAAGAAACTACGTATCTCACTTTCTCTGGGTCTATTGATACTCACGACTCCAAGATGATATGGCCTAGGAAGTGCACTTTATCGATCCAAAATTGGAATTTGGTGAGCTTTGTGTAAAGATGGTGATCTCTCAGTGTATTCAACATGATCCTAAGATGTTTGACATGGTCTTGTAGAGTGTTATGATACACTAAGATGTTGTCAAAAAATACCACCATGAATGAATCCAAATACGGGCGTAAAATTCGATCTATCAGATCCATGAAAATAGCTGGTGCATTCATGAGACCAAACGAAATTACCAAGTACTCATAAAGTCCACACCTACTCCAAAAAGTTGTATGAGGTATGTCTGAAGACCTGACACGTACCTGATGATAACTCGACCTCAAATCAATCTTTGAAAACACACTCTCTCCTCAGTGCTCATAAAATAGGTTTTATATCCGAGGTAGTGGATACCGGTTCTTAATTGTGAGCTAGTTCATCCATTGGTAATCCACGCAAAGCCTGAGGGTATCATCCGCCTTCTTAGAAAAAAGACTGTTGAACCCCAAGGAAAAATGTTGGGGTGTATAAAACCTTTAGCCTCCAGGTCTAATTAGCAACTAAATGAGGCTAATATTCATTGTTAATATATATAATATTCATGTTCTTTATTATTCATAAACACCATTTTAGTGCATTTTACACTTTGAACATCATTTCACATTATGATTGTAATTCCTTCCTAAAATGCACTATTATGTGGTACATTTTTTAACATCATTTAAAGTACCCAATGATCTTGATTTTATTTTAATATTTAATTTTCAGGTTTCTAGTTATATTGGGAACAATTCATACTTGTTTAGTGTTGGAAGATTCACATTGGAATACCACTAAAATGAGATTTCATGCAAACAATTATGGAGAAGGCAGATTGGACACCAGCCCACTGATAAGAATATGGGGCCCAACATACAGGCCCAATGAATCCAAAATTTCATGGGATTCTAGAATACATATAGAGGAACAAATAATTCTTCAGAAGACAGTGCTAATTCGGCCTCCATGGTAGTTATTAAGGCGGCCCAATTTGAAGATAAAATTCTGGGCCAGATTTTGAGGCCCATAAAATCATCCCACCAATTTAATAATATCTCTAAAACCGCATATTTATTTGGGATGAAATTTTATAGAGAGCTAGGGGATATCCGGAGATTCATTTTTTTTCTTCTATGGACCACTACAATTCTTCCATCTAGAAAGTCTTCTAGGCACCTCTGTTTGGTGGAAGCAAGCTGGATGCAACTTCGGGTCAAGGATGGAAAAGTCTCCTCTCCCTTACTTTCCACCACCCTAGGCCTACCATAATCAAGTGGAATCCTTTGTAATATTGAGATATCGACCCAAGACTCTTGAAATTCATATTTAAGGAACTATTGGTGGAGGAGTTTATCATCTTTTGAGCTTCCTTTCATTGTAATGTTATGCTGCGATTTTGTTGTCTCAAGTTTGTCTTTCACATGTAAGTTGTTCAATTCACTTTAGTTTCTTAATAAAAGTTCTTATTCTCATATTATTCTGTTGTTATTAATATATCTTTGATACCTTTGGTTCATGGTGTGAATTTATTTACACTAAACCTTGTGAAATTATCACACAACGGTGGAGTGATCGTTATTTCATTGTTTTTTTTACTTCTCCATTTCCTCCCTCATGAGTCTACTTCCCGCTTCCATTGAAACCATAGAATCAATGGAGGGATAAACCACTTATGGGTTTATCCAAGGGAGTATCAAGGGGATGGATTGGATGTTATTTATCACTCTATTAATGTATAATCACTTCTTTTAATTGAGATTTTTTATTTGATGATTTTAAAACTTCTTCATCCTTGTTGAATTTTAAGGCCACATACTTCAAGTGCTAATACAAACCTTTACCTTGAAGTGCTCATAAATTTGATCCTACAAGTGTATAGGTGATTAGTATTATGATGTGTTGGTATAAAATCAGTAAGTGATGAAGTTTTTTGATCTCCTTAAATGAACTCGTCTCAAATATAAGAAATTGAAATAATTGAAAAGGGAATACGTCTAATCCACCCCAAGTGATAACCTAGGATCAACTCATTCTTTTAAATTTAATTCACTTAAGTCCCTTAGAGTTCATTTAAAACCATCTTAAATCAACCCAAATTGGCCACTTCATAGCCAAAAACAATCCATAGAATGTACGTGAAGTTCCCAGTCAGGATCCAAGTATCACTGAGAGGGGGATGAGTGAATCAGTGACATATTTTTCTTTTTAGGTTTCCTTATTTTTGAAACAACCTTCGCCTCCTGTTAAAGAGTTTCTTCCCTACTGAACATACACAACCATAGGAACACATGATTTACAAGTTTCACTACTCAAAAATAGTAGCTACGTCCTTGGTATGGTACAGAAACAATCCAGTACCACACAATCCACTAGAAAACAATCCTTTAATGTGGAATACAATGAGTAGGATATAACCTTACAATCATGTAGCACTTGGAAAACAATATGCAAGCACGTGTGCACCCTCTTAGCAAAAATAGGGAATTGTAGTATTTTAGTGCTTCTTTACAATTGAACAGTTGTATTCTCTGAAGTACAAATCTCTACTTTCCCACCCAGAAGCTGGTGAGAACTCCCATACGTACAACTGAATATGTGCAAAGACCCCAAATTTTTCACGCAGCCTTTAGGGTTTCTTGCGCACAATTCAAATGGATTGCGTGTAAAAATTTCCTTTTGGTGTGAAAAACCTTTTTCACACAACTTCCTTTTTTTTCGCGCAACTTTCCACTTTTCGCGCAGCTTCCCACTTTTTAGCGCACCCTTCCTCTTTTCGCAAAAACCTCTTTATTTTTGTGCAACTCACTTAGCGTAAAATTTTACGCGCACCAGAGCTTGGAATTTCTTCTAAGTGTCTAGCCACACACAATGAGAGGGGGTCATCTCGTATTTATAGGCCTTTTAAATTCCACGCAAAAAACACTAATCTGCGCGTAAAAACCCCCTTCGTGCGTGTAAAAAAATCTTTCACGTAAATTCATATTTCGCGCAATGCTCCAATATTTCGCACACCTCATTCCTTTTCCAATTTTCGAGCTTCTGATCTTGAAACACCTTTTGTGCGAAAAACTTCATTCCTCTATTCCGCGCACCACGCCAACATTTCACACAACCTTTATTTTTCGCGAATCCCGCTTATATTTCGCGCACAACATTATTTTTCATGCATCCCACTGATATTTCGTGCATCCCGTAAATATTTTGTGCAGCCTTTTTATTTTTCACACATCCCGCTACTATTTTGTGCAACCTTCATTTTTTCGCGCACTCGGCCCATTTTTTCACACACTGTATTCCTTTGTCATTTTTCGATGTTCTGACCTTGAATCATGCCTTGCATGGAAAAATCTAAACCATCTTCAATTTTGCGTGCAACATCCATTTCCAAAAACACATTTCTTCATCTCTCGATTTTCAGGCCCTAAAATTTGGCAAACACTGGAAAACGGTGCCACCTTAAACTGTTCTTTGTTCTGTCTCCAGATTTTCCATTCCTTTGTCATTTATTTCTTCACTTCTTCCCATAACCATTCTTCAGCTTTCATCATGAACTCCACTATAGTGATATATATCCTTTGATAGACCAGATTTGGCATCGTCAGAATTACAATGGAAAGTAAGAAAACTTCCCTATCTTACACCAACATCATTCCTTCCAATCAAAACTATATATGACTGGCATCATCCTTTCTCCCCCTTTCCATCATAAGGATTACATCACAAGTTCTCTTGACTTATGATATTTGTGAAATACATATCAGCAAAGCATCTTCTGGCATTAATTCCTTTACAAAGTGAATTTATTTTTTTCTTTGACAATAAAAAACAACACTCTGCAAAAGATAACTCTTCAAACTTCTTTCTTCATCCAACTTGGTCCTAACAGTACATATCTGTAGGTTACTTTTTAGGTCTCTGAGGATTCGAAAACCCAAGATAGACTACAAGGACTGTTCTACCTTCTTCTCTTGGGTAAATTTGAGTGTGAATCAAATTTTGGCACCGTCACTGGGGATCCAAGTAAGTCATCTCAACGCCCATTCTATTATCCCCCATTTCTTCTATTCTCACCCAAGATATCTTATCTTTTCCCTTTCTCATTTTTTTTCTTTTGGAGCATATCCGCCTACACCCGCGATCAATCAAACCATCTAGTTAGGGTGGAAATTCCTAGGTTTGGGGAGTCAAGTGAACCTAGGGGATTATTTCCATTAGATACTAATCCTATTGATACTCCGGAGTCCAAAATTGAGCCCATTTCAATGGAAGGTCTTCAAAGAAACCAACTCATAAACCTAGGTGGAAACCAAAATAGAAATCCAAATGAGGCAGCCCCAAACTTGGGGAATGCGGTCGATCAAACCATGAATGACTACCTCACACCTGCCTGGACTAATGCCCCCTCATGCATTAGACACAATTACCTAGGAGATTCCAACTACATCTTTAAACCCCATGTCTAAAATCACCTTCCCACATTCCATGGAATGGAGTCCGAGATGCCCCACCTTCACGTTAAGGAGGTCAATGACATTGTAGAAACCATGTATCCCCCACATCAACTAGAATTAGCTAAGTTGAGGCTATTTACTTTTTCTTTAAAGGATCGAGCTAAAAATTGGCTAAACAATTTGAGACCATCATCCATCAACTCTTGGGACCAACTACAAAGAGAATTCTACAAAAAATACTTTCCCCACCACAAAACAATTGCACTTAAAAAGCGTATCCAATTTTTTTAAAAAAAGAGGGAGAGTCATTCTATGAAACATGGGAGAGGTTCAAAGACACTCTAAACATGGTTCCACACCATGGTTTTTTTATTACTGAACAAGTGAGAATTTTCTATAAAGGTTTGGGTCCGGGGAACAAAAAATTCATTGACATGATGTGTAATGGAACCTTTAAAAACAAAGCCCTAAATGATGCTTACGAGTATCTAGAAAGCCTTGCTAAACAAAACCAAACATGGGGAACTTCACCTTATTCTGAAAAGCCACAAAGAACTACTGGAATTCATACAATTAGAGAAGATGAAATCCTTAGGGCTAAACTCGCAGCACTCTCTAGGAAGGTTGAAGAGATATACCTTAGGAAAGTCCATGAAATCCAAACTATAGAACATGTTTGCGCAATTTGTGAAAAATATGACCATAAGATAAACAACTTCCCAACTATTCCATCCATCAAGGATATTCTTTTAGGAGGACCCCCAGTGGAAGTAAATGCTTTGAACTTTCAAAAGCCTCAATACCAAAACAACTTCAACCCAAGGTATAATGACCACCCAGTCTTCCGCTGGAAAGATAACCAACAACCTAGCCAACCACAGAAACAAAATCCTTACCCCCATCAGAACTACCAAACCCATAACCAGTTCCAAACCCAACCTATCCAATACCAATATCTACCAGTCCATTTTCAACAAACCATCCCACCTCCAAAATATCCCCTGGGATAAACCAATCTTCTCAAGCACTAACCCAAAATGTTCCACAAAGCCTACTAGAACAACTATGCAAACAAATGGACAAAATGAACTCCGAATTCTCTTCCTTTAAACAAGAACTTCAAACCATCAAAACTGGAAAGGCACCAATGCCTACTTAGGCAGTACCATCCTCAAATTTAAGGGGATAGTCAAGTTGCACTCAAAAAACTCATGAACAACTAAAGCCTATGACTATTTTAAGAAATGGGAAATCAATTGAGAAACCTGAACAACTAATTCAAAACCCATCAGAAGATTCAAACTTGGATGAAAATTTAAATTAACCAAATGATCAAACTGAAAAACATGATAAAATTGTCAAAGAAACAACTCTTCAATAAACAAACCCACATCCTGCACCATTTCCTCAACGCATGAGGGAGAAAACCAAGCCTAAATTGAATGAAACATTGAGAGAAATATTCTCACGAGTCAAGTTGAACATTACACTTCTCGATGAAATCCAAACCATACCTTCCTACTCAAAGTACCTTAAGGACCTCTGCACATTTAAAAGAAAATTTTCACATAAAAACCAAGTCCTTTTGGCTGCTAATGTGAGTACCACCATTCAAGGGACCATTACTCCTAAGTTGAAAGACCCGGGTTTCCCTTACATCAATGTTGAACTAGGAGAGAGAAAAGTTGTCAAGGCCTTGTGTGACCTAGGTGCTAGTGTCAATCTCATCCCCTATGCTGTGTATTGCCAGTTAGGCCTAGAAGAACTCCAACCCACATCTGTTACACTTCAACTTGCTGATCGTAGCATTAAGGTTCCAAAGGGGATTTTAAAGGACGTTCTGGTAAAGGTTGAAAACTTCATCTACCATGCTAACTTCATTGTCCTTGACAACCATCCAAATTTAGAAAATAAGGAACAAACCCCAATCATCCTTGGTCGTCCTTTCCTTGCAACAATCAACTCTGTTATCCGAGTCCGAAATAGGAACATGAGCATAACCTTTGAAAACATGAGTCTAGACTTGAACATCTATAATGAAAGCTCATAAATAGGGGATGATGGGGACATTCATGAAGTAAACATGATAGGAAGCATTGATAATGAATCCATAGAACATCAAGGAATATTTGATGGATGTTTAAGTCAGGATGAGATTGATTTCCTTTGTTAACATGAAGGAATTTTATCTCCTTGGCTTGAATCATTTTCAAGTTGCTCTTATGATGAAGTCTTTGGTCCAACAATCAGTGAAACCTTTCAGGAAACCACTTTCATGGAGACCACTCCAACTTCCTTCCCTAAATCTGATCAAGCCAATCTAGTAGCTGAAACTTCTACATGTGGGGGATCAATCCTATCTAAAACTCTAGGAAACAAAATTGATCTTGATCCAATGTACCAATCTTCTGCTGAAATTTTTAACCAACCTGATCTTGAATTGAAGGAACTTCCCGCTGTACTCAAGTATGCCTTCCTAGGGGACAATAAAACACATCATATTGTCATTTCTTCTTCTCTTGAAGCCAATCATGAGAGGATGCTTCTAAATGTCCTTAGGAAACATAATAAAGCCATTGGTTGGACCCTGTCTGATATTCTTGGGATTATCCCACTTATTGGGACTCATAGGATTGTTCTGGTATTTGATTCAAAGCCATGTCATCAACATCAATGACAACTCAATCCTAATCTCATGGAAGTAGTGAGTAAAGAACTTTAGAAATTGTTAAAAGCTGGTATCATATACCCCATAGCTGAGAGTGAGTGGGTCAGCCCAATCCAAGTGGTTCCCAAGAAGGCAGGAATCACAATGATAACCAATAAGGATGGAGAGATTCTTCCAACTAGGGTGATTAGTGGATGGAGGGTCTGTATTGACTATAGGAAGCTAAACTTATTCACCAAGAAAGACCATTTCCCCTTACCATTCATTGACCAAGCCCTTGAGAGAGTGGAAGGTCATGCCTTATACTATTTCTTAGATGGGTACTCAGGGTATAATCAAATTGAGGTCTCCCTAGAGGATCAAGGGAAGACTACATTCACATTTCCATTCGGCACCTTTGCTTTCAAACGTATGCCCTTCGGGTTATGCAATGCCCCTGGAACCTTCCAGCGGTGAATGATGGGAATATTCTCAGACATGGTAGGGTATTTTCTTGAGGTCTTCATGGATGACTTATCTATCTTTGGGGATACATTTGAGGGATGTCTTAGGAATGTGGAGAGAGTCTTGTCAAGACGTGAATAAAAGAATATGGTCCTAAACTGGGAAAAATTACATTTCATGGTTAAAGAGGGACTGGTTCTAGGCCATCTGGTCTCAGGTAGGGGGATTGAAGTTGATAAGGCCAAGGTTGAAATCATTTGTCACCTTCCATCACCCAAAACTGTCAAGGAAGTGAGGTATTTCTTAGGACATGTTGGTTTCTATAGAAGATTCATCAAGGAATTTAGTTCAATATACCATCCCATTTGTGCTCTCCTAGTAAAGGATGCTCCATTTGTTTGGACAGAAAGCTTTGAGGGTTCATTATCAACCCTAAAATCCTCTCTCACCTCTCCTCCCATTATGAAATCTCCAAATTAGATCCTCCATTTCGAACTTATGTGTAATGCGAGTGACTTTTCTGTAGGAGTTTTGATAGGACAACATTGCAATAAAACTCCTTATGTCATTGCTTATGCAAGAAAATCCTTAAATGATGCCCAAATCAACTGCACCACCATTGAAAAAGAGTTGCTTGTTGTTGTCTTTTCCTTAGAGAAATTCAGGTCCTATCTCTTAGGATCACCCATCATTGTCTTCACTGACCATTCAGCCCTAAAATACCTTTTCCAAAAACAAGATGACAAGGCTAGACTAATTAGGTGGGTCCTTCTATTACAATAATTTGACCTCACTATCAAGAAAAAAAGGGTGTTGAAAATGTTGTGGTTGATCACCTCTCTAGGATGGAATTCAAAGACAACTCAAATCACCTTTCTGTGTCTAATTCATTTCCTGATGAACATCTATACTATGTGAGTGACTGCCCTTGGTATGCTAACATAGTAAACTTATTAGTTACGGGATTATTTCAAAAATTCTTAGGGACTCAAGCTTGAAGGAAATTCCTTTCTGATGTTAGGAACTACATGTTTGATGATCTATACCTCTATAAGTTCTGCCCTGACCAAGTCATTAGGAGGTGTGTCCCAGAATCTGAACGAGAGTCCATCCTTAAATTTTGTCACAGTGAGGCATGTGGAGGTCACTTTTCCTCTAAGAAAACTTCTGCTAAGGTTCTTCAGTGTGGTCTCTTCTGTCCCACCCTCTCAAGGGACTCCTACATATTTTTTCAAAGCTGTCCTAAGTGTCAACAAGTAGGGTCAATCACAAAAAGAAATCAAATGCCACTCACTCCCATCTTAGTGATTGAAATCTTTGAATACTGGGGAATCGATTTCATGGGTCCCTTCCCAAACTCTAGGGTATACCTCTACATCCTATTAGATGTTGATTATGTCTCAAAATGGGTTGAATCCATTCCCACAAAGTCTAATGACCATCATGTTGTGATCCAATTTCTAAAAGAGCACATATTTTCTTGATTTGGAATTCCTGGGCCTATAATCAGTGATCGAGGAACTCATTTATACAACCATCCATTCTCTTCACTCATGTCTAAGTATAGGATTTATCATAAATTTTCCACTGCATACCATCTTCAAACCAATGGTCAACCTGAGTTAGCAAATAGGGAGATTAAGAATATTCTTGAAAAAACTGTCAATCCTTCTAGGAAAGATTGGTATAAGAAACTCTTGGATACTCTTTGGGCATATCGTACAACATACAAAACCATCCTAGGAATGTCACCATATAGGTTGTTTTATGGAAAATAATTCCATTTACCTGTTGAAATTGAGCATAAGGATTTTTGGGAAATTAAGAAAATAAATTATGACCTCTTATTGGCCGGAACAAAAAGAAAATTAGATCTCAATGAACTTGAGGAACTAAGGATAGAGGCTTAAGAAAATTCAAGGATCAATAAAGCTAGAGTTCAAGCCTACCAATCTAGGAATATCAAAGTCAAACATTTTGAACTGGGAAAAATCGTGCTCTTGTATAGTTCAAAACCTCATTTACACCTGTGAAAGTTAAGGTCTAGATGGTCAGGTCCTTTCATAGTGCATCATGTGTACCCCCATGGGGCAGTAGAGGTTCAAGATCCCACAAGTGGTTACATTTTCAAGGTCAATAGTCAAAGGTTAAAACCATTCATTGAATCATTCAATAAACAAGAAACAAAGACTGAGTTAACTGAGCCAACCTATGAATCGGGAAAAAATTGATAGATTTAGGATCTATGTCGGGATAAAGACGTTAAACAAAGAGCTGCATGGGAGGCAACCCATGGTTTTCAAGTTTCCAATCATTTTGTTGTTTTAATCAACTTTATATTTTAAATAGGATTAATGAATCATTTTGATATTTAAAAATAATAAAAAAATATATTTTTGACCTGTTCTTCTATTATGAGTATGGATGGGTATGAAAGAGGAGCGCCATATTCATCCGTGTCACGTGGTGTGATCCTTGAGTAATACCTTACCCAGAAATTTAAAAAGAAGACAATGTATCATCAATTCACTTTATTTTTATTTGTTTGTAGGTTAAAATAAAAATATATATAATAATAATAATAATAAAATTAAAAGGCCACATATTAGGTCGAAGGGAGACAGGGGCGCGCGCTTACCGCTGACCTACAACTTATTGTGCTTCCTTATTCTATAATTTTTATATATATACTTATATTTTACTTTCTTTATTATATATATATATATATTGTTTATTTGTTTTTCTTTTTTTTCCACTAGGGAATTCTCAGAGTGACATCGAGATCAAGGGATTAAAAGGGAGCAGTAATAATTTCAACTTCAACCACCAGGTGACTTCATTCCATGATCCTCATTGTCAATTTCCTTTTTGAAATCTCATTCTCTACCTCTACCCCCTTCTAAATTTTCTTTTCTTTAAACACTGGGGATAGTGTTATTTTAAGTTGGGGGGAGATAAAATAAAAAAATTCTCTTGTGTCAAAAAAATGAATGATTTGAAAAAAAGTGTGCATTAATGGAAGGAAAAATTTCTTTAACCTTGAACATGATAGACATTGTACACTTTTAAACTGAATATAAAATAATTTAGCATTCCCTGATTCTGATTTTAATCCATGTATATTTCATGAGCATAGATTTTGGAAAGTGTGGCTGCATAATGTGATATTTCATTGTTTATATTTTCATCCAAATAAAAAAAGAATCACTACGCACGTCCTTTGGATAATGGGGTATTAGTTTGAGTTCATGGGGTCCCCCAAATAAATAGCATAGGTTTGATGATCATTTTAGTTTTAATATGATTATTCAATAATTTTTTTTAAAAAAACAATAAATTTGCGTGTAGAGCAATGAAATGACCTAATACGTGGATTTTGGCACTTGGGGATCATGAATCCATAGTTTTCTGGCCCAGAGTTCGTAATTTTATCTCTATTTTTGGTAATTTGAATTTGTTTTTGACCGATTTAACTCAAGATGATTCCCAAGTATGTGGGATTCACTTGGTGCCCTAAGGTCTTTGAGCCTGGGAGTCATCGGCAAAGTCTCGCTACAGGGGTTGACTCTTTTGAGTGCAATTTCAATTACCATTGAAAAATTGCAAAAAAAAAATACAAATTTTTTTTTGAATACTCATATTAATATTAAAATGTGATTCCACCTAGTGCTTCCATCATTTCCCTCTTGAATAAAGACGAACCCCCATGTCTAATGCGATGCACAACACATCATCACTCTTAATTGATATTGGATGAAATATGGTGATGAATTTAAACAAAGGAATGGGCTTGGGATTGGGATCTTCTTATGAAACTATCATGTATTAAAATATTTTTATGGGTTTCATGATTGTTTGGTATAATGGTTTTTGGTGATCATTGTGTATTAAAATTTTTTTGGAAAAGGGAATTCGAATTTCATATTGTTGATATATATTTTTCCCGGAACTAGAAAAACTCAAGTTGGGGGGTGTGATTAGAAACTAAATGAGGATAATATTCATTGTTAATATATATAATATTCATGTGCTTTATTATTCATAAACACCATTTTAGTGCATTTTTCACTTTGAACATCATTTCACATTATGATTGTAATTCCTTCTTAAAATGTACTATTATGTGGTACATTTTTTAACATCATTTAAAGTAAAAAATGATCTTGATTTTATTTTACTATTTAATTTTCAGGTTTATAATTATATTGGGAACAATTCATACTTGTGGAGTGTTGGAAGATTCACATTGGAAGACCACCAAAATGGGATTTCATGCAAACAATTCTAGAGAAGGCAGATTGGACACCAGCCCACTGATGAGAATGTGGGGCCCAACATACAGTCCCAATGAAGCCCAAATTTAATGGGATGATAGAAGAAATATATAGTAACAAATAATTCTTCATAATCCAGTGCTAATTAGGCCTCCATGGTGGTTATTAAGGCAACCCAATTTGGAGATAAAATTCTGGGCCAGATTCTAAGGCCCATAAAATCATCCCACCAATTTAATCATATCTCAAAAAACACATACTAATTTGGGATAAAATTTTATAGAGATCTATGGGATATATGTAACTGCATTTTTTTCTTCTATGGACCACTCCAATTATTCCATATAGAAATTCTTTCAGGCGCCTCTGTTCGGTGAAAGCAAGTTGGCTACAACATCGGGTCAAGGGTGGAAAAGTCTCCTCTCCCTTGCTTTCCACCACCCTAGGCCTAAAATACTCAAGTGTAATCCTTTATAATATTAGGAGATATACCCAAGCCTCTTGAAATTCCTATTTAAGGCAGTGGTGGTAGAGGAGTTTATCATCTTTTGAGCTTCTTTTCATTATAATGTTATGCTGCGATTTTGTTGTCTCAAGTTTGTCTTTCACATGTAAGTTATTCAATTAACTTTAGTTTCTTAATAAAAGTTATTCTTCTCATCTTATTCTGTTTTTATTAATATCACTTTGATACCATTGGTTCATGGTGTGATTTTATTCACACCAAACCTTGTGAAATTATCACACAATGGTGGAGTGATCGTTATTTCATTGTTTTTTTACTTCTCTATTTCCTCCCTCATGAGTCTACTTCCCGTTTCCATTGAAACCATAGAATCAATGGAGGTCTAAACCACTTATGGGTTGATCCAAGGGAGTATCAAGGGTCTGGATTGGATGTTATTTATCACCCCATTAATGTATAATAACTTCTTTTAATTGATATTTTTATTTGATGATTTTAAAACTTCTTCGTCCTTGTTGAATTTTAAGGCCACATACTTCAAGTGATAATACAAACCTTTACCTTTGAGTGCTCATAAATTTGATCCTCCAAGTGTATAGGTGATTATTATTATGGTGTATTGGTATAAAATCAGTAAGTGATGAAGTTTTTTGATCTCCTTAAATGAACTCATCTCAAATATAAGAAATTAAAATAATTGAAAAGGGAATACGTCTAATCCACCCCAAGTGATAACCTAGGATCAACTCATTATTTTAAATTGAATTCACTTAAGTCTCTTAGAATTCATTTAAAACCATCTTAAATCATCCCAAGTTGACCACTTCATAGCAAAAAATAATCCATAGAATGTATGTGTCTGTAGGTTACTTCTTAGGTCTCTGAGGATTCGACAACCCAAGATAGACTACAAGGACCATTCTACCTTCTTCTCTTGGGTAAATTTGAGTGTGAATAAAGGTCCTACAACTACTTCCTGAGCTCCAGAAGCTCCGTAGGTTCCATCCTATAAGGAGGAATGGACACTGGTTCCTCTTATGGCACTATCTAAATGGTGAATTATACATATCTCACTAGAGGTAGCTCAGAAAAGTAGTTAGGGAATACGTCCCTGAAATGATCCACCACAGAAGGGAAAACAGTAGGTCATAACCCCTGATCATCTAAAAATAGACTATTGAATTAGGTTATCACTCTACCTAGCCCTTGATGCTCAGGTCTAACTTGAGATTCATGGACATCCCATTCTTTCCTACGAACATGTCTACCAACCTCTAGTGATGTAATGTCACCTTCCAATGATAAAAATAAATATAGGCTTGATAGGGAACTAACTATTCTATCCCGATAATTGCATAAAACCCTGTCATGTTGAGGATGAAAATATTCCACATGAAGAGATATCTACCTATCATAAGAGGATAGTCCTTAAATTGGCGAACACTATCTTATTGGATACCCAGCGGGGTATCAAGTGTTATAACACCGCAAAAATATTCTATATCAAGGCATTGACTCTCCAAAATTTCCTCATATATAAAAGAGTGTGCCACACCTATGTCAAATAAAGCATACACTAGCGTAGTGGATACTGGAATAGTGCCTCAAATAGTATAAGTTTTGACGCATCCTCTAACATAGGTTGCACTGCATGTAACTGGCCTATATCGCAGCCCTGATTCACAACCTAACTGCCTTGAGAAGGACCGCTCTACTAGTACTATGAATCCTCAGTCTGATTTCCCCCGCCTCAACCACCATCTCAACTTGAGCGACTAATGGTATTCTAGCTTCCTGTCTGGCGAGATACTACTAGTCCCACTCTAGAGTGAGGAGTTGGTGTAGACTCCCTCTCCCTGGGTATTGGTGGAAAAGTTTTGTAGAAGCACTGGATATGCCCCATATTATCGTAGCCTTTTCAATCAACTAGATCTTACATACACTAGGGTCTTATGTCTCCCAACTTCCCGCATTGGTGACATATAAGGAAGCTATCATTATGAGTTTCCTGACTGCTACTACCTCTGTGATCAACCTCAAAATGCTACTTCTACCTGCTAGAAGAAACACTTCTAGGTTTGGGTGATGAAACACCTTGGCTTGCACCATCAGTTTCCCTCAAATTCCACTCATTAATAAGGGTTTGGTTTAATATCTAATTAATAGTGGTCATCTGGAAAACATTGACCTGCGACCAGATGGCATATACGAACCCAACCTCAAATCATCTGGCAGTCATGCGATCATCGCCCGCTAGAGTCGGTGAAAATCACTACAGCTCAGTAAAACAAGAAGAATACTCCATGATATACATGACTCTCTACTAAAAGTTTATGAACTCTCTAGTCCGATCAACCCTCAATGTTTGTGAAAAGAAGTAATCATAGAAGATCGTTGGGAAATCCCTCCATATCATATCCTGATATCAGTCTTCCTAGGTAATGAAATCCCACTATTGCTTTGCAGAATCACATTACATATAATCAATGAGTTTGACCCTCCTATTTGTAGGTGTCTCTAGATGATCGAATATGGAAAGAATGGCTTCCAAACATGACTCAATAGCCCGAGGTCCACCATCCTCCGAGATGGTGGGAGGATGCTATTGCTATAATTCCCAATTCAATTCTGCCATAGTCGGGACAGCTCGAGCAACTCCTTGCATTGACTGTATCATATGAAAGAAACCCTCTTGAAATTGGGCATAAATGCCCATTTCAGGAATAGTAGGTGGTTCCATGGGTGACACTATTGGAGGTATCACTAGCGGGTCAAGGACCACCACCTCTAGTGCATGGTCTTCAGGTGCTAGAGGCGTACAAATAGAGGTTTTAATAGTGGCATGATTCTATAATTCTAAACTCATGCCTCATAATGGAATTTAGAAGATGAAAATACTGTAGATAAATAATTTGGACAGGTATATATCCTTCCTACAAAAGATCATACCTCTCTACCCACTCCTAAAGTCAGGTCTAAGTGATAAATAACTAGTACAAATCTAACCTTTAACAACATTAGTAAAATGGATTTATCAGTGCTATAGAAATACTGATAATGTGAGTGATTTTAAAGGGTTGGCTTTAACAACGCTCATAAAGACACACTTTAACATCGTTTTTAAGCGCTGATAAAGGGGGATATTTTTTTTGTTTGGACCTCTTCCTGACCCACCTTTTATTAGTGCTTCCCACCCCCTTTATTAGCACTTGTTACCCACTCGCCCGGGCTCTTCCCCCACTTATCATCACTTTACACAATTCGAGCCTCCTGCACACGCTTGGATTTGACCCTTGTACCTATTCTTTGTAACTCGAATGCCTTACCACTACACCATATTGTTTTATTATCTATTTTATGATATTTCTATTTACACACACACACACACATATTTTATTCATATATTTATACAATTATTTTTAAATATATATATAAAATATATGTTTGTGTGTGTGTGTGTGATATATGCTTATATTTATTTAAATATATTATATATGAATATTCATTTACATATACTAGAATATAATATAAATATATATCCATTTATTAATACACACATATATGTATATATAAATATTATATATATATATATATATATTTATAAGAATATATATATATATATATATTCATATATTTTTATAATGTAAAAAATGGTTAGATATTATTTTAAATACATTTTTAGAATTGGTCTATATATATATTGTATATTTAGATATAAATTTTATACATTAATACATATATATATTTATATATCAATATATATACATATAATCATATAATCATATATTTACATATAAATTGTTTATAATATATTTATAAATATTTACCATAAAATACATTTATACACTATATTTAATGATAATGATAATGATTTATTTATAAAAGTACATTTATATATGATATATATACATAACATAGACACATATTAACATGCACAAGTATACATTTTTATATTTCTCACATACACATATAAATATTTACATAATATGCATTTATTTACATATATTAATATATATATATATAAATATATATTTTTTATTGACACACACATGTTTATATATAAACATTACTTCTATGAGTATATATATACATATTAATGCATCTTTATAATGTAAATAAAATAGATAATTTTTTATTTAAAATAAAATGAACAATAGATAATTATTTTATATATTTAAAAATAAAATTTTTATGTAAATATGTTTAAATATATATTTATACAACTGATTTATTTTAAGTAAATATAAAAATATGCATACATTTAATTATAAATAAAATTACATTATAAAAAATGATAAAATTTTAAAACCATAATATCAATATGACTATAATCCTTGAAAATAATTTTAGACTCCACTGAAAAAAGACAATAAGACCCCCTTAAACGAGGCTGAAATTCCATCGAATGTTAAAAAATTGGGATACCTCGACTAAAAACTCAAAATTTGAGTCCATTTGGGTCTTTTTTGGCCTCAAAAAATGCGATCAAGGGTTCATTAAGGCATACATCTTTTTGAGATCTTTGATTTTATATGTGTTAGATCTCAAATAGACCCTTAGATCAAAAGTTATGGTCGCACTAGTAGAAATAGTGGCTTCAGTGTCGCCGCTATGATGTCAGTTTCTTATAAATCGATGCAAAGTATGTTTTCGATGACGTTTTTGCATCAGTTAAAAAAAACTGATGTCAAAATAGATTTTAAGTTTGTATTATGGCATCAGTTTATTACAAAACCGATGCCTAAATTTAATATTTTTTTGGTGTCATTTTCATACCAAAACCGATGCCAAAATCCATGACAATTTAAAAAAAATTGTTTTCAACGTTAGTTTTTATAGAAACTGATGCCGAAAACATTAAAAAATATGATCATCAGCGTTGGTTTTTACAGAAACCAACATCGATAATGGAAAAAACAACTTGGGCATCAGGTTTTACAAAAAACAACGCCAAAAAGCTTTAAAAAAATACCCTAAACCTGAAAACCCTTATTTTTTGTTCTTTCAAATATTTCACTCTCAACTCTCGATGACGCCAATGGCCACCCGAGGGTTCTTGATGGCTGATTTTTTTGGGTTTCTTTCATTTTAATCTTTATTTCATGATTAGTGGTACTTAATCTTTCATCCTCTGTCTTTGTTTCTTCGTTTACGATTGCATTTCCTCTTCGAAAACCTCTTCACGGTCGAACATCTATCGTGTTCAATATTTTTTGTTTATTCTTGATTATTATTCATATTTACAACCATTTTTGTTAGATCTTTTAGTGTTAATTCTTCTGATGAATTCAAAGAAGCAAATTTAGATTGTGGCTCAATTTATCATGTTGAAATCTAAATATTGTAAGTTATTTTTTTAAATTTCAAAGATAAATTATTTATTATTTAGTTATAATTTTAAATTATTTCTTCATTTGTTTATATGAAATTGATTTTTAATTATTAATTTTGTTAATTTTTTTTATTTATCTTGCAATGTTTATTCTTCCAATGAATCTAAAGGAACAAATTCAGATTGCGACTCAATTTATTGTGTTGAAATCCAAATATCGTAAGTTAATTTTTTTAATTTCAAAGATAAATTATTTATTATTTAGTTATAATTTTGAATTATTGCTTCATTTGTTTGTATGCAACTGATTGTTGATTATTAATGTTTTTAAAATTTGTTTATTTTGATTACTTTTTTTATTTGATAAAATTATCAAATGGTTTTTGAAAATAATGATATATACACATTTATATGTGTATAGATATAGGTATATATATATATATATATATATATATTTGTATATATGTGTATATATATCAGTTGAAATTAGTAGTTATGATATTTTTGATTTTTGATTCTAATCAAATTATCTACTTTTGGATCAGAATGACACATCACACAAAATAAATACCTAGAGTAGATTATTTTTTATTTTATTCCTAATAATTGTTAATATTTAATATATGATTACCAATCATTTTTATTGTCTATTTTTATGCTTAAAATATATCTTTATATATATATATATTTAAATGTTTATATGTTTTAATATATTCACTAATTATATTACGATCTCAGGTATTGAATGGATCATAATTGGATAAATTTACAAAGAACCACTAGTGAATATGAAAAATGAGTTTATGATTTCTTGGAATTTTCTAAACAAAATCTTCAAAATATAGATTTGATTTTCGATCCATGTGTGAAGTGTTTGAATATGAAAAAGTTAAATTCTAAAGAAATCAAGGATCATCACATTTTCTATGATTTTAGCCTTAATTATACACATTGGATTAGGCATGGTGAAAGAACTGAAAATTCAATATCTAATGTTGATGATAATACTCATAATGAAACAGAGGATCGTATTAAAGAATTAATTCATGATTTTGGTGTTTAACCCATCAAAAAATAGCAACTGTTGAACAATTGTATGGAGATTCTGAGAAACCATTATTCTCAGGTTGTAGTAAATATATAATGTTATTAGTAATTTTGAGATTGGTTAACTTGAAAGCTAGAAATGGTTTAAGTGATAAAAGTTTCTCTAACTCACTTGAGCTTTTAAAAGAACTACTTCCAAAAGACAACGAGCTTCCAGATTCTGATTATGAGGTGAAAAAAATATTATGTCCAATGGGATTAGGGTATAAAAATATACATTATTTCCCCAATAATTGTGTGTTATATAGGAAAGAATATGAATATTTATCAAAATGTCATACATGTGGAACATCACGCTATAAGATGGATAAAAAAGTAAAATCAGATTCATTATCAAGTACTGACATCTAACCTTATGCTAAATCAAATAATTCCTTCTAAAAATCCCCTCATATAAATCCAATAAATTAATTCTGATTCATTCTTAGGTACCAAAATCAAATATCATGCTAAATCAATTTGGAATATTCCAATAATTCCTCATTTGAAGCATCTATTTTCAAATTCAATTAATGCAAAAAGGTTAACATGACATTCATATGAATTAATCTCTGATGGTAAATTACGTCACCCTGCTGATTCATCACAATGGAAGAGATTTGATAAATAATTTCCTAATTTTGTAAGTGAAGTTATAAATCTCAAAATGAGAGTGCATACAAAAATAATGAATCCATATCAAAGTCTAAGTATTCAATATAGTTCATGGCCTATTTTTTTGGTAGTTTACAACTTATCCCCACAGATATATATGAAGAAAAAATATGTTATGATGATCTTGATTTTTTCTAGACCAAAACAACCAAGAAATGCTTTTGATGTGTATATTTCACCATTTATTAATGATTTGAAACTTCTATGGGCGGTAGGTGTTAATGTTTTTGATGCATATAAAAAAGAGTATTTTATTTTGCATGCTATGATAATGTTCAGTATAAACAAATTTTCTGTATATGAAAACTTATTTGGATATATTGCTAAGGGATATAAAGCATTTCCAATTTGTTAAGAAGATACTTCATATTATCAATTACAGAATGAAATAAAGACATCATACATTGGACATCAAAGATTTTTTCAAATTTAAAATCCTTATCCTAGATTTAAAAATGCATTTAATGGTTTATATGAATACAATATTCCCCCATAAACATTTTTAGTTGAATAATATTACAACAAGGTGAAAAATATTGATTTGAAATTTAGAAATAAAAGAAGTTTTGGTCTTCAAAAAAATATTTGGAAGAAATATTTTACTTTTTTGAACTACCTTATTGGATATTTTTAGAGATAAAACAAAATATTGATGTTATACATGTTGAGAAAAATATATGTGATGGTTTTATTGTAACTTTTTTAGAAATAAAATGAAATAAAAAATATGGATTGAATGCTAGATTGTACTTGATATCAATGAGAATAAATTTGGAGTTAGCTCCCACTATGAAATGAAACAAAAAATATTTACCTCTGGTTTGTCACACATTAAGAAAGAGTGAGAAGTTTAATTTTTTTCAGTGTCTGTATGGTATAAAATTACCCAGTGGATATTCTTCAAATGTGAAGAATTTGGTTTTAGTGAAGGATTGTAAATTAATAGATATGAAATCTCACTACTTTCATGTATTGATGTAACAACTTCTACCAGTTGCACTGCGTGGTATATTTTCGTCAGCTATTAAAAATACTATCATTATGTTATGTATTTTTTTTTCAAATCCATTTGTAGCAAAGTCATTGATCCAATTTTTTTAGATGAGTTATAGAATGAAGCTTATCTTATAATTTTTCAACTAGAAATGTATTTTCCACCTACATTTTTTGATATAATGGTTCATCTTGTGATCCATCTAGTGCATGAGATAAGAATATATGGGTCTGTTTATTTATGTTGGATGTATCCTTTTGAAAGGTATATGAAACTTTTAAAGGGATATATTAAAAATCCTTATCGAACGAAGGCCTCTATTGTTCAAAAATATGTATCAAAATAGGCTATTGAGTTATGTACTGATTATTTTTATGAAGTGGAACATATTTATCTCCCTATATCTTGGCATTTGACAGTTGGTAGTGAAGGTAGAGGGCTTAAAGATTTAAAGGTAAAGTTCATTCCATGTGATGAAGTGATGTAGTCACATTTATATATTTTGAATAACATAGATGAGGTTCAATCATATATATCATCACATATTGATGAATTAAAGATACAATATCCAAAAAGAAATGAAAAGTGGTTGATAACTGAGCATAAAAAGACATTTGTTTCATGGTTTAAAGAGAAAGTGATCACAGATATATCTGCATCAGAAACATTGAAATGGTTGGTAGGGGGGCCTTCTTTTAATGTGATTACATGGTTTAGTTTTGATATTAATGGGTACACATTTTACACAAAAAATCTAGATGATAAGAGTACTGTTCAAAATAGTGGTGTGATGGTCATCGCTGAAGTAGTGCATTTTCAAGTGCAAAAGATAAAAACCCAATTTCCGCTTCTTTGACATATCTTGGAGTTCTTGAGAATATATGGGAAATTGATTATACAAAATTTTGAGTCACGATGTTTAAGTGTAATTAGGTTGATAGTAATAGTGGTGTGAAACATGATGATTGTGGGTTTACACTGGTTGATTTAAAAAGATTTAGTTACAATGATAAACCATTTATCATGGAGACAAATACAAAGAAAATATTTTATTTCATTGAACCATAAAATGATCAGTCATCCATCATTTTGAAAATTAAAATATACCATTTGTGTGATGATGATGATGATGATGATGTTATTGATTTACATGAATCTTATTCATCTAATAGGCAATTTCCTCATGATAACAATGAATATAAGGCAGACATAGTTCATACAATATGTAATGATCATGATGAAGGGATATGGTAAAACACTAAATCACTCTCTTAATTATTATGGTAATTATTTATATTTTGTTTCTTTATTGAAATTTACACGTGTTAACACTCTATTTTTAATAGGTTAGCTTGCATATATTTCGGTTATAAGAATCATGACATCATTTTTTTTGAAACTTACAAATTTTTGCCTCTTTTTTTACTTATATATTTTTGTAATCCTTGTTTCTAAATATTAAGTTTTCTAATGATATGTAGGAACATAGAATTTCATTACACTTTCCTATGTCAATGTCAGATACAGCGAGAGAGGAGCAGTTACTGAGGTATATCTATTTTTTAATATTATTAAATATTCGGTAATATACTTATTTAATGAAAGAAAACTATTAATTTATAAAAATATTTGTAGGAATACTGATGCGTATTTAGTATAGGAGACTTATCCTATTACTATAGAAAAATAAAGTTCTCGAGTTGGTAAATGTGGTATTACACGTTTACCAAAACTTTCACTTGATCATGGAGACGAGAGGTTATATATTTGTTTTGATGATAATAACATCACAACTAGTCCAAATGCAATTCATTTTAGCGGTTATATATCAATGCAAAGCCATTTCAGGATCAACATTTTATATCCTGATTAGAATTCCGTCGACAGGATAGCAAAACAACAGCTTTGGGAGGCCACTATGATAAAATATCTCAATTGATTTATTTTATCTTATTTTTTGAATATTAAATATTTTAAATAACTAATATTTATTTTATTCAATTATAGATAACATTAAATTTTGAGGGAAAAAAAGAAATTAGGAAAATATATCCCACTTTATGGTTTTCATAGTTAAATAATAGTTTAGTAATTCTTAAACCACAGATATCCAACTAGGCAATAAATTATGAAATATAAAATATAAGACTCATATCCAGTTATGGGAAAATAATTATTTTTCAAGTATAACTGATAATAGTTGAAAATTTCATACCCAAAAGAGTGTTTAGTCTCTTTTAGATAAAACACTAGTTATATTGAGAAACCTACTTATCAAGTTCTAGATAAAGAAACATTTAGAAATAAAGGTATTCCATAAATCTTTTAGAGTTATTTCAACAACATAAGCATGGACTATTCCAAGGTGAATCTAGTGGTAAATTCATATACTTTCTTAAAATACTTTAAGAAATTTTATAAAGATAAATTAAAGTAAGGAACATAATTAGTATAATATATAGAATCCTCTAGGATGGTATATCAAAGAATATCTTAACCAAGTATTCATCGATAATTAAATGTAGAGTGAAGGTTTTTTCTAAACTCACATTATATTATTCACATCATAGAGATGATGATAGTGCAAGGTATATCGATGAGGAGTATCATAAATGTTTCAATTCTTCTATTATTTCTTTCTAGATATGTCTTGCAAGATATCAGTGTAATAACTAACCATATTCCAATGAAATTAACTAATGGATATTATAAGTTATGATATAATGCAAGTCCATTATGTCATTGCCTGAGATGTTTTGATGATAATAATTTTTTAAGATGACCTTCACTTCAAATATACATCAAAGGAAACACAAAGTGCATCTTATTTAATAATACTATAGCTATTGAGAATATTAATATACCCAATATAGAAAAGTATTAATTATACTAACTATATTTTTATAAGGGAATAAAATTTCTTTTGAGATAGTTAGAGAAAGTAAGGATTTAGTTGAATCTTGGATCCAAATGCACAATATGACATAAGAATAGTTAACTTTACAATTTTAAGTGTGAGTAATTGTTCCAAATACACATACATGTTATAAAGACAAATCCATAGTGGTGATTTTATATTCACTATAGTGGATAATAAATTATTCAATAAGAATAAATATTCCTATAGGAAGTAGTAAGTGGAAAATGACTATGATTGAATAGTTCATTTGAAATTAAATATGTAATCCATATAAAAATTATAGTTTGACATTTTTATATTTTCTCCAGTTGATGTAAATCTATTAGTAGGTATTCAAGAGAAACTATACAATGATGGTCAATTTTTGACTAATAAAGCATATATGATTAACAAATTTTTTAAAATATTTAGACATAGTCTATATTTACTGTGGTGGGTGATATTACCTTCTCACTAATCATCATGTAAAATTCCATTCAAATTTTACTTGTCATGGATTTTATATTATTATTTTATTGGGTAATGGATGTCAAGACCATGCTCCTTAAAGGAAACCATACGGGAGAGTCGATATGACATGACTAAAAAGGTTGGTGGAATCAAGAAATACCAATATGATATATAAGTTTCAAGGATATATTTATGGGTCAAATTAATTATAATGATCATAGGATATTCATTTCAAATGAATGCATGATTAGGTTTCTATAAGAGGTTAGTGAGATCAATATAGTTTTCAAGGAATATATGTTTGAAAACATATAAAAAACTAGTGAATAATATCATGGTTAATTAAGACTAAAGTTATTTTATTCAAGATGACTTAATTAACAACCCAAGTTATAGGGAACAAGATCTTCTAGCATAGATCAAGGGGTTGCTTAATCCAATTTGTTATACATAATTAATGTGGTATTGAAAATTAAAAGATGGAATAATACGCCGGAATTTTTTCCAGTGTTTCATGGTATTCTAGTGATGTATAGAAAAATTATGCCTAATATTACTTTGGAAATATATATCACATGCTATGATATGTACACAAATTCGATCTTGAATATACATAAAGAAAATAATGAAAATATAAAATGAGATCGGGAGAATTACATTGGATGGAATTTAGTGCCATCTGATAGTGTTCGAAGAAGAAAAAGTGGATGAGTTCCTAGTAATGGGAGAAATGAGAATACTAGTTTTTCAAGGGACATAAAACTAGTCTTATTTAGATCAGTTTGATCTATTATCATAGTAATTATAAGGTAATATGCATGGGTTAATAATATTACAACAAGTAGTTACAATATTTACATTAAACCGAGTATGTTTTAGATTCTAATATGACTTAAGAAGCAAGTTTCGTAATATTTTTTTCTATATTTTAAATTTACACCTAGATAGTAAAGTTCAATCATATTATAATGAACTTTTAACTATGGTATTATCCAATATTTTAGGGATGAAATATGACAAAATTATATACACGGTCATATCATATATTGAGGTATTTTCTTATAGAAATGTGGTTTAAGTAAGTAGATTTTACATATGTAGCATAGTGGGCTCAACAGATATAACCATATCTTAACAGAAGCATATTTAGCATGTGAGGATAACTAGTTGAGTTGTTAGCAGCTGGCTCTAGTGAAAGTGGTAGTATGTTGGAGTTGGTTATCTAGAATGAAATACTATATATATTCTTTCACTAGAATATTCATGGTGTTGAATATTAATTAATATATTATCATATCTTGATCATTATTCTATGTTAAAATGAATATGATAATTTCCTTAGAGTACTTGTCACACTGAAAGGTCAAAGTAGTTTCCCTCTATGATGAGAACCTTGAAGTGTAATGACAATATTCTAAAATATATGCTTTATAGCCAAATGATATCATTTTATATGACACAAATGATATAGAATATCAGGGGTAGGAGGATCATAATACATTGATACTTCTTCTCATGTAGTTTATCCTTAGTAATATCCAATATAAAGAGGCTATAAGAACTTAACCCACCGGTAGGAAGTACACATTTATATGTCTCATTGGATATTCCTATCTATAGATGTGTGTAATGATCATTAGACTTTAAGATTATTATTAATGCATATCACGAGTTTCATACTTTTATGTATTGAAAAAAACCTCGTAAAAACATATGCTCATGATGAGGTAGGATATGTTGGGTGTGTCATGATTGATATCACATTAATGAATAATACAAGAAAGGATTTTTCTTTTTTGTTATTTAATATAAGTGGATATATCAATCCCTTTTAGGGGAATAAAACTACTTTATTATGTTCATGGCCATGGTGTTCCATTGTAAAGATCATTTTTGGAAAGTCAATGAAAGAGACATCGAGCGCATAGGTTGATGACACTGATATGTAACCTTATTGATTAGAGATATTAAGATAAATGGATTATATTACATAATGTGCATTCATATGTAGTTATTGTCCTTGTGGTGTGTAACTTCTTTATCTACGGGTACCTTAGCATGTTTTTAGATAAATATTGAGGAGGATTGATGAACCGAGTTTGATGATTCAGTGAGAAATTACATATTGGATATTATTTGAATAAATATTAATTTATTTATTCAAGAAAATAATATTTCATTATTCATAAGTTTAGTGCATGTCAAGTAAATAATAATAACATTTTTATTTATACATGGGGTTCACTAGGGATTAAGAAAATAATAAGGGCCTATATGTAGTTATTTATTCTCTAACCCTAAGTCTATAAATACTCAGTTATGTCATTCTCTAACCCTAGACATGCCATTATAATAATCCGCACAATGAAATTTCTAGAGAATCCTCTCTAGCCTTACAAAGTTACTCCTTTAGAACACTCTCAAGAATAAAGAGTGATCCTCCTTTTCCACCCTCTTGAGTCTAGATAGAACAAAATAATCTTTCCGCCTTAAAGAAATTCTTTTGGTGATCAAAAATGAATGACGCAAGCGTTAGAGTCTTCTACACTAGCACTCAAGTATTTCTACAACATTTTTCAGAGGTTTGTAGAGAACATGTGGGTCACCTCTATAAGGATTCTACCATTTAATCCTCTAGTCACAATGTCGATATGATAATAAGTGGTCTACCGAATCTTCAATGAAAAATAATTCCAATTTGAGGTAATTCTTAATATATATAAATTAATTGTAAATTATATGTGATGATCCCATCTTATGGATTATAGGGTTTCTATTTAACCAAGTTTTGAGGTGAAAAATAAATAACTTAAAGAAAAAACATTATTGGGCATGGTTCTCACCACTTCCACTACACCCTAAAACTTTCAATATATCACTATAAAAAAATTACCTAATTAGAGGGGGTTATTTTTTAGTTTAGAAGGGGTTAAAACCCATTCTAAACACATTAGCGGTGGTTATGAGGAACCGTCGCTAATGTGTTTTCCTACTCTTGTTAGAGGCGGTTTTGAAGAACCAATGGTAAAGTGATGTAAAATTTAGTAGTGGTTCATTTAGAGGCGGTTAAAACCCCCTCTAATTTCACTCACGAACCCATGCCTGTCAACCCTCCCATTCACCCACACAGCCCACCCCTTACCATTCTCACCCACGAACCCCCCCCTCTCATTCACCTGTAGATCACGCCCCTCCAGCAAGTTTTAAAAATTTGACTGAGGGGGGATTCGAAGCCAAGGCCACCTGTAAATAGCCGATGTGCCTATACCACTATGACAATTGGATTTTTTTATTACATTTACACATTATTATATTTAAAGATATTACGAAATTAATTAAAATAAATATCATTTCAATAAATATTTAAATACATATATAATTATTTAAATTAATATATACATTTTTATATTATAAATTTATGTATTTATATTATAATACATTTATATTATATTAAATTTATACATTTATATAGACTATATATTTTATATGTGTATTTACATGCATTTGAGTATGTATTTTATGATTTTATTCATGTTATGTATATACACATATATTTATATATTTATAAATATATTTATGTAAATTATTTATATACTTAAATGCATAATTATTTATTATGTACATGTTTATTTATATAATATATATGTATAAGTATTTATTTAATATATTTATATAATGTCTTTAAAAATATATTTATATAATGTATTTCAATACATATATTTATTATTATGTAAATTAATATATATTTATTTGTATAAATTGTATTATATTATATATAATCAATATTACATAAAATAAAATTTAGAAAAATATTATATATGAAATAAAATTTATACAAATATTTATATAATGTTATATGAAATACAATTTATATAAATATATAATTAATATTATATTAAATACAATTTATAAAAATATTTATATAATGTATTACAATACATATATTTATTATTATGCACATTAATATATATGTATTTTAATCAATATAATTGTATAATATTATGTACATTAATATATATGTATTTCAATAAATATAGCTGTATAATATTGTGTACATTAATATATATTTATTTGTATAAATTGTATATCATATAATATTAATTATATATAATATAAAATCATAAACATATTATTTAAAAATATATTTATTATTATAATAATATAAATTATAAAAACTACAAGCTTGAGTTTTTATATGATCTATTTTTTAAATAAATTATATTTATGTATATATTTATATAATATGTTTATGATTTTATGTTATATATAATTAATATTATATAAAATACAATTTATAAAAATAAATATATATAAATGTACATAAAATTATACAATTATATTTATGTATACATTTAAATACAATTAAATACAATCATATAATTAGAAATATATAATATAATTAAACGATATAAATATAATATTTACTAAATCAATTTATAATTAATATGGTATACTGAAATATATATAAAATAATTATATAATATATATAAATTTTTATATAATAAAATATTTATAATAAAATATATAAAATATAAATAATATATATATATTTATATTTAATTTTTTTTCTATATTATATTTATTTGTATACATAATATAATATAAATGTATTTATACATAAATATACAATAAAAATGTATTTAAAATAATATATGTATAATATAAATCATAATATAAATTTATGGTGTTTATAAAACCATATATAAATTTTATATATTTAAATAAATATATATATAATTACATTTATATCATGTATTTATATAATGTCTTTATATATATGTGTTTATAATGCATTTAAATACATTTATATAATGTTTTTATGTAATATATGTGTGTGTGTGTGTGTGTGCACATACATTCACCCCCCCACATATATATATTATAAAATTTGAATTTATTTGAGATTTATTTTAAAAAATAAATAAAAATTAAGAGGGGGTTAAAAACCCCTCTAATCAAAGGGATTAGCGGCGGTTCATAAACCCCCTCTAATTTCTTAAATTATAAGGGGTTCACAACTCCCTCTAATTTCTTAAATTATAAGGGGTTCAAAACTCCCTCTAATCTAAGTGATTAATGACAGTTCATAAACCCCCTCTAATTTAAGAGATTATAGGGGGTTGTGAACCCTCACTATTTCCTTTAAAAAACAATTTCCATGATATATATATAGCCTCTAATATATATCTAAACAAATTATATATATATATATATATATATATATCACCTCTAAAATCCAACCGAACATATATATCCACCAATTATTAAATTTGTAGTGGTTTTAACACAACTATCTCTAAAATCCAACAGAATATTATAAAGAACAAATGCTAAAAAATTTATAGGGGGTTGTAAACCCCCTCAAAATTCGATGATTAGAGGGGTTGTGCATAACCCCCACTAAAATGAATTTAGAGGGGGTTGTGCAGAACCCCTTCTAAAAAACCACCGCTAATCTATTTTTTTTGTAGTGTATCATGCATGTTTCTTATCTTTTCTTTGCTATCTGTAGCCTTGTATTTATATAGAAAATACAACAATGATCACTTTATCTTTGAAAAATCTCTATGATAATACATTTTTAATGATCAATGGAAATATTCACATGTATGATACCTAAAATATTGTAATAGTCTATAATTACATAGTAAGTATAATTTAAAAAAACATAATCATCATCATTAAAACTCCCATAATAATCAGTATTTAAGGATTTGAAACACTCCCTGAAATTTATTATAAATTTCCTCTTTGAAATTATTGATATTTGATTTTGAAAACATAAACCTGAATATTAGTAATATCAAATAATATTTAACTATAGTGTGATGATTAACCTTAGCATGAGTATCAAAAAATAGGCATAACTACTGAAATCCATTTATGTTTCTTCATTATGTGGTGATCTCTGAACACATCATAAATGATATTTCATGCAGTGATATAAAGGTATAAATTCAGAAACCTTCATAGAACATAACTTATGAAAAAATATCATTTGATCAATAAGAATTATTTTTAACTTTTGATCAATACTTTATCAAATTTATAACTCTCTAAGTAATGCATAAGATATTCCATAACTTCTAATGAATATGTAATATATTTCTATTCAAGAGAAATGTGCAACATTTTATACTTAACCAGATATCCAATATGCAAGAAACCTCTCTATACATAACATAATTTCCATAATCCATTGAGATGCATAAGATATTTAAATTAAGAATATTTCTCAAACTCCATATGTAATATCTTCAAATCAATATGCAAGATCCCTTCTCCATACATAATATTATATACTTAAACAAATATTCACTTCTATATGAACATAAGGTTTCTCACCCATGTGTAAGTTTTTTGACTTAATAAAAATCTATAAACTATCAATACATAAGAATTTTCCCAATACATAATATATTTAGCACTCAAGAATAATATTATGACACCATAGAACCACACTCCCATATTTTTTTCTCATTGACACATACTTTAGATACTTTATTTGATACCAGCTGTAAAAGCCTGGATATAACCATCCTTAATTTCCAAGTCAAAATTATTATTTCATATCTTACATTATGAATTATCTTTTCATTTTTAGAGCTTTAGATAACTAGTATACATCATAAAATAACAAATCTTGTGTTCTTTGTATCAAGCGGATATTTTTTCCACTATATAAAAAACCACTTAATCCATAATGATTCTACAAAATCTCCCATAAATTCTTCCACATGTGATATCATTATAAACATGTCATGTGCACTACTTTTCTTTATAATCTAGGGAAATATAAATATAATAAGGGGTGATGTCAAATGATTATTAAGGGAAAATATACAACTGAACCGATCATGGAATAAACATGGAATAAATATTATGAAAGGAATATGTAAATAACATGAAGCCATAATCAACTTGAAAATGAGAGCTTACAATATCCATGACAATAATAGATATCAATAGTACAAATATCATAATGATGGATTGTATAATTTCATACATCAAAAACCTATTGTCAAGGCCTTGTTCCAAGACACTTTACTTATCGTCGAGACCACAGTCAAGATATCTTGATGAATTGGGAAGGCATACACCAAGTACCCAAACCTATTTTGTCTCATGAGACATGTCGATGCATCAAGAGGCTATATAATGTTGGTACCCACTCATCACTTGTTTAAGTATAATTCATTTATCATAAGAGTCATCAAGACCTTTAATACCAATCCCCGAAGAACCTATTATTGAACATGTAACGACTCAAAATTTTATCAATGAAATTTCCCTTCTTATAATTATGTCATATGGTATAAAACACATAAATAACATAGAGAACCCAATAAAAACATTATTCTAAAAAGTGAATAATGAAATAAGTGGTATTTATAGAAATTAAGGAACCTATACCGATGGAATAGTAACCCGACCGTTGGAATAGTTAAAAGACCATTAGGAATAGTAATCTTGCCAATAGAATAGTAACCTCACCTATGAAATTATAAATAAAATTTATGTATCTTATAAATTAAAATATGATATAATTAAATCATGTTTTAAGTAAATAAATGTTTTAAAAATGATAAATTAAGTGTTGGTATTTTTTTAAAACATAAATGATTATTTATAATTTTATAATTAATATAATGATTTAAAAGAAAATTTATTTTCATAAAATATATTAAAAAATTAATATTATTTCATATCATAATTATAAGATAATTTTATGAGACCTTAATTAAATTTTCAAAGGATCATAAAATCAATTATAATATTAAAATCTGTATTTTTGGAATAAATGATGATTTTATTTAAAAATTATTATTATCATATTTAGAAAATTATTTTCATAAAATTGAGTCCATTTTTGAAATCTACACATTGAAAAAATTTTAGGGTGAATTTTTTGGATTTTTCTAAAATAGTTTAATTTTTGGTGAATAGTGAAATATAATAATTTACAGTATTTAACAAATACATGAATTGTTTAGTCATGGATGATGTATGGATGATGTAAGGAACCATGTTTCAAAATCTTATGAACCATTTACTATATTTATACATGTATATTAATAGTATTTAAGGTCTTGATCTAAAATAATAAATAGATGAATAAAATAATCAAAAAACACCGTCTCCTCCCCTATAAATACCATCCCTCTTCACCTATTCTTCTAGCACCTTCCAAGCCTTTTATATTGTCTAAATTCTACCCAATTCCATTCCCAAGTCTCTTATGCATGTCCAAGATGTACTGGTCTCAACAAAAACCAATCCCAAGTTCCTTAATGAGGTTCTCAAGGATAAGATATTCAAGAGGTAAAATCCTCATTCATTCTCTTTTAATTTCTTTCCTTTTATTATTCTCTACTAAAATCCCCTATAAAAAGTGGAATGATAACTCCAGTGTCATATATATACTGTAATTTTATTGTTTTAATGGAATATCTATCATAAAATCTATTCTCTTCTCATTTTATTCTAAAAATGAAAATATTGTCCGTGATGTGTCGATTCATCACCTTTGTGGACGATGAGTTTCTTTTTCCATTATCGCCTTCATGGATGGTCATAAAAAATTATTAGGATTAAATATGATTTTAATACACATATTATAACTTTTATCATGTTTTGGAACCAATATATAAACATAATATTAAATAAAATAATACCAGTTCATGATGGTCGTAAAAACAAAGAAGATAAATTAAACATTTTTATTAATGTTTTATCTAATGAATCATTATCATATATGGAAAAATGATATATGAGACAATTTAAAATTATATAAGTATATTAATACTATTTAATTTTAATTCTGGAGTTTCACTTCCATTTGACAAGAAATCTCATAATTACACTCGAGGGAACCAACCATAAAACCATGAAACGAACGCTCCCAGGGCAAAAAAACTAAACATTATAGCTCTTAAAAATAGCCATAAATGAACTTAATAAAATTATAATAAATAAAATATATTTGTATAAGGTTATAAATTTAGTAATTAATGAATATATTTTGATTATACAATATATTAAGTACAAGTTTATAATGCATTTAGACATAAGGTAAGGGGATTATCGAACCCAACTCCCTTTCTTTGGGTTATAACTCTTTTATGCCAAATTTCAATGTGGATATTACTTTAACATTCCTTAAATATAATTTTATTTTTCTCCCATATTATTTTATAGGATATACATGTTTCCAACTTAGTTTATGACAAATATAAATATTTTCCAAAAGAACTCTTCTTTCCAAAACACATCTTGACTCCTCTTGAGATTGTTTCTTCTTCACTCAAGATCAACGATTCTTATACCAAGTATGTTTCTCTCTATTTCATTCAGGAACCCCAAAGTTTATTCATGAATTTATTCTTTATTAAATTATTATGAAACTCATTCCTTTTTATGGGTTATTTTATGACTATGATTATTATATGTTCTATATGGCATGCATGATTATGTAAATGTTATGATGTGATGGGTGGGACCAGAATTATATAGCCCTCCAATGCATTGAGTAATGTGATGTATCTCATGAGATAATGTGTATTATTTATGAACATTATGATATATTTTTTCACAATTATGATGTTATCATTATGCACATATGTTATGCATGTACATGATACTAGCTTTGTTCACAACTATGTGTGGTATTTGACCATTAATACACGATTCTTCGTTTTTATGCATTTCCACATTACATGCCTTTGTCTAAAGTTTTTTATCATGATTATGATGATGATCCTATTATTATGTTATGATTATGATGATTATGATCACCCATGTTATATTGATTCATGTCCTTATTCATCCTCTTACTGAGCTTTTAGCTCACCCCTTTGATGTATATCTTCAAGTGATTACTTTTACTAAGGAGAATATGATATTTTAAGGAAAAATATGAACGATTTAAATAAATTTTTATGTTTTATTATGTTCAAATTATGCATGATCCTAATTTTTTCAAGACACTGAACCTTTTGATCCTATATTTGTGTCTCTATTATGTTTTTTATCTTAAAAATGATATAATAGTCATGTAAGAAAAAGAAAGGTCACTATAGTTGGTATTAGAGAACAATTTAGTTAACTTGGGAATTAATATTAGATAACATTAGTGAAAACCCTTAGGATAATACTAAGTATATTTAAATATCCAAGAATCTTTGTTTTAAAAAATGCTTAACATAGGGATCCCATAAGATATGCATTTAGTGTTAATTATGTAAAGGAATAAATTATGCACACTTTGTTGACTTATGTTTTGTTCAAAAATTTTCTATTTTAGAAAATGGTGGGAAATAGAAGAAATCAGGCCAACAACCCATGTGAAGGACAATGCAATGATTGCCTGAATGACATCCCCAATGCTATGAGATGTGGAGTTCAAACTTCACGGAGATGATTACCCAGCTTTATTAGGATATGAATAATAACCTAGACTAGGTGTAACTTACTCCTTCAACTAATAGGGATAAAATGGATATCAAATATTTTATGATGCAATGACCATATAAATTTAGTGGATATTCTGATCCACTTATTATGGAATAGTGAGTTAACTCAATAGAGAATATATTTTTTGTGCCCCACTATTCTGAGAAGGAGAAGGTGACTCTATCCGTCTTCAATTTAGATGGAGAGGTTGATCAATGGTGGTTGTTAGTTAAGAACACCAAGACAAGGGATGAAATAGAAGAGATGGAGTGAGAAGACTTTAATAAAATATTTCTCAACAAGTATTTCCCTTGAAATATTTAGACAAATATGAAGAGAGAATTCATAGAGATAAGTTAAAAGGAAGGTGAATCAATCACAACTTATAATGAAAATTTCACAAGTCTTGCAGGTACACCTAGGGTTTTTTTATCAACAATGATAGTAAAATAGATAGATTCTTTAGCGGTTTAAAACCACAACTTTGAAAGGATATAACTATTAGAGACTTTGGGAGTTATGAATAAGTTGTTCAATGTGATCTCAATGTGGGGATGAAGTTTAAAGAATGGTACCATGGCTATGGAGGTAAGAAACAAAAGATGGAGTTTCAAGATAGAGGATCTAATGACAAAGGTGTAAAGAAAGATCAACCATTCAAATGTAAAAAATTTGGTAAGAAGCATCATGGGAACTACCTCAAAGGGATAGATAAATGCTATAAGTGTGGGAGAGAAGGCCACCAAGCTCATGAATGTCAAAGAGACATGAAGAAGCTGGACAATGTAATGTAGAGAAGCAGAGAACCACCCATGGTTCAATGCTTCAACTATAGGGAGCAAGGGAACTATGCAAGATAGTGTACTAAACCTTGATTCCTTGAGGGTAATCAGTTTTAGTAGCCACCAAATCCAAAGTAGAAAGGGAAATCTTATGCTATCACTATTGTTGAATTGGAGAAAGAAAACAAAGTCATAAAATGTACACTTCCTATCCACTCAAGAATGGAAAAATTATTATTTTATTTTGGTTATATGTGTTCCTTTATATCCTAAAAGTTTTCTAGAAATATTAAATCTAAGCCCTGATATCTTAAAGTATATATATCTATAAAAACACATAGTGGTGTGATCATTGAAACCCAAGTGTTGGAATCTTATCCTATTAGTGTATGTGGGAAGATTCTTCCAACAAATCTCGTAATACTTCCATTAGTGGAATTCGACGCTATACTAGGAATGGATTGGATCTCTTTATATGGAGAACACATAAACTATCATGAAAATGAAATATATTTTCATATTTTGAACCACCCCACAATCCTTTATAAATGCAAGGAATATCATGAATCTCATTTTGGAAAATCCATCAATGGTGTGGGTGTTGATGCCCTATAAAGAAGCATACCTCAATCAAATGATTGAGTCAAAGGAAGGTATCAGCCTGGAGTAAATTCCCATTATTAGAGAATACACTAATGTATTTACCAAAGAGTTACCCGGACTTCCCCCAGATCGTGAGGTAAAGTTATCAATGGAACTTATACTCAGATCCACTCCTATATGAAAATGCCTCTATAGGATAATCCTGATTGAATTAGAGGAGTTAAAGAAGAAACTACAAGATAACTTGGAAAAAGGGTTCATATTCCCTAGTGCATCGCCTTGGGGTGCATCGATGCTCTTTGTAAAGAAAAGGAATGGATCAATGTGGCTATGTATCAATTACTAAGAGATCAATAAAATCATTACAAAGAACAAGTATCCTATTCTAAGTATCGATGACTTGTTCGATCAACTATGAGGAGATTAGTACTTCTCAAATGTGGATCTTTATTCTGGATATCATCAAATGAAGGCGAAGAAGGAAGATATTTAGAAGACTTCATTTTATACAAGGTATGGTCATTATGAGTTCCTAGTGATGCCCTTCGAACTTAGTAATTCCCATACAATATTCATGGATTTTATGAATAGATTCTTTAGATACTACCTTGACAAATTTGTGGTAGTGTTTATCAATGATATTATTATCTACTCCAAGAGAAATGAGGAACATTCTAGTGACATTAAGGAATGATAAATTATATTCCAAGTTTATAAAGTGTGACTTTTAGATGCAATAGGTCACATTATTGGGGCACGTGATCACAAGTGAGGTAATTTATATGAACCCTTAAGAAACAAAGGTAATTGAGGAATGACCTAGACCCATTAGTGTGATAGAAATTTGTAGTTTTCTTATATTAGCTGGGTACTATTGAAGTTTTGTGAAGAATTTCTCATAATTTTCTAACCCACTAACTAATTTAACACGGAAAGGAGTATAGTATTCCTGGATTTAAGAATGTGAGGAAAGCTTCAAGGATCTCTAGAAGAGGCTAATCACTGCATCTGTACTCATACTACCAAAAAGTGGAGAAGGATTTGTGATATATAGTGATGTTTTAAAGAAAGGCTTGGGTTGTTTACTCATGTATAATGATAAAGTGATAACCTATGCCTTACAGTAGTTGAAGATCCATGAGCAGAACTAACCGACGCATGATCTATAGCTAATAACTGTGATTTTTTCCTTGAAAACCTGGCGGCACTACCTCTATGGTGAGAAGTGTGACATATATACTAATCATAAGAGATTAAAGTATATATTCACATAGAAGGAGCTCAACATGTGTCAAAGTAGATGATAAGATCTAATCAAGGAATATGATTTCTCTATTCACTATCATCCTAGGAATGCAAACAAGGTTTCTAATTCTCTTAGTAGAAAAGAACCTGCTACTCTATCCATGATGTGGATTTAGAAAGACCCTATATTTACGGAAATGCAAAGGATGTATATGGAAATAATAATAGAAGGGAATATATCCCACCGTTTCCAAATGATTACCCAACTATCTATCTAAGAGAAGATCAAGGAGGAACAAAGGGATGATCAGGAGCTAAAAAATAAGGTGAAAGTGGTAAATGAAGGGAAGCTACATGAGTTCCACATCAATTATGATGGCATGATTATATTTGGAAATAGGTTTTGTGTGCCTTTATCACCTGAGATAAAGGAGTTACTGGATATTGCACATAGATCATCTTTCTTCATTTATCCTAGAAGTACCAAGATGTATTGTGATCTTCGAGAATACTTCTAGTAGGAAAATATGAAAAAGAAGATTATGGAGTATATCTCAAGGTGTTTGGTATGTCAGCAAGTTAAATCAGAGTGATAGAAGTATAGAGAGACTATGCAACCATTACCTATACCCATATGGAAATAGGAGAATATCACTATGGACTTTGTCACTGGTCTCCCAAAAAACATCCGAAGGAAACAATGCAATACGAATTATGGTGGATTAATTCACCAAGACTGTCGACTTCATTGCTATTCAGGAATATTTCTCACTCGAAAAAATTTCCAAGATATATGTGAAGGAAGTGGTGAGGCTGCATGGGGTTCCACTATCAATCATTTTTTATCATGATCCAAGGTTCACATCTAAATTCCAGATAAGTATTCAACATGCTTTGAGTACTGAATTGAATTTTATCATGGCCTATCACCCCCAATATGATGGACAATTTGAAAGAGCTATTTAGATTCCTAAGGAAATGCTAAGATCCTACTCAATGGAATTCAAAGGTGGATGGGATCAACATCTACCATTATTTTAGTTCTCATATAACAATAACTTCTACTTGAGTATTCAAATGGATCCATATGAAGTTCTGTATGGGAAGTGATGTAAAACTCCAAATTTTTAGGATGAAGTTGGTGAATGAAAGCTATTTAGACCTGATATTGTAAAACAGATGACAAAGAAGGTTCAATCCATCCAAAAACATATCAAAGCTGCTCAGAGTCAGCAAAAGAGCTATGCTAAAAACCATCGAAGGTACTTGGAGTTCGATATTGGAGACACAATCTTCCTTTAAATATCACCATGGAAGAGATTCATGATGTTTGGAAAGAAAGGGAAGCTTATCCCAAGTTACATTGGCCCCTTTGAGATCCTTGATCACTGTTAGTGCTGAATTCCATTTGAATATGTAAATGACCAACTTTGGACAATCCAAAGCCATCATCCAACTTGATGGATCATCTCGATAATGCCAAGGAAGGTTTGAAAAAGTTTTTAGATGTGCACTAAAGGTTGAAATACACATGAAATAATCTTTTTAACTAGATAAAACATCAATCTATCCCCTTCCATGAAGGCCACTCAAATAGATAAGGTAGTCATGCGCAATATGTTCATGTTGCGTGCAAGAAAACTGATCCACGTGCAACACTCTTGCATTCTAGATATGACGTTAACTGGCCCCTTGTGTGATCATGCATCATGGATAAGGATAGGGTTGAATGAAATACCTCTTCCATGCCCTAAATCTTTCACACCATCACTAAAGATATCAACTATAAGTAGAAGGCCACCCCCTTATTCAGGGCGATCCTTTAGAAGTTGAACCACCTCTCTACTACGTGTAAGATTGATCTTATGAGACATCATGAAAGTATGGATCCCTCAAGGTAGAGATCTTGCGCAAAAGGTTCCCTGTGGGTCCTCCCTTGAGTGGGACAATAATTGTGTAATCCTCACCCAACCTCTTTCAACCCAAGTTGGGTGTACATAAAGCCTCCTCTTGCACACACCCTCGGACTTGCGTGCAAGCCTCCAATCTTGCACGCACCCTCGAACTTGAACGCAAATATACCATCTTGCGCGCATCCCTTATTCGATTCTCCATGAATGGACTTATGTTAGAGCACCATGTTTGAGAACCTATTACATGCAACCCCCATGCCTTGCACACACCTCTTATGTGCAACCCTCCAAACTTGCGTGCAATAATTTCATAGTCCCTCGTGAGATGTCCCCTATGCCTCTAGTGTATGCGTTGACCTACCTTTTGCTTCTCAACATAGATATTCTAATTCCTTCTACTCCTCAGCATAGACACACTAACATGGACCTCATGATCGAACACTCCTCCACACCGTCCCAACCTAGTAGTGCTAAATCCATGCCCCTCCCATATGTGCATGAGCGGCAGTGATGTAAGCCCAAGGGGTAAAAAGTGAGTCCCCCACATCTATGATGCACGATGTTAAATTACCCATCACCAAAGTCCTTAGTACATGATACAAAACTGTAGTCTTACCCCATGCAATGAACATGATATTCCCCATGTAAGATCATTATGGGATGCCACCTTCTCCCCACCATGGGATGAAACTCCACCTCTAGGTATGAAATTCCCACACCTGGTCAGCTTTCATGAATAATCCCCATACACACCATGCCATAAGAATAGGATGATCCATATATGAATCATAGGGAATGAGATCCTCCTCACATGGAATGACATCCTCCATGGGAAACTTCTATGAGTAATCCTCACACTATCTCTCATGAATGAATCTTTCACAATAAGAGTGTTGGGTTTACTGCTTCCTATTATTTCTCACACTGAGCATGAATCATGTGGGCTTAAAGTTTAGTAGGGACCTTGAAATATTCCCAATCACCCTATGAGAATCCATCCTAGAGTAAGACCCAGTCTCCACCTTCCAATGGGAATCCCTCCTAGAGTAAGCCTCGGTCTCCATCACCATGTTCCATGGGAATTCTCTATATATATAAGCCTTGATCATAACCCATTCGATGAGAAGATTCCATGCGTAATCCCCAACCACACAGGGCTCCTTTAAGGTGTAAGACCCAATGCTCCAAACTACGTGGGCTTTGATTCCCTCTAATTGGGATATGTAGGAAGCCCCCCTGAGGTCTAAACCCAGCTCTTAACACTTCATCCACTCTATCCACTCCATCCAATTCATCCAATCTATCTAAATACATCTTAATTTTCTTTGGGCCTCCACATATCAATAAGATCATGCCCCCTTACCTGGAGACCATATCTACTTTGGGAACCTTTGAGCTGCTTTCATACGCAAGCCCCATCCACATCATCACTACTCTTAGTAGCACTTGGGCAGCTCTCATGCATAATCCACACACCACCGACTCCAACCAAGAGTAATCCTCTTGTGATGGGAAACATCCATGCATAATCCCCACACCATCCCTCACCAATGCTCTTTTCGTGGCACGGGCATCCTTACCGCATGACATTAAACTCCATGGATCGATCCTATCACACATCCTTAAACTGTGACATCGAACTATGTGGGTTTTGATCCCTATATTTTAAAAAGGGTATATAGGATGCCTCCTTGAGGTTCAATCCCAACCAATGACAAACCAAGGTTCCCCCCTTTATGGGTTTACCTCCCCAGTCCACCTCCAAGGGTGTCCAGATCAACCTTCCAAGTGCGATATTTTCCCTACTAGGGACTCACATTCTTGATCCACCTCCACAAGGTGTCTGATCAATCAATTTATTCTATATAATATTTTGAACTCATGACCCCAATTAGATACCCCATGTTAAATATGGTATGACTGAGGTGAAATCATTACAAGATATGCACCTATGACGTCAGCTACCTCATGCTAAGCATGGTATGCCTAAGGTGAAATCCTTGGAAGACATGCATTTGGTTTGATATACCTTGTGATCGACACAAGATGCCTTGGGTTCTGCACCCAAGGCGCCTCCATGAGATTCCCTCCTACGAGGAAAAATATAGGTGACCAATGTTCCTAGAATCTATACATGCCAGCAATACCCAACATGACTAATCTCCTGACTGAAGGTTTCTGCCCTATCAAGACCCATTGGAATGTCTAGACATAAGTAGCGTAATTAACCAGTATTTAAAAAGAGATGGCACTAGGAATGAGTTCCATGAACATGACTTAACTCTATGAGGGAGACCCAGACTAGGTGATGAGTTCCAAGGAGGAATCCATGGAAGGATAAACTGACATCCCATCATCATGTTTCAATTAAGAAGTAGACATATCCATTGAAAGTGATGAAAGTTTCCTGCCTTTGGAAAGTGGTAATGAGGGGAAACACAAAATGTGATGCCAGTGTGAGTTTAAATGTCATGACAGTTCCCCCCGATGAAATCATCAGAAACTAAAATGATAAACCAAACGTGAATATTTTCTCCTACAAACATGGGGATTCTCCATGTTGTCCATTAGATCAAGAAATAATGTTCGACGTGAAGCTCTTATCCTCAATATGGGAACTAGTAGCATTTGATACATCATCAGATTAACATGTCACCAGATCCAGCTATCTGGTGCTAGGACCCACTAATAAAATTGTGGGCCCAACATGAAACTCACAAAAAATTGGGGCAGTTAAACATCGAGCATTCCGGCCTGTGATATCATCAGCATGGGAGATGGATATCATCCAACCAAAGGGAGGGGAGGCCCCTAAATCATCTATTCTAAGAAAATCAATCTCTTTTGCAGAGGTTTTTGCGGCACCCTCTGTATCTATACCTGGTAAACCGCCTGTTCTCATGCGTCTAGGGGATGGATCAATTACAGTAGTGGAAGATCCAAAGGCGCTTAACCAGCAGATGGATCTTTGTAAATTCTCGGTGTCAGGTTGCACTTCTTATGAGAGAGGTACAAAATCCTGGTCTTACGCAGAATTAAAAAGTAGGATTTCACAATGCTGGGGTTTCTCGAGTTAGAGATTTGTCCCAATTGGAAAAGGGTACTTCCAGGTCATTTTGGAATGAAGGGATGATCTTGAAACTGTCTGGAGAATCGGCAACCTCAACCTCTGACCTGGTTTCTTCCGAATATCAGAGTGGGATCCTAACTTCAACCCTTTCAAGCAGTGACTTTCCATGGTGCATGTATGGAAGAGAATTCATGGGCTCCCATGGGTGTACTGGTATCCCAAGATTCTCAATGACATTGCCTCTGGATTGGGAATGCCTTTGAAGATTGACCAACAATCCATTAATGGTGATCTAGGCTTGTATTCACGAGTCCTTATTGAGATTAACATGGAAGTTTCACCTCTTGGTAGGATTTTTCTTGCTACGAATGATCATAAATTGGAGGTTTCATATGAATTTGAAAATCTTCCCAAATTTTGTGACCACTGCAAAATGGTTGGTCATATGGTCAATAATTGTCGTGTTTTGAAAAAACTGGTTAAACCAGCTCCTGTTGCCTCAGCCTAGAGGGTGGTCACTTGAAACCAAGGCAGTGAAAAAATTGGAAAGGAGAAGGATCATGAATTTGCTACGAGTAAGGGGGTGCATCACAGAATCCCCCCTCATGGATGACTTAGTTGAGGAGGAGGAGCAACATCTTAGGCATATGGGGAGTAATGATAGTCTGTGTGTAGATCTACAGGAGGAGCAGGAGGCTTACTCAGCAGATTTCTTATCGGTTTCCCTTGCTTTGTAGGCTGAGGACTACATCATTGAGCTCATTTCTGTTGATTTATAGGATATGTTGGAGATGGACAAACCTAATTTGAACTCTAATAATACTTTTGGAGTTGGCGATATGGAAATTGATCTGGGGCACCCCCATTTTGGTGTTCACAGTACAGGCACTCAAGATTGCAGAAACCCCTCTCAGCTGCAGCCCATGTTAGGGGATGAAATCCTCAGATTGGACAAGGACTCAGATAAGAGAACACTGGTTTCATTAGAGATAAAATTCCCTGATGAAGCTGCCTAGACTACTAAGGAACAGACTGACATGGTCATTTCACAGAAGCATAGCATGGATATAATACAAGGGCCTAAACATGAGGGACCTACCTCTTCTACAAGATCTGCTAAAAAATTACAACACTTCAATACCAAAGGAAAGGGGGGAGTAACCCATAAATCACAACATTAATGAGGACACTATTTTGGAACTTCCAGGGGATAGCTAACCCTGACACAATGGGTTCCATTCGGCTGATTACAGGTAAATACAGACCTGAAATTTTAGGAATTTCTGAGCCTAATACCACCTCTATCAAGCTGGGGAATTTTTTAAACAAAGAGGGCTTCACCGTTCTCAGTTGAATCAGGTCTGTAGGCTCTCAAGATAGGGTTTGGCTGTTTGTGAATAGAGTTGTGGTTAATCCAACCATTGTTGATGAGAATGAGCAGATTCTTACCTGCAATTTCATGCAGTCTGGACAAAGGATGTGCTGCTCGGTTGTGTACAATTATAATCAATACATTGAAAGGAGATCTTTATGGAATCACATCCAGAATCTGGAATCTACAATTTTGGATCCATGGATTGTTATAGGGGACTTTAAATCCATTTTTCACGTGGAAGAGAAGATTGTTCCAATGGTTGGAACCACCTCGATGGTTGATTTTTGTGACTGCATTAAGAAGTCTGGTTTGATAGAAATTAATCTCATTGGATCCAAATTCACTTGGTATAGAAGACAACTTAATGGAATGAGAGCCAGTAGAATTGATAGGGCCTTTGTAAATGATGCCTCACTGGCGTGATAGAGGTTAATCTTCTGTGTCACCTTGGCCAAGCATAATTCAGATCATCACCCTATTTTGGTCAGTTTATTGAATATAGAGATGAAACAATCAATTCCATTCAGATTTAATAATGCTTGGGATGCACTCCCAGAGTGCTCAGGGATTGTGCATGACACTTGGGGCCCTAGGGATTGTGGTCTACACCCTTTGGTATGTATATCTAAATTCAATCTTGTGAAAATACAGTTGAAGCAATGGAGAAAAAGCAGGATCAGCACATTGGATGCTGAAATTGATGGACTGGAATGCCTTTTACATTAATTTCAAGAGTCCCTTATGAAAGGTCACTTTTGTGGGGACCTTAAACAGGAAACTGAAATCTCTGCAAAGATAGGGAGTCTTCTCACACTCCGGGATAACATTGGAAAATATATTTTTAAAATCAGGTGGATTTCAGAGGGAGATAGAAACACGAAGTTCTTTTATGCCCTTTAGAGAGTGCGTAGGGATAATATACCTCTGGATTTGCTAAAAGACATGGATCATATTTTGGAAGATAGACAGGAACTCTCAGCGCATGTTGTCTCTTACTATAGGTGTCTTTTCAATTCCCCTTCAAAGGAGGAGCGGATAAGGGAAAACATTATTCCATATCTTGTGACGGAGGAGGAGAACAAATCCCTTACCTCAATACCAATGGATTTTTAAATCAAATAGGCTATGTTTGGTCTCAAGAAGGGCATCTCTCTAGGGCCAGATGGGTTTATGAATTTTTTTTCAGACCTATTTGGAAATCATACAAGATGATGTTTTCCAACTTGTTAAGCATTTTTTTAAGGATGAAATTTTTTCCCAGGGATTTAATGCCCAGTTTATCACTCTTATACCAAAGGTTGAGAATGTGAGTGAAATAAGTTAGTTTAGACCGGTTGCTCTGGTGAATACAATTTACAAGGTGATTACTAAAATTTTGGCAAGCAGGCTTGCTTGCATCTTAGAAAAGATCATTTCTTGGAATCAATTTGGATTTGTGAAAGGCAAGAATATCCAGGACTACTTACTCACTGCCTCAGAGTGTGTAAATCTTCTGAGAAAATCACCAAGAGAGGAAAACATAGCACTCAAATTAGATGTTACCAAATCCTTTGACACAATGGACTGGGGGTTCATCGGAAGTGCTCTAGGCAGATTCAGATTTAGTGGGAAATTCATTCATTGGATCAGGATCCTTTTTGAGTCAGCCTGTGTTTCTATTCTTATCAATGGGTCCCCATAATGTTACTTTATTGCTCTAGGGGGGTGTGATAGGGGGATCCTCTCTCAGCGATTATTTTTTCCATTATTGAGGATTATCTCAGCAGACTTTTAATTGACATGGTGAACAAGAGTGAACTATTTACAATCAAGGCAAGCCAAGGTAAATCTGCTCCCTCTCACTTATTTTTTGCTGATGATATTCTCATTTTTACACAGGGGGTAGAAGAAACATCAACAATATAAAAATGGCACTACAACACTATGAGAATGTGTCTGTCCAAGTGGTTAGCTGGAGAAAATCCTTCATATACTTTGGAAAGAGCATTTCAATCTCAAGGAAGGCTCATCTCACCTCTGACTTGGGAATAAAGGAGGGCTCTCTGCCCTTTGTCTACCTGGGTGTTCCAATGTTCAGGGGAAAGCCCTGTCAGTCACATTTTTCAACTATGCTGGATCAAATGAGGAAAACCCTCACCTCCTGGAAAGGAAAGTCCCTATTAATGGATGGGAGAATCTGCCTTGTGAAGCATGTTGTTATTTCAAAGCTGGTCTACTCTTTTATGGTATATATATGGTCGAGTGATGTTATTAAAAAGCTCAATATGATGCTGAAAAACTTCATATGGAGTGGAAATATTATGGAAAGAAAGGCAATTACTGCCCCATGGAAGAAGTGTTTTTAGCCATACAATATGGGAGGTCTTGGAATCAAGAATATAGAGGACTTTAATCAATCCCTTCAAGCCAAGTTTGTTTGGAAACTCATTAACAGCAAGTCTGAGGCCCTAGACTTCTTATGGAATTGGTTCATTGAAAGACTTCTGGAAGGAAAATACAGCTATATGGAGTCCTTTATTTGGACAGGAATTAAATCTAATTTCCAGAAAATTATCAATCACTCAAGATGGATGGTGAATAAGAACTCCCCCTACGTTTCTGGTATGATAATTGGATTGGGGAGCCACTCATAAACCATGTTAACTTGGAAGATACTCATGTTGATCATAGCATCACAATTAGGGAGCAACTGGAAAACATGGACATAGTCCCGGATGATATTGAGCAGATGATCAAGGGTTATGACTTCGTTATGCAGGAGGATACTCTAGTCTGGGAGGGAGATTAAAATGGTTGGATTGATTCAAAAAACTTTTACAACCATATGATTAATGGTGAGAAGCAATGGATAGGGAATTTGAACAAGAAATGGATGGCGCCCTCATGGTTCACTCTCTTATGGAGGCTGAACCTCAACAAGATTCCGGTGGATGCCAACCTTCAAAGGGTGGGTGTTTCCTTGTGTTATCAATGCACCCTATGCATGCAGTATAGAGAAGATGTGGACCATCTTTTTCTGAGTTGTAAGGCAGCATCCTCTCTCTGGATGGCAGTGCAACAGTTTTTCGGATTACATATACCCTACACTGCCTCTATCCGCGGATTTCTCAAGGATATTTTCAACCTTAATCTTTCCAGGAAAATAAAAGTGTTGTTTCAAGTGGTTTGTGTGGAGAAAATCCACTGTATTTGGAGCAACAGGCATGCGGCTGTGCACAACAGGTCTAGGTTCCATGCTGGTCGTGCACTAGAGTCGATCATTGCTGCAGTGCATGCTGCCAACAGCCTGCACTCAGAAACCTGTAACAATCTGGTTAATGATTGGGTGGTCCTTTGGTGGTTAAGTATTGCTAAAAATTTCCCAGCCCCTCGACACATGATGGGTAAAGTGCAACACAGATGGAGTGTTAAGAGGCAATCCAGGCCCCTCGGGTTTTGGCGCCATCTTCAAGGATGAAAATGGGGACATCATTGAATGTTTATATGGAAATTTTGGTAATGTCACGACACTAGAGTCAGAGATTATGGGTCTGATAATGGCGGTTGATACTGCTATTCAAAGAAATTGGAATAATGTCTGGTTTGAATTCGACTCCACTACTTTGGTGTAGGCTGTAAAAAGGGGACAGAGGCATCTGTCATAGAGACTGGCTGCTAAATGGGTTAACTGTATTGAAAATATCTCATCTATGAACTACTTCATCACACATGCTTTCCGGGAGGCCGACTATATTGCTGATGGGCTGGAAAATAAAGGGGTAAGCATGGAAGAATGTCATCATTTGACCACCTTGCCTGATGATATGATTTCTCTTTTACTCCGAGATAAATTTAGAATTCCGTCTTTCTGCCTTTTGTAAGTATTCTATTTTATTTTAATATAAGGGCCTCAATGCTCATCTTTCTCAAAAAAACCACCTCTGCCACATTCAGTTGCGATTATAATTACCTGGCTCCCATGCCCTGTCTCACCCTCCGAAATCATCCATAGGAGAGTGATGATGAGATTCAGTATGGAGTCCCTCCTCGTACTATCACTAACCAAAGTGGAGGTACTCCCTTCTATTACAATCATCATGGAGGTCATCCCCATGTTCCCTACATCAGCCAAAGTGGAGGTCCTCCCTACTTTATTGACAACTAGTATGAAGGTCCTCCCAGTGCCGCTGCCACCAGTCAATATGGAGGCCATCCCCATGTTGCAGCCAATCAGTGCGAAGGTCCTATTCTCACCATTCTTAGATCAAGTGAAGGTCCTCCCCACTCTAGCAACAATTAAAGTGGATTTCCTTCCCGATCTAGCTACAATCAAAGCGGAGGTCCTCCCTACTTCATCAACAATCAACATGGATGTACTCTTTATATCCATTATGATCAGCATGAAGGTCCTCCTCACGTTCCAGTTTGCCAGTATGAAGGTCCTCCCCATGCCATAACTATTGGTCAATGTGAAATTCCTCCCTATGTTCTCATCAACGAAAATAGAAGTCCTCCATGCTAGTTCAACAGCCAGAGTGGAGGTCTTCCCCACTCCTACAACAGTCAAAGTGGAGGTCCTCTCCACTTCGATGATAACTGATACAAAGGTCCTCCCTATATCCCAACCAATAGAAGTGAAGGTCTTGACTGTGCTATCACACACCATCATAGAGGTCATCCCCATGCGGAAGGACTTACCTACCTTGAAGAGCCACCCCAGGGAAGAATGACAAACCACTGCCACCGAAGTAAAAATTATGGGAAGTGCCAAGTCATTTTCAATCCTGTTCACTTCTTATATTTTGAAGCAGAATGTGATTCAGTGATGGAAACTTTACCCCAGTCATATACATCATAGTTTGGGGTAGGAACCCAACATGTGAAGTTCTTCATTCTGGAAGGTGAGATTCACAAAATTCATGAATCCCTTTATAGGTATATATAGATGGAGGAATATTTGGACCCCTTCCAGGGTCTCATGGTGTAGTTATCTCTGTTACCTCAAGTTTCCTTCTCTACCTCTACCTAAGGTCATGGAGTTCTATTTTGGAATTTTATAGATGGAGATCATCTGGTAGACCCACTGATGAGTGATGATGCCCTCACACATGAGGTAGTGGTGAACACCCAGTCCTACAAGGATGTCATGATGCGGTTGGTACTGCCCTCGAGAGACGACCCAATGTGCAGAGAATAGACAACTCATACAAAGGCTCCCCCACCGACCAACCAACCACCACACTGATCCAAATTAGTGCCTCTACTGATCTCCTAGACAGTGACAACCAAATCTTGGTCCAATAAAGAGCAGGGCCTTGCTTCTGAGAAATAAAACTTGTGGGATACTCTGGTTACTGATCAATTTTTAGTGGTATTCTTTCCAAATGCAACCTCTAAATTCAGTATCCGGGAGTACCTCACTAAGGACCAGGTTACATTCTTCCAACATACTTTCTTGATGGCACATTTTTGCCTCCTTAACCATCAGTTCGTCTATTTGAGGAAGCTAGGATCATTTTGATGACATTGATCAGCAGTGTCGCGTGGTTGAGTTGGCAGCACTCCCAGTGGCTCAACACCTTTCATCGCCCAATTACCACTGGACCCTCCAAAAGAGATGCATCAAGAGCTTCACAATGCTCCAAAAAATCATGGAAGAGGCATCTCTGCATCTATAGATCTGGGGCTGGGGATAGTATACTGCTCTCCACTTCATCCCCAGCCTATATTAGCTGGACCTACCCAGTGATATCAAGTACATGACTATGAGAATAGTGGAAATAAATATGGTTTTCCCTAAGATAATAAAGTATGGATACACTGTTTTAGGCTCTAAAAAAGAAAAACCGCCCCCCCTGGGGTAGTGCAGTACCAGGTGGACCTTAATATCTGTTCACACTAGCCTGCAAAAGATGACACTCGGCCTCAGGGAACCCTTCGCATCATTTCCCATCAGCCAAAATATCAACAAGGGCAAAGAGAAGATTAATACCTCTGAACCATCTGATCCGTTTGATATTGCACTGAATATAGAGGTTGATCCTAGAATTACTGCCTTACTTTAGTAGGTTTTAGATGAGAAGCAGGACATCGATGAGCTCCTTATTGAGTGGCACATGAATTACGAAACTCCTTAATAGGATGCTATTCATCCTCCATTGGGTTAGAAGGGGAAGCTACAAGTCCTTATTGGATAGTTGCTCCCCATCGAGACTGAAAATCGCACACATCTAAACAAGGCATAGACTGAGTTTTATGGAAAATTTTTATGGTATACATCCCCTAATCTGCTCAAGCAATGTGATAACCTTCCTCGGGACCTAGATCAAGTCACTCTACAAGCCAATCCATGAGCTGCTAAGCCTGTTTATTGTGTTGATGAGCATGTCAACACATTGATGGTCATGGATCCTCATCAAGATAGGAACCCCTTCCAATATGATCAGATATCCACTCTCACCACTCGCCTCAAATCCCTTGATAAATGATAGGTGACAATCTCACCTGATGGAAAGTCATATCTAGCACGTGTGGACAACATGAGAGAACCCCAAGATTTCAGGAATCATACCTTTACCCTCTTCAATAGGATGAGCAAACCGCTGTAGCGTCTGACCCACTTTATCTCAGGGTGTAGGCCCTTTTTGGGAACCCTAGAGAAGTAGGAGGCTTCCAAGATCTGATATTTTGTACAAACATTGGAATGGACTACATTCTTCTGGTATATATAGTTACCCATAGGGTTCATCACTGGTTGGGAAGACCTCTATAGATAGTTTCTCTACCAATTCAACTCCACCACACACAAGACAAGCATTACCGACCACTTCAAGTGAAAGTAAATTCCTTATGATCATGTTTTAGACTTCATCACCCGGTGGAAGGGCCTCACATATTCACTCTATATGCCACTGACCCAAGAGAAGTTGCTGAAAATATGTGTGAGGAACATCAAAACTGAACTGGTCCCCACCCTCATTACTCAGAACTTCCCAGAAAAATTATGGGATTTCTCTGAAAAATCCCAAATCTTAGAAGAATCATTTCATCAAGACAAGATGGTAAATCCATTACCTCTTCTAGATTCTACAAGAAAAACAACTGAGGTAGAGACTATCACCACCATATAGGCAGAGGCCCCAGATCCACTAGAGCCATTACCGATAGAGCCTCACCAAGTGATGCCTTTCCAATCACAGTAGCCTCATCAGGCTCATCCTCACTCAATATAGAATTATAAGGTGACTCCTCTTTTAACACTACTTCCTAGATAAGAGAATGTAGCTCCAGCCCCTCATCGGGCTCTAGCCCCTCGTCAGGGAATGACTCAGAGAGCTCCCTTCCTAGAAAAGAGAAATTGAATCTACTCCTTTAAAGAAGTATAGGTTCCTGGTTATTTCCACAACACCTTGGAGTATGGAATTCTAAGGTTTCCATAGTGCAATAAACCCTACAAGTCCAAGATCTCTGATCTCCCTGACCATTTCTCTTACTATAAGATCCTTGGTTATACCATAAAACAATGATATGTGTTCAAGGATTGGCTTTAAGACCAAGTGGGAAATGGTGCGGTCAAGTTGGGAAATGTCCTGACACAAGTGGAACACATCTCTATTGATCTTGAAAATTAAAATGAGGGATTAATTGAATGACAGAAGGGTTCCAATGGTGGAACTCAGAAGTATGATGGCTGGTTGGCCCGCAACATAGTTTCTCACTCCCATAGTGTCATCCATACCCATTTAGACCAGCCCAAATCTTCTGAAGTCACCATTCCTTCTATGGATAATGCTTCTACATCCATGTCACAACCTTATACATCTAAGAAGGGTAGGCACTAACAATGCAAGGGAAATCCAAATCCCCATCCAGTGTTAAAGTCGCCTCACACCCTTAGTGACTTCATGACTCTAGAGGTAGGAATCACCCCTAGGGTCTGTCCAGCATTGTAAGACTCCTTTGATGATGACTAGGAGTATAACTATGTGAATACTATCAAGTTGTTGGATCCCTTCATGGTCCCCAATGATTAGGAGTACCAGGCATGCCCTTTGGGGGCCTTCGGCTGATGTCATTGAAGAAGAAGTCAAGGACATGAAAACTGCTAGAATGCTCAGGTTAGTGATTTAAGCCAAGCCATGAATTCTATAGAAACTAGACAGTAGGTTCTGTTCTGAGTTCAGTAGGCACAGTCTTCTCAGCCCACTCATTCAGACACGTCACCCTTGTTGACCGTGCTAACTGACTAGGAAGAACAACCACAACCACAACGTTATTGGACGCTTCCTGCTAAATCTAGGTCTCATCCCATTGATAGTAATCCAGTAGTGGTTTTGGGTGAGTTATCTAATGAGCAGTATTCCATTTCTAGCACTAGACACAATCCAGGGGTTCATCCAGTAGTGCTCGTCATGCCTCCTGCCAAAGAGAAACCCCATGTGGGCAGAAATGCGTGTTTGGCACAAAATCATGATGTGTTAAATAATCTCACTAGCATACCAGTGAAACTATAGATCCTAGAGTCCCTACATCTATTATAAGAGATGCGTGAGACCCTCATAGAATCCTTGAAAACCCCCCTCCAATTTGAAGCATAATTAGTAGCTTTAGAAGACTATTTTGCTAAGGAAGATGGTCAAAAAGAATGAAAATACATCATTTCTTTGTCCAGAGAAGATGAGGGATCCCTCATGTAGGGGAATATCCCCCCACTATACATCACTAGCTAGTTTAATGGCATGGAGATCCATCACTGTCTAGTCGACATAGGTTCCAGGATCAATCTCATCCCGACCTGGATGCTCCACAAGCTGGGATTGACCGAAGTAGACTTGAGTCCCTCTAAACTGAATATACAGGGCTATGGAAGGAATAACCAGAGACTATGTGGAAAGACTTGTTTGAAGACCCGGTTCAGTGGCTTGATAAAAAATGCTGAATTCATTGTTGTATCATAGGATACTTCCTACAATGAATTGATGGGTAGGCCCTGGATCCATTTGCATGCAACAATACCCTACTTGTATCACTAATGTCTCAAGTGCTCCCTTAATGGCCGAGTAGGCATGTTCCAAGGTGATGTGTCACCCTATGACTCTTGTGAAATCCACTATCTAGATTTCATATATTACAAGAGCAAGGACAAGAAAGTTCAGACCAATGAGGTTGAGCACACTACCATTACATCCATCCTGTGGATATATTTTTATGGCACCTTTATCCTCCCAATTCACAAGTTGGAAGACATGATGATGGACTTGGGAAATTTCTTTGTCATTTTTGGGAGGAAAGGGTGCCATGTCTCTAAATACAAGGAACTTCATAGGATTACCTTATACTCCTACACAGGTCAGGCTCAGGTGATACTAGAAATACATACCCCTTTAATGTATCGAGTTGTTTTCCCCATGGCTACAATTGTACACCATACTCACCTATTCCACTGAGCTAGGTTGAACCAACAAAATCTGACCCATAAACATTACTTTGACATAAATCATGGATCATATGATCGAAGACCTGATGGTATTGGCATGGAAACCTCTATCATCATGGTCTGAGAAGAGCAGGAGTCTCCGAGTGTGGATTCCACATCTGCCCAGGCAGGAAGTGGTGTTCCCCTGAACCAGTCATCCTAGACGAGACATCTCCTCTCACTAATTCTTATGACTCATATGATAGAAAAGAGGATTTGAAAGATGATCCTATTACATTTGAAGATGGAATCTCCACAACCATTGATGAGTTGGTTCAGATGAACCTTGACACTAAGGAAGATCCGAGGAAAATACTGATCAGTGAAAATATGTCTACAAAGGAACAATAGTAGTATGTGAAATTCTGGAAGCAACATCACAATGTATTCACTTGGAGTTATGATGATATGTCAGGACTATACCGTCAGGTCTCTATCCACCATCTTAGTCTCTTGGTGATTCATCATGGGTGTAAGCAGCCTCCCAGGAAGATAAACCCTTCTCATGGTTCCATGGTCAAGGATGAGGTAGAAAAGATTATCAAATAAAACTTCATCAAGAGAGTTTAGTACCTCAAGTGGCTTTCCAACATCACCCCAGTTAGGAAGAATAATGGGTAGATCAGAGTCTATATTGACTTCTGAGATATCAACCATCATTGTTCAAAGGATGATTTTCCCCTTACAGTGATAGAGTTGTTGATCGATGACACAAATAGATTCTTGGATATCTCCTTTATGGATGGATACTTCAGATATAACCAGATCCAGATGGACCTCTAAGATGAGGAGTCTACTGCGTTCAAATCACTGTAATGAAATTTCTGCTATCAAGTGATGCCTTTTGGTCTAAATAATATAGGAGCCACTTATCATCAGGACATACACCACATATTCAAACTGATCCATGGGATGCTAGTGGAATTCTATGCAGATGATTTGGTGGTCAAATACCATTATATTTAGGACTATCTCATAGATCTTTAGAAAGTGTTTAGCTTTCTCCACTCCTGGAATTTGAAGATGAACCCCTTGAAGTGCACCTTCGGGGTTACCTCTAGTAAGTTTCATGGTTTTGTCATCAAATACATAGGCATTGAGATCGACTAAGAGAAGATCAAGGCCATCATCCAGATGCATCTTCCAAGAAACCTTCAGTATCTCTGAGTCCTCCAAGGACACTTAGCCTATATATGCTGATTCATCATGAATTTGAATGATAAGTGTAAGAACTTTTCTAGGATTATGAAGAAAGGTATCATCTACCAGTGGGATGAAGAGTGCTATAAAGCCTTCTAGGAGATCAAGAAATACCTTTTATAGCCTCTGTTTCTGATGCCACTCATCTCAGAGAATTCTCGAGTCCTCTACATGAAAACCTTGGAATGATCCCTTGGCGCACTTCTCACTCAGAAGAATAATGAGGGAAGAGAGAACAGTTTATAATATCTTAGTTGTATACACCTTGACATGGAGGCCATATACTCTCCTATCGAGAAGAACTTCCTCATGGTAGTTTTTACAGTGTATAATTTGCAACATTATTTTTAGCATCAGAAGATATAGCTGGTGTCTCGTTTTGATTTGCTAAATTATATCATGAATCGCCTGATGTTGATAAGATGACTAGCGTGTTGGGCAGTGATCCTTTAGCAGTTCGACATCAGGTTCATTATGCAGAAATCTATCAAGGTCTAAGTACTGGATGAATTTATTTTCACCCATCCAACCCCCGAAGAAGTGCCTCTAGATGTCAATTTCACAGATGAATCCATCCTTTTAGTGGATCAGGATATGCTGTACTGGCAGATTCACTTCGAGGTGCATCCCCAAGATTAATCGGTAGAAGGCTTAATGATCCCAAGCTCAATAGAGTAGGTTTAGATATTGTATTGATCACTATTTCATAGGATTTTTTCCTTACTCATTCCTACTTCCAGAAGGATGCACTAACAATGAGGCATAATATCAGACACTCATTATTGGTCTTGAGCTAGCTCTTGAGATTGATGTTCCCCGCTTATATGTAAAGGGAGACTCTGAGTTAGTCATCAATCATATCAATGGTGATTATATCATAAAAAATCTAGAGCTCATTCCCTTGATGTAGTGAACTCACCAACTGATGTCCTAATTCCCTTTTTAGTTGAAAGTGACTCATATTCCCTGGTTGCAGAATGGTTGAGTCGATGCTTTGGCTAGTCCAACCACTTCTATTACAGAGCCTAATCAGGATGATCTTTTCATTCACATGGGACATTAGAGATTCATCACTTCTATCATCTTAGATGATGATGAAAACCAGTAGGTAAACAAGCTAAATTATAGTGCCTCCACATAGAGACCTCTAGATCCCCCCTGAAACAGAAGAGTCATCCGATTGAACAAATCCTTTCATTGAGTATCTCCAGCATGGTACCATCCCATTGGAAAGATCCAAATGTGAGAAAATTCATCGACGTGTAGTGCATTTCACCCTCTAGAGTGGGCCTAACCTTGAGCAGGCTCTCTAAAAACATGAGTTTGATGTAATTATCCTCTGTTTCATTCAAGTAGATGAGATTCCCCAGGCCACACAGGAAGTTCATGCTGGTTCCTATGGTACCCATCAAGCAAGATTGAAGCCGTCCCACTAGATTCAAAGGTCGAGCTACTTTTTGTTTACAATGGTCCATGAATTCATTGAGTTCTCAAATAGATTCTATAAATTTCAGTTTCATTACAATTTTGTGCATCGACCTCCAGATCCCCTTCACACCACCAAGTATTCTTGGACCTTTTCAGTTTGGGGGCTCGATGTCATGAGACCGTATCCATTAGTAATAGATCTCTAGTGCAGGTTCACTCTTACCATAGAAAATTTATTTTCCAAGTGGGAAGAAGTGATTCCTCTTAAGGAAGTCAAGACTTGATCAGTGGTTGAATTCATGAGCTCCCATATCATTCATAAATTCAGAGTCCCTCATGTTATTCTCACAGACAATGAAACCAACTTCCAGGAAACTGAGCTGAACAAGTTGTATGATAAGTACAACATCTGGTCCAACCATACTTCTCACTATCATGCATAGGAAAATAGATTGATCGAGGTGTTAAACAAAATCCTCTCTAACATTATATAGAAGATGGTGGTCCAGAAAAAGAAGAGTTGGTCAGAAAAAATCTCCAATACCCTCCAGGATTACCAGATGATGACTTTCAATTCCACCCATGTGACTCCATATTCCTTAGTGTATGGAACAAAGGTGGTCTTTCCCATCGAGATTCAGTTTCCATCGCTCCGAACAACTGTTTACGACCATAAAATTCCAAAAATAATGATAGAAGTCCATCTAGATGAGCTGGAAGTCCTCGAAGAAAATAGGTTCCAAGTATTTCATAGTCTAGAGAGGCACCATAATGTGATGACAAGATCATTAAACAAGAAGGTCCGCCTCTTCTCCTTTCTCTAGGGTGACACATTATTGGCTCTTAGAATGACGATGATACCTGACAGGAAACCACCAAAGTTGGAGCCCAAATAGGATGAACCTTAAACCATTCACAAGGTTTATTATAATGGTTTATAATATTTGATCACTATGGATAAAGAGCACATTTCTCTTCCAACCAATTCCAAGTTCTTCAAGCAGTACTTCGCATAAGGATTTTAGCATCCCAGGTACACGATGTTAAACTAGGCGCCTGGTCCAAGCTCCATGACCTTAAACTAAAAGTTTAAGTCTTGGAATCATGACTTTAAACTATGTTCAAGTCTTATTTTGGAGTGTTTTGCATGATTCATGCCTCCTTGGTCCTCATTCATGTCATGTTATAACTATCCTTCCATGCACATTCCTTTCAAAATGCATTTTCTCCCAGTGTCCTAATTACATGATGATAAACTACATTACATATATCATCCTAGCCATACGATGATAAATTATATAGTAACCAGTTTCCACACCACATGGAATTAAACCTCATGGACCGATCCTATCACACGACCTTAAACTGAGGCATTTACATCCTAGTTGTATGATGTTAAACTATGTAACAACCAACATCCTAGTTTCATGATGATAAACTACATAATAATTATCATCCTAGGAAAATGATGATAAAATGTGTAGCACTATAATATTCTCACTCGAGAGGAAATTTCCCCTAAAATCATCCATTTACCATGATGTATTCGAGAACTATGTGTGTCTTGATTACTGTCCATATAGGATACATAGTGACGCCTAGATTTTTACATCCTAGTCCAGCCACCCCAAAATCAAAATAAAAAATAAATTCCCCTCCCTATGTACATATTATAATTATACAGGGATAATTCCATCAATAACTATGTACTAGTTGATTCTTTCCCTCGTAGGATATGTAGTGATGCCTGAACTTCTCATCTCTGAGTTCATCTGCAAATTCATCAACCCTCTTCGCATTCAGGCCCCATTTATGGAATGCTAGATCTATTTGGTCCTCATCCAAGACTTCTCAAAAGTATGTGGTGTGTAATTGGGTTCCTTTATCCTTAATTTATGTCAGTTTTCTCAATCCTCTATGCTACATATATTCATTCAAGATATCCAAGGTCCAAACTATACGTCCTTAAACTAGGAGCACAAGTCCAAGTATCATGAATTTAAACTGCATGAAAACCTCCTCAGTGATGCATATATGGTGTGTGGGACTCCTTGTACCTCATTCAGACTGGGTTTGTTATGTTTTCGTGTTACTCATATCCCTTTTGGAGTGCATACCCCATGGTACGATCTTTATGACCTTAAACTGGTATCCAACTTACAGTTCATGTGATAAGACTTTAAAATGTTTTCAAGGGTACATACTCTATGAACATAAACTAGGATCCCAAGTCCATTCACAACTTAAAAATTTATTTGGGAATATCCATGAAAATTTTTCATGAGTCATGGGCCTCTTTGGTCCTCATTTACGTCGGGTTACTCCTGGTGTACCCCACATATCCCTTTTGGTTGAGATGATCCCCTCACTATAGATTAGATTTTCTCCGGGATTTGTTGTGCGGCGTTGGGACTCCTTGATCCTTATTTACATTATCACACTACACATAAGCATTTGATACATTATTACTTATGGTCTTAACTCTATGAACTTAAACTAATAGCTAACGTACTTAACACATAATTTTAAACTGTGATCCTACCCTAAACAAGTTCGGGATGCCTCACGATAATCATGGGATGCCTCAGGTTCCTCACTAGAGAGGATTTCCCACACCAGTGTTGGTCTCTCACCACACTATGTTTTAGAACTACACATGGATTGATTACCATACTTATGGGATACATATCGATGCTTGAACTTTTTATCTCTGAGTTCAGATGCAAATTCACCAACCTTTCGGCCCCTTGGCCCCGGTTATGGTCCACACATCACAACCTTAAACTGTATGCATTCCATTTCAAGGCATATATGAGGTACATGATCCCTTTTAGCTATATTCACATCAGGTTATACTTCTCTTGTTCCATATATAACCTTGGACCAAATGTTCTCCCTAGTCCAAATGACATGACTCTAAACTGCCTGCCTTGGTCCAAGCCACACCACTTTAAACTATGCGCAACATCCCAGTAAAATGATGTTAAACTGTGAGATGCATCCTAATCACACGACGTTAAACTATTCCATGGCCCTTCATCACTATATGATATTAAAATTCATGCTCAATATCCTCATCGTATAATGTAAAACTACGTATCTATCTTTCTTTTTGTACGATGTAAAACTACAGGGTATCTTAGACCCTTACTTGACACCCCTTCCTTCGGTGCTGGTCATCTACCACATCGCTCATTTTCCTTCAGCCCTTGATCAACATCCAAGATGATGCTTCCTTGAAAGATGGGTCTGATATTTTTTCAAACCAGTACACTTACACCAATGTGTTCTAAGCCATGATTGTGTAATTTTGAGAGTGTTGGAATCCATTAGAACATTCCACCACTCCATTACCATGATTTGAATTCCCCTTATATAGATCCTCATCCTCTTCCACATATGAATGAACCCTATAACGGTTTGGTCTCATACTATTTTGGCACACCAACTATCCTAATACAACATCCCATAAGACTTTAGATGACATTCTGAGATAAGTTCCATGTTTCAAACATAGTTTGTGGTCGACCCTCTTTTGTTTATCCCCATTTTAGGCTAAAAATATGGATGTTGTATTTTTTAATATGATAAATAGTTATCCTATACTTCCATTACACTCTCCTTGTGTTACAGATTTTGTGCATTGCGATTCACACTTCTCATTACCATTTGTTTGAATCGAATTCAACACCCCTAGAGTTATCCCATTTGTGCACTATAGTGCGTTGGAAAAGTAAGTTGGATGTTCTAAGAGCTAGGTTCTTGAGTCACAACCTCTATAATCCTGAACACTCTTGGTGGTAAGACAACAATAGAAAACCCTGAGCATTCGATGATTATCCAACACTCTCATATAAATGTGTAATCATATGGTTGTTCCATGTTTCTTACACTGAGCATGAATCATGTGAGCTTAGGGGTTGGTTGGTTTTTGTTTCAAAAATATGACCAAAGTGCAATAATTTAGAGAAAACAAAAATAAATGTTTCCATGCACATATGAGGTTTAAAAATTAGGGAAGAAAGGTGTGACATCGGTGAGCATCATCCACATGTTGGAGCCTCTCAAGAGTCTTGAAAAAATCGCCTCTATAGATTTACTTTAGTGATCAAACGTTGTAGCTCCACCAACCTTTGGCATGTGGCCTCAAAGGTTTGTTATCGCTTCTTGGGATTAATTTTCTCCTCATCAGCTACCGGACAAAGCTGGTTAGATTTGATTTGTTCTTGGTCTCACTCATCCTGTAGGTCATCTACTTTCCATATTACCTGCCTCATCTTCCTCTTGGCCTACTCAAGTTCAGTCCTCAATTTTTTGATGGTCTCCGATTGAGAGTTGATAAAGGAAAAATGATTGTATATTTGTTCTTATAGATACTGGATCTCTTGATTGACCTATTGGATTTTTTAGATGCTTTCATACTTCTCCTGACTCTATTATATGTCCAAATGTTGGCTTCCTTCATGCATTCGTTCAGTGAGAAAGTCACAAACCATCACATGAAGACCTCATGCATCCTCCCCTCCAGTGCACATGTTGCATAGACAATGGATAAGTGACCCCATACATCCCACTAGCTATGGATCTAGAGTTTGATTGATAAAGAGTTTAATACATTTCCATAACCTATTCCATATGACGTGGTTCTCTTTGACCACGTCAGGGTCAGAGTCTTCCAACTCTTCAGGTGGTGCAAGATCGTACTCAAGAAAGGCCCTAAGAAGTTTGGTGATAGGAGATTACTCCAAAATCCTCTCAGATAGACTAGGATAAAGATTGTGAGGACAATCGTCTTCACTTGACCCTACTTGGACAATGTTATCTCCACCAGCCCCGAGTTCTACCCCTCTAGTGGCATCACTTGCAGCCATAACTGACTGTTTTCCTGGGACCGAGGCCATATCAACTTGGATGACCGGTTCCGCATGAACTGGTGCAACCATCAGAGAAGGGGCCCTATATGTTATGAGATCGCCTGCTTGTTGGGAGTGAAACCTTTCAAGCACTATTTAAGGAAAGAGCACATCAATCAACTAGAATAGAAGATGTCCTGTTAAGGTCATGCCTGAATGAGGACTTATAGGAGCTTAGAATTAACAGATTAAGTCCCTGAGTCTTGGAAGGGATTTCCACCATAGGAGACCCCTCAACGCCGAATGATATCTTAGAAACTGAAACCAATACCTCTTGTGTTGGTCAGGTAGAGTCTACATGAAACAAACAAACATATTAATGCAAAGGCTCTATGAAATCTGATTCTAGCCAAATGGCTCGATATATGCTCTTACCTTGAGGTGGAGGAATTTTGATAATGATACATCTCTAGCATGTTGCCTCTACAATAGTGGGTGCCTCCATAGGAATACCAGGGCATAGTCCCCCATATATAACAATTAGAACCTGAGGTTCTGAGGTTGTCACCACGACCTCCTCGGTTGGCCCACCAATTTCCTCAGCCCCAAGCACAGGCCCCAGAACATGCTCCTATGAACCTATTGGTGCACCTTCACCCACTTCACCTAAGGACCCTTGCATATTTTCAAGATGGTCCTATACAAAACAATATTTAGTTATAGAATCTATATAGTGGAAAGGAAGGGTTCAAATAAGGATGCAAGCAAGTTAGGGTTTACCTCAAGGTACTCAGCCAGTTCTTCTTCTTCGGAGGCCATAATATTACCACTTTCTTGGGGACTCCCTTGATGGGAATCCACTCCCTAGGATTCTCTATAACTATATTCCTTTGCCTCCTCTCCTATTGTTTCTTCCTTATTTGATGGGACATCAATAGTTGGAGCCTCCTCCCGATCCTATTCATTGCCAAACATGACCTGCACCGGGGTAGAAGGGGGTTCATATTTCTCTTTTTGACATTTATAGGTGTCCATAACAGTTAGATATGCATGTATTTGATGAAAGTTCACTCTAGCCATGACCCAGATGGGTCTAACTTCTTAAAAATCAATCCCATCTCACTTAATCTTCCACCATAGATATTCTATTGATAGTGACGTTCAGATCATCCACCAAGTTTTCCAGAGTGAGGGAAAGATGGAATCAGTAGTTGGTTGTATTAGGTACTTCATATTCTTTCTAGGAGCCTCCTTTTCTAGTCCCTGAGGTCATTTTTGAGACCATTACCCTTAAAAATGCGGGGGGTGAGATCACACCTTGTGGCATATCTACCACTACAGTTATAGCCCGAGTTGCCTTAGATGACTGGCTCACCTCTCAGGGGGAAGCCCGCCTGCTTCTTCATTGCTCTATATCCTCAATCTCTAGATCAATCACCTGAATACGCTTCTGTAGGATTGCCTATAGATATGATTCCACCCAGTTTATAGTTTATTCTATCAATAGTCCAACATCAACATTGGTTGGTAGTAGCACAATGGTTTTACCAGAGCCTAAGGTCACCAGCATAAACCATAGTTGGTGAAGGATATAAGAGTTTCTCTCTTCACGAACCCCCATGTAGGCTCTCTTCACAACTCGTTGAAGGAACCTAAACTACCTGGAGAATGTAATATCATGTACGACTCATAGTAAGCCTTTCCATAAATCCAAGCCACCAGTACCCCACCTATGAAACTTTGTAAATACTCCCTATAATCCCATAATCCTTGCAGTTTGTCCACCATTGGACTAACCAGAGTCACGAAGGGGTGGAAGTTAAAGTTTTCATGGTTTCTAATTTAGAATAAAATTATATCCTTATAGAGTTTCACATGATGAACCCCAATAATGTTCATCATAGATGGTATCAGACCAGTTTTTAGAGGACTGATAGAATTTGGGAATTTCTAACCCCCGAGATGCACTACGATCTAGCCATGAAAAAACTAAAATGGTCCGCAGATCCTTATGGGTGTGTTTCCCCTCACAACACGACCCATTATGTTGTAAATTATGGCCAACATGGGTACCCTAAATTGAACCTGTTACCATCTACTAGGATTTACACCATCACTAATGTCCCTATAAATATTCCTATCCCTATGTCTCTGACTGGTAGCAGCCACCCGCTCATAAATTTGGTAAGGAAATTAGTATAGCGAACCAATGGGTCCCAACCTCCCACCATGTTGTACCCCCACATCTGATATTTTAACTATTCCATAACCAACCAGTATGATCATGGATTACTCCTTTACGACGCCATCAGACATTTATTTCCCCGACCTGACATCCTCACTTTCAAATCCTTCTTGAGGAACATGTCAAACCATGCCTAGAAAAGGACATCCTTGTGAAAAAAATGAGTGATTAGCCAATAAAAATACATATTTTAATTACATTTTAATGGTATTAAATGTTCATTTTTGATCTTATGGGCATGAGTTAGTGGATTTTAATTTTGAACATCCATTCTTATCATTTGTGCACTTCATGCCTAATGTACACCAATTTAGGCCCAATGATTCATCTGATTTTAAGAATTGTAATTATCAATATTTTAATTTGATATTTTGGGAACTATATCTACACTTAAATATAAACATTTTTCATTCTGGGATCAATGGAGTATTCATAAAGGATGATGGAGATATTTGGCGATGAAAGGAAAGAATTATGGAGAAGGCAGATTGGACACTAGCCCACTGATGAGAATGTGGGATCCACAATACAAACCCAATGAAGCCCAAATTTCATGGGATGCTAGAATAAATATATATAAAAAAATAATTTTTTCAGTATCCAGTGCTAATTCGGCCTCCATGATGGAAATTAAGGCGGCCCAAATAGAATATCAAAATCTGGGCCAGAATCTACGACCCAAAATATTATCCCACTAAATCAGACATAAATCCTGATTCACAACTCCAAATGGACCCAAATTTTATAGGCGATTATGTGAAATCCGGAGATCCATTTTTTTCTGCTATGGACCACTCTAATTCGTCCATCTAGAAGGTTATTTTGATGCATCTATTCAATGGTTGAAAGCTGGGTGCCACCTCGGGTCAAGAGTGGAAAAGTCTAAGTTCCACAAGCTTTCCACCACCCTAGGCCTACCATAATCAAGTGGGATGATTTGTACTATTGGAGGCTCAACCCAAGGCTCCAAAAATGTCTATTTAAGGTAGTGGTGGTAGAGGATTTTATCATATTTTTAGCTTTCTTTCATTGTAATGTTATGCTGTGATTTTGTTGTCTCAAGTTTGTCTTTCACATGTAAGTTTTTTTAATTCATCATAGTTTCTTAATAAGAGTTCTTCTTCTACTATTATTCTTTTCTTCTCCATCTCACTTTGATACTGTTGCCTCAAGGTGTGAATTTATTCACACCAAAACTTGTGAAATTATTCACACAACGGTGGAGTGATCATTTTCTTTTTATTGTTTTCTTTACTTCTTCAATTCCTCCCTCATGAGTCTACTTCCCACTTCCATTGAAACCATAGCATCAATGGAGGGATAAACCACTTATGGGTTTATCCAAAGGAGTATCAAAGGTCTGGATTGGATGTTATTTATCACTCCATTAATGTATAATCACTTATTTTAATTGATATTTTTATTTGAAGATTTTAAAACTTCTTCGTCTTTATTGAATTTTAAGGCCACATACTTTAAGTGCTAATACAAACCTTTACCTTGGAGTGCTCATAAATTCGATCCTATATGTGTATAGGAGATTATTATTATGGTGTATTGGTATAAAATCACTAAGTTATGAAGTTTTTTGATCTCATTAAAGGAACTCATCTCAAATATAAGAAATTAAAATAATTGAAAAGGAAATACGTCCAATCCACCCCAAGTGATAACCTAGGATCAACTCACTCTTTTAAATTGAATTCACTTAAGTCTATTAGAGTTAATTTAAAACCATCTTAAATCAACCCAAGTTGGCCACTTCATATCCAAAAACAATCCATATATTTTACGTGCATGTAGGTTACTTCTTAGGTCTCTGAGGATTCGACAACCCAAACTAGACTACAAGGACCATTCTACCTTCTTCTCTTGGGTAAATTTGAGCATGAATAAAATTTTGGCACCATTTCCGAGAACCCAAGTAAGTTATCTCAACACCGATTCTATTCTCCCCCATTTCTTCTATTCTCACCCAAGATCTCTTATCTTGTCCCTTTCTCATTTTTTTTTCTTTTGGCGCATGTCCGCCTACACCCGCGATCAATCAAACCGTTTAGTTAGGGTGGAAAGTCCTAGGGTTGGGGAGTCAAGTGAACCTAGGGGATTGTTTCCATTAGATCCTAATCCTCTTGATATTCTAGAGTCCAAAATTGAGTCCATTTCAATGGAATGTCTTCAAAGAAACCAACTCATAAACCCGGGTGGAAACCAAAATGATAATCCAAATGAGGCAGCCCCAAACTTGGGGAATGTGGTCAATCAAACCATGAATGACTACCTCACACCTTCCTGGACCAATGACCCCTCATGCATTAGACACAATTACCTAGGAGATTACTGTTGACGCTCCTTTTTCGTCACAGAGTCCAAAGGAATGTAAAGGGAAATGACTTAGCACAAATTGATCCATCCTTTGAAGAAAATATAAAAAATCGACAAAGGGATGAACAAGGAGAAGATTTCCCATAAGTCGTGCAAGTTTCCTCATAGTCGCGCAAGTCCACTTGCGCGGCGCATTATAGTCACGCAAGTCCACTTGCGCGACACATTATGGTCGCGCAAGTGACTTGCGCGACCTAAGTGATAACCGCCCGGGGTCTTCTACTGCCTATAAATAGACCCTGTGGGCCCCCCATTCGAGGATGAATTTTTCCAGAAACTCAGATTTGAGCTCCCGGCGCCCTAGTCTCTTCTCAAAGCTTCCGAAACACTTCTAAGGTAATTTCTTACCTAGAACAGAAGATCTAAAGAGGGGGAGGAAGGCCTAAGTGTTGAAACTCATCAACACTTGCGCGCTTGAGTGGCCAGCCCTTAAGGGAAAATGGCCACACTTGCGCGCCGCCTTACTCCTTCAATAGATCTTGCGCACCCCTCTTCTGGAAGAACCTCAAGAGGATTCTAAAGGCTTTAATGAAGAGTCGATCAAGTATTACCCTGCTGGTTAACCGTCATGCAAGTACATCATGTGTCGCGCAGGTGTATACCTGCACGACCAGGACTTGCGCGCCCACGTAGTACCTGTGCGCCTTCCAGGACTTGCGCACCCTTGCCTTTTTGGGTGCCTTTCTTTCCCATTTCACCCCTCTTAAGCCATTACACCTTTCCTATTCAAGATTCAGCCTTCAAGACACTCTTCAACGCCATTTATGGCATGATTTCTTGATTTGAATTCCTTATCTGAAAGGAATTCTGTGGAATATCTCTCAAAACCTAGTGATATACACATCTTTATGTCACTAAAGATTGAGATTTCATTCATTCAACCTCATCCTTTAAGATGAGAGAATCTTTAACCTGGGTCTCCTTTTCAGGAATAATACCCAGTCATAAGTCCTCTAATTTGGGCATCCTCTTTAGGAGTAAGCCCCAAGTCCTCTAAATTTGGGCATCCTCTTAGGAGTAAGCCCCAGATCCCCTAACTTGGGCCTCCTTTTTAGGAGTAAGTCCCAGTCATAATTCTTAACTTAGGAATCTTCCTTAGGAGTAAGCCCCAATTCTTAAAATTCCCAAATCTGGGCATCCTCCTTAGGATTAAGCCCCAGTCCCCTAATCCGGGCCTCCTTTTCAGGAGTAATCCCCAAGTTAGAGTATTCAAAATCTCCATGAAGCACATATACCTTTATGGACCCTGTTCCTGGATTTCTTCCCTAAAGTAAATCCTAATCTTCATTTATCTGGGCATCCTCCTTAGGAGTAAGCCCCAGTCCCCTAATCTGGGCATCCTCCTTAGGAGTAAGCCCCAGTCCCCTAATCTGGGCATCCTCCTTAGGAGTAAGCCCCAGTCCCCTAATCTGGGCATCCTCCTTAGGAGTAAGCCCCAGTCCCCTAATCTGGGCATCCTCATTAGGAGTAAGCCCCAGTCCCCTAATCTGGGCGTCCTCCTTAGGAGCAAGCCCCAGTCCCCTAATCTGGGCATCCTCCTTAGGAGTAATCCCCAGTCCCCTAATTTGGGCATCCTCCTTAGGAGTAAGCCCCAAACTTTAATCCTTGACCCGGGCCTCCTTTTCAGGAGTAAGCCCCAGTCTTAATTTCTCTTAACTAGTCCTAATTTACCTTTGATCTGGGATTCCTCTTCAGGAGTAAAACCCAATAATAAGTTTTCTCCTAATTTGGGCCTCCTTTTCAGGAGTAAGACCCAAGTTAGAGTATTCGAAATCTCCATGAAGCACATATACCTTTATGGACCCTGTTCCTGGATTTCTTCCCTAAAGTAAATCCTAACCTTCATTTATCTGGGCAGTCATACATACATAAGCCCCACATTATTTCTTATGATTGCATCTTTCATGGCACAATTGTCTAGTTTTTACCAATACCTCTTGTTTCTCACACCGAGCATAACTCACGTGAGCTTAGAGTGTAAAAGTAATTGTGACATCCTTCTTTGAGCCATCAATCATAAACATCATAATCCCTTACTCGAACTACGTGGTTTCTGATTCCTTTTAAAAAACAAAGGATACGTAGGTAGCCCATATGCGGGTTCGATCCCAAATCTAAAATAATCCATGTCCTTATGAATGAAAATAAACTTCAAGTGCCCCACTGAGTGGCTTTAAAACCAGCATGGTCATCATAATGACCAAGAGACTTCTATATAAATGTGTCGAAGGGTACCATTGAACAAGAATCTCTAATAAATACAGATGATTCTCTATCGATGAAGAACCTAAAATACATATAAAAGAATCTCTAAATTTCCTACATATTTGATCATTGATTGTCAGATCTGAAGGAAAGCTCATTTTATACTTGGTAATGTAATAAGGATTCACGAACATAACTTAAATCTATAAAGAGAGTCCCGGAGTAGACAATAATTCCCCTAAAAAAAGGTGTGATGAGTCCGACCTCCCATCCTCTCGACCAATGCAAATTCCTAAGTCTCATCAGTCCACAAACTAATGAGAACCTACCTTTGGAAAGTAGGTCCGAATGGATGTGGAATCATTGGATGTTTCCGGTTCTACGAACAAACCCGTTAGAAACCGATCAAAACGTTTGAACCTCCCATCAAGGCGGTCATCCCCGGATTCTGAGGGAAACAAAAAATGGTGAACCCGACATGAATCTTTAACCAAGTTAAAATGATGTTGTACCTATTTGTTAGGCCCCTATTTAAAACTCAATGAGAGGGCCAACAAAAACAATCATTGACATATGTGCTCATCCAAAAGATGTAGTAGCTGAATTTATCTTGATTACGTCTGTTATATCAAACATGCACTCTTTTTCCAAGATCTTATGCATTTCTAGAATGGCTGCTCTCAAGTTCACACCTGTGAAAACTGCTGCTACAAATGCCACTGCTGCTACTCCTGCTGGATCGTCGTCCGCTCTTAGGACGATATCACCTACTCAGTGTCTTCAACACTGGGTATCAAACGCACTAGTTAAGGAGTACCGTCAACACGGTACCATCCCAACTCTGGAGGCTGCCCGACAATCCCTCCAAGTAAATAAATCACATCGGTCGTCTGGACAATGACGACCAGTGATCAAGAAGCAGGCGGTGCTGACTACCGTCTCCAACCGTTTCGGGTCGTTATCCCCGGAACGCAATCACCATTCGCTCCCTTATTCTGGGGAGGTGAATGAGCAGGTCCCTCATGACCTTAATTCAAACAGACAGGAGTCCTTCCTGAGGGATCGCACCAACAATCGCCGCCAGACTCGTGCGGCAGTGCGCCCTCAACATGATGAGGGTACCGACTCCAGGCGTTCGACTTAGGTTCCTCGAACCCGAGCAAGCAAGACGAACCACCAGAGGCAGAATCCGGTCAACAGTGAGCAGGTTCTCATCTCTGCCATCTCCGGAGAAGTCCACCAACCTAACTTGGTGGCAAGCAATGAGCATGCACATACACCTACCCGTTTTAATTCCGCTGTCCAGCAGACTCGTCTGGAAGCATCACGCCAATCCCGCCCAGCAATTTCGGCAGAGTACTATAGGTAGGAACATACACCTATTTATACATCATCAGCTAGTCAACAGGCTCGTCTGACTACATATGATGGATCTCGTCAACCACGTTTGGCGAAGTGCAATCAACAGACACATACACCTGCTGGTATTAATCAAGCCTACCAACAGTCTCACTTGGTAGCATTCAGAGAAGTTAGTCGGAAAGCCCCGACAACAAATAAGAGGCAGACTCAACTTGTAGAGACCCGAAGCTTGACGTACATAGACATTACATTACTTTTGCGGAATACTTAGTACATAACAAAAACACACACACAAGGATCATAATAGTTTAGTGTCTTTGGAAACTCGGAATATAATCTTCTAATCCTGGTGAAAGATCTTCAACATCTCCCATAAAGATCTTCTTTTTTTTATACCTAAAACCTTTCTTTATATCCTGGGGAAAAGAAAACATAAAAGGGTGAGCTCAAACGCTCAGTAAGGGTAAACAAAAGTAATATAAATCACATCAAACACATAACTTTTGGAAATCTTAACTTGCAAAAGAGATCATAATTTCATAACATGGGATAAATCATGACAGTTAAATGTAATCACAATAATCATAACTTAAAACATGAAACTTTGTGGCATACACACATAATCATAGAGAATCATTTCTTATTAGTCAAGACTCATTTCCAAGACTATCTTAGTGGACAAAGTCCATTTCTGAACCGAGTTACCCTCGTTTCAGTCCTGCTTCACTGAACCGGTATAACCTACCGTTCCAACCATGTCTATCTCACGAGATATAAAATCTTTACCCAATTCATTGGAGGGAGATATAGGTCCCACCAATCTCATAATGATACCATTCTTATGTGTGCCACAAAATCATAAACCATACATCATAGCATAACCCATGTAATAAAAATGGGATTCTTAAACAACATGACATCATAAAACAATTCATATAAGATAAAGGAATTCATAAAAATAATTCCATCACAACATAATAAAATCAATGTAATAATAGGGATAAAAACATAACCCTTTATTATCATAGATGGAAAATAATTTTGATAAAACACTTGAACTCCATTCTTGAGGAAAATATCCTTTCTACTTCAAAAATACTTTTCCTTTTTTAACATGTCATACAATTCTAAACTAAAAGAAGTTGATTAAAAATAAACTTGAAAACATGTAAAGGAAGCTTCTTGGAAATAATGTTTTAAAAATCCATTCATGCCATATAAGTTAAAAAAAACATTCTTCATACTTTTGTCAGAAAAGTCAAAAAGTACCTCGTACGAAAAACGACAAAAGATTCCTTTCTTATCTTTTACTAAAAATTCACCGAAGGGTAAAATTGGATTTAAAAAATTTTAGGTGGATGGAAATAATATTACATATTGAGTAAACATGGATGTGGATGATAAAATACACCCCAGTAAATGCCAAAGTAAAAACAATCTCGGATAAAAATGAGATTGTGATATTTTCCCTTACCTTAGGTCCGACTTGCTTTGTACGTGTCCGAACCTCCTGTATAATGATTTAAATCATGTTATTGACTTATTCCAGAATCATATTCATTGTTATTATATCATATATGGTCCACTTATGACTTTATATTACCCGTTATTTTGTAAATTTATGTTAAAGAAGCGTTTTGGGTAAAATCGTTTCATTTATCGTAGGTGTTTGGACTTGTTGTTCTTGACATTATTATTAATTATATCATGATCTAATTACTTCCAGAATATAAATTATGATTTATATATCATATATATTCAGTATATATATATATATATAATAGATATATAAATGAAATGAAACACACCGTTCATGGAGACGGTAGTCCGTACGTACGCATGAACGCTGCTTTCCTTTCCTTATTGTCTTGAATGGAAGTAAGTAGATGAAATATATATATATATATACATAAATCCAGTAGATTTAACATGTCATATATTCCATTATTATTCATTATATATACTTTATAATCATTCTGGAATGGTTAACATGGATAATGAATCTCATCGCGTCGTGGAGACGGTAGTTCGTACGTACGCACGAGCGATGATATCGTTCTCAAGGTCGTGGAATTGTGTTGAAGTGTATGTATACTATTTTAGTATCAATATCACTTTATAATAATCATATATAGTTACTCATTACACCATTATACCAATCCTATTAAGGTGGTGGCGGAAAATAGATTACACCACGGCGTGGAGACGGTATTCCGTACGTACGCACGCGCGGTGATTTCATTTTCCGTAGGATGGATAGATGGTTAAATAGGGTTGTTTCATACTTATAATAACATATCAGTATATTAGTGATACTGATGTTATTACTTCATAATGAAACAACTAAAGAAGAAGAAGTTGAAGAAGAAAGAAATTGGAAAGGATCGGTAATGGATATTACCTCTTCTTTGAAGTGCTTCTTTGAGACCTCCTTTTAGGGCACTAAAATTGGTCTTTAAAGAAAACCAGGACCTCTAGGATGATACTAGGGAAGTGGAGAAGAGATTTTGGCAGGGGTTGGCCGAGCTTGAATGCTCAAATTGGTGTGAGGAGGAGAGGGAGGAGGTGCCCTTTTATAAGGGAGGAGAGGGGCACCTTTGGAATAACTAAAAATATTATTTTATTATAAAGCCAAATTCGGTTTTAAATAGCTCCAAATTGATTTATTTCGAAGCTAAGGTAGGGATGGGTCGAAATCCTCTCATCCAATAGAATTTAGACAAGTTTAGGTTCCTATTTTAACCTTATCATTTAGATTTAACATTAAGTTAAATAATTTTACTTTTACCGTGTCTTCTTGTGTTCTTACACTATAAGGTTAATAAACTTACTATAAGAAGCCAAACGAACCCCAAATTTTTTATTATTAATATATATAACTTTATCTAAGTCATTTGGACGAACCTTAGATTTTTAGGAATAAAATAACAATTAATAATATAATATTTGTTTTAAAAACGATTTTATGTCAATTTTGACACTATTTAGTAATTGATTTTTGTGAAAATCATAACAGAATGATAAGTTCTAAATAAGTTAATTAAATCAATACTAACATGTCATATTAACCTAGAAAATTAGTGTAATTCATAAAAAGTCTCAAATTATATTTATTTGGGTATTTATAACATCAATTATGTCAATATTTCATTAATAAGATAATTAATGCATCATCGTTGTGTCATAAATAAATTAAATTATTTAATTTCTAAAAATTACAAATAAAATACCATTATGTAGGAAATCTTTTTATCTTTCTAATGAATATTTATAGTCGAATTTATCTTATGTATAACCCCATATTAAAAATGTTTTAGTAAATAAACTTTGATTTTAACTCTTTTAACCCTTCTTTAAATAAATTAATAATAAATGTCCTAATCTAATCCAAGTGGGCCTAAATGGTCATATTTTATTGCTAAGCTTGTTTTTGGCCTAATTAAACTTATCCAATAGAATTTGGACATGTTTTAGGGTAATAATAATATCATTTTTACCCTTAATTACCCTATTTACTTTTAACCGTGGTAAAAAAAAGTAAAAAGTTACTATTCACCAAAAAATTATTTTCATCTCATTGAACCACATTTTACTTACTGACATCAACCGTGTCTCTCGGATTTTTGAAATTCCACTCACAAAAGCGGTAAAATTAAGTTTTATGAAAAATTCAGTTTTTTGTAACTACCACTTAGTGGTTTCACTATTCATCAAAAATTGAAAGTTTTCAGAAAAATACCAAAAATTAGGCCTAAGATATATTTGATATTATGAACTCAAAAATGATTTCTATTTTACCAAATTCAAAACATATCAGTTGCATTAATTAATTTAAAAATTAATTCCCATCGTCAAAACAAAAGGCGTGTTTTTAAGAGATAATAACTATCAAAAGATTGACACTTGTTTATAACTGGTTTAAATGTGAAATTACATCCAATGACCAACATTGTATTAAATTATAAAAATATATTCTAAATATACTTTAAAACCACTCAAATTAATAATTTATCACTATTAATTATTTCGATTGAAAAAGTTGTTTTTAATTAAAATTTAGTAATTTCCACTATTCATCAAAATATGAAAGTTATCCGAAAATTACCAAAATTTCACCCTAAGCTAATTTCGATATTCCGAATCCAAAAATTAAGTCCATTTTGAAAAATAAAATTTACAAAATTTAAAAAAGTGGTTATTACTATTCATAACGTCTAGTTTTAATAATATTTTAATAGCATATCGTTGTTTAGTGAAACTCGGTATTGCGTACTACACACGCTATCAAGGAAGGTCGCGATTGCGTGTAATGAAAGACAAGTCAAGGATGCGTGTTGTGCAAGCTCCTTTTGGTGTAGCGTACAACACAAGACATTAATGAAATTAAAAAGAATATTTTTCATAAAATCTCGGGGTGTTACATTCTACCCCCCTTAAAATGAATTTCACCCTCAAAATTCGTCGGGGTTATAAATGGTTTACTATTCGAAAGTTTCTTTAATCGAAACCCACATCGTAAAAAGGAATACCAAAACCAATCTTTAAAAACAAAAGTATGAAACGTAATGGTTACCCAAATAAACTAATCACTGGGTTTCCACATAGGTGAAAATATGGATATGGAAGAGAAATCTAACCATCATGTTCTGATGGAGAGTGGTAGAGAACATGGCTATGGAAAAGCCAACAATCACAAATCCATAAATTTGTGACGATCTAAGGTACCATCTGATTAATTAGATATAAGAGCACTAGGACAACATTTTTGGTTTTCGAGATCGTTTCCCTAAAGTTGAAGAATTTGAATTAGAATAAATACTTAATTTATTTTGGTACAATCTCACTGTTGTTCGTGCCTTGAACAATTTCCACTTAATCTCTTAAATAAATGAAGTTGAATTTGTTATTCGTGAAGTGTTAGCAGATCATGTGATAGAATGACGGGTCATTCCATCTGTCTCAAACAAAAGGTTAGCAAAAGTTATTAAATATAAGTCATTCTATAGTGAGATTAATCATATATGGTTCCTAAAATGGACTTATAATTCATATATCATACTTATTAATATAATAAAACTAGTTTCTACTAAACATGGACTTCCTGTAGGCCAGTGGTAGGCGATAAAGGCCAGTCGCACTTCGGTTGTGGGTTCGATTCTCACAGCCTTGTCCGACGCGATGGGTTGTCGCCCGTCCTGCAGGTTGTCCTTTTTCTAAAACTATATTACTATAACATCCCATCAATAATATTGAAAAACAAACAATACTAACTTATGTCCAACATAATCCATTCCAATCTTTAGGCTTATCCATAATACTGCAGTCCACTCTTAGAGATTTAATACCATCGTTGATCCCCACATATCATAAGATATATCTTGTTGGTCACATTCCAAACATTCAAAGGCCTTAATCATGTATTCTCTTGAAAAATGAATACCCATTGAACCATAGTGAAAACATGAATGCAGTTAAAAGTTAACACTTTCCACATACCAAAATCCTCAAAATTCTATATACTCAAACCATGATATCACTTAGTCCTTATATCAATCATGAGCTCATGAATACAATAAAACATCTCATTATCGTCTTATCCCTTCATTATGCGCATATCATCTACATTCCAAAAATATCTGAATAACCTTTCATGGATACTGGTACCATTAATCATACACTTTCAAAACTCAAGGAAAGACAACAGTGTAACAATCCTTAGATGTCTCTTTATTCCATAGTACCACGAGATTACTTATACAACATTACACATGATAAACATGTAATCATTCCACAACATTCTTAAACCATTGACCGAGCTTCAACAATTCTTTTCATCTCACATATCATTTGTAGTCTCTTCATCATCATCCACATAAATACTACCTATACGACCATACTGATTCTCTTCATGAGACTTTTCCTTAGGGCATTGGTTTGCATAATGCCCGTACATTCCACATTTAAAACATTTAACCATTGTTGATGTCGTAGCAATACCATTATCCTCATCCCTGGTGTTAACTGATCCTTTTCCTTTGCACTTACTGGCTTTGTGTCCTTCTTTTCCACACCCAAAGCATCTTCCAGTTCCTTTGAAACATTCTCCTTGATGCCTCTTCCCACATGATTTAAATAGGGTAAATTGAACTTTCTTTCCTCTATGATCATCATGAAACTCCATCTTTCTCTTATTAGCCGAGTCAGGGAACTTACCAAATTTTACTTTATTGATCATATTATGAGATTGCGGATTCGGCATAATAATGATGTTTGGACCTCCAAATCCCATTTCATTTGGTTTCTCATGAAGAATATCATTCCATTGTCCATCATATCCTCCATTATCGTGAATCATCTTGTTTCCAGCCATTTTCTAAAACCCAAAAAAAGAATAGTGTGAGAGGAAAAAATCATGCTAGGGAAAACAACATTATAAAGGGGGAGTATCCTCAATATCTAACTTCTTAGGTTAAATTCTATGATCGTTACCGTAGTTCTAGGACTGTATCTTATACGTATACTTATCCTTAGGGACATCCCTAGACATACCTTAGAAATATCTCTAGGGATCTCACTAACGCTTTCGCATCCTAGTTTCCAAAGGTTGACTAAACCTTTCCTCTGATACCAACTGTAGAGACCCGAAGCTTGACGTACATAGACATTACATTACTTTTGCGGAATACTTAGTACATAACAAAAACACACACACAAGGATCGTAATAGTTTAGTGTCTTTGGAAACTCGGAATATAATCTTCTAATCCTGGTGAAAGATCTTCAACATCTCCCATAAAGATCTTCTTTTTTTTATACCTAAAACCTTTATTTATATCCTGGGGAAAATAAAACATAAAAGGGTGAGCTCAAACGCTCAGTAAGGGTAAACAAAAGTAATATAAATCACATCAAGCACATAACTTTTGGAAATCTTAACCTGCAAAAGAGATCATAATTTCATAACATGGGATAAATCATGGCAGTGAAATGTAATCACAATAATCATAACTTAAAACATGAAACTTTGTGGCATACACACATAATCATAGAGAATCATTTCTTATTAGTCAAGACTCATTTCCAAGACTATCTTAGTGGACAAAGTCCATTTCTGAACCGAGTTACCCTCGTTTCAGTCCTGCTTCACTGAACCGGTATAACCTACCGTTCCAGCCAAGTCTATCTCATGAGATATAAAATATTTACCCAATGCATTGGAGGGAGATATAGGTCCCACCCATCTCATAATGATACCATTCTTATGTGTGCCACAAAATCATAAACCATACATCATAGCATAACCCATGTAATAAAAATGGGATTCTTAAACAACATGGCATCATAAAACAATTCATATAAGATAAAGGAATTCATAAAAATAATTCCATCACAACATAATCAAATCAATGTAATAATAGGGATAAAAACAGAACCCTTTATTATCATAGATGGAAAATAATTTTGATAAAACACTTGAACTCCATTCTTGAGGAAAATATCCTTTCTACTTCAAAAATACTTTTCCTTTTTTAACATGTCATACAATTCTAAACTAAAAGAAGTTGATTAAAAATAAACTTTAAAACATGTAAAGGAAGATTCTTGGAAATAATGTTTTAAAAATCCATTCATTCCGTATAAGTTAAAAAAAACATTCTTCATACTTTTGTCAGAAAATTCAAAAAGTACCTCGTACGAAAAACGACAAAAGATTCCTTTCTTATCTTTTACTAAAAATTCACCGAAGGGTAAAATTGGATTTAAAAATTTTTAGGTGGATGGAAATAATATTAAATATTGAGGAAACATGGATGTGGATGATAAAATACACCCCAGTAAATGCCAAAGTAAAAACAATCTCGGATAAAAATGAGATTGTGATATTTTCCCTTACCTTAGGTTCGACTTACTTTGTACGTGCCCGAACCTCCTGTATAATGATTTAAATCATGTTATTGACTTATTCCAGAATCATATTCATTGTTATTATATCATATATGGTCCACTTATGACTTTATATTACCCGTTCTTTTGTAAATTCATGTTAAAGAAGCGTTTTGGGTAAAATCGTTTCATTTATCGTAGGTGTTTGGACTTGTTGTTCTTGACATTATTATTACTTACATCATGATTTACTTACTTCCAGAATATAAAGTATGATTTATATATCATATATATTCAGTATATATATATATATAATAGATAGATAAATGAAATGAAACACACCGTTCATGGAGACGGTAGTCCGTACGTACGCATGAACGCTGCTTTCCTTTCCTTATTGTCTTGAATGGAAGTAAGTAGATGACATATATATATATATAAATAAATCAAGTAGATTTAACATGTCATATATTCCATTATTATTCATTATATATACTTTATAATCATTCTGGAATGGTTAACATGGATAATGAATCTCATCGCGTCGTGGAGACGGTAGTCCGTACGTACGCACGAGCGATGATATCGTTCTCATGGTCGTGGAATTGTGTTGAAGTGTATATATACTATTTCAGTATCAATATCACTTTATAATAATCATATATAGTTACTCATTACACCATTATACCCATCCTATTAAGGTGGTGGCGGAAAATAGATTACACCACGGCGTGGAGACGGTATTCCGTACGTACGCACGCGCGGTGATTTCATTTTCCGTAGGATGGATAGATGGTTAAATAGGGTTGTTTCATACTTATAATAAAATATCAGTATATGAGTGATACTTATGTTATTACTTCATAATGAAACAACTAAAGAAGAAGAAGTTGAAGAAGAAAGAAATTGGAAAGGATCGGTAATGGATATTACCTCTTCTTTGAAGTGCTTCTTTGAGACCTCCTTTTAGGGCACTAAAATTGGTCTTTAAAGAAGACCAGGACCTCTAGGATGATACTAGGGAAGTTGAGAAGAGATTTTGGCAGGGGTTGGCTGAGCTTGAATGCTCAAATTGGTGTGAGGAGGAGAGGGAGGAGGTGCCCTTTTATAAGGGAGGAGAGGGGCACCTTTGGAATAACTAAAAATATTATTTTATTATAAAGCCAAATTCAGTTTTAAATAGCTCCAAATTGATTTATTTTGAAGATAAGGTGGGTATGGGTCGAAACCCTCTCATCCAATAGAATTTAGACAAGTTTAGGCTCCTATTTTAACCTTATCATTTAGATTTAACATTAAGTTAAATAATTTTACTTTTACCGTGTCTTCTTGTGTTCTTACACTATAAGGTTAATAAACTTACTATAAGAAGCCAAACAAACCCCAAATTGTTTATTATTAATATATATAACTTTATCTAAGTCATTTGGCCGAACCTTATATTTTTAGGAATAAAATAATAATTAATAATATAATATTTGTTTTAAAAACGATTTTATGTCAATTTTGACACTATTTAGTAATTGATTTTTGTAAAAATCATAACAGAATGATAAGTTCTAAAGAAGTTAATTAAATCAATACTAACATGTCATATTAACCTAGAAAATTAGTGGAATTCATAAAAAGTCTCAAATTATATTTATTTGGGTATTTATAACATCAATTATGTCAATATTTCATTAATAAGATAATTACTGCATCATCGTTGTGTCATAAATAAATTAAATTATTTAATGTCTAAAAATTACAAATAAAATACAATTATGTAGGAAATCTTTTTATCTTTCTAATGAATATTTATAGTCGAATTTATCTTATGTATAACCCCATATTAAAAATGTTTTAGTAAATAAACTTTGATTTTAACTGTTTTAACCCTTCTTTAAATAAATTAATAATAAATGTCCTAGTCTAATCCAAGTGGGCCTAAATGGTCATATTTTATTCCTAAGATTGTTTTTGGTCGAATTACACTTATCCAATAGAATTTGGACATGTGTTAGGGTAATAATAATATCATTTTTACCCTTAATTACCCTATTTACTTTTAACCGTGGTAAAAAAAAGTAAAAAGTTACTATTCACCAAAAAATTATTTTCATCTCATTGAACCACATTTTACTTACTGACATCAACCGTGTCTCTCGGATTTTTGAAATTCCACTCACAAAAGCGGTAAAATTAAGTTTTATGAAAAATTCAGTTTTTTTTAACTACCACTTAGTGGTTTCACTATTCATCAAAAATTGAAAGTTTTCAGAAAAATACCAAAAATTAGGCCTAAGCTATATTTGATATTATGAACTCAAAAATGATTTCTATTTTACCAAATTCAAAACATATTATTTGCATTAATTAATTTAAAAATTAATTCCCATCGTCAAAACAAAAGGCGTGTTTTTAGGAGATAATAACTATCAAAAGATTGACACTTGTTTATAACTGGTTTAAATGTGAAATTACATCCAATGACCAAAATTGTATTAAATTGTAAAAATATATTCTAAATATACTTTAAAACCACTCAAATTAATAATTTATCACTATTAATTATTTCTATTGAAAAAGTTGTTTTTAATTAAAATTTAGTAATTTCCACTATTCATCAAAATATGAAAGTTATCCGAAAATTACCAAAATTTCACCCTAAGCTAATTTCGATATTCCGAATCCAAAAATGAAGTCCATTTTGAAAAATAAAATTTACAAAATTTAAAAAAGTGGTTATTACTATTCATAACGGCTAGTTTTAATAATATTTTAATAGCATATCGTTGTTTAGTGAAACTCGGTATTGCATACTACACACGCTATCAAGGAAGGTCGCGATTGCGTGTAATGAAAGGCAAGTCAAGGATGCGTGTTGTGCAAGCTCCTTTTGGTGTAGCGTACAACACAAGACATTAATGAAATTAAAAAGAATATTTTTCATAAAATCTCGGGGTGCTACACAACTCTCTGCCCCCACACTTGAGTACTATCAGGATTCACTAATAGGAAAAGGAGGATAGGAGCAGGCACATACACCTGCTCCAAGACCTGAATGGACGTATATTCATGTTCCGAAAGCTGAAGTCACCAAGAATATTCTATCAATGGTGAAAGAGCAGAAGCAAATCCCTACTCATATTCTGGATGCCTGCCAGGATATTATAACAACTTCAGCGGCATATCAGGGAAAGACACATAAATATATCCCTACCAGTGGAGTGATACATCAACAATTCACTCCGGAACAGACACAGACATCTGTTCCAGTCCAAGAGGGTTATGGGGCATACTCCCCCATATCATACGGACGACCAAGTCAGGAACATACATCTGATTTGAGAGGAGATCATCAGCCTAACCTGTCCATCTTTCCTGATCAGGCACATAAACCTGCTCAGAGCATCCACTTTCGTCAACAAGTGTTTTCTAAGGCGAGTAAGAAGGCGTCTAAGAAAAAGACCTGCACAACACAGTTAGGAGATCAAGAGCCAATATGTAACAAGTCCTTGCTCGATGCTGGAGTTATTGAAGCCCTCAGACAATTATCTGTTGGAATTAAAGATTCTACTCCCTCAGTTCCCAATAGTGGGAACATTAATTCCAAAGATCTTCAATAGAAACTTCCTCATGAAGGCTTGCTTCATGACAATTCGGTCGATCTCAAAGTTTCATCTTCAGATGAGAGCCACAGGAACCCTCTGTGTGGTCAGAAGACCAAGGAGCAAGAGATTTCATCTTTTTCTGTAACCCATTATGGTGGTCCTTCCCATGATGATGAATTTCGCTGCGAAAGTCCTCTCCGCAGTAGTGATGCACATTGCCCGGAAAATGCTCCAGTGGACAATGTAGTGCCGAGAAAGCCCTCTTATCTTGAGGCACTTGCAAATGAGAAACCAGTCATGTTTGAAGCTTCATCGCTAGAAGGTGAAATACTTTCTCAATCAGAAGATAGCCCAGGGTGTAGGTCATTCTCCAAACCACCCCGAAGTCATGCATCTTCTAGTTTGATCAATGATTTCTCTACCAATCCTATTGAATCTAATGAAGCAACAAGGAAACACCAACTCTAGTCAAATCAGGTAGAAGAATCTTCATCAAATGATAAAGAGGAAATGCTGAATATGAGAAAACAACTGGCGAAAGGTGAAGTGCCAGTCATGTTTTGGCCTCTGGCTGACTCTCAGTATAATATTCCAGAAATGTTGACGGAAGATGAAATTCATGATATTCGTCTCAAAATATGGAAAAATATTTGTCAGTTGAAAAAGAAAGTATTATCTTATGATGAATATGAAAATCATTTTAAGATAATAGAAGGGTTACAACGTCAGATTGATTTGGCATCTCTATCAGTCTCTCGATATCCGAAGGCTGAAAAGCAGCAGAGAGCCCTTCAACGTTCATGCTTTGGCGCACTAATAAGATTGTGTCAGTTAATTTCCAATGCCCCATCTGGTATTCGTGTAAGAGGATGGGGTGTTCATGGAGCACTGCATTTCACGGTGCTCTCCAGTCAGCAAAGCCCACCGAAAATGGTCTCATGCAATGTTATTACCCATGGTCGGCCATAGTCAATGGGCTTTGTTTGTAATCAAAAGCTTGCCCAAGAACATGATTCAACTAGTTCCTCTCAAAATCAAGAATACAGAGAACAAGTTGTCTAATTACTCTTGCATCAAGCAAACGAGAATATTGAACAGGCCTCTCATTTGGAGCAGGCACGTCACCAAGTGACAGAAGTGTCGAAAATCATCCAACGGTCTTTTGAATCGGGTGATAAAAGCGGATACAGGTTAATGCATCCAGCTAATTTCCGAACTAAGGTTCACAAGATCAGGAGGAATTTCAAGAAATTCTCAGACATAGCATGTCAAGAACCACCCCAGCTCGCCAGACTGGGGACTCTTTTAAACCATCCCTCGGAATCAACAAAAAGGATTCAGGGAGTTGAGCGAGAACAGCAGGAACAACCCCAGTCTACCGGAATGGGGACTTTTTCAAATCATCAATCCCCTCCTCAGAGAACGTCGATTTTTTCTCGATTGGGGAAGAAACCTCAAGAGGAACGAAGAGCCAAATTATCAGGAGATTCCCTCCAAATTATGGTTCGTCAAGAAGTTCCTGAAGGATCGAATCAACAAAAGGCAATGTCTCATAAAAGACATGGAAGAAGACAATATCACAGAAATGCTGATAGAAGGGATGTGATGAGTTATGCATCAATTAATGTCATCAATTCCATTGTTGCTGATCCACCAGATGAGGCTCACTCAGGGGACTCAGATGAAGAGGTTCCTGCTCAAGAAGATGTACGCACCAATACAAATGAAGAAGGTGTGCATACACGAAGTCAAAGGATTACTCAAAACTTAAGTAATACTTTGAGTAACCCACTTCCCCCTCTCTGAAAAGGATCCAACAAAGGGAAGGGAAAGAAACAGGTTACATATCCTTCCTCTGAAGAAGGTCAATCGCTCTCACTAGAGCAGAGGTTTGCACAATAGGAGGAAGAAATTAAGTAATTAAGAAGGTTGAATGCAGAACTACTTTAGAGTAGTCTTCTTCTTAAGCATGCTGGAGTCAGTCAGCCAAAGCAATTTGTTGCAGCTACTAAGATGGATCAGGAATATCCTCCTCTATCAGTACACCCTCACAGGTCTAATCCTACGGTTCAAGTGCAACAACGATTGACAGTGCTACCATCAGTTCCAGCGCCAATCGCCACATTTGTCCAAGCTCCAGTCATTGCACCTACCCAAGTCCAAGTTCAATCGGATTTTTCTCAAAAGTTAATAACTATTATTGAGTCATTAACAGCACAGTTAGAAACTATGGAAGGGAAGCATGCGCAAGTTCAACCAGAAAAGAAATTTTACCCTGAATGGGTAGATTCAATTTCTCCTCCATCCAGTTTTGGGAACCCTATATTCCCTATTTTCAATGGATCAGGTGATCCTGAACAACATTTGATGCATTACGTGTCTTGTTGTGATCCTATGATGGGAACTCCGGAGCAGCAAGAAGCAGTGAAACTCAGATGCTTTGTGCGAACCTTACAAGGACCATCTTTTGTTTGGTATACAAGCTTGCAATCCCGGTCAATTACCGGATGGGAGGATCTTCGCCAAAAATTCCTCCTTTAGTTCAGCTCAACTTTTCCAAAGACAATAGTTTTCGATCTTACAAACTGTAAGAAAAGGGAGAATGAAAGAGTCTCTGATTTCATTACTCGCTGGAAGGGATTAACATATTCCTTGAGTTTAGCACTCTCTCAAGAAGAATTGTTGCCAATCTATATGGAAAATCTGTGTGACGAATTACGCACTCCATTAATCCCTGTGAAATACACAGGAGGGTTTTGAGACCTTACTTCAATCGCTCAGAAGATTGAAGATTCCCTTATAGAGGCTAAGGCTAAATCTCGTGTAATTCCATCAGCTCTAGGAAGGAGAATGGGTAAAGAAGAAACTGCTACAATTATGCTTAAACAATCACCTGTACCTATTTCTACCTCAAAACCTTCATCTTCTCGAAGGGCTCCACCTCCTGACCGCCAACAAAAAATTCTGTTTCGTCCAGATGATCAAAGAGATCAAAGACGAAAACAATTTGAGGATTTTAAGAGCAAAACATACTCTTTCCAAAATGAACAAGTTCCTGGTTATTTCATTTCATCTCTGGAAAACAATTTGGTTCAATTTCCAATGCCCAAGAGGCCAAACAAGAAAGGAGATTAAGACCGTCCTAATTATTTCCCTTTTCATCAAATGTTGGGGAATCCCATCCAGGAGTGTTTTGTCTTCAAAGACCTCCTGCAAAAGATGGTCGACTCGGGACAGGTCACATTGAAAGGCTCCTCAACCCAGGTAGCATGTGTCACTGCTATAGTTCTAGAGGAGGAAGATGAATGGCAGGAAGTCAAAAGAAAAAATGCACAAAAGTATGATGATTGGATGGTCAGAAAGAAAATCAATCGAACTCATGCTATTTTGTGAATACAATTAAAGAAACCAATTGTGTCTTCTACCATGAATGTTGCGGCAAAACCCTCTTCATTAGAGGGAAATTTCTCAAAGAAACAACATGATTCAAAGAAAGAAAAAGAATCAGAAGAGGATGGGTATGTGTCAAAGCCTAAGTCATCTTTGACTTTGGCGGACTTCATGCCATCTACTTCAAAGCCACGGGCACCGCCCCACCAAACGGCACAGCCTGAACAGGCTAATCAAGCAGAGTCTTCATCAGACGAAGAGTTAATCTTTGGTTCTGTTAATATGATTCAATTAACAGATCCATATGCCAGTCGCAGTTTCAATTTTGATGAGCCTGAATTCCCTGTATCAAACAAGGGAATCAGAGGAAGTTTCAAAGGTTCAAGATACAGGGGAAGACGTGGATCTTTCAGAAGCCAGTATTCCAATCCTACCCCTGCTAGAACTGTGTATGCAGCAGAAACTCGTGGTAGAACCCTTCAGCGAGCTCAGCAAGAACAAGCAAGTTCTTCTACTAATAGAAAATTCAGTCCTGACACAGTTATTTTGGAAGACCAATTGAAGGTTCCATCTTATTCCTCTCAGCAAGTAAATGGATCTAATTAGTCTAATCTTCCAAAACCAAGGATGTTGCCAACTCTTATCCTAATACAAGATGCATCAACTTTCAAAGAATCTGCTTCCAAGGTACCTGCTAAACCACATATTCCTGTTGGGAAACGCAGACCTATGGATCAAAAGTATGATATATTGAAACACTTGGCCCAAGTACCAGCCAAGTTATCAATTCTGGATGCTTTGAATCTGTCAAAAGATCTTCGGGAAGCACTCATCGAGGCTTTTTCAAGTCCTCAGGAGTTTGAAACTGAAATTGTTGCAGCTGAAGTCTATCACATAGAGAATAATCCTGTAGAATTCCATGAAATAATATCTTTTACTAATAAAGATGAAGATGATGTTGTGCATGGGCATATCAGACCTTTGTATTTATCTGGCAAGGTCAATGGTGTAGACATTCGAAGAGCTTTCATTGACAATGGTTCAGGAGTCAACCTCATGCCCATTCGTACACTTCGTCGATTGGGCCTCACGAAATCTGATTTATCTCCTTCTACCATGATGTTACAAGGATATGATAAAAATGAACAAGAACCACTGGGCGAAGTTACACTCAGAACTCAGTTTGGAGATCTTGTATCCAATTCAGATTTCATGGTTGTTGATCAAGACTCAGCCTTCAACATTTTGCTTGGAAGACCCTGGCTACATCAGCATGCAGCTATCCCTTCATCATACCATCAATGTCTCAAATATTGTTTCAATGGTCAAGTTGGGACATTGTATGGTGATAAGGCCCCGTTCAAGACATGTGAGTCTCAATACATTGAGGCAGAATTCTATCACATGAAGGGAAGGGAGAAATCCATAACAAAGGAGATTACCAAAGTCAATGCTCCATATGGTTTGGAAAAAGTTCCAGTAAATCCATTTACACATGTGAGTATAGATTATGTGTTGCCTATCAGTCAAATTGACAAGATAGACCCAAATCAAAATACTCTTATGGAAAGATCCATAATGTCAATTACGACAATCGATCCAGAAAACATGGGAGAAATTGGTAATCAACCAAGCAGTGATGAAATCACAAATGGTGACGTCTTCATTTCATCTGCTGAAATCCAACAAGTCTATGATTCGCCAATTAGGCCAGAAGAAGTTATAGCAACATCGGAGGTGAACAATGATGTCGATTCTCAATCCACCATCTCCTCTTTATTACCCAAAGAAGACCCTTCATCATCAATCGGGTCAGAAATGGAAGCTTCTTCTTCAAGATATGCAAATTTTGACTTCTCTTCTGATCATGAAAATTATGCTTTGTCATCTACTATGCAAGTAGACACATAAGAAATAACAAATGATGAAGAAGAAGAGGAAGATCTAAGAGATGCTCCTACAGCATTTGAAGAGGGTATCTCTACCACTGTGGATGAACTCAGAGAAATAAATCTGGGTACAAAGGAAGATCCACGCCCCACTTTAATCAGTGCGTCCATGACCCTTGAAGAGCAAGAGATGTATATTTCTTTTTTAAAGATAAATAGAGATATTTTTTCTTGGAACTATACAGAAATTCCTAGGCTTGATCCTGATGTTGCTACTCATCATTTGGGTTTACCAGAAGAACATCGAGGATTTAAGCAAGCCACGAGAAGAACACACCCAAATTATGCTTCCAAAATTGAATCTGAAGTGGATAAGATTATCAAAGATAACTTCATCAGAGAAGTTCAATATCCCAAATGGTTGGCTAATATTGTCCCTGTAAAGAAAAAGAACGGACAAATTAGAGTTTGCATCAATTTCATAGATCTTAATCGGCATTGTCCTAAGGATGATTTCCCAATTCTGATTACAGAACTTCTAATTGATGCAACAGCTGGATATGAAGCACTTTACTTCATGGATGGATATTCTATATATAATCATATCCGAATGGCCCCAGAAGACGAGGAGTCTACAGCCTTCAGAGCCCCTCAGGGTATGTTTTGTTACCGGGTAATGCCCTTTGGCTTAAAGAATGCAGGTGCAACATATCAATGCGCCATGCATCGTATCTTCAAACCCTTATTTGGGAAGTTTTTTGAATCTATGTAGATGATTTGGTGGTTAAATCCAAACAACGTTCTAATCACTTGGCTGATTTGGAAGTTATATTCTGCAAGCTTCGACAACATAATTTGAAGATGAACCCCTTAAAATGTGCTTTTGGGGTAACCTCAGGAAAATTTCTCAGCTTTTTTATACACCATTGTGGTATTGAAGTAGATCTTGAGAATACCAAGTCAATCCTTGGTATGTCACCTCCTCAAAATTTGAAATAATTAAGAGGACTTCAAGGACACTTAGCCTATATTCGGTGTTTCATCGCCAATTTGGCAGGAAAAAGTTTACCCTTTACCAAATTGATGAAGAAGGGAGTCACTTACCAGTGGACTGAAGAATGTCAAGAAGCATTCGATATTCTCAAGAAATACCTCTTGAGTCCACCGGTACTCATGCCACCTGTTGAAGGAAGACCACTTATCCTCTACGTAACAGCTCTAGAGCGATCATTGGGTGCCTTTATTGCTCAAAAGAATGATGCTGGGAATGAAAACAGCCTCTACTATCTCAGTCGAACTATGCTTGAAGTAGAAACCCAGTATTCAAGTATTGAGAAGTGCTGCCTGGAATTAATCTTTGTAGTTCAGAAGTTGAGACACTACCTGCAACATCACGAGGTCCAATTGGTATCTTGCAATAACCCGCTCAAATTCATCCTTAGTCGTCCAATGCTTACAGGACGTCTAGTAAGGTGGGAAGTTATTTTGCAGCAATTTGACATTCAGTATGTGTCTCAAAAGGTGATAAAGGGACAAGCTCTGGTTGATTTCCTAGCTGAACACCCTTCAGTGGAAGACACACCTTCAGATATTGAACTCCTTGATGAGGAAGTCTTCTCTATTCAAGAAAGTCCTCAGGCATGGGAAATGTATTTTGATGGTGCTTCCAGAAGTCCAACAGGGAGAAAAATGGAAAATCCTAAATTCAACAAAGTTGGCTTAGGAATTGTGCTCATTTCTCCAGAAAAGGTAGTGTTACCTTATTCCTTCTTATTGTGGGAAGGTGGTACCAATAATGAAGCCGAATACCAAGCTCTTATTTCAGGCTTGGAATTAGCGCTTCAAGCACAAGTGAATCACTTAAAGGTGAAAGGTGATTTAGACCTGGTAATTAAACAAGTCAATAGGGATTATGCCATTAGAAAAGAAGAACTAATCCCTTTGTATGATTACGTCAGAGAGTTAATGGCAGAATTCCCTTTGGAACCAACATTTTCTTATGTCCCAAGATTAAAAAATGCTCAAGATGATGCATTGGCTAATACAGCCACAACTCTGGCAGATCCAAATCGGGACGAGACAACCATTAGTATTTTCCACCGTCGTGCAATTTCACCTTATGTTCGAATCAGAACAGAGGAAATTAATGAAATTTGTCCCATCCCTGAACCGTATGGTCATACTACAGGATGGATGTCACCTATCAGGGAATACCTTCAAAATGGAACACTTCCACCTGATAGAGCTGATAAAGAACAAATCCGGCGACGTGTGGTTAATTTTACTCTTTATGATAGCCCAGATCACCTAGAGAAAATTCTCTACAAAGGTGGTTTTGATGGAGTTCTCTTCAGATTCATTGATGGTGAAGAGACAATGGCTGTCATGAAAGAAGTGCATGCATGAGTCTGTGGTGCCCACCAGTCTGGACATAGACTGTCTGATCAGATTCGAAGGCTTGGATACTTTTGGCCTTCAATGATACGAGATTGTGTCGATTTCACAAAGAAGTGTCATTCATGCCAAGTACATGCCAACTTCATTCATCAACCTCTAGAGTTGCTTCATACAACTAAATACTCATGGCCATTTTCCACATGGGGGATGGATGTGGTGGGACCTTACCCTTCAGCTACGACCAAGCAGTTTAAGTACATTCTTACTGCTACTGACTTCTTTTCCAAATGGGCAGAGGCAATACCTCTCAAGGAAGTCAGTTCCAAATGTGTTGTTAGCTTCATCAAGTCTAACATCATTACCAGATTTGGTGTCCCTCATACCATATTAACGGACAATGGCACCAACTTATGTTCATCTGAGGTGAAGAAGTTGTATCAAGAATACAACATCAAATCCAACCATTCATCTCGGTATCATGCAGTGGCCAACGGCCAGATAGAATCCTTTAACAAGACTCTTTCAAATATACTGTAAAAGATAGTAGATAAAGATAAGAGGTCATGGCCTGATAAACTCTTTCATGCTTTATGGGCTTATCAGACTACCACCCGCACTGCAACTCAGTCAACTCCATATTCATTGGTATATGGAACGGAAGCCGTCTTGCCCATTGAAGTTCAATTACCCTCGCTCAGAGTAGCCATTTGCGATCAATCATCTACAGATGAGCAATATCAAAAGCGATTGAATGAATTGGAACGGTTAGATGAGAAAAGATTGTGCACTTTGCACCACTTGGAAATCTATCAGAATCGAATAGCACGAGATTTTAACAAAAAAGTTCATCTTCATTCATTCACTCAGGGAGAATTGGTATTAGTTCTCATAACTCCAATGATACCAGGAAAGAAACCTCCCAAGCTTGAGCCAAAATGGGAAGGACCTTATTCAATACATAGGGTCTACTCCAAGGAGCTTATTCATTAATCTCGATGGATGGAGAACTCATCACTACTCCAACCAATGCCATATTTTTGAAGAATTATTTTGTATAAACTACAAAGTACCTTTCATGTCCCTACAACATGACACTAAACTGTGCAGCACCAGATCGTCCTTTCTATATGACGTTAAACTATACAGCAACGATCCAAGCATATGACCCTAAACTATTTGCACATACGTCCAACATGACGTTAAACTGTGTCACCTTCACCGTCCTTGCTATATGACGTTAAACTATACAAAAGTCCTTTAATACGTCCTACATGACATTAAACTGTACTTATGTCCCTACAACATGACACTAAACTGTGCAGCACCAGTTCGTCCTTGCTATATGACGTTAAACTATACAGCAATGGTCCAGTATGACCTTAAACTGCAACTTCGTCCCACACGATGTTAAACTGTGAAAAAGTTCCCCAAATGGTCCAGTATGACCTTAAACTGCATCATCAATGGTCCATGCATATGACCTTAAACTATTCGCAAGTCCCTTACGTCCAGCAAGACGTTAAACTGTAATGTCCTAACTATATGACACTAAACTGTATAAAAGTCCCTTACATCCAGAAAGACATTAAACTACATAATCATCAAAGGTCCTGTATGACCTTAAACTACACCACCATCCAGCATGACATTAAACTGCACCATCCACGGTCCATGCATATGACCTTAAACTATTCGCACTTTCGTCCAACATGACGCTAAACTGTATCGTCCCTTTTTCATCCAACATGACGTTAAACTGTGAAAAAGTCCCTAATGTGTCCAACATGACGTTAAATGGTGTACTCTTTTGTCCTCACTGCATGACATTAAAATGCACAGTCCCCCTTTCGTCCAACATGACGTTAAACTCTATTGTCCCCATCATCCTAACTACATGACGCTAAACTGTACAGAAAGTCTATGATACGTCCTACATGACATTAAACTGTACTTTTGTCCCTGCTACATGACACTAAACTATGCAGCACCAATAGTCCTAACTGCAATACTTTAAACTACAAAGTCCCTTCATATGTCCTACATGACGTTAAACTATGTATTGTTAAGGTTGTTTCTACCTCTTGTTTCTCACACTGAGTATGACTCACGTGAGCTTAGAGCAAACCTCACCCATAACACTCTCTCTGGGATACTAACCATGTGTAAGTCCCAACATCATTTTTTAGGTCGTTGTCCCCAAGAAAAACTTGATCATTAATTCATTATTTAATTTAACTACACGGACTTTGATCCTTGCCTTCTAGGCTGGGTATGTAGGAAACCTCCCAAGGTTCAAGCCCAAAACCAATCTCTTCACATCAGTTCACCTCCATCTCATACGATGTGATTCGTGAAACCGCCCCTAGAATCAATATCTTTACATTGGTTCACATTCGTCCTTTTTATACGACGTTAAACTATACAACACTTTTTTCCAGTATGATAATAAACTAAAAATTTCTTTGATACCCACACTTGATAGGGAACCATTATTTTCATTGATTTTTCAATCATGTTTCATTTCAAAGACTATGTGCATACATGGAAATGCCCGAACCTTTTATCTTGGGTTAAACCATCATTGTACTAAAGTCCCCTTTCACCCTTCACATGTATGAAACAAATTTGTACAGAGGGTATTTCTAGAACTACGTGGGATTGATTCCCATCCTTATGGGATACGTAGGAATGTTCGAGTGTCCCTCGAATCCAGCCCCAAGTCTTTGGGCCTAACCCCAAATTCCATTTTCAGTCCCTTGGCTGAAAAGTCCCCATGAAAACACACACTATGTATTTCTTACAATGGTCCAAGCTCTATGACCCTAAACTAAGATCTCTAATCCTTTTGTCCCACACGATGTTAAACTGTAGTTTAAGAACTACGTATGGCTTGATTCTCATCCTTATGGGATACATAGTGAAGTCCAACATTTCAATTCAGGACCCAGCCACAACATGATTATGGTTAGCATTGATCTATGTATCTCTGTATACATTGAACAATACCCATATTTATGTGTCATAATCCTAACCTTAAATATTTTTAGATCCTCATAACCCTTTTCATGACTTCTAGTCACAAAAATGTCAAACTTCTGAGAGTTCTTTTGCTTGACTATGCAGCACGTTCCCATAGGCGGCCTTGCATAAACAATCTACATAACAGAATTTTTATCCAAAAGATACTATTATTTGACTATGAATCCAATGCCCATAGGTGGCCCTGCATAATTCAACCCCCTAATGGGTTTTTTGGATAGTGGTAACTTCATTCTTGGGAAGAATGCCTCTTTTTTCCTTATTTTTCTTAAATGACAGTATGTAGGGATCCGCAAAAATAGCCATCCTTAACATATTTGTCCCATATCCTTTTTCATGATCTGAAAGTGTTCAAGTCTATGGCTTATATTCTCTTTTCCTACGTTTGGGTCAGACCTTTGTAGGAGTGATATTCATTCAGTTCTTCGATAATCTTGTCTGGAAATATCTTCTCCATATTCAAGTACCTCTTTCCATACAACAAACTCTATACTTTGGAAGATTTGAATCTCCATAAACTTTCACTAGATTTTAGCACTAGGAAAGTAAATTTCTGAGAGTTCTTTTTCCTGACTATGCAGCATGTGCCCATAGGTGGCCTTGCATAAATAGTCTACATAACAGACTTGTTAGCCAAAAGATACTATTTTATTTAACTATGCAGCCAATGCCCTTAGGTGGCCCTGCATAATTCAACCCCCTAACGGGTTTGTTAAATAATGGTAACTTCATTCTTGGAAACTACTTCTTCTAATGCCTTTTAGCTCTTTTTCATATCATTCCTTAGATTTAAATATTCTTAAGTCATAGCTTACATTTTTTCCCTCATACTTGAGTATGGTAATATGTTTTTAGATGAATTTTCAAGGAATTGAGTCAATTCTAATCCATTTCGGTCAAAGCTATTTCGACCTTAAACATTAGCCTTTTTATGTCCGACGTGCATGAATTTAAACTTCCCACAAAAGACAAAGGAACTCTGAATAAAAGTCAAGTTCCAGCTCACTAAACATACATTTAGTATGATTTAGGTAACATTGAGCAATTAAAAGGTTTGAAGTTTGTAGGGTTATTTACATTAATCCTAGTAAAAATCAAACTATGCTTACTAGGATCATTGGATTAGGTAAAATCTAAAGTATGTAGCAAAAGAGAATGCATGTACAAATGAGTGAAGGTGAAAGTGTTTTTCATTGATACATAAGAGTTAGAAGTACATCCACAGATTGGAGTCTCTTCTCTTTTTCAAGAATTACAAGAGGCTTTCAACATAAGTCTTCAATTGATGAACCACATCCTGAGATTCATCAGCAGCTACTTGAAGCTCATGCACTCGACAAACTTCACTCTTTTCAGCCTGATGGAGTGCTTTCTTGGCATCCGCAATGGTCTTTATACCATTCGTTTGAACTCCCTCCAATGAATTATTGAGTTGGTCAAGTTCCCCAGTAACAACATCCAACTGTTGCTGAAGGTGCATCTACTGGATGACTTTTTCTTTGATTTTATGCTTCATCTCCTTCATCTTGGCAGCATAATCAGCCTCAGCTTGGGATACCGTAGCCTCAAATTCACCGATATTAACTGACAATTTCACCCTGGTCAGATCTTCGCGGAAATTTTTCTCCTGATCCCTTATGAAAATGATATGTTTCACCGCGGTATGGATCTTTTCATATCCAAAACCGCCAAGTCCTAGTATGACAAATTGGGATGACAATCAAGGAATTTTCGATGATAGCTCTTATAAAGGCACTTCAGATATGATTTTCCATATGTTGTTCCATGCCTTGCGTCGTGAAAAGCTGAACGCTTTAAGCATCTCTAGGTCTGATTCAACATCATCATCACAGGGGGGCAGGTAATCTGGGATTAATGCACTTAAAGAAGTGCCATGTTCTGCTATTTTCCCCCTGGCTTGTGCTTCTTCTCTTTCAATTCTCATGGGGGCAGAGGCTGAGGCCTCACCTCCAGACCTAGCCACTGCAGTTGACGGCTCTGCATGATTAATTGAAAACGTTGGTTAGCTTCAAAGGTAACAAAAGAATTTATTATCTTGAAAATTAAGTACAATCACGAATTTTGTTATCCCTTACCCGACGGTGGGTCAGCAACCTGAGAAGACTCCTCCCCATCTTTCCTAGTTTCAATAGGATCTTCAAGATGGGTCTTAGGAGGGTTTACTGGGTTTAGCTCTACTTGAGATAATGTTTTTGTAATGGTAGAGTTGACATCAATGTCCACACCCTCTTCAGGAATTGGCAGTTCAGCAGCTTCTACAGATGAAACTGCATATTATTTTCAGTCATAATTAGAAGTGTAAATTAAAAAAAATTACTGGGCGAAGGATAACACTCATGCCCAAGGTCTTCTAAATCACATGACAACTTAGCATGATCATAAAATTATTCGAAATTCATGCCATGATTCATCATTTCATTCAATGATATTTCAGAATCCTGGTTAGTCTCACCAGTGGGAGCGTTTGTTGCATCTTCTTGATGACTTACGTCCTACAACCCCTGACCCTAGACAACATATTCAGATATAATCACAACATCAGTTGCAATAGTCACCAGAAGCTCTAATGCAGGGGTTGAACCTGAAGTATCACATAATGGAAGTCAGTCGTTGTTTCGTTCAACATTTTTATGAAGCATTGTTGACTTACCAGAAATAGGTTCTTCTCTTCTTGCAACAGCATCAGGAGGGATATTGGGAATAGATGCTGGCTCTTCTCCAGGAGCAGCCAAGTCAGCTTGGATCTGTGATTGTTCCACAACACCCTCCATGGTCTTTGAAGGAGGATCAGTCCTTTCCCTCAGGGGGAAATTGAAGAAGCCCCTGAAATACCCAGAAATATGAGTAACCATGTGGTCATGAGTATAAACTCATGATTACTTGAAGGACTTAACCCTGCTAATGAAACGTTTAGATATGGACTTCCTCCTTCGTTTCCTTTGCTTCTTTTGTTTTTTGGGAGTATCGGTAGTCTCCCTTATTGGCACTTGGATTGGCGAATGGAAGGCTATGTCCAGCGCCTCATTCATGGCCTGCTGTCCTGGAGATATCTCGCCTGGTTCGCGAGGAGAATCAGCAGCAGCCCCGATGGCAGTACCACCAGGGCTATATTGTGGCGAAGGAACCACAGTTCCTTTCTTTGCAAGCTACAATATGAAGAAAATAGCTTCCTTAAGTAACAAAGCTTCGACTGAAATCAAGTTGCAAAGCAAATAAGGAAAGAAAACTTACATCTTCAGGAGCCACATACTCATGCCACTCCTCATCTCTAGAACCACCAGCCCCCATAGTGGTGCCACGATCAATCATTTCCATCACCCACCTGGTGACAGGAACAGACTCATCAGTGGCATATATGAGCATTTCCAGATCTCTGATGTAAGCCTGCACTTCATTGGGGTTATCCTCGTATTGAAGATTTGTAGAAGCCATAAGATTCCCTATTCCAGGAAGTTGTAGGCCCTCACACAAATCCAGCTAGGCAGTCTCAGTACCATAGTATAAACTCTGCCATAGCTGGACAGCCTCTGGTCTTAGATATGAAGGCTATGAGGAAGGTCCTACAATTTTTGACTTTAATTTCTTCCCAGCTCCTGCAACTACAGATAAAGAATAAGAAAGTAAGACTTATTGCTTTATAAAGTATTAGTGATTAAATTCCTACAATGAAGTAACTCACCAGGAGTTGATGGAGTGGGTCTTTTAATTCTGACCGGAGGATTATATCGGGCACGAAACCGCTTTGCCGTTGGTTGTGCCTCATCATCCCCATCATGGGAATCCGATGAATCAGTTCTAGAGGAGGAGTCTGTCGAATCAACTTCAGGTGGGGAAGCATCACCTTAATGAGGAAGGGTTTCTTTCTCTATAGTCCTCTTCCTTTTCCCCACCTGATAAACTGGGTGATTCAATATCCCTTTGGGGTATGATGCTATCCAGTGTTTGGCATAATATGTAGTCAAATTATGTGCCACTTTTTCAACTAGTAGGTCAAATACTGCCCCAGTCTTCTCCCTTGACGTCAACAGCCATAGTTGCCGAGCAACCATTGGATGTTGCTCTAACCTAAAATGTACTGGAGGAGATACAAAAATCTGTTGCAAACATATGAATTTACATGAAAATATATATGGAGCATAGGCCTCGCATATGATTTCTCCGTCAATCCTGGCAACTAGCACACCATCCTTGTAATCTAGCATGTATGCCCTCAAATTCAAATGGGTTGTTCCATCATCAACAAACTGCCCGGTTGGCGGAATTCCATAGGGAAAGAAGTTGAATTCCTTAAACATGCTCAACCTCACTTTCATGTCATAGGCATTAACATCTAATGGAGAAACTCCAGAGAATGCTTGCACTGACAGCCTGAAAGAACTTCCAGGAATTTGTAATCCATTCTGTACATTATAAGTCCTGAAGTGAGTGGTGATCCATCCCCATAAAACTTGGAATGGTCCCACTATTCTTAAAGGAGATTTACCCATGAAGACATGAATTAAACTTCTGTGAATCTTTGCTAAAATGGGGGTATCCAACCCAACCATTTTTCCCTCATCCATCTTTGCCACAATGATGAAGGTCCCTGGCCTGACGCCTCCCTTCGAATCCCTGACTGGCAAGAGATAAACACTGAGCCACATTGCCAAGAAGCCCGTCAGACGATTCTTCTTTGGGATTCTTTGATTCACTTCATATCCCCACTTCTCGAACTCTCCTGCTTCTAGAGTTGGACAAAATGTGCCAGGAGCACCCCTCTTCTCAGGTTTTGGGCAGGTGGTAGGACGTTTGGGCCTCTTATCCTTGGATTTATTTTTCTTGGATCCTTTTTCTTTTAGCTCCTTCTCCTTTGGATCCCTCTCTTTCTTCTCAATAAGAAATATATTCATACATTCCTCCGGATGAATATCCTTTCTAGAATGAGTTAATGAGGTCTCTGAACTCTTAAGCCTATGGAAAATCTTAAATAATTCCCGAGCTAAAGCAGGAGTTTTCTCTAAATCATTCCAAGTCACCTTGGGAGGAATGAATTCATCATACATATCGCCCAAAATTGGAGCCCCTGGGATCTTGTGGACATCCCACAGACTGATGCCTACTTCTCCATGAGTCAGATGAAAAGAATTAGTTGCTGGGCTCCAGTGGCTGAGTATCTCCGGCACGAAGTTATCATGTCTGTAAACATATGTTTGCCCAAACCAGACAGCTTCGTATATTGCAGCTCCCTTCAGATCCTCTACAAACTCCGCACAGGTTTGTCGCACCCAGTATGCCCACATCCAAGTTGGATTCACGCCTCCCCCAGGACGGAAGTCCCAACTTTTCTTCCAGCCTTTTTATTGATCCATCTGAGCATTTCGGAAGATTGAAGGATGACAATGTGGTTGCAGCTCAGGTGTATGATTTTTCAGATCTGGTGTGCAAGGGCTATGATGCATCATGTAGGCCTTATCCAGTGTTCCAGCACTTAGAAATACTCCTCCACCTGAGATATTTGCTGAAGCAAAGTTGGTGTAATTCTGGAACCAAAAAAATGGAAGATAGTTCTTTGCTTTTGGAATGGTGACTTCTCGTAGATGACTATAGCCATACAAAGGCATATAAGTGCTCTATGGGAAGTCATAATGATACTTCTTCAGATACTTAGCCAAATCTGGAAGAGTGCTATCTTTTACAGTATAATAATCATGACCAATGATGTTCATCATATCATCTATCCGCTTGCTAGCCAGTTCATCAACTATTCTGGGTCTAAGATCCATTGATTCTGCACAAAAGTTGAATAAATTAAATTCTTAAATGGATTGATTTTTCATAAACTTTGTGAAGAAATCCAAAAAAATGGCAAAGGCACTAAGGAGCGCAAGTATAAACTTGGCGTGCAAGTGTTCTTGTGTCGCGCTAGTTTTTACCGTGCAAGTCTAAACCGTGAAAGTACAGATACCTAGACAGCAGCGCAGCGACAAGGAAACAACGGAAAGAAGAGACTTGCACGGTGAAGATAACTTGCACGACGAGAGCTTGAGAATTCGGAAGCAGATGCTATGCACGGCCAAGGATCCTATATTGATAGGCCAGGCAGCCTATCTGTGCGCCGTACCTAGTGCACCCAGGCCCTGCGCGATGCACACTTGCGTGCCACCCTCTATGCCCTCAACACTTGCGTGCCACCTTTCCTTTGGATGTCTTCGATTTCCTCAGAGTCAAATCCTCATTTCTTTCGAATCCAACTCTGATGGGGGACTTTTGTTAACGCTCCTTTTTCTTCATAGAGTCCAAAGGAATGTAAAGGGAAATGACTTAGCACAAATTGATCCATCTTTTGAAAAAAATATCAAAAATCGACAAAGGGATGAACAAGGAGAAGATTTCCCATAATTCGCGCAAGTTTCCTCATAGTCGCGCAAGTCCACTTACGTGATGCATTATAGTCGCGCAAGTCCACTTGCACGACGCATTATGGTCATGCAAGTGACTTGCACGACCTAAGTGATAACCGCCCAGGGTCTTCTCCTGCCTATAAATAGACCCTGTGGGCCCCCCATTCGAGGAGGAATTTTTCCAGAAACTCAGATTTGAGCTCCCGGCGCCCTAGTCTCTTCTCAAAGCTTCCAGAACACTTCTAAGGTAATTTCTTACCTAGAACGGAAGATCTAAAGAGGGGGAGGAAGGCCTAAGTGTTGAAACTCATAAACACTTGCGTGCCTGAGTGGCTAGCCCTTAAGGGAAAAGGGCCACACTTGCGCGCCGCCTTACTCTTTCAATAGATCTTGCACGCCCCTCTTCTGGAAGAACCTAAAGAGGATTCTAAAGGCTTTAATGAAGAGTCGCTCAAGTATTACCCTGCTGGTTAACTGTCACGCAAGTACATCATGTGTCGCGCAGGCGTATACTTGCGCGACCAGAACTTGCACGCCCACGCAGTACCTGTGCGCTTTCCAGGACTTGCGCGCCCACGCAGTACCTGCACGCTTGCCAGGACTTGCGCGCCCCTACCTTTTTGGGTGCCTTTCTTTCCCATTTCACCCCTCTTAATCCATTACACCTTTCCTATTCAAGATTCAGTATTCAAGACACTCTTCAAATCCATTTATGGCATGATTTCTTGATTTTGCTTCCTTATTTGAAAGGAATTCTATGGAATATCTCTCAAAACCTAGTGATTTACACATCTTTATGTCACTAAAGATTGAGATTTCATTCATTCAACCTCATCCTTTAAGATGAGAGAATCCTTAACCTGGGTCTCCTTTTCAGGAATAATCCCCAGTCATAAGTCCTCTAATTTGGGCATCCTCTTTAGGAGTAATCCCCAAGTCCTCTAAATTTGGGCATCCTCTTAGGAGTAAGCCCCAGATCCACTAACCTGGGCCTCCTTTTTAGGAGTAAGTCCCAGTCATAATTCTTAACTTGGGCATCTTCCTTAGGAGTAAGCCCCAATTCTTAAAATTCCCAAATCTGGGCATCCTCTTTAGGAGTAAGCCCCAGTCCCCTAATCTGGGCCTCCTTTTCAGGAGTAAGCCCCAAGTTAGAGTATTCAAAATCTCCATGAAGCACATATACATTTATGGACCCTGTTCATGGATTTCTTCCCTAAAGTAAATCCTAATCTTTATTTATCTGGGCATCCTCCTTAGGAGTAAGCCCCAGTCCCCTAATCTGGGCATCCTCCTTAGGAGTAAGCCCCAGTCCCCTAATCTGGGCATCCTCCTTAGGAGTAAGCCCCAATCCCCTAATCTAGGCATCCTCCTTAGGAGTAAGCCCCAGTCCCCTAATCTGGGCATCCTCCTTAGGAGTAAGCCCCAATCCCCTAATCTGGGCATCCTTCTTAGGAGTAAGCCCCGGTCCCCTAATCTGGGAATCCTCCTTAGGAGTAAGCCCCAGTCCCCTAATTTGGGCATCCTCCTCAGGAGTAAGCCCCAAACTTTAATCCTTGACCTGGGCCTCCTTTTTAGGAGTAAGCCCCAGTCTTAATTTCTCTTAAGCAGTCCTAATTTACCTTTGATCTGGGATTCCTCTTTAGGAGTAAAACCCAATCATAAGTTTTCTCCTAATTTGGGCCTCCTTTTAAGGAGTAATCCCCAAGTTAGAGTATTCAAAATCTCCATGAAGCACATATACCTTTATGGACCCTGTTCCTGGATTTCTTCCCTAAAGTAAATCCTAACCTTCATTTATCTGGGTAGTCAGACATACATAAGCCCCACATTATTTCTTATGATTGCATCTTTCATGGCACAATTGTCTAATTTTTACCAATACCTCTTGTTTCTCACACCGAGCATAACTCATGTGAGCTTAGAGTGTAAAAGTAATTGTGACATCCTTATTTGAGACATAAATCATAAACATCATACCCCCTTACTCAAACTACGTGGTTTCTGATTCCTTTTCCAAAACAAAGGATACGTAGGTAGCCCATCTGCAGGTTCAATCCCAACTCTAAAATAATCCATGTCCTTCTGAATGACAATAAACTTCAAGTTCCCCACTGAGTGGCTTTAAAACCATCATGGTCATCATAATAACCAAGAGAATTCTATATAAATGTGTGGAAGGGTACCATTGACCAAGAATCTCTAATAAATACAGATGATTCTCTATCGATGAAGAACCTCGAATACATATAAAAGATTCTCTAAATTTCCTACATATTTGATCATTGATTGTCAGATCTAAAGGAAAGATCATTTTATACTTGGTAATGTAATAAGGATTCATGAACATAACTTAAATCTATAAAGAGAGTCCCGGAGTAGACAATAATTCCCCTAAAAAAAGGTGTGATGAGTCCGACCTCCCATCATCTCGACCAATGCAAATTCCTAAGTCTCATCAGTCCACAAACTAATGAGCACCTACCTTTGGAAATTAGGTCCAAATGGATGTGGAATCATTGGATGTTTCCGGTTCTATGAACAAACCCGTTAGAAACTGATCGGAACGTTTGAACCTCCCATCAAGGCGGTCATCCCCGAATTCCGAGGGAAACAATTACAACTACATATTTAAACCCCATTTCCTAAACCACCTTCCCACATTCCATGGAATGGAGTCCGAGATGCCCTACCTTCACGTGAAGGAGTTCAATGACATTGTAGAAACCATGTGTCCCCCACATCAACTAGAATTAGCTAAGATAAGGCTATTTCCTTTTTATTTAAAGGATCAAGCTTAAAATTGGCTAAACAATTTGAGACCATCATCCATCAACTCTTGGGACCAAATAAAAAGAGAATTCTACAAAAAATACTTTCCCCACCACAAAACAATTGCACATAAAAATAGTATCCATTTTTTTTGAAAAAGAGGGAGATTCATTATATGAAACATGGGAGAGGTTCAAAGACACTCTAAACATGGTTCCACACCATGGTTTTTTTATTCCTAAACAAGTGAGAATTTTCTATGAATGGTTGGGTCCAGGGAACAAACAATTCATTGACATGATGTGTAATGGAACCTTTAAAAACAAAGCCCTAAATGATGCTTATGAGTATCTGGAAAGCCTTTCTAAACAAAACCAAACATCGGGAACATTACCTTATTCTGAAAATCCAAAAATAGCTACTAGAATTCATACACTTAGATAAGAGGAAATCCTTAGGGCTAAAATCACAGAACTCTCTAGGAAGGTTTAAGAGATAGGCCTTAGTAAAGTCCATGAAATCCAAAATATAGAACCTATTTGCACAATTTGTGACAAATACGACCATAAGACAGACAACTGCCTAACCATTCCATCCATCAAGGGTGTTCTTTTAGGACTACCCCCAGCGGAAGTAAATGATTTGAACTTTTAAAAGCCTCAATACCAAAACAATTTAAACCCAAGGTATAATTACCACCCAGGCTTCCAATGGAAAGATAACTAACAACCTAGCCAACCACAAGGACAAAATCCTTACCCCCATCAGAACTACCAAACCCATAACCAGTTTCAAACCCAACCTATCCAATACCAACAGCCACTAGTCCATTTTCAACAAACCATCCCACCTCCAAAATATCCCCCTAGGATAAACCAATCTTCTCAAGCACCAACCCAAAATGTTGCACAAAGCCTACTAGAACAACTATGCAAACAAATGGACAAAATGAACTCCGAATTCTATTCCCTTGAACAAGAAATCCAAACCATCAAAACTAGAAAGGCACCAATTCTTACTCAGGCGGTACCATCCTCAAATTTAAGGGGAGATTCAAGTTGCACTCAAACAACTCATGAACAACTAAATGATATGACTATTTTAAGAAGTGGGAAATCAATTGAGAAACCTGAACAACTAATTCAGAACCCATCTAAAGATTCAAAACTGGATGAAAATTCAAATGAACCAAATGATCAAACTGAAAAACACGATAACATTGTCAAAGAAACAACTTTTCAACAAACAACCCCACAACCTGCACCATTTCCTTAACACATGAGGGGGATAACCAAGCCTGAATTGAGTGAAACATTAAGAGAAATATTATCACAAGTCAAGTTGAACATTCCCCTTCTCGATGCAATCCAAACCATACCTTCCTACTCAAAGTACCTTAAGGACTTGTTCACTTTTAAAAGAAAAATTTCACATAAAAACCAAGTACTTTTGGCTGCAAAAGTGAGTGCCACCATTCAAGGGACCATTCCTCCTAAGTTGAAAGACCCGGGTTGCCCTTACATCAATGTTTAACTAGGAGAGAGAAAAGTTTTCAAGGTCTTGTGTGACCTAGGTGCTAGTGTCAATCTCATCCGATATGCTGTGTACTGCCAGTTAGGCCTAGATGAGCTCTAACCCACATTTTTCACACTTCAACTTGCTGATCGTAGCATTAGGGTTCCGAAGGAGATTTTAAAGGACGTTCTGGTAAAGGTTGAAAACTTCATCTACCCTGTAGACTTCATTATCCCTGACAACCATCCAAACTTAGGAAATAAGGAACAAAACCCAATCATCCTTGATCATCCCTTATAACAATCAACTCTATTATCTGAGTTCGAAATGGGAACATGACCATCACCTTTGGAAACATGAGTCTAGACTTGAACATCTATAATGCAAGCTCACAAATAGGGGATGAAAAGGACATTCATTAAGTAAACATGATAGGAATAATTGATAATGAATCCATTGAACATAAAGGAATATTTGATGGATATTTAAGTCAAGATGAGATTGACTTCCTTTTTTCACATGAATGAAGTTTATCTCCTTGTCTTGAATCATTTTCAAATTTCTCTTATGATGAAGTCTTAGGTCCAACAATCAGTGAAACCTTTCAGGAAACCACTTTCATGGAGACCACTCCAACTTCCTTCCCTAAATCTGATCAAGAAAATCTAGTAGATGAACCTTCTACATGTGGGGAATCAATCCTATCTAAAACTCTAGGAAAAAAAATTGATCTTGATCCAATGTCCAAATCTTCTTCTAAAATTCTGAACCAACCTGATCTTGAATTGAAGGAACTTCCCGCAGCACTCAATTATGCCTTCCTAGGGGAAAATCAAACACATCCTATTGTCATTTCTTCTTCTCTTGAATAAAATAATGAGAGGATGATTCTAGATGTCCTTAAGAAACATAAGAAAGCCATTGGTTAGACCCTGTATTATATTACTAGGATTATCCAACTTATTGGGACTCGTAGGATTGTTCTGGAATCTGATTCAAATCCATGTCGTCAACCTCAATGACGAATCAATCCTAATATCATGGAAGTAGTGGGAAAAGAACTTCTGAAATTGTTAAAAGCTGGTATCATATATCCCATAGTTGAGAGTGAGTGGGTCAGCCCAATCCAAGTGGTTCCCAAGAAGGCAGGAATCATAGTGATAACCAATAAGGATGGAGAGATTCTTCCAACTGGGGTGAGTAGTGGATGGAGGGTCTGCATTGACTATAGGAAGCTAAAATCATTCACTAAGAAGGACCATTTCCCATTACCATTCATTGACCAAGTCCTTGAGAGAGTGGCAGGTCATTCCTTCTAATATTTCTTAGATGGGTACTCAGGGTATAATAAAATTGAGTTCTACCTAGAGGATCAAGGGAAGACTACATTCACATGTCCATTCGACACCTTTTCCTTCAAACGCATGCCCTTCGGGTTATGCAATGCCTCTGGAACCTTCCAGCGGTGCATGATGGGAATATTCTCAGACATAGTAGGAGATTTTCTTGAGGTCTTCATAGATGACTTCTCTATCTTTGGGGATACATTTGAGGGATGTCTTAGGAACGTGGATAGATTTTTTTCCAGATGTGAAGAAACGAATCTGGTCCTAAACTGTGAAAAATTCCATTTCATGGTTAAACAGGGATTAGTTCTTGGCCATATAGTCTCAGGTAGGGGGATTGAAGTTGATAAAGCCAAGTTTGACATCATTCGTCACCTTCTATCACCCAAAACTGTGAAGTAAGTGAGGTCTTTCTTAGGACATGATGGTTTCTATAGAAGATTCATCAAGGAATTTAGTTCAATCTCTCGTACCCTTTGCGCTCTCCTAGTAAAGGATGCTCCATTTGTTTGGAAATAAAGATGTGAGGGTTCATTATCAACCCTCAAATCCTCTCTCACCTCTCCTCCCATTATGAAATATCCAAATTGGAACCTTCCTTTAGAACTTATGTGTAATGCCAGTGACTTTTTTGTAGGAGTTGTGTTAGGAAAACGTTGTGATAAAACTCCTTATGTCATTTCTTATTCAAGAAAATCCTTAAATGATGCCCAAATCAACTACACCACCACTAAAAAGGAGTTACTTTATATTGTGTTTTCCTTAGAGAAGTTTAGGTCCTACCTCTTAGGATCCCCCACCACTGTGTTCACTGACCATTCTGTACTAAAATACCTCTTCCAAAAAGAATATTCCAAGGCTAGACTAATTAGGTGGGTTCTTCTCTTACAAGAATTTTACCTCACAATCAAGGATAAAAAGGGAATTAAAAATGTTTTAGATGATCACTGCTCTAGGATGGAATTCAAATACAACTCAAATTACCTTTTTATGTTTGATTCATTTCCTGATGAACACCTATACTCTGTGAGTGACTGCCCTTGGTATGCTGACATAGAAAATTTCTTAGCTACAGGAGTCATTCCAAAATTCTTAGGGACTCAAGCTCAAAGGAAATTCCTTTCTGATGTTAGAAACTATGTGTTTTATGATCCATAACTCTATAAGTTCTTCCCTAACCAAGTCATTAGGAGGTGTGTCCTAGAATCTGAACAATAGTCCATCCTTAAATTCTATCACAGTGATGCATGTGGAGGTCACTTTTCCTCTAAGAAAACATCTTCTAAGATTCTTCAGTGTGGTCTCTTCTGGGCCACCCTCTCAAGGGACTCCTACACATTTTTTCAAAGCTGTCCTAAGTGTCAACAAGTAGGGTCAACCACAAAAAGGAATAAAATACCACTCACTCCCATCTTAGTGATTGAAATCTTTGACTACCGGGGAATCGATTTCATGGGTCCCTCCCTAAACTCTAGGGGATACCTCTACATCCTCTTAGATGTTAATTATGTCTCAAAATGGGTTGAAGCCATTCCTACCAAGTCTAATGACCATCATGTTGTGATCTGATTTCTGAAAGAGCACATATTTTCTCAATTTGGAATTCCTAGGGATATAATCAGTGACTGAGGAACCCATTTCTGCAACTTTCCATTCTCTTCACTCATGTCTAAGTATGAGATTTCTCATAAGGTCTCCACTGCGTACCATCCTCAAAACAATGGTCAAGCTGAGTTATCAAATAGGAAGATTAAGAATATTCTTGAAAAAACTGTCAATCCTTCTAAGAAAGATTGGTCCGAGAAACTCTCAGATGCTCTTTGGGCATATTGTACAACATACAAAACCATCCTAGGAATGTCACCATATAGGTTGGTTTATGAAAAAACATGCCATTTACCTGTTGAAATTGAGCATAAGGCTTTTTGGGCAATTAAGAAAATAAATTATGACCTCTCATTGGCCGGAACAAAAAGGAAATTAGATCTCAATGAACTTGAGGAACTAAGGGTGGAGGCTTATGAAAATTCAAGGATCAATAAAGCTAGAGTTCAAGCCTACCAATCTAGGAATATCAAAGTCAAACATTTTTAACTGAGAAAATTTGTGCACTTGTATAGTTAAAAACTTTATTTACACACGGGAAAGTTAAGGTCTAGATGGTCAGGTCCTTTCATAGTGCATCATGTGTATCCCCATGGGGCAGTAGAGATTCAAGATCCCACTATTGGTCACATTTTCAAGGTCAATGGTCATAGGTTAAAACAATTAATTAAATCATTCAATAAATAGGAAATGGAGGTTGAGTTAACTAATCCAACCTTTGAACCAAGAAAAATTGATAGATTTGGGATCCATGTCAGGCTACCGACATTAAACAAAAGCGCTGCACGGGAGGCAACCCATGGTTTTCATGTTTCTAATCCTTTTGGAATCATATTTATTTTTCAAATAGGATTAATTAATCATTTTGATATTTAAAAATAATAAAAAAAAATAGATTTTTGACATGTTCTTCTATTATGAGTATGGATGGGTATGAAAGGGGAGCACCATATTCATCCGTGTCACGTGGTGTGATCCTTGAGTAATACCTTACCCAGAAATTTAAAAAGAAGACAATATATCATTAGTTCGTTTTATTTTTATGTGTTTGTAGGTTAAAATTAAAATAAATAAAAATAAAAAATAAAATAAAAAAATATTAATAAATAAAAAAGGACACGTCATATGTCGTGGGTCAAACCCCGTCACAACCGGAAAAGACATGGGGAATTGAACTTGGGACCGAAGGGAGACAGGGGTGCTTGCTTTCCGTTGACCTACTACTTTTTGTGCTTCCTTATTCTATAATTTTTATATATATACTTATATTTTACTTTCTTTATTATATATATATATATATATATATATAGTTTTTCTATTTTTTTGTTTGTTTTTCTTTTTTCTCCACTAGGGAATTCTCAGAGTGACATCGAGATCAAGGGATTAAAAGGAAGCATCAAGAATTTCAACTTCAACCACTAGGTGACTTCATTCTATGATCCTCATTTTCAATTTCCTTTTTGAACTCTCATTCTATAACTCTACCCCCTTATAAATTTTCTTTTCTTTAAACACTGAGTACAGTGTTATTTTAAGTTGGGGGGGGGGGAGATAAAATAAAAAATTCTTTTGTGTCAAAAAAAATGAATGATTTAAAAAAAATGTGTGTAAATGGAAGGAAAAATTCCTTTAACTTTGAACATGGTAAAACACATTGCACACTTTGAAACTGAATATCAAATAATTTAGCACGCCCCGATTCTAATTATAATCCTTGTATAATTTCATGAGCATTGATTTTGGAAAGTGTGGATGTCCAATGTGATATTTCATTGTTTATATTTTCATCCAAATAAAAAAAAGATCACAATGCACGTCCTTTGGATAGTGGGGTATTAGTTTGAGTTCATGGGATCCCTCAAATAAATATCATAGGTTTGATGATCATTTTAGTTTTAATATGAATATTCAATAATTTTTTTTTTAAAAATACAATAAATTTGTGCGTAGAACAATGAAATGACCTAATGCGTGAATTTCGACACTTGGGGATCGTGAATCCATAGTTGTCTGGCCCAGAGTTAGTAATTTTATCTCTATTTTTGGTAATTTGATTTTATTTTTGATTGAGTTAACTTTAGATGATGCCTGATTATGTGGGCTTCACTTGGTGCCCTAAGGTCTTTGAGCCTAGGAGTCATCGGTAAAGTCTCGCTACAGGGGTTGACTATTTTGAGTGAAATTTCAATTACCATGGAAAAATTGCAAAAAAAAAAATACAATAAAAAAAATTTGAATACTCATCTTAATATTGAAATGTGATTCCACCTAGCACTCCCATCATTTCCCTCTTGAATAAAGATGAACCCTATGTCTAATGCGATGCACAACACATCATCACTCTTAATTAATATTGGATGAAATATGGTGATGAATTTGAACAAAGGAATGGTCTTGGGATTGGGATCTAATTATGAAAATATATTTCATTAAAATATTATTATGGGTTTCATAATTTTTTGGTATAAGGGTTTTTGGTGATCATTGTGTATTAAAATGTTTTTGGAAAAGGGAATTCAAATTTCATATTGTTGAGATACATTTAGCTCAGGACTAGCAAATCTCAAGTTGGGGGGTGTGATTAGACAATAAAAATACACATTTTAATTACATTTTAATGGTATTAAATGTTCATTTTTGATCTTATAGGCCTTAGTGGATTTTAATTTTGAACATCTATTCTTATCATTTGTGCACTTCATGCCTAATGTACACCAATTTAGGCCCAATGATTCATATAATTTTAAGGATTGTAATTATCCATATTTTAATTTTATATTTTGGGAACTGTATCTACACTTAAATATGAACATTTTTTATTCAGGGACCAATGTAGGATTCATAAAGGATGATGGAGATATTTGGCGATGAAAGGAAAACATTTTGGAGAAGGCAGAATGGACACCATCCTACTAATGAGAATGTGGGACCCACAATAAAAACCCAATGAATCCCAAATTTCGTGGGATTCTATAAGACATATATAGGAACAAATAATTCTTTAGGAGATAGTGTTAATTCGTCCTCCATAATGGAAATTAAGGCAGCCCAAATAGAATATCAAAATCTAGGCCAGAATCTGCAGCCCAGAATATTATCCCATGAAATCGGACATAACTCCCGATTCAAAACTCCAAATGGACCCAAATTTTACAGGAGGTTATGAGAAATCATTAGCTCCATTTTATTATTTAATTAACCACTCTAATTCTGCCATATATAAGTTCATTTTGATGCGTATGTTTGGTGGTTGCAAGCTGGATTCCACCTCGGGTCAAGAGTGGAAAAGTCCAAGTTCCACAAGCTTTCCACCACCCTAGGTATACCATAATCAAGTGGGATTCTTTTTAATATTGGAGGCTCGACCCAAGTCTCCCAAAATGACTATTTAAGGCAGTGGTGGTGGAGGATTTTATCAACTTTTGATCTTTCTTTCATTGTAATGTTATGCTGCGATTTTGTTGTCTCAAGTTTGTCTTTCACATGTAAGTTGTTTTAATTCATCCTAGTTTCTTAATAAAAGTTCTTCTTATGCTATTATTATGTTCTTATCCATCTCACTTTGATACCGTTGCCTTAAGGTGTGAATTTATTCACACCAAACCTTGTGAAATTATTCACACAACGGTTGAGTGATCATTTTCTTTTTATTGTTTTCTTTACTTCTTCAATTCCTCCCTCATGAGTCTACTTCCCGCTTCCATTAAAACCATAGCATCAATGGAGGGATAACCAACTTATGGGTTGATCCAAGGAAGTATCAAGGGGATATATTGGATTTTATTTATCACCCCATTAATGTATAATCACTTCTTTTAATTGAGATTTTTATTTGATGATTTTAAAACTTCTTCGTCCTTGTTGAATTTTAAGGCCACATACTTTAAGTGCTAATACAAACCTTTACCTTGGAGTGATAATAAATTTGATCCTCCAAATTTATAGGTGATTAGTATTATGGTGTGTTGGTATAAAATTAGTAAGTGATGAAGTTTTTTGATCTCCTTAAATGAACTCATCCCAAATATAAGAAATTAAAATAATTGAAAAGGAAATACGTCCAATCCACCCCAAGTGATAACCTAGGATCAACTCACTCTTTTAAATTAAATTCACTTAATTATCTTAGAGTTCATTTAAAACCATCTTAAATCAAACCAAGTTGTTCACTTCATTTCCAAAAACAATCCATAGAATGTACGCGTATGTAGGTTACTTCTTAGGTCTTTGAGGTTTCAACAACCCAAACTAGACTACAAGGACCGTTCTACCTTCTTCTCTTGGGTAAATTTGAGCATGAATCAATGAATGATTTTCAGCTTATGATTCACCACCTCCAAAAGATGTTGCACCAAGATATGTGTTTTCTCCCTATTCCTATAAGTATTCTCAAATGAAAGGAACCCATCATACTAGAACCCCTCTGGTGGAATGCCACCAATGCAATGGATGTCCCATAATCTAATGCTGAATTCCCCATGGTAGTGATGGAACATGTTCATGTCCAGGGACCACTGTTTGAGAATCTCTAACACAAGATCCTATTGGTGGTAAAAATGGAATTGAGATGTCCATACCACTTTATACAACCAAATGTTTCATAAATCTTCCATGTACTCCTAGTATGTATAGCACACCCAATATGCCAATGGCCATTTTCTGGTGAAGTTTTTGCTAGACCTCATGACCTAGTAATTGTGCCTGCCTAAGCTATTATCCCCCATACTGATGTGAAAGGTAGTTTCATAGTGGTCAGGGAACTCTTCTGCCTCTAGATGATCCCCTATGAACATCATAATCCACCCATTTAGCACATAAACAATGATGGTCACATGCTCCCTGGACGAATGACCATGAATAGTTGAGTTTTGACGTTAGAGATCATTTTCACATGTGAACCATGATCATGGTAAATCAAACCCAAAGATTGGGATGATCACTTTGTCTGAAAACCTGAATTTCCACCACAAGATATAGTCACTTAGAGGATAATCTTTTTATGACTTTTTCAACATGGCCAGAGGCATTTGATTGTCTGATAAAACCCTCATGGCTTGAAGGATATGAGGGTTTCTAATCATTTCATCACTTTGAGCAGAAACAATGGCTTCAATCTGAGAATAATTCAGTTGGTCATGAATTTCAAAAGAATTTGAAATATCTAAGGATGAAGCATGTAATATCAAAGGTTTGACACACAAAATCAGGCATCTTCCATGCAAAATGCTGATATTTCCATGAATTCAGATGCACAAAAGAAAGAGAATCTACATGAAAGAAGTGTCTGAAGCTCAATTTTTCACACAGAAAGGTTGAACTTATGCACACGAGAGCAAAAGGGGCTTATCACACAAAAATTCAAGGTACTGTACATAACCCCACATTGATTTATAGTCATGTATTTTGGATTCTGTGTGTATGTAAGTGCCTTACACGCCGAGCACAAATTTTTTCATGCACCCATGGGGATCAACTCCTTTCTTTTTAATTTCCATTAGAATCCAACCTTATGGTCCCCTTTCATCTTAGATTTCAAGGGGGGGATTTTTGGATTTGAATTCCATTTGAATCCATAAACAACCAACTTTGGACAATCCAAATCCATCAACCGACTCGATGGAGCATCTTGAGAATTACAAGGAAGCTACATGCAAGTTTGGAGATGTGTGTGAAAGGTTGAAATCCACATGAAAGACTCTTGAATACTAGATACAACATCAATCCATCCACTTTATTAAAGGCCTCCCAAATGGATAAGGCAGACACACACAAGATTTTCATGTTGTGTGCAAGAAACCAGATCTTCACACAATACTCTTGTGTTCCAAATACGACATCAACTGGCCTCTTATGAGATCATGTGTCATAGATAAGGATAGGGTTGTGCGGAAGACCTATTCTATGACCGAAATATTCTATGCCATTTTCGAAGATATCAGATATAAGTAGAAGGCAACCCCTTCTTTAGGGTGATCCTTTGGAAGTCGAACCACCGATATACTGCATGTAATACTGATTATCCGTGATATTGTGAAAGCCTAGAACCCTCAAGGTAGTGATCTTTCATGAAAGGTTCCCTATGGATCCTCCCTCAAGTGGTGCCACAATTGTGTAATCCTCACCCAACCTATTTAAACCCAATTTGGGTGCGCACAAAGCCTCCTATTGCATGCAACCTCTGGCTTGTGTGTAATCCTCCCATCTTTCACGCACCCTTGATCTTGAACAAAAACCTCCCATCATGAGTGCATCCCTTCTTTTATTTTCCATGGATGTAATTTATGTCAGAGAACCATGTTTGAGAACCTCTTGCATGCAACCACCATGCCTTGTGTGCACCTCTTATGCGCAACCCTCCAAAATTGCGTTCAACAATTTCATGGTCCCTCATGAGATGTCCCCTATGCCTCTAGTGCACGCATTTCCCAACTTTATGATTCTTAGCATAGGTATGCTAATGACCTTTTCTTCTTAGCACAGGTACACTAACTTGGACCTCATGATCGACCACTCCTTTGCACCATTCCAACCTGGTATTTCTAAAGCCATGCCCTTCCCGGAGGTGCATGAGCGATGGTTATATAAGCCCTAGGGGTAAGGAGTGATTTCCCCATGTTTGTGCTACATGAATTTAAACTAATCAACATCAACATAATCATCACATGATGTAAAACTATAGTCTTACCCTATGAAATGCACATGATATTACCCATGTAAGATCATCATGGGATGCACCTTCTCCCCTAACATGGGATGAAACTCAACCCCTAGGGACAAACATCCCACACTTGGGTAGATTTTATGTGTAATCCCTACACACCCTATGCCATAATAATAGGATTCTCCATGTATGAATCATAGGGAATGAGATCCTTCTCACATGGAATTAGATTCTCCCCACATGAAATGACATCCTCCATGGGTATCTTCCATGCATAAGCCCCACACCATCTCTCATTAATGCATCTTTTGTGACACGAGCATTAGTTTTACTGTTTCCTCTTGTTTCTCACACTGATCATGAATCACATGGGATTAGAGGTTAGTATGGACCTTGAAATATTCCAAATCACCCAATGGGAATACCTCCTAGAATAAGACCTAGTCTCCACCTTCTAATGGGAATCCCTCTTGAATTAAGCCCCAATATCCATCACTATATTCCATTATACTTATCCATAGATATAAGACCCAATAATGACCCTTCGATGGGTATCTTCCATGCATAATACCCAACCACATAGGCATCTTTTAAGGTGTAATCCCTAGTGCTCTGAACTAGGTGGGAATTAATTCCCACTAATTGAGATATGTAGGAAGCCTCCCTGAGGTCCAAACCCAGCACCCAACACTCCATACATTCCATCCAATCCATCCAATACATCCAATTAATACACTCTATCCACATCCACCCTGATTTCCCTAGGCCACCACATACTGATATGATCATGCCCCCTTACCTGGAGACCATATCTCCTTAGAGTACCTTTGGGAAGCTTTTATGCATATGAACCATCCAAATTATCATTGTTCTTAGCAGAAATCATGAAGATCTCATGGGTAATCCCTACACCACCAACTCTAACCAAGATAAATCCTATTGTGATGGGAAGTATCCATGTGTAGGACCCAAACCATCCCTCACTAACACTCCTTTCATGGTGTGAGCTTCCTTACTGCACGATGTTCAACTACATAGACCGATCCTATCACACGATCTTAAATTACGACATCAAAATATGTGGGTTTTAATCCCAATATTACAAACAAGGTATGTAGGAAGACTCCCTGAGGTTCAATCCTGACCAATGGTAAACCAAGTTTCACCCTTCTAGGGGCGCACATCCTCAGTCCACCTCCAATGGTGTCCAGATCAACCTTCCAGGTCTGATAACTTCCCTTATAGGGACACACTATCTCAATCCACCTCTATGGGGTGTATTGATCAACTAATTTCATCTCCACAAGACATTAAACTCATGAACCCAAGCATATAACCCATGCTAAACATGGGATGTCTGAGGTGAAAGCCTTAAAAGATATGCGCCTACAATGTCAACTACCTCATGCTAAGAACATGATACCTAAGGAAAAATACCTGGAAGATATTACCATGGTGTTAGATACCTCGTTATTTACATGGGATGCCTTGGGTTACATGCCCAAGATTCCTCCATGAGATGCCCTTATATGAGGAAGAATATAGGTGAACAATGTTCTTAGAATCCATACATTCCAGTGATTCCCAATGTGACTACTCTCTTAACTGATGGTTTCTACCCCATAAATACCCATTGGAATGTCTTTATAGAAGTAACATAATTAATTGTAATCCATAAAGATATGGAACTAGGAACGAGTTCCACGAACTTGACTTAACTCTATAAGGGAGACCCGGACTAGGTGACGAGTTCCAAGGAGGAATACACAGAAGGAGAAACCAAAATCCCATCATACCATTTCGATCAAGGAGAATAAATCACCTTTAAAAGTTATTAAATCCATCCTCCTTCAAAAAGTGGTAATACAGGGCAACATAAAATGTGATTCCAACGCGAGTTGACATGTCGCGACAGCACGCCCCAACAAAAGCGTTAGAAACAATTTCATAGGAGAAGTGGCCTATTGGCTTGAACATCCATCAAATATGGATCAATTTCATAATGTGTTCCATGTATATATATTGAGGAATTACATACCTAAGCCCTCAAATGTAACTAATTGGGAGGTGGTACAACTGGATAACAAACTCTCGTGTAAAGAGAAGCCAGTAAAGATTTTGGACCATAGAGACAAATTTCTACGTAACAAGATGACTCACCTTGTAAAAGTGTTGTGGAGAAACCATAAGTACAAAGAAGCTAGATGGGATCTAGAGTAAGTGATTAAGGATAAATACCCTCACCTATTTTCACTTTAGTATATAAAAAAATTTTGAGGGTGAAATTTCCAAAGGGGAGAAGAATGTAACGAATTGGAATTTTATCAATGAAATTTTATAACACCAACATTTTATAGAGATGTATCAAGCTCATTTATAGGTAATATTTTTCCTTATGTTGAGTACTTTTCATTTGGGTTTTACCTTGGGGTGTGTTTGGGTGAAAACTTGAGAAAAATGGAAGAAAAAGGGTAGTGCACGGTTGACGCATGGTTTTCCCTAACCATGTTCCCTAGCCCAGAAAGCCATGAAACCCTAAATAGAGAGGGTTTAAATGTCTGATTCACAGTTTGTCAAATAATGTGCCCTATTAGGAGAAATCATTCACCCCCTAGAAGAGGTGCATGGTTAAGGTGCATGGTTTGGAAAACCATGTGCCCTGGCCCAAAAAACCATGCACGTTGTTTTAATTAATCTGAAAATTAGTTTTTAAATCACCCGAACCCCCAAAACTCATCCAAATCGACCCTAACTTAGACCAAATCGTTTTATCTCATTTAGAGGGTTTTTGATGAATTCCTAGGGCTCTTAACCTTTATTATTGGTGAATCTAAGGGTGTATTTAAGATCCAAACCCCACCTGGTAAGAGGATCTAATCCCGTGTGGTTTCATTCTTCTCTCTCGCCTATCCATCATATTTTAGTGGGAAGATATCCTCTATCTTGTTGGATATAGATCTATGATTTTTGGATCTATATCTAGAATTGTGTAATCCTGATTATTCGATCTTGAATTGGTGTTTTAGATCTAAATCTCATTCTATATTGTTTTTCCGCTCAAATTGGGGATTTCTGTTGGCGAGCGTTTATCGTCAATCTTGAGGTAGGTGGTCTATAATTAAAATTTCAAATTCTTGATTTAAATTAAATTTATGTAATTATATAATTTATATTAGATGATTATCAATTTATTTCTTGATTAAATTAATTAATTTGGTGAATTAATTAATTTAGGAAATTGTGAAATTGGGAATATTGGGATTGTGAGTATGAATAATTAATTGTTGAATTAATTATGAGATATTAATATTGTGAATATGAATAATTAATTATTGAATTAATTATGAGATATTGAGATTATGAGTATGAATAATTAATTGTTGAATTAATTATGGGATATTGTGATTGAGAATTAGAATAATTAATTATTGAATTAATTATTGCATGTTGAGACTGTGATTTGATTAATTAATTATTGAATTAATTAATAGACTTAATTTGATTAATTAATTTTTAAATTAATTAATGGAATTGATGTGATTAATTAATTATTGAATTAATTAATGGATTGGTGTGAATATGAAATTGTTGAATTTGATTAAATAATTGATGAATTAATTAATGTGATATTGTGACACATGTGAATTTGTGATATTGTGATATATTTGTTAAATGTGTGTGGGAAAGATACTAAGGCTCCAAATACCCATATGTGATAAATGTGTGTGGGATAGGGACCAATGCTCCAAATACCCATATGTGTTAAATGTGAGTGGGATAGGGACTGAGCCTCCAAATACTCATATGAGGTAGTGAGTATGGGATAGGGACTGAGGCTCTAAATACCCATGTGACATTGAGGTGTGGGATAGGGACTGAGGCTCTAAATACCCACGGGGTGTTAGAAATTACATTCTACACCCATGAGTTCACATTGGACTATGGTTCCAATTGGTTGTGATGTGAAATGAGATGATGAATGGTAACAATGGAATTCAAATATATAATATTCCTTGGGGATAGTTTAGACTTTGTAATGGGCCAAAATAGTTATTAAGGTTTAGTTTTCCTAGGGAACCTATGGACTTATGTGGTTAAATAAAGAGTAATTGAATAAATGTAAACCATTTGCTTTATTGCTTATATTTTATTCTTTATACAACTTCATACACTTCTATAGACAGGATATTGTTTTATATGTTGTAGGTGGTGGCCTATTGAGTTGTACTTACACCCAACTTGGGTTTCATGATCGGTACCCGAATATACTTCATGTTTGCAGGACATGATAAGGGAAAAAGACCTTTGTTAGATGGATGATTTTGGGAAAAATAATGGATGAGGGAACCATATGTGGTTTGGGACCCACTTAGGAGTTGAAAATGTCTTTACTTTTGGGTTTGTATTTTAATACTTGAAACATACTTTAGTTGCATGTATACTATTTAGTTTTGATATTATATTTCTAGTTTTGGTCATCTTGTGATACTAGTATTTTCCTAATTATGTTTTATGTATTGTTTATTCTTATTTATTTCCACTATTGAGCTACTTTTATAAAAAGGGTATAGTATCCGCACTATCTGCATTAGATTTTCACTTCTATTCGATAGCCTCTAGCATATGAGGAGGCACTCTTAAGGTCATGTGACTGACCGGATCAGGGTACCAGTGTGTGGAACCTAGGTTGGGACGTTACAAAGTGGTATCAAAAGAGTTTTATTTTCTTTTTTATTACTATTTGGGAAAGTTAGACAAGAGAGTAGTATGAGTTGAGACTTGGTTATGATCTCATGCATGGGAGTAGATACCCCATGTATGAGGGTAAAAACCAAGTACCCAGGGTGGGATTTCTTTTGTTGATATGTGTTGTTATAGTTGATGATATTTCACCTTGGGTGATGCACTTATTGTGTGACGTGATTATTGTTTCTAATATTTTCTGGGATTTGACTTGTGCCCTAGTATAGCATGAGAGTTGAGTTTTCATGCATCATTATATTCACTTAGGATTATTTTGTGACATGCATCATCTTAGGCATGCATGAAAAATAGGTTTTGGGTAAGTTATTGAACTTGAACTGTTTTTCCTTGCTTGTGAAATTAAACTGAAAATGTTTCCTAATATAAAATTGAAAATTGTGAAATGATGCAAAAATATAAAAAAATGGGTGTATAATTTGAAACTTAAATAATGATAATGAGTTTACCCTTTGTTAACCTTGAACTAGATATAATATGGTTAAGGGTAGTGATATCACCTTAGTTCTGACTGTGTGGCAGGGAAAGGGAGAAATGACTTGTTATGGCTTATTGTAATTTCTCATAAATGTGTTAATATCATGTTATGTGTCCTAAGATGAATGTTTTTAATTATATAGATATGCCTCCATGATGATGCCTATTGATAGGTAGATAGGAGGATATGTCTAGAGATTATCTACCAGTAGTGGAACCTGATGTACCAATAATACTGGGTGAGGAAGTCAAACAAAAGTTCCAAGAGAATTTTTCTTGCTTCATGCAGTTAATGGAAAGAGACCTAGGGAGGGTTGTGAAAATAATGTATGACTCAATGAGGGAGTTTCAATTACAATACCCTACAAATTTTACTAGAGAGGGTGGATCTAAGACAACATAGTTCTGGATCGAGTCCATCCAGACTATACTTGACCATTTAGAAACTCTTGCTAAGAAGAGGGTCAATTTGGCTACTTAAATGTTGCAAGGATCAGTGAAGCATTGGTGGGATGTTTAGTCCTATATAGGGTAAAAAGACATGATGGATTCAAAGGACTATTTAGAGATATTCCTGGAACACTTTTATCGAGAGACATTGAGACAGAGAGAGCAGCCGAGTTCATGTAGTTGACTCAGTATGTGATGGACTATACTGGTTGCTTTACAGACTTGTAATGCTTTTCTCTAGTGCTATAAGGGGATGAGACATCTATGAAAAGGTGTTTTTAGGATGGGATTAAATGTGAGATTAAGTCCCAAGTTAACCTCTTTCAGTTAAATAATTTTGTTAAGGTGGTGGATTAAGCTCTCATAGATGAGGGGAACCTGAAGGAGGCTTCAAGTATAGGAAATATGGTTGCTGCTGGAAAATTAGAAGGTATATATTCTGAGGGAAGGAAGCATCGCTACGAGAATGTTAGCCAGGGGATAATAGGAAGAGTGGTTAGGGGGAAGGATTAATTACTTAGGATCTTACTCGAGTTCTTTTACACTAGTGCGGTAGGATGATCCACTTTCGTAAACATTGTCCCTGACCATCGGTAGAGTGTCGAGGCAATGTCAAGATGAGAAACCTAAAAAGATTCTATAGGAACCCATGACAAATAGGAAATAATGGTGGAGCTAGAAAGAAATAGGGTGTGGGAAGAGGATCTTATGCACCATATCAGTCTAGAAGATTAAGTTCTACTAGCTGAGGTAGTAGAGGCAGTGGATGAGGTGCTTCTGGGAAATAACACCCATATTAGCAAGGTAGTTCAGTTCAGAGGATTAAGACTACATCACAAGGAAGAGGGGAAATATATTTACATTCCATCCATTCTATACTTATGGATAGCATAGTTAGACCATCAATGGTTATAGGTACTATTTTTGTAGCGTCTATGCTAGCTAGTTCCTTATTTGATACTGGTTCCTCGCATTCTTTTATTTCTACACAACTTGTGAATGGTTTTATATTGGTAGTGGAGTTCTTGAGCAGGGTTTTGAAGATAAATACACCATTGGGAGTATAGTATAGAGACATGTGATTATGAAAGATATGTTCTCTCAAGGTTGGGGAGTATCATTTTCTGTGGGATCTTTACATCCTTGACATTTTAGGCTTCGACCTAATTATGGGTATGGGCTGGTTAGTAGTATACCAAGTCCACATAGATTGTTACCGAAGGAGAGTGAAATTTACATCTCTTGAGGGCAACAAGTATATTCACTATGGAGAGTGGGGTATCAAGGCGGGCCATATAGGGCCATTTCACTAGAAACTATAGGAGATCACCACCCAAGTTTCTAGTATTTTATTAGATGATGAAGGTGTAAAGCAGGATGTCTTTCCACCTATAGTGGATAGATTTTAGGATATGTTTCCTGATGATTTATTAGGGTTTCCACTAGAGAAAGATATGAAATTTACAATTGATCTCATGTTGGGGGATTATAAGGCCCCGACCTTAAACCTTACTTAATATTGAATTAAATGAATAATTCACATTGAGGATCTTTTCAGGTTTAGAGTTTTAGAGAATTAGATCATAAATCATGAATTACATTCCACATTTAAACAAAGTGGTTACATAAAAGATAGTATTCGTTTTTTCCCCATCAACGGAAACATATTTAAAATAAAACATGGATTCTTTCTTGACACTTCCTTGACACTATCATCATATCACGCACATTTCCCTTGACCTGTGAAAAACATTTCAAAAACTTGGGATGAGCATAAAAAGATCAGTAAGGGATATAAAAGTATGAAAAGAAAACATTAGTCCATGTATGAAATCATACTTTACTCATAAAATATAAACATTTTAACATACCTCATCAAATCATGAATAAATCATAGAAATCATAAGGCATAAAGGTAACTTGAGGCATTCATAACATTCTTATGTAGGGAGTAACCCTCTTGGTTACATTTGGAATACCCATCATAGTATATTACCTAAATCTCTTCGGAGAAACCTTAACGTTTAACCCCTTCGCGTTACCCAATGCATTGGAGAGCTATATCGGGCTCACCCGCCCTTAGTTTAACACGGAACCACCCATCTTCATAATAATGCCCAAGAACCATAACATAATCGTATCACATAAAACATGTATAAAGGAAACATAACATTTCCACTTTTCAATCACAAGATATCAATAAAACACATTGATATAAAAACATTATGAAAACCATTTTCAATACCAAAATAAAAGAAGGGTAAAACATGGTATTTATTTTTCATTCAAAAAAGGTTATGGCTTGTAGAGGAAGCCAAAACTCAAATAATGGTCACGGCGGTGGAGAAGTCGTTGTCGCCGCATACATACGACAAGAAAAACATTCCTTTTTGTAGTTTATAAAAATGATTCATATAAAAAGATTCCTAATAAACGAAAATTCAAAGGGTTTTATAGACCGTATAAAAGAAATTTGTGTATAAAACAAAATATGCCTCAATGAAAGGAGATTGGGACGATGTCTCTTACAAAGACGGTATCCTTGGATTAAGGATAAATCAATTACATAAATATGTGTGAAAAACGAATACACAAAATATAATTGGATATTAAGTGTAAAACAATCATAGTACATTCACACATATTCATAGAATGACATATTCAAGGAGTACAAGTTTATCCCAAAGAATCAAAATTGGGTTAAGAAGTTCCCTTGCAAAAATTCGACAGCCTAACGACGTCACTTCAAACTTCAGAAAAAGAGTTGATGAGAGATAAAAAGGGGTATCTCATCACTTGGACATAAAATTTACATCAATAAGGATATAGAGGAACATATCCCAACATAATATTATGTGAATTAAAAGACATAACAAAAGAAGTCTTTTAAAAAGAGGAGGGTGAAAGGTTCCCTTACCGACTTGGGTAACTTTTAAATGTACACCCCATTGAAGAAGGGTCATACAATGAATATGTAAATACCCATAAATGAAATTATATTACACAAAGAGTATAATAATGGGAATTAAATACACCAATCAAAGGAAATGGTGGAAAATGTAGCATTAATCTCACATGACTAAAAGTGAGATGAAAAATCCCTTACGAAAACTCGGCAGCCTAACGGCGCCACTTAAAACTTCCAAAAATGGATTGATGAGATCAAATAGGGTATCTCATAATATTAAAATAAAATTTAAAGCAAGAGGAATATAAAATAAAATCCCCCATCATAACAAAGAGGAGCTTTAAAATAAGTGACATAAAGAAGAGTACTTAAAAAGGTTAGATCTCTTACGAAAATTCGGCAGCCTAACAGCACCACTCAAAACTTCCAAAATGGATTGATGAGAGAAAATAGGGTCTCTCATCATATGAAAATAAAAATTACAGTAGGATTAATATAAAATAACATCCCAATCATAAGAAATATGAGCTTAAAAGGAATGACATAAAAGAGTGTACTTAAAAAGAAAGAGAGGGGTAGGATCCCTTACCTCGTGTCCGACATGCCTCGATCGTTCTTTAATCTCCTGAATAATAAAATTTGGTCAATTTATAATTTCTTAAGGACATAATTTAAATATTATTATTCAGTTAATATCACATATTATAAGGTTATAATAATTGGTTAATAAAGTGAGTTCATATCAGACGTTTTTGTCGATGTTCGGTACATGAGTAAAAATCAAACTTGTTGGAAAAGAATTTTCCATGTAGTTATAGGTACATCATATACAGAATAGTATTGATGTTTTAAATATAATATATATCTAGTATATATTCATTTTATACTATTCCATAGCATTGGAGATAAAAAATTAAAAGCACCGTTCATGGAGACGGTAGGCCGTACGTACGCATGAACGCTACTTTCAGTTTGTGTCATATTAATGGAATTAAAAAAAAATGAGAGATATATATATTATAATTCCAGAATGATATCCATCATTTAGATTTAATATATTAGATATATATCCATTATATATATGTACTTATAATAGTACATAACATTTGGATATAAGAAATGAAATGTACCGTTCATGGAGACGGTAAGCCGTACGTACGCATGAACGCTACTTTCATTTCTTTTTTTTTGTATTCAATGGAATTAAATAATAATTATATAAAGGTATATTATAAATCCAGTAGGATATCATATGTAATACCATTAATTCCATCCTTTATACATCCCACATATGACATTAACGAATCAAATCACTTTGAGGGGGCGGTAGTCCGCACTTCCTAAAATGAAGATATCACGTTTACCCATAATGGAAACCATAAAGGTATGCCATAAATGAAAAATACAGAAGCTTAAGGAAAACATAAACATATTATATATCATATATAAATATAGTTACATCTTAATGGCCACCTTTGAAGGTGTTAAAAAAATATTGAACAATCATCGTTTCGTGAGGCAGTAATTCGCCATCCACAGAAACAGTATGTTCTTTAACCATTAGACAGATGTGTGTGAAAGTGTAGCTAAAATCCTTCTTATAACAACATCCTAGTATATTTAATATACTGGTTTTGTTACAAAAAAAAGTAATAAAAGATTTTAGGGGTTTGGAGAAGAAAAATAAAACAAAAGAACACAAGGGAAGACATTACCTTCAAATCGGGTAACTCTCTTTGATTTGAGCTCAAAGGCTTCCTTGGAAAGGATTCTGCCCAAAGTGAGGATTAAATGATGAAGAGAGGGATGTGGAGAGATGAAATGGGTAGGGTTTGGCCGAGCCAAAGGCTTGAGAGGTGTGTGTAAGGTGGTAGAGGTGGGGGCCTTTTATAGGAGGAGAGGAGGGGCACTCTTGGAAAGTTATAAAATATTACTTTATTATAAAATGATTTTCGGATTTAAAAGGTCCCAAAAGGATATATTTCTAGGATAAGGTGATAAGGTTTTGAAATCCAACCATCCAATAGGTTTGTGACAAGTTTAAGACTTATATTTCACCCTATCTTCTCATTTTATTTAAATCTTTCATTTATGAGGTAATCACTTCATCATCACGGTGTCATAAATAAATTAATTTATTTAACGTCTAAAAATTATAAAAAAAATATCATGATGTAGGAAATATTTTTAGATTTCTAATGAATTTTTATAGTCAAATATATGACTTATATAACCCCATGTAAAAATTGTTTTAGTAAAACAACACATGTTTGTGACATTTTAATTTTAATTTTAAAGAAAAAGGTATTTATGTCATTTTCCAACCAAAGTGGCTCCATGGGGTCCCCAAGTTGACCCATGGATTGTCTTGGTCGGCCATGACTCATCCAATGAGGGTAGGACATGTGTCTAGGTCATTTCATATTATTAAAACATTATTTTTACCTTAAACTACACTAATTACCTCTAATCGCGATTAAAACTTAAAAGTTACTATTCACCAAAAAAATTATTTTAATCCCATTGAACCAAATTTTACTTATTAATGATAACCATGTTTGTCGGATTTTTGAAATTCAAAACAAAGAGGTGGTAAAATTTCATTTAAACGAAAAATCAGTTTTTTAAGTACCACTTAGTGGTTTCACTATTCATCAAAAATTGAAGTTTTCCTTGAAAAATACCAAAAATTCACCCTAAGATATATTTGATATTCCAAATTCAAAAATTATGTCTATTTTACAGAATTCAAAACATATAAGTTATTTTAATTAATTTAATAATTAATTCCCGCTGTCAGAGCAAATAGCATGTTTTTATGAAACAATAAGTATCAAAAGATTGACACTAGTTTAAGTCCAATTTCAAGATGAAATTAATTCCAATGACCACTATTGGATTAAATGGTAAAAATATATTCTAATTTTACTTTAAAACCAATTCAAAAGATAATCTAATCATATAAATAAATTAGATTAAAAAGAGGTTTTGAATTAAAATACAACATTTTTCACTATTCATTAAAAAATGAACTTTATCGGAAAAATACCAAAAATTTACACAAAGTAAATTTTGATATCCCGATTCTAAAGAAGAATTGTATTTTGTCAAATATAACACATAAAATTTTCAAAAAGTGGATTTAAAATAGGTTCTCCATCAAAAGGCGGTTAATCGACCTTTTAAAGAATATTAGAATGTTTACGCTTAAAATTGGATTCATTCGCATTTTTAATCCTCTAACATTTATTATAAAAAGTAAAAATATTTGACAAACATATATAATCATTTTGTAGTTAGTTCTGTTCATTCTCACCATTACAAAAGATAGGCCTTAACTACCATTTAAAATAATATTATTTTATTATTAGAGTGCAACGTAAGATTCCCAAGAAACTCATTATTGCGTATTGGGTATGCCATCGAGCATAGCGTCCCCTTTAAAGTAATATTAATATTTTATTCACAAATATGGATAAATGTGAAAATTTCATATTCTTTATTTACCTGGGGTGTTACATCCTTCCCCCCTTTTGGGAATTGCGTCCTCGCAATTTTAAAATTGGGCTCGGAAACTTCATTGAAAATCTCACATGAGAACAAGAGTCAGTAAAACAATCACTTTAAAATAAAGAAATAGAAGTACAAAGGTCACCCGAGTTAACCCATACTATAATTCCAAGTATGAAAATATGGACATGGAGTAAAAAAAACAAAGGGTCATGTTCTAATGGGGAGTGATAGTAAACATGTCTAGGAGAAAGTTAACCATAAGAAAATCACAAACTTGTGATGGGTTAAACGGTATTCAGTTCCCCAGTAGGAAAAGTTAATAGAAAACATTTATTTTAAGTTACTCTTCATTGAGGAATTTATTTTTGAGCTTAAATAAATCATAATGAAACATACTTACTTGTCACGTAGACTTTCAACTTTTACTAGATTCCTTAATCAAACTCATATTTTCTCCAAAAGACGAGTATCTAGGAAGACTTGTTCGCATTAAGAGTACTTTAATCAAATTCTTGAGAATCACCTAATCCACAAAAAAGAACTATATATTTCCCATGTCTTTAGAAAAAATCCAAAACCAAAATTGTTAGTATGAGATCAGATAATCCAAAAAAGTATAATCCTTTATAAAAAGAAAATCTATTCTTAATCTACAAAATTTGTCCAAAAAAAAAACCCAAAGTTCAACGAAGACTATTCGATAAAAAATTGTCCATAAAATTATTCAAAGTAAACCAAAATAAGATTGAAACCCAAATATTTGAATGATTTAATCACATAGTCTTCTAAGGTACAAATTAACTTTTATCTCCAAATAACATCAGTTGCTCTTAAATTCTCATATTGAAAATTAATTAACCTAATCACATATCCTCCATGATAGGTTAATCATTTCCATAGATAACCCAAAATAAACTTACTCTTGATTCCTAAAATCATATAACTAAAAATAATTAGTCAAACTAACCAGGGACTTCACGTAGTCCAGTGGTAGGCGATAAATATCAGTCGCACTTTGGTTGTGGGTTCGATTCCCACAGCTTTGTCTGACGCGACGGGTTGTCACACGGTCTGCGTGTTGTCCTTTTTCCAAAACTATATAATTCTTAAAACATTCCCCAAAATGAGACAAAATATTCAAAAATAATCATAACATATTTAACCTCAATTTTATCTCATGCATTTCATTTTCCATCATAATATATAATAAACCATAATTACCTCAAAAGTAAGGATCATATAAACCCTAATGGTTACCTTTATAATTATTACATGAACTTCCACATCGATTGGTCATCTCGTACATGATGCATTACAGAACATACCAAGGTACAAGTGGTTGATCATGACTCCTTGATAGTTGGTTTAGAACAACCACGAGTTTCCTCATTGAATCCCCCATTTCATCCAGTCTCTTAATCAGAGAACCACCACAGTTTCCTTCAAACCTATTGTCACTTTGGTGCCTGCTAGATCCATCCATTCACTTAAAATAGAAATGTCAGTGTGAGTATATCAACAAAACCATCATGTACTAATGAGAAAGATAAACACTAAGATATACTTACTGATTCACTTTATCTAAAACTAGGACTCTTTCTGAAATCCTAACCATTATGGTAATGTCACTTATGCCTAGAGAATACCCTAACCTCTAAAGTTATCTAAACCGACCTTTGATACCAAATATAAGGCCTCGACCTTAAACCTTAATTAATATTGAATTAAATGAATAATTCACATTGAGGATCTTTTCAGGTTTAGAGTTTTAGAGAATTAGATCATAAATCATGAATTACATTCCACATTTAAACAAAGTGGTTACATAAAATATAGTATTTGTTTTTTCCTTATAAACAGAAACATATTTAAAATAAAACATGGATTCTTTCTTGACACTTCCTTGACACTATCATCATATCATGCACCTTTCCCTTGACCTGTGAAAAAAATTTCAAAAACTTGGGATGAGCATAAAAAGCTCAGTAAGGGATATAAAAGTATGAAAAGAAAACATTAGTCCATGTATGAAATCATACTTTACTCATAAAACATAATCATTTTAACATACCTCATCAAATCATGAATAAATCATAGAAATCATAAGGCATAAAGGTAACTTGAGGCATTCATAACATTCTTACGCAGGGAGTAACCCTCTTGGATACGTTTGGAATACCCATCACAGTATATTCCCTAAATCTCTTCAGAGAAACCTTAACATTTAACCCCTTCACGTTACCCAATGCATTGGAGAGATATATTGGGCTCACCCTCCCTTATTTGAACACGGAACCACCCGTCTTCATAATAATTCCCAAGAACCATAACATAAACGTATCACATAAAACATGTATAAAGGAAACATAACATTTCCACTTTTCAATCACAAGATATCAATAAAACACATTGATATAAAAACATTATGAAAACCATTTTCAATACCAAAATAAAATAAGAGTAAAACATGGTATTTATTTTTCATTCAAAAAAAGTTATGGCTTGTAGAGGAAGCTGAAACTCAAATAATGGTCACGGCGGCGGAGAAGTCATTGTCGCCGCATACGTACGACAAGAAAAACATTCCTTTTTGTCGTTTAGTAAAATGATTCTTATAAAAATATTCCTAATAAACGAAAAGTCAAAGGGTTTTATAGACCGTATAAAATAAATTTGTGTATAAAACAAAATATGCCTCAATGAAAGGAGATTGAGACGATGTCCCTTACAAAGACGGTATCCTTGGATTAAGGATAAATCAATTACATAATTATGTGTGAAAAACTAATACACAAAATATAAGTTGATATTAAGTGTAAAACAATCAGAGGAAATTCACACATATTCATAGAACGACATATTCAAGGAGAACAAGTTTATCCCAAAGAATCAAAATTGGGTTAAGAAGTTCCCTTGCAAAAATTCGACAGCCTAACGACATCACTTCAAAATTCAGAAAAAGAGTTGATGAGAGATAAAAAGGGGTATCTCATCACTTGGACATAAAATTTACTTCAATAAGGATATAGAGGAACACATCCCAACATAATAGTATGTGAATTAAAAGACATAACAAAAGAAGTCTTTTAAAAAGAGGAGGGTGAAAGGTTCTCTTACCGACTTGGGTAACTTTCGAAACGTACACCCCATTGAAGAAGGGTCATACAATGAATATGTAAATAACCATAAATGAAATTATATTACATAAATAGTATAATAATGGTAAGTACATACACCACTCAAAGGAAATGGTGGAAAATGTAGCATAAATCTCACGGGACTAAAAGTGAGATGAAAAATCCCTTACAAAAACTCGGCAGCCTAACGGTGCCACTTAAAACTTCCAAAAATGGATTGATGAGATAAAATAGGGTCTCTCATCATATTAAAATAAAATGTACAAAAATAGTAATATAAAAGAACATTCCCCATCATAACAAAGAGGAGATTTAAAAGAAGTGACATAAAGGAGAGTACTTAAAAAGGTTAGATATCTTATGAAAATTCGGCAGCCTAACGACGCCACTCAAAACTTCCAAAATGGATTGATGAGAGAAAATAGGGTCTCTCATCATATGAAAATAAAAGGTACAGTAGGAGTAATATAAAATAACATCCCAGTCATAAGAAAGATGAGCTTAAAAGGAATGACATAAAAGAGTGTACTTAAAAAGAAAGAGAGGGGTAGGATCCCTTACCTCGTGTCCGACATGACTTGATCGTTCTTTAATCTCCTGAATAATAAAATTTGGTCAATTTATAATTTCTTAAGGACCTAATTTAAATATTATTATTCAGTTAATATCACATATTATAAGGTTATAATAATTGGTTAATAAAGTGAGTTCATATCAGACGTTTTTGTCGATGTTCGGTACATGAGTAAAAATCGAACTTGTTGGAAAAGAATTTTCCATGTAGTTATAGGTACATCATATCCAGAATAGTATTGATGTTTTAAATATCATATATATACAGTATATATTCATTTTATACTATTCCATATCATTTGGAGATAAAAAATTAAAAGCACCGTTCATGGAGACGGTAGGCCGTACGTACGCATGAACGCTACTTTCATTTTTTTTCATATTAATGGAATTAAAACAAAATGAGAGATATATATATATTATAATTCCAGAATTATATCCATCATTTATATGTAATATATTAGATATATATCCATTATATATATGTACTTATAATAGTACATAACATTTGGAGATAAGAAATGAAATGTACCGTTCATGGAGACGGTAAGCCGTACGTACGCATGAACACTACTTTCGTTTCTTTTTTTTGTATTCAATGGAATTAAATAATAATTATATAAAGGCATATTATAAATCCTGTAGTATATCATATGTAATACCAATAATTCCATCCTTTATACGTCCCACATATGGCATTAACGAATCAAATCACTTTGAGGGGGTGGTAGTCCGCACTTCCTAAAATGAAGATATCGCGTTTACCCATAATGGAAACCATAAAGGTATGCCATAAATGAAAAATACAGAAGCTTAAGGAAAACATAAACATATTATATATCATATATAAATATAGTGACATCTTAATGGCCACCTTTTAAAGTGTTAAAAAAATATTGAACAATCATCGTTTCGTGAGGCAGTAATTCGCCATCCACAGAAACAGTATGTTCTTTAACCATTAGACGGAGGTGTGTGAAAGTGTAGCTCGAATACTTCTTATAACAACATACTAGTATATTTAATATACTTGTGTTGTTACAAAAAAAAAGTAATAAAATATTTTAGGGGTTTGGAGAAGAAAAATAAAACAAAAGAACACAAGGGAAGACATTACCTTCAAATTGGGTAACTCTCTTTGATTTGAGCTCAAAGGCTTACTTGGAAAGGATTATGCCCAGAGTGAGGCTTCAATGATGAAGAGAGGGATGTGGAGAGATGAAATGGGCAGGGTTTGGCCGAGCCAAAGGCTTTAGAGGTGTGTGTAAGGTGGTAGAGGTGGGGGCCTTTTATAGGAGGAGAGGAGGGGCACTCTTGGAAAGTTATAAAATATTACTTTATTATAAAATGATTTTAGGATTTAAAAGGTCCAAAAAGGATATATTTCGAGGATAAGGTGATAAGGTTTCTAAATCCACCCATCCAATAGGTTTGTGACAAGTGTAAGACTTATATTTCACCCTATCTTCTCATTTTATTTAAATCGTTCATTTATGAGGTAATCACTTCATCATCACGGTGTCATAAATAAATTAATTTATTTAATGTCTAAAAATTATAAAAAAAATATCATGATGTAGGAAATCTTTTTATATTTATAATGAATTTTTATAGTCAAAGATATGACTTATATAACCCCATGTAAAAATTGTTTTAGTAAAACAACACATGTTTGTGACATTTTAATTTTAATTTTAAATAAAAAGGTATTTATGTAATTTTCCAACCAAAGTGGATCCATGGGGTCCCAAAGTTGACCCATGGATTTTCTTGGTCGGCCATGACTCATAAAATGAGGTTAGGACATTTTTCTAGGTCATTTCATATTATTAAAACATTATTTTTACCTTAAACTACACTGATTACCTCTAATCACGATTAAAACTTAAAAGTTACTATTCACCAAAAAATTATTTTAATACCATTGAACCACATTTTACTTCTTAATGACAACCATGTATGTCGGATTTTTGAAATTCAAAACACAGAGGTGGTAAAATTTCATTTAAACGAAAAATCAGTTTTTTAAGTACCACTTAGTGGTTTCACTATTCATCAAAATTGAAGTTTTCCAGAAAAATACCAAAAATTCACCCTAATCTATATTTGATATTCCGAATTCAAAAATGATATCTATTTTAAAAAATTCAAAACATATAAGTTACATTAATTAATTTAATAATTAATTTCCGCTGTCAGAGCAAATAACATGTTTTTATGAAACAATAAGTATCAAAAAATTGACACTAGTTTAAGTCCAATTTCAAGATAAAATTAATTCCAACGACCACTATTAGATTAAATGGTAAAAATATATTCTAATTTCAGTTTAAAACCAATTCAAAATATTATCTAATCATATAAATAAATTATATTAAAAAGATATTTTGAATTAAAATACAACATTTTTCACTATTCATTAAAAAATGAACTTTATCGGAAAAATACCAAAAATTTAAAAAAAGTAAATTTTGATGTCCCGATTCTAAAGAAGAATTGTATTTTGTCAAATATAACACATAAAATTGTCAAAAAGTGGATTTAAAAGGGGTTCTCCATCAAAAGGCAGTTAATCGACCTTTTAAAGAATATTAGAATGTTTACGCTTAAAATTGGATTCATTCGCATTTTTAATCCTCTAACATTTATTGTAAAAAGTAAAAATATTTGACAAACATATATAATAATTTTGTAGTTAGTTATGTTCATTTCCGCCATTACAAAAGCTAGGCCTTAACTACCATTTAAAATAATATTATTTTATTATTAGAGTGCAACGTTAGATTCCCAAGAAACTCATTATTGCGTATTGGGTACGCCATCGAGCATAGCGTCCCCTTTAAAGTAATATTAATATTTTATTCACAAATATGGATAAATGTGAAAATGTCATATTCTTTATTTACCTGGGGTGTTACAGGGATGATCCAGTTTCTATTCCACCATACAGAATAACACTGATATAGATTCAAGATATTAAGACTCAGTTGGAGGAGTTGGAGGATAAGGAATTTATCCATCTGATTATGTCACTTTGGGGTTCACTAGTGTTGTTTTCTAAGAAGGATGATGAAACTCTACGCTTGTGTGTTGATTACTAGAATTTGAAATAGATAAATGTGAAGAACCGGTATCCTCTTCCATGCATCAATGATCTTTTTGACTAGTTGATAGGAGCTTGTGTTTTCTCTGATATTTACTTGAGATCAAGGTATCATCAGTTGAGATTTATTCCTTATGATATATTGAGTATTGGTTTTAGAAGAAGGTATAGCCTATATTAGTTCTTCATAATACCATTTGGGTTGATGAATTCACCAGTAGTGTTTATGGAATTTATGAACAAAGTCTTCCATATATACCTATATCAGTTTGTGGTGGTGTTTCTAGATGACATCTTGGTGTACTCCAAGACTCATGACGATCATGACCAATATCTTGACATCATTCTAAGTACACTGAGATAGCATCAACTATATTCCAAGCTATCTAAGTGTCAATTTTGGATTGATCAGGTACACTTATTAGGTAACATCATCTCAGAGGAAGGCGTGTTAGTAAACCTAGAGAAGGTTGAATTAGTTGTATATTGGGAGCATCCCAAGATTGTTTTTGATATCTGTAGCTTTTTTGGGGTTATTATGATATTATCATAGGTTTATACAAGACTTTTATTGATTGGAAGCACCACTATCAGGCTTGGACAAGAATGGGATAAAGTTTTAATGGATGGATGCATATGAGAATTCCTTCTAGGAGATAAAGAAACATTTGAAATTGACACCAATATTGATCCTACCTAAGTTAGGTGAGGAGTATAGAGTGTTTTGTGAAGCTTCTAAGATCGGACTTGGAGTAGTGTTGATATAGAGAGATTAAGTTGCGGAGTATGGGTCCCAGAAGTTGAGTCCACATGAATGGAACTAGACTACACACAACCTTAAGTTGGAAGTAGTGGTTTATTCTTTGAAGTGTTATAAAAATTATCTATTTGGAGAAAAGTTTACTATGTATATGGATCATAAGAGTTTAAAGTATATCTTTTCACAGTGATATTTGAATCTCTAGAAGTGGAGATGGGTTAAGTATATACAGTCATTTGATTTTGAACTAGCATATATTCATGGAAATGGAAATAGTGTGGTTAATGCTTTGAGTAGGAAAGCTCAGACTCGGGTTGTTCAAGAGTCTAATGCTGAGTGGAAGATGATGAATTTTCTAGTTGAGATGCATGTTGTGGTTCAGGAGAGTCAGGAGTAGATGACTCTCATATCAGTTTCAATGGAGTATACACTTTTGAGACAAATCAGGGACAAACAGTATGAGGATCTTGAGTGTTTGACCTTGAGGAAAGTCCTTGAAGGTGAGGAGTCACCTTCTGATTGGAGCATAGATGAGGATGAAATCATCTATGTTAGGAATCAGATAGTTGTGCCTATAATCACGTGGGAGGAGATTATGTGTGAGTTTAATTCCTCAAAGTGGGAGGTACATCTATGTGTGACCAAAATGTATAGTGACCTACAATGATAGTTTTGGTGGCCTGGCCTGAAAAAGGAGATAGTTGGATTTGTGACATGATGCTACACCTGTCAGCAGGTGAAGTTAGAGCATCAATAACCTTGTGGTTTACTACAACCATTTCCCATTCCATAATTAAAGTGGGATGATGTGACTATGGAATTTGTTGTGGTTCTATCGAGGACAACTTGTAGGAATGATGCTATTTGGGTTATTGTGGACCGCTTGACAAAGGTGGCACATTTATTGCCCATACGGGAGACTTTATTAGTGGATCCATTGAGAGAATTGTATGTTCCAGAGATATCCCATAAAAACAGGGTTCCATAGGATATAATTTCATACTGTGATGCACATTTTACTTCACACTTCTAGAAGGGCTTTTAGAAGTTTCTTGGCACGTAGGTTTTGTTGTGTAAGAAATTACATGCACAGAAAGATGGGCAGTCAGAGCATACTATACAGGTGCTTGAGGATATGTTGTGAGCATGTGTTCTAGACTTTGGTGGGTCTTAGGATAAGAACCTAACTCTATTAGAGTTTTCTTATAAAAAAAGTTATCAATAAACTATTCATATGGAACCATACTAGGCTCTTTATGGTAGGCCATGTAGATCACATCTATGTTGGATGGAGGTAGGTGAGTTAGAGTTGTTGGGACTGAGTCTCGTACAGGAGATGTTAGAGCAGTTATAGTTCATTCGAAAGTATATGGCTATAGCTCAGAGTAGAAAAAAGTTGTATGTAGAAATAAGTCAATGACCCATAGATTTTATAGAGGGTGATCGTGTATTCATCTGGGTGTCTCCTGGATTGGGTCACTGTAGGATACAAAGACAAGGAAAGCTAGCACCCAGGTTCATTGTACCATTTTGATATTATGGAGAGAATCAGTCTGGTGGCATACTGATTGTATCTTCCACAGAGATACAGTGCTATGAATTACATTTTCCATGTGTCACAATTTTGGCGGTATCACCTCAACCCTTCTCATGTGATCAATGTGGATGATGTTGAGCTTGATATAAATGCATCCTTTGATAAGCATACAATATGTGTATTGGATCGTAATGAGAAAGTGTTGCAGGGAAAGACCATGCCAATAGTTCATGTATTGTGGAAACATGGTCATGTTCAAGAGGAAACTTAGGAGAGAGAAGTAGATATGCGGGCTCTATGACCTGATATTTTTGTCTCAGAATTTTAGAGATTCTTGGGAATATAGCTTGAGAACGATCTATTATAAGGTTGGGAGATTTCAAAATCCTGAACTTTTTTGGTGATGTCATAGGATCATTTATAGGTACTCTTTTTCCTTATATTGAGTAATTTTCATTTGGTTTTTACCTTGGGGTGTGTTTGGGTGAAAATTTTAAAAAAATGGAAGAAAGAGGGCACTGCATGGTTTTCCCTAACCGTGAAACCCGAGATAGCAAACCTTGCAACCCTAGATAGAGAGGGTTTTCACAACTGGTGAATGATTTGTTAAAATGTGGGCCCTATTAGAAGAAACTATGATCCCCCTATAAGAGGCTCATAGTTAAGGCACATGGTTTGGAAAACCGTGTGACCCTTCCCAAAAAATTGTGCACGCAGTTTTAATAAATCTGAAAATTAGTTTTTAAATCACCCGAACCCCAAAACTCACCCAAATTGACCCTAACTCAGACCAACTCATTTTCTCTCATTTTTGTAAGTTCTCAGATTCATTCCTAGGGCTCCTGACCTTAATTCTTGGTGAATTGAATGGAAAATTGAAGATCTTCACCCCACCTGGTATGAGGATCTAATATCATGTGGTTTACTTCTTCTCTCCTACCTATACCTCATCTTTTAGAGGAAAGATATAATATGTATTATTGAATCTGGATCTAGGATTGTTGGATATAGTTCTAGAATTTTGGAATCTTGATTGTTCGATCTTGAATTGGGGTTTCAGATCTAGATCTTGTTCTATGTTGTTATTCTACTCAAATTGAGGATATCAATTGGTGAGCATTTATCGTCAATCTTGAGGTAGGTGGTATATAATTCAAATCCAAAAGTATTGACTTAAATTACTTGTATATAATTGTAGAATTTATATTAGATGATTAGAAATTGATTTCTTAATTAAATTAATTAATTTGGTGAATTAATTAACTAAGGAAATTGTGAAATTGGGAATATTGGGATTGTGAGTATGAATAATTAATTGTTGAATTAATTATGAGATATTGATATTATGAATATGAATAATTAATTGTTGAATTAATTATGAGATACTGAGACTGTGAGTATGAATAATTAATTGTTGAATTAATTATGGGATATTTTGATTGATAATTAGAATAATTAATTGTTGAATTACTTATTGGATGTTGACATTATGATTTGATTAATTAAATATTTAATTAATTAATTTACTTAACGTGATTAATTAATTTTTGAATTAATTAATGAAATTGACGTGATTAATTATTTTTTGAATTAATTAATGTATTGATGTGATTGTGAAATTGTTGAATTTGATTAATTAATTAATGAATTAATGAACAAGATATTGTTACACATGTGAAATTGTGATATTTTTATATATGTGTTAAATGTGTGTGGGACATAGGATGAGGCTCTAAATACCCATATGTGTTAAATGTGTGTAGGATAGGGACTGAGGCTTCAAATACCCATATGAGATATTGAGTATAGAACAAGGACGAAGGCTCTAAATACCCATGTGGCATTGAGGTGTGGGATAGGGACCCATGCTCCAAATACCCACAGGGTGTTAGAAACGATGTTATACACCCATGAGTTGGAATTAGACTATGATTCTGATTGGTTGTGATGTGAAATGATATAATGAATGGTAAAAATGACATTTAGATATATGACATTCCTTGGGGTTAGTTTAGACTCTGACATGGGCCGAGGTAGTTATTGAGGTTCAGGTGTCCTAGGGAACCCATGGGTTTATATGGTTAAATAAAGAGTAATTGAATAAATATTAGATATTTAATTTATTGCTTTTATTTTATTATTTATACAACTTCATATACTTCTATAGATTGGATATTGTTTTATACACCATTGGTGGTGGCCTACTGAGTTGTACTCATACCCCACTCGGGCTACCTGACCGATATCCGAATAGACTTCATGTTTGTAGGATAGGATAAGGGAAAAAGCCTTATGTTAGATGGATGATTTGGGAAGAATCATGGATGAGGGAGATAAATGTGGTTAGATAACCTCTTGAGAGTAGATAGTGTCTTTAATTTTTTGTTTTCATTTTAACACTTGACACATATTTTAACATGGCATGGCTACTGTTTAGTTTTGATATTGTATTTCCAGTTTTGGTCATATTGTAATGATGGTATTTTCTTGGTTATATTGTATATATTGGTTATTCTTATTTATTTATGATATTGAGATACTTTAATAAAGAGGTTATAGTCTCCCCACTATCGACATTAGACCATCGCTGCTAGTCGGCAGCCTTTGGCGTATGGGGAGACACACTTGAGGATATGTGACTGACCAACTTGGGGCACCAGTGTATGGCACCCGGGTCGGGAAATTTCAAATTTCCATTATTATAATTATATTATATAGTATAAAACACATACATAACATAGATAACCAAATAAAAACATCATTATCATAAGTGAATAATGAAATAAGTGGTATTTATAGAAATTAAGGAACCTGTGCTGATTGAATAGTAACCTGACCATTAGAATAGTAAAACGACCATTAGAAATAGTCATCCAGCCAATAGAATAGTAACCTCACCTATTAAGGTATAAATAAAATTTAGGAATCTTATAAATGAAAACATGGTATAATTAAATCATGGTATAAGTAAATAAATGTTTTAAAAATGAAAAATTAATTGTTGGTATTTTTGTAAAACATAAATGATTATTTACAATTTTATAATTAATATAATGATTTAAAATAAAATTTATTTTCATAAAATATATTCATAAATTAATATTATTTTTTTATAATAATTATAATATAATTTTATGAGACCTTAATTATTTTTTTACAGGATCATAAAATCAATTATAGTATTAAAATTAGTATTTTTCAAATAAATGATAATTTTATTTAAAAATTAAATTTCTCATATTTATAAAATTATTTTCATAAAATACACTACATTTTTTAAATTTACACATTGAGAAATGTTTAGGGTTAATTTTTAGGATTTTTCTAAAATAGTTGATTTTTTTGTGAATAGTGAAATACAATATTTTATAGTATTTAACAAATACATGAATTTTTGAGTTATGGATGATGTATGGATGATGTAATCACATATAGTTTAAAATATCATGAAAAATTTACTATATTTAGTCATGGGAATCAATACTATTGATATTCTTGAGCCAAAATAATAAACAAATGAATAAAATAATAAAAAAACACCCCTCTCCTCTTCTATAAATACCACCCCTCACCACATATTCTCCTCACACCTTAAAATACTTGTATATTGTATAAATTATACCCAATTCCATTCCCAAGTATTTTCACCACATCCAAGATCTACAGGTCTAAAAAAAGACCAATCCCAAGTGCCTTAAGAAGGGTTTCAAGGAGAAGATTTTCAAGAGGTAAAATCCTCCTTCTTTCTCTTTTAATTTATTTTATTTTCTCATTCTATCCTCACATCCCCTATAAAAAGTGAAATTATAGCTCCAATATCACATATATATTGGAATTTTATTTTTTTAATGGAATATCCCTCATCAAATCTTTTCTCTTCTCCTTTTATTCTAAAAATGAAAACATCATCAGTGATGTGTCGATTCACCACCTTGATGGAAGATGTGTTTTTATTTTCTATTAAAACCTTCAAGTATGGTAATAAAACAAATTTTATGGTTAAATAAGATTTTAATATACATATTATAACTTTTATCATGTTATGGAACCAATATATAAACATAATATTAAATAAAATAATACTAGTTCATGATTGTCGTAAAAATGGACAAGATAAATGAAACATTTTCATTAATGTTTTATCTAATGAATCATTATCATATATGAAAAAAAAATATATGGGAACATTTAAAATTAGTTAATTATATTAATACCATTTCATTCTAATTCTGGAGTTTCACTTCCATTTGAAAAGAACTCCCATAATAATACTCGAGGGAACCGATCATAAAACAATGAAACGAATACTCTGGGGACAACGAAACTAAACATTATAACTCATAGAAATGGCCATAAATGGACTTAATAAAATTATAATAAATAAAATATATGTGGATAAGGTTATAAATTTATAATTAATGAGTCTAATTTGATTATACAGGATACTAAGTACAAGTACATAATGCATTTGGATATAAGGTAAGGGGATTCTCTAACCCAACTCCCTTTCTTTAGGTTATACCTCTTTCATGCCACATTTTAGTGAGAATATTACTTTAATTATCCTTAAATATAATTTCATTTTTTTTACCTATTATTTTATAGTATATAAATGTTTACAACTTGGTTTATTAAAAATATAACGATTTTCTAAAAGAACTCTTCTTTCCAAAACACATCTTGACTCTTCTTGAGATTGTTTCTTCTTTATTCAAGATCAATGATTCTTATACCAAGTATATTTTCCCTATTTCATTTGGGAACCCCAAAGTTTATTCATGAATGTATTATTTATGAAATTATTATGAAACCCATTCCTTTCCATGGATTATTTTATGACTACGATTGTTATATGTTCTATGTGGCATGCATGATTATGTAAATGTTATGATGTGATAGGTGGGCCTGGAATTATATAGCCTTCCAATGCATTGGATAATGTGATGTATCTAATGATACAATGTGTATTATGCATGAAAATAATGCTATATTTTTTCATAATGATTATTTTATGATTATTCACATATGTTATGTGTGAACATGATGCTAGATTTGTTCCTAACTATGTGTGGTATTTGACCACTAAGACACGATGTTTCATTTTTATGCATTTCCACATTTTATGCCTTTATCTAAAGTTTCTTATCATGATTATGATTATGATACTATGATTATGTTATTATGATGATGATTATTCTCACCAATTTTATATTGATTCATTTCCTTATTCATCCTCTTACTTGGCATTTATCTCACCCCTTTCTTTAATGTATATCCTCAGGTGAATACTTATACTAAGGAGAACATGATATTTTAAGAAAAAATATGAAGTATTTAAATAAATCTTTATGTTTTATTATATTAAAATTATGTATGAGCCTAATTTTCCCAAGACACTAAACCTTTTGATCTTGGATTTGTATCTCTATTATGTTTTTTATCTTAAAAATGATGTAATAATCAAGTAAAAAAAGTAGGGCCGCTATGGAATAGAAATTGGTTATCCATATAATATGAAATATAGAAATTAAACACATAATATACCCATTTTAGTATTAAATAATCATCAATAATGAAAATATTTTTCCCCATGTCAATAAAATGGATAACATGATCATAATCCATCCAGAGAAAGAAGATGGATGGTCAAACAATACATAGTTAACTTGTCAATAATCATCTGTATTTGAATAAAAACATAGAAAAAACCAATAATTTTTCCTATGTAAATAGAATAAAATAATTTCTAGGTGAAAATAATACAATATTAATTATGTAAAATGATATATTCACACCATATAGAGTAATTTGTATACAACTAAGTCAATACCATAATAACGTGATCATAAGCTATCTAGAGAAAGAAGGTGGATGAATTTAAAAGAACATATCCTAAGAAGAGAGAAATATTTATCAAAGGTTTTATGTGGTAGGAATTTATATATTCAGAAAAAATGGGACCAAATGTTACAATAAATGGGTTTAACATACCCAAATTATATGAAATAAGTTCAAGAAAATTATCATAACTCAACAAATGAAAGTTGAGTTACCAAAATTCCTTACTATTGGGGAAACTAATGAATCAATAGATACTTGAATAAGAGAACATGAATTTTCTAGTTAAACCCAAAAAATACAAAGATTATGATAATAATATATCCATGGGTAGTGTATATACCACACAAAGGATGCATAGTGCACAAAATGTATTATGTCTCAAAGAATTAGAATTGAGACCATGAAAAGACTTACGACTTAGAAAATCTCAAATAAAATCCCATTAAAAGAGAGGGATTGTAATTGAATATAAAATAAAATTATTAAATGATAATTCATGATATTATATCTCAAATAGGCAGTATATAAATCACATAAATGAAATTAGGTGCATATTAACAAACATGTCTCAAAGAGAGGAATTTAAGATGAAAACTCTCACCTCTTGTATTTAATCCCACAAATGTACTTTAACATTTTGTATCAATAGAATACCTATATTAATAACCTAATTAAGAACCAAAATCATATCCATTTTCATTCACACTTTTCATAAATAGTCATTCTCTGTATGAATTCTTCCGATTTTACACATCAAGTGTTTATAATTTTGATCATTTATACTAGTTTCATAATAGCGATGTTCGTGTTTATTATTATTTAGAAGTTCATAATTACTATATCATTAAATTTATTATTATTTATGTTTTATAATTATTTATGATGTTTCAAATTCCATTCATGAGGGTTTTAGTCTTTATCCTTGAAGATGAAGTCGATAATAAGCATGTTTCAGCGATTCTTGAAAACCAAATGGTGTTTTCTTAATTAATGATTTGAATATTGATATAAAATATTCAAAAAATAAAAATAATTATGTACTAATTTATATTATATTATACCAATAATTATGTTCTCATAGCCATTAATTATATAAATTCATATTATTGTTCAAGTAAGTGGCTAAACCGACCCATACATGAACATACCCTGATTTAATGAATGATAATGGGGTGGTTTTTTCATAATATAATTGTAACATAAGAATACTGATATTATATAGTGATTATTAGTGTGATATATCATAATTTTAAGTAATTAAAATAAGAAATAATCGATATGAAATTATTACACAATTTGAATAAAATGTTATCACTCTTAGTATGCTTATTTTAAATGATTAAATTAACGATGATCGTTTATTGATAATATCATTAATAGATCTTCTAATTTTTCATAACATAACATTAATGATATAATAAAAATAATATTAATCCTTTAATATCATCCTTATATCCAACCTTATAAGGTGGTTAAGGAAAAAACATGTTACATCGTAGAGGCGGTAGTCCGCACAAAGCACGAATGATGGTTTTGTTTTTATTAATGGATGGGGTATATGAATAAAAAATGATAAAACCATTAATATAGTAAAATTAAAGTATATAAATTAAATTAATATAATTATATTAGTGTTTATATAATAAATTTTAAATAATATAATTAAGAATAAAACTAAGTAGTTGATAGTAATCACATCGGGGACTTGAATTTTCTTTGGAAGTCTCCTTGGAAATGAAGTACTTATGCTAAATAGTGGTGGAAATAATATTTTGAATATGGGATAGGGTTATAAGATGATGAAATTTTTATATTTTTAAGGAGATATTATAATTTTAGTGCGGCTATAATAAATTTTAATAAAGACAGCTAAGAAGAAAACTAAGTAGTTGATAATACGCACGCTAGAGACTTGAATTTTCCTTAGAAGTATCCATGGAAATGATGGCCTTATGATAAGTAATGGCGTCTATACTATTTTTAAAGTGGGATAGGGTTCTTTTAGGAGAAAATTTGTAGAGTTTCAAGGATACATTCTAATTATAAGTGTGTCTTGAAGTGATGAATATATTTCCCTTTTATAAGTGAAGGAAATGGGTGTTTTGGGAGTAACCCTTACATTTTCAATAATGTAAGGTTAATATTCAAGTGTAAAAGTCAAAAAAATAGAAAAAATAGGATAGGAAAATGATTTTTGGATGAAAATCTTCTCAACCACTCATTTTTTAGATGAATTTGAGTATTTTATGGGTTTTTTTGTTTTAACTTTTTTCCTTTTACTCAAAATTTTTACCTTGGTAATTAATTTTTAAACCTTAGTAATTAATTTTAACTATAAAGATTAAGATTTAACTTATTAATAATTTGATAGTTATAATTTAAAATTTTTAAAATCATTTTATCAAATAAAATTTCCAGTTGTTTGAAAATTTAATTTTAAAATAAATACACTTAATCGTGTAATAACGTTTTTTAGAAAAATAATGTTTTTAAGCTTTAAATTTATATATAAGGTGAAGTTATATTGGATACCAATTTTAATGAAAAAATAAATTTATTATAAAACAAATAAAGGGTATGAGGCTTTTAATTCAATCCAAAACTGAATCTCCCTTGAAAATACTTTATTCAAAGAAAAGACCGAAAACAATTTTTTATATTAAAGAAACATTTTAATTAATTATAAAAATGTTTTCTATAGGTTTTATAAGTTTAAACAATATTTTAAAATGAATAATTTTATTATGAAAATTTATATTTCATTATTTTAAAAGTTTTATAAATTTATAGTTCATTCTTATATAACGTTAAAGTCATACAAATTACAAGTTTCGTGAAAACAATATTTTTTGACTAAAACTAACCTTTTCATAAAAATATTAAAAATTAATACCAAGTCAATTTTGATAATAGAAATAAAAAAATTAAGTTCATTTTTATTAACTTTGAATTAAAAAATTTATAAATTCAGGTTTCTAATAAAATCATATAATATAATTGAAAAACTATTTTAATTGAAAAATATCATTTTCAAATATTAACTGTTATTATTATTATTTTATACCATTTAACAACTAAATTAGTGTTCACTATTTATTGATATCAAACATAATTTATCATAAGTAATCAGTTTCATGAAATAGAAATTCATATCACATAAAAGATTTTTTTTTGAAAAATATTTTTCTAAACAATAAATGATCTTATTAGTCATTTTTAGTAAACTAATTGAATTTACTTCATATTAAAAGTACCCTTTATTATATATAGTTCATAAATAATTTACTATTATTAATTACTACTAATTCAATGGATATTATTTAATATTCATACTTAAACATTTATATTTTATCTAAATATATCATGGTTCTGTTTAAGTTTGGTGTTGCATGAAGAGAAAGATATCAAACAAATTGACTTATTTAAAGGTAATCATATAACAGAATTTTAGGGTTTTAAATATATGTAATATATTCTTCACAAATCTTAACCATACATAATATCTTTTCCTTATCCAAAATTCATCATGGGCAACATATTTCTTAAAACTCACCCTATATACATATGATTTTCAAAACCTTCTCTGAATGCATGGGTTTTTGACTTTTCCAAAAAAAACCCAACATAGGTGAAGTGATATATGGAACTATCTAAGGAGTTTTATTTGTTTTCAACCATTAATTATAGGTTGAGAATTATATTTGAAAATGTTTGAAGTGTTTTTGAGATGGTCCACATTTGTTTGATATTGTTTGAGAAGGCTAGGATGTAATTCTGGAGTTCCAAATGTCTTGAATTCTGATTAAGTATAATTTTTTTAAGATACTTTGGTATCTTCATAATATATCCCATATTTGTAAGATAATGTTTTAGATATTGTAAGATATGTTTTTAGAAGATAAATATTCTAATATGTTTCCCTATAGGATGTTGTAACATGACCAATGTTATTTTATGGAAAAATAAAACATCTTATTCAATGCATAATATATTTCAATAGACAAGATAAGATATTGAATTATTGTAAGATATATCCATATCATAAGATATTCTAGTACTATAAGATAAATGTCCACTGTATAAGATATTGAAAACTCATAAAATATTTTCTAGAGAAAAGAAAAAATACAGTAAAGGGAAGTATCATACACAAACTTTAATATATTCTTTTTCATAAAATATCATAATTATTGAAAAACCGAGTTAACCATATTTTCTAATTTATATGATGATTCTATAGAATTTATTTCTCAAAATATCATTGGTATTGGTCAAAGTCATGATTCTAGCTGAGATTCAAGGGAGTTCAAATAGAGGACCGTGGGGATTTTTTATGGTTATTTTGATTTCAAATATTTGAAATTATTCTTCATGATTATTGATACTATTATTCAAGGAATTAATTTTTAGTTGAACATCATGGTAATATAAATAATCCATTATAAAAATATTATTCATTCATTTTGGAAGATATAAAAATGATAAATGAAGATAAATGAGTTGTTCATAAATTGAGAAGTTGATAGTATGTTCTATTGAAGAACTATTGTATGGAGTTCTAGGGATCATTTTGAATTTTTTTTAACTTTCTTATGCACAAAATTAGTAATCTTTCATTTCTAAAAAATTGTGAAACACCAATTTCATCTTCATGACATATTAATAATTCCATATAAACTGTCTCACTTTGATAACTTTCTCATGTTTCTCTGATACATGTGCCCCAAACTTTTATGACAGAACTTTTTTTCTTCTACCATACCCAAGTAACAAGATTTCTTTATTTCACCAACTTGGTATAAATTTCATTTTGTGTGTTGGCCTCTTGTGAACATATTTCCATCTTCCTCACTTACCACAAAAAATACATATTTTATAAAAAAATTTGGTTTCCTTAATAAAAAATTTGTGAAACACTTAGCAATTTGTGTTTCAGCCCATCAATAAACAAAGATTTCTTAGATTTCAATTTTATTCTCCAATGATGGATGATCTGAAAAATTTGATTCTAAGAGATTCATCATTACCAAAAGTCACCATTCCTTCTTTGAAATCTTTCACATTATTTAACAATTTCAAATATCCTGTCATATAAGAAGAACACCCACTATCTAGAATCCAAGGTTGTTCTCCTTTTGTTTCTTCGAGAGAAGTTTCAATAATAAGATCTTGTTATTTCCCTTTATCTTTCTTAACTTCCAAATTTTGAGAATTTTTAACAAGATTTTTTTTACACTGACAACAAAACAAGAAATCCTTTTTCAAGGTGTTCGGGTTGTTCTCACCTTTCATAGATAGTTTCCAAAGGTTGGAACATATTTTCAGTTTTGACACCAACCTTCTTAATTTATTTTGATCATCCTTACCAGAATTCTTCCTTTGAGAGGATTGACTCCTGCTCAAACTTTTCCTTTTATAGTTTATGGAATAGTAGTAATATTATTGATTAAACCAACACATATTCTCCATATTCCCGAATCCACCACAATACCAGCAGTATCTATAGAAAGAATATTTTCCTCTGAAACTTCCATACTGATCGAAGTTGTAAACATATTTCTTAGAAAACTTATTATCCTTATTATCAGATTTTTGTTGAACACCAACCATTTTGTTATCAACTAGATTCTTCTTTTTCATCTTGGGTTTCTTTTCAGCCTTATCAGAACCAAAAGTAATAGAAACTTTTTAAAACTCAGGATTTTCAAAAACTTCTGACTTCTCGACATTATTGGTATTGGCCACATATATAACTTCACCAGATTTATTATTCTTAGAAAAAACTTTAAAATTATTTTAATAAATTGAATTAAATTTTTTATCCTTCTTAGTTTTACCCTTTATAGATATTTCACCAACTTCAGAGATAGAATTATTGAAACTTATAACCCTCTATTCATCTTTAAAAAGTTTTTGTTGGACTGGTTCCAAATATTCTTCTTTTGCCTTAAACTTTAATTCCAGATGTTCATTATGATTCTTTTCTTTCTAAATGTATTTCTTCAAATAATAAATCTCTCCCAGTATCTCAACATTTTCATTATAAAAACATTCTTGATTTTTTTAAAGAGTCTTTACTTTTCAACTTCCTAATTTCTTTCTGAAGCCTCCCAATCTTTCTCAGACATGCTTTCAATTATTATTTAAAATGAAATTCTAATTGAGTTTCTTCTTCTTTATAACTGATGATTCTGAAATATTTACTGTTAACTGTTGTAATAAAAGTATTCTCAGCCTTCTCAATATAATTTTTAGATTTATATTCACTGTCTTCTTATTCATCATCTTAGATAATAAACTTCTCCTTTCAGATTTAGAGAACTTTCTATCCTTTCCTTTAGAATAAGACTTATACTTTTCACCATGTATCTTCCATGATCTTCTATTACTTCTACAAATTCCTCTCTATCTTCCTCTTTACTTCTTCAAGGACAATTAGCCACAACATTTCCAATGACTCTATATTCAAACTTTTTCAAGGGAAGTTTTCCCTTATATTTACCTATACCACTTTTCATATTTTTAGAAAACAAGGATACAAATTCATAAATTTTTTTACATTCCTCATTTTCAAAATCAGATTCAATAGTTTCTTATTTAAAAATAATATACTTTGACTTTTCCTTCTTGGAATCCTTGAAATACATTTCTCTATCAACTTTTTTTTTCCTTTCAAAACTTTTTTACATCTCATTTCATAAGTAATGAGAGTGTTTTGAAAATCATCTAGAGATAATGTTTCTAGATATTAATATTATAATAAAGAAACTTTAGCATAAAAATTTTCAAGAATAATTCTCAAGATGTTTTCATTAACTATAGAATATTATAACTTTTCACCAAGATATATAATAGTGTTGAAAATTTTATTCACCCTGATAAATAAGTTACCAACAGATTCATACTCACTCATCTTGATATCTTCATACTTCAGCTTCTAGATTTTTAGATTTTCCTTATTAAATTTTGTATTACCATCATAAATGTTTTTCAACTTATCATATATACCTTTGGAATTGACAACACCCTTCACTCTTAAAAACTAACTTTCAGAAAGTGATGAGAGTAAAGAATTCTTGGCCCTTCCATCATTCTCAAGATTTTTCTTTTCAACAAATGTAAAAGGAACTTTATCATCAATAGGATGAAATCCATATGTTGTAACTTAAAGAACCTTATACCCAATAAACATAAGATAAGAAAACATTATATCTTTCTAGATATGATAGTTCTTACCATTGAAGACCAGAATCCCCTTACTATTCACAAAATTGGGATTCTCCATCACAACTTCTTCATCAAAACTTCCGCAAAGAGTAAACAGAGGGAACCTTAACCTATGATACCAATTGAGATTTCATAACCAAGATAAATATATCACTGGATGGGGGAGGTGGTGAATCAGTGATATATTTTTATTTTAAGTTTGCTTTCTTTTGAAACAACCTTCAACTCCTGTTAAAGTGTTACCACCTTGCTGAAACGAAACAAACACACATCCACATGGACACATGAATTTACAAGGTTCACTACTCAACAAGATTAACTACATCCTTGGTATGGTTTTCAAATAATAAAATACCACACAATCCACTAGAAAATAATCCTTTTGTGTGGAATATAAATAATAGGATATTCCCTTACACTTGTGTATCACTATGTTCAATACAATAGTGCATGTACTCTTTCTAGCACAAATGATGCAATACAATTTGTGTAACAAACATGTTATGATGATAAATCAACTTTAAAAAATATGATCTTAAAAATATATATTAAATTTCCTACCAAGTAGTAATTAAGAACTTTATGGACTTCATAATAATACTCAGTCTGATTTATCAGTCCAATTCCCTAGTCTGATTTCTCAATAAAGAAATACAATTCTTCCAGAATATGATTGAGACAATACTACACTATTTTTTTTTTCTGAATATGGAAATCACAGTCCGATTCCTGGCATGATAATTCGTCCTAATACGTTGATTATCCAAATACGATCTTCTCTATTATCCTTTATTTTTATCCCTGACAAAATTCATCAGGAAAGAAAGATCTGGAAACTTCTTCTCTCTATAATTATTCAATGATCTACCTTTTCTATTTAACAATACTGTGATGTAATAAAGTCCAAAGTACTCTAACTATTTATAGGTGACCTAAAAATGGTTTGGTGAGGATTTTGAAAATCTTTCCCACTCAACCAAATTTACCGAATCATCAATTTCCCATAAATATCAGATACATCTTTGAATTCTACAACTCTTTTTAACTATTCTTGAATCTTCTTGAAAATTATCACAACTTCAACTCATTTCAAACTTTATTCAAAATCTTTAGTCTGATTCTAATTATCCATTCTTATTTTCTTATTATGATGAATACATCAGATTATTTTTTATGTTGCTCCACACCTATTGAAAAACATACACTTGTATTCTTATTATGATTCTAGGAACCAACTGATCATTCCAATTTATTCATTACAATGGAGATAACATATTCTTTATTATGTTTCTCTACACCAAATGAAGCATTTTAAAACCATTCTTCAAACTTCTTCAAATGCTTTTATAACCCCGTTGATAAAACTTTGACAAACTTCATGCAATTCTCATTTTCTTACTTTCCTAGACTAATGATCTTGGTCTGATGAATTCATTAGTGTCAGATCTAGTTCTATAGTCTTGAACTACTTGATACAAAAAATCTTGAAAACAAATCAGATTTCTTCTTTTCATTCTCAACCCACTTGAAAAACAACCAACAATTTATCTTAATGAAAATGGTTTACTATATTGTTGATTGATCTTTGAATTTCTTCTTTACATTGATCTCAACAAACTTTTCTTCTTCTAATATTCATTGGTCCTAAAAACTCCCAATTAATTTTTGTTTTTCATTAGTCCTAATAACATCCCCAATAAAACAATTCTTCCACTGATATTATATGATTATCAGTATTAGTATGACTCCAATTCTCAGTGGCACACCACATCTGATGGAATGGTTACAACATCTTCAACTTCAACAAATTATCTTCTTTTTTGAATATGATTCAAATAAAATTATTTCTTTGAAAATTTAAATATTTTTCCTTATTGGTATGACTGAAAACCAAAATCTTTATAAATTCATGTTCCAATTAACTTTTCCATCCAACAATCATTACTACATCAGGTGATCTCACACTGATGAATCAAGATTGAAAAGATTATACTCTATCAACTTCCTTCTTCTAAAAACCTCTTCTTGTATCATGACTTCCTCATGAAATTGAATACTATTAATATCAGCTTCAACATCATCTGAATTATAATAGAAATCATTGTAACTTCCCATTCCTCAACAACTTTCTTCTTTCCAACCAATCCTCAATAAGATTTTTAGCATCATATACCCCCTTTACTTTATCAATATTGCATCCTAAGTTTTAACAAATACTTACGATTTATTATAACTCAAATATCATCAAATCTTATTCATATTTACATCAAATATATGTAGAATTAGATAATCTTCCTCATTATGATCAGAACCTCATTCTGGACCCAAGGTGAGTCTAATGATACTTTTATTCTAGAAAACATATTCCCAATACAATTGAACTTCTTAAGCATATTGAGTATGAAATCCTGAATATGATTGTGAGTCCAATCACTAAAATATAAAAAATGATGTGATTCCTTTTACTTTTAAATTTACTTGACAACAAAAGATAACACCAAACATATTATAGATTCTATAAAAAACTTCCATCCAACTTAGTCCCAATATGTTAAAAATATAAACAAGATATTTACTTATGAATTTTCTATAAATATTTGAAATATAAATGTCACAACCTGTCCCCCGAGGCGCATATCGTGACTACCCCAAACCCTCCTTCCATAGGCTAGGGGCTGGCGACTAGCACTAAAGGCGTAAATATCTAAACTGGGAAGGCATTTCCTTTATGACTGTAAACAAACACATCAGAGTACACAACTGGAAGCAAAACACTAAGTAAAAACTATATACAAAGGAAGTGCTGCAAAGTAAAAGGGGTCGGAAATACAATTCCAATAGAAAATTACAAGTACAACTTAAAGCAAGTACAACAGAAGAAAAGTAAAGCAGCTATTGGGTCATCCTCTGGGGTTCCTACCTAAAGGGTAGGTACAGATGGCCTTCTCAGCACTCCACATCCGTTAGTCCGCTCCGTGTACCATCACGCCGAGTGGTCTACCTCCGGGTACTGTCCAGTCCTGCTACTCTCTGCCTCAGTCAGCATTATCCGTCATCTACAACCAACACAATGAGGTGCGGGCATAGCCCGTTCAGGGGTGAGTATAACGATACTCAGTAGGGACCCCAAGACCCTCAAGGTCTCACTAAATGCAATAAGGATAAACCACAAAGCATGGATTCAATAGATAACCATTACTTAGGTATATGCTCATACATATACCTAATTTATCTATTAACCCATATCAATCATGAGGAAAACTCAAAAGTCATTGACTCAGCTCAAACCAGGATTTCATTCTAGGGGGTAGTATTAAGTAACAACCCCAGTCACACTGTCGGAACCTCGGCTGATGGTGTACTCCTCCACTATTGAGTACAGTGGGCCTGCCACATCACATAGAGGTGCTTCCCACTATCCTTGTACTGCTGAGGTACTCCTCATGTCGAGTACCGTGGGTCTGTTGCGTCACACAGAGGCGCTCCCCATAACGGGTCTGCCGCGCTCACACAGAGGTGCTCCCCCTCATAGCCTGCTGAGGTACTCATCCTGTCGAGTACTGTGGGTCTACCGTGCTCACATAGAGGTGCTCCCCAACATGGGTATGCTACGTCACACAGAGGCACTTCCCACTAGGCTAGTCGAGTCACTCTGAGTCGAATCGGTCAAGCAGTTGTCAGGTCTCAGCCAGCTACTAGGTCTCCGTACTCCATCCGCTCGCCTCTGGAAGGATCCGCTCCACGAGCTACTGGTCGATACTATAACTATCACGAAGTTCTATGTAGAAGTATCTCAAAGGTCTGCCTCATCATAGGGGTCTCAACGCAATAGACATCGCGTCAAACGGACGCCCGGTCTGTGAGTTATTGTCATTTCTGTCCCGGGGGCCCGGTTGAATTTTAGGTTCAAACCAACCCGAACATACCCCAATTGTGTCCAAACCTCAAATGGGGTATTCCAAAAGAACCATATCACTCTAAGCTTCCCATCTCCATAGACGGTTCGTCGATCGGACACCCGTAGCCCAAGATATGGGCAAAAGGTGTATTCGGGTCAAACGGGTTCGAACTGGTGTCCGACCCGGTCTGCGGGTATGACCCAGCTCATGGGTCCGACCCGGCCTGAGGGGGCAACCCAATCTGAGGGCGGCCTAGCCTAAGGGGGTGGCCTGGTCCGAGGGGGCGGCCCGCCCCGAGGGCGGTCCAGCTCGAGGGGGCGGCCCGACCCGAGGGCGTCCTGGTTTGAGGGGGCGGCCCGGCCCGAGGGCGGCTCGGTTCGAGGGGGCGGCCCGGCCTGAGGTGTCTTGGTCCACAAGGGTGGCCTGGTGGCCCGGAGTCCCACATGGGTTCCGCCTAAGCCGCGTCCAGGGGGGTACCACGTGCCCCCTGGAAATCCCGAACGAATGAACCATTCGGGTGGGGACCGAACCGACACCAGGTGGCCCCGGTCCTTGTCACGCGGGATCCAGCGGTGTTCCGCTCCTCCTGGCTGGCCGAGTGGCCATCCACTCTGCACCGCTAGCAGCCGGCCCGATGCCGTCCGTCTCTGCTCTTCCGCCGCGGCCCACCCTGGCCATGGTTCTGCTCCTCCTCCGCGGCCCGCCCTGGCCGCGATTCAGCTCCTCCACGCAGCGCGAAGGCACCGCGCCCTTCCGCCGCGTCCTGGCCTAGCCGCGAACCCCTTTCCTCTGCACGGAGCAATGGTGCCACACCATTCCGGCGACCCGGTGGCCTTGCGCCACTGGTTTCTTTTGCGGTCTACCCGTCGTCGGCCGCCATTTCTCTGTCACGGTCCACTTTTCTAGCGGCACCGTTGCGCCGCCGCCGCTATCATCAACAAGGGAGGTAAAACGAAAGGGGAGGTTCGGGCCATGTTTGTGCGGCCTGAACCTTCCCCGTTATGGTGATATCAATAGGCCGTAAAGAGAACAACTAACGACGAAGAACGGTGGGTAAAACTCAATCATAAAACAACCCCTACCTCGTATGTCGATCGTTGATGGTGGAAGGAGTGTTCGGAGAAGACGGAGTCAAAGACGACGTCGTCGACGTTCTTCATGGGTGGCAATTTCATTCCTCAACCAAAGGTTCTTCGTTGGAGGATATAACATAGAGGAAGAAGAGATCCTCGTTGGAGAGTTCTTCTCCTCCCAAAGCTCCACAATTCACCCTTCCACCAAAAGGAAATGCCATCCCAAAAAGTAATGTATTAATTTAATCCATTATTTAATTGGTGGCCCCAAAAATTAAAAAGAATTAAAATGGGTTCAATTAATTAATTGAAAGGGTTAAATTAATTAATTGAGGTGGGGGGGGGGTTGGCACATAAGGAGGGAAGTTCAAGGGTTCTCCCACATAAATGGGGGGTTCCAAGGGTTAAAAGCCCGGGTGGTCCCCACCAAAGATATCCTCCCAAGGGAGGTTATGTGTAGGTGGGACCCCCAACCATAACCTCTCATGGGAGGTTATGGTGTGGTTTCCTCCAACTCTAACCACCTGTTGGAGGTTCTAACCACCAAGCATAAAAATAAGCTTGACACTTATTTTTATTTAACTTTTTCTTAAAAACTCAAAAACTAACTTCCATTCTCGACCAACTGCCGTCGAGGTGAAAGTACTCTTAAGAGAATACCGGCGCTGCAAGTTCAACGGTGCCCTCAGATTTCAATTCTGAGCACCAGTTCAAAAGTTATAAAATCCCGCTCTCACGTTTACTGAACGTACCCAAACAAAACTTCAGAAATTGATTCCGAGTGCACCGAGCCTTGGAATCAAGCGCCGTAAATTTTTCCAGACTCGTAAAATTCCCATGTATTTAAGAAAAAATTTTCCACAGAATTTACAGGTCTTTAAATTCTCCCCACCTCAGGTATTTACATCCCCGTAAGCTACAACTCGAACTAAGGGAACAAATGGGGGGTACTGAGCACGTATCTGAGCCTCCCGCTCCCATGTGCTCTCCTAGAGGTTCCTGTGCTGCCAGTGAACGCGGACCATAGGTATCAACCATCCACGAAGGACCCTCTCTTATCGATCCTCAATCTCCACTGGAACCTCTGTGAAAGTCACCCCATCATCGATGTCTAGCTCTGCATGGTCGATGATGTGGGAAGGGTCATGCACGTATCTCCTGAGCTGAGATATGTGGAAGATGTCATGCACCCAGTGAAACTAAGGTGGAAGAGCTAAGCGGTAAGCCACCTCAACTACTCTGCTGATGACCTGGAAAGGTTTGATGAATCGCGGAGATAACTTGCCACCTCGGCCAAATCTCTGTAGACCTCATCGAGGTGAGACCCGTAGGAAGACGTGGTCGCCATCCTCGAACTCCAGAGGTCTCCGTAGCCTGTCAGCATACGACTTCTGTCTGCTCTGTGCAGTCTTCATCTTCTCCTTGATGATCTGCACCTTCTCTGTGGTAGTGTGTACCATCTCTGGTCCCACTATTGCTGACTCCCCTAGGTCTGTCCAGCATAGTGGCAATCTGCAAGGTCGACCATACAAGGCCTCAAAAGGTGTCATACCGATGGTGGAGTGATAGATGTTGTTGTAGGAAAAATCTTCCAATGGTAAGTGATCCTCCCAAATGCGACCAAAGTCTAGGACACAAGCTCGAATCATGTCCTCGAGGGTTTGAATGGTCTGCTCAGTCTGACCATATAACTGAGGATGGAAGGTAGTTCTCAAGCAAAGCTGTGTCCCGAAAGCCTCCTGCAACCCCTTCCATAGTCAGGAAGTAAACCGCGTGTCATAGTCAGATACAATAGAAGAAGGTAGTCCATGCAAACACACAATATACTATACATAGAGGCGTACCAAGCTCTCTACTAAACCCTACTCCATGATTGGTATGAAGTAGGCCGACTTGGTGAGTCAGTCAACGATCACCCATATCGAATCGTGATTCCTGGATGTACGTGGAAGACCCATCACTAAGTACATGGATATCCCACCCCACTTCCACTCTGGGACCTCTAAGGGCTGAACTAAGCCTACTGGTACCTGGTGCTCCACCTTCACTTGCTGACAGGTGAGGCACCGTGAGACAAACTCTACTACTGCCTTCTTTATACCTGTCCACTAGTGCTGTCATCGAAGGTCCTGGTACATCTTCGCCACTCCTGGATGTACCGATAAAGGGGACATGTGAAACTCCCCTAACACTTCCTCCTAAAGTGACACTGGCACCATAGTACATCCTCTAAAGAGGATGACGTGCTCCGCACCTTCAGAAAATCCATCAGGTGCCTGCCCTGCGGATATCTGAGCACGTCGTGTCTCGCAGTCAGTGTCCCCATGTTGCACCTCCCTGACTCACTGAAGAAGTGGAGGAGTTACAGTAAGAGACTGTAGAAAGGTTGCTCCATCCCTATCCACAAAGAATATCTGTAAGGCAGACAACTTCTCTGTCGCCTCTCCTAGAAGTTGTATACCAGATCTCCTGCTGAGTGCATCCGCAACAACATTCCCCTTCCCAGGAGTATAGACTATCTCGAAGTAATAGTCCTGGAGGAACTCAAGCCAACATCGCTATCTCAGGTTCAGGTCCTTTTGAGAGAAGATATACCTGAGACTCTTGTGATCATAGTACATGGTAAAATGTTCACCCACCAGATAGTGCTGTCACATCTTTAAGGAGAAGACCACTGCTGCTAACTCTAGGTCATGGGTAGCATAGTTCTGCTCATGTTGTCTCAGCTGCTGAGAACCATACGTGATCACTATTCGCTCCTGCATCAGAACACACCCAAGTCCGGTCCCTGATGCGTCGTAGTAAACTACGTACCCTACACCCTCCTATGGAAGCCTCAAGATGGGAGCACTAGTCAACCTCTGCCTCATCTCCTGAAAGTTCTGCTGGTATATCTCCAACCATACGAAGGGTTTCCCCTTCTTCGTCAAGGCTGATAGTGGTGCTACAACTCTGGAGAAGTCTGGAATGAATCTCCGATAGTATCCACCCAAGCCTAGGAAACTCCGTACCTCCGTCACAATCCTGGGTGGTTCCAAAGCAAGTACCGCCTCAATCTTCACTAGATATACTGCAAATCTAGCCTCCGAGATGACATGTCCCAAGAAGTGAACCTCTCGAATCCAAAACCAGCACTTCGAGAGATTACCATAAAGCTGGTGCTCTCAGAGTGTATCCAGTACTACCTGTAAATGGTAGGCATGCTCCTCCTCAGTAGTCGAGTAGATCAAAATGTCGTCGATGAAGACCACGACAAATCAATCAAAGTAAGTCTAGAAGATCATGTTCATGAGACACAAGAACACTGCTAGAGCGTTGGTTATGCCGAAGGGCATAACCAAGAACTCGTAGTGGCCGTATCGACACTTGAAGGTTGTCTTCTGCACATCCTCATCTCGAACTCTGAGCTGGTGATAGCCTAATATGAGGTCTATATCTGAGAACCATCATGCTACCTTGAGATGATTAAAGAGATTGTAAATCCTTGGGAGTGGGTATTTGTTCTTCACGGTCACCTGGTTCAGGCGACGGTAGTCGAAATAGAGCCTTAATCTCCTATCCGCCTTCTTGGATAACAGAATCGGGGCTGCCTAGGGAGAAACACTGGGCCGGATGAATCCATTTCCCTACAATTCCTCCAACTGTACCCGCCGCTCATGAAGCTCAGTAGGATCCATTCGATATTCTAGAGTATATATTAGTGCCATCACGAGGTACATGTCAATATAGAAGTCCACCTCTCTGCGAGGAGGTAGTCCTGGGACATCTTCAGGGAAAAAATCCGCATACTGGTCCACCACTACAGGATAAGTCGGACTCTCCACATCAAGTTCTCGGAGGGTAAGTCAAGCCAATTGGTGAGTGATCAGCTACAACCTCCTCCGAGTAAGTCCATCCTGTGCTTCAAAGGTTCCCTTCTCGCCGGTGAAGGTGAACCTGGTCCCATCCGTGCAGATACACCGCACTTTGTGCCTATTACAGTCAATCTGAGCATGGACTGTAGATAACCAGTCCATACCCAAGATGACATCATAAGGCCTCGACGCCGCTACGAGGAGATCCCAGCTGAAGCTCTCGCCTCCTAGAGTAATCTCACACTGTTGGCACCAGTGCATAATCGTCGAGTCTGCTCCCATAGGAGTCTCTAGCCGTAAGGATCGAGCCAACGACTCCGTCAGAATCTACGAGCTCCGAACGAGGGTAGTGGAAATGAAAGAATGGATGACACCCGTGTCTATAATAACTGTAGATAATGTGGAGTAGACACATATCGTACCTCGAATCATTTCTGGAGCACCGTGATCATAAGCCTCAGCTACCTAAAACTGATCTCTCACCTGTCCACCCACTCCCTGCGGTCGGGGTGGACCTCTTGGTGGTGGTGGTGGCAACACCTCGAAACGTCATCCACCACTAGCTACACGTCCAACTACTCTTCCATTTCCGCCTCCTCACTACGGACCACCTCGATTGAACCTCTGCCTCTGCCTAGGAGGTCCCTCAACTAACAGCTGGTCATCAGAACGACAAGTCGGACAGTTACGAGCCATGTGACCAAGCCCGCCGCATGAGTAACACTGCCAGCTCCTGGAAGGTAAGTCACTACCCCAGGTGCCCCGCACAATAGATCCTGAGTCCTGTGGTCTCCCACCCATGGGTCTGGTCCTCTTGGACCTCTGCGCAATCTATCTACTACCAGCTGCAGAAGACTCCGCTGTATGTTGACTAGTAGTGGGTATCACAGCTGGTGACTGATCAGTAAGGAAACTCTCCACTAAGAGGGATCTCTCTAACACTCCCGCCTGGGTTAGAATACTGAGGGAGATCATCGATACCCTGATATCTCACCTGAGCCCCTGCTCGAAGGTCCGAGACCTGAAGAATGCATCCCACACCATATCTGTGGAGTAGCACGGGAGGTCGGTGAATCTCACTGAGTACTGAGCTACAATCATGCTACCCTACTGTAGATACAGTAGCTCCTGTATCCATACCGCTCGTAGGGTCGCTGGTACAAACACCTCCCGAAAGAGGCTCTTGAAGTCTGTCCATAGTAGCGTCGCCTCATCATGGACCTGGAGCATCTGGCTCAACCATTTTCCTGATGCTTCCTGAAGGAGACTCATGACAAGGATCACTATGTAGTCGACTGGTGTCCCTATTAGCCTGAAGACTCTCACCACAGCCTCCAGCCAATCCTCAACCGCCAGTGGGTCTGTCTCTCCCTAGAACCTGGGTGGCCTCTGACACTGGAACTCATGCAACGCGCTCAAGCGGCGTGCATCGTCTACTGCTGGGGCTGGTGGCATTGGTGGCCCAATGGAAAGTGGTACCACTGGTGCCTCAACTTGAAAAGGGCCCTGCACCGAGGCCTCGTCGCTCGGTGGGATGTCAGAGCGTACGACTCTAGGGGATCTGCGGGGAGGCATCCTGAAAGAAATAGATGCGACACGGTCAAAATATTATACCTAGTGAGCTGACCTCATTGAGATGACTTAAGAAAACTTTTAAAGACACACACACAATCAGTGTTTTCGTACACTAAGCCAGAAATCAGTAGTTAGGGTCCTAGTGTATGGATACGTCAGCCGCCCACACCAACACTGGACTCCCTGAACTGAAAACCACACTTAGTACCCTTAATACTATTGCTTTATAGAAAATAACGATCAGAGTCCTAAGTTCTGCGGTAGAACCGAATCCTATGATACCAATTGTCACAACCCGTCCCCCGGGGCCCGTATCGTGACTACCCCAATCCCACCTTCCATAGGCCAGGGGCTGGCGACTAGCACCAAAGGTGTAAATCCCTAAACTGGGAAGGCATTTCCTTTATAACTGTAAACAAACACATCAAAGTACACAACTGGAAGCAAAACACTAAGTAAAAACTATATACAAAGGAAGTGCTGGAAAGTAAAAGGGTCCGGAAATACAAGCCCAATAGGAAAGTACATGTACAACTGAAAGAAAGTACAACAGAAGAAAAGTAAAGCAACTACTGGGTCGTCCTCCGGGGTTCCTACCTGAAGGGTAGGTACAGATGGCCTCCTCAGCACTCCACGTCCGTCAGTCCGCTCCGTGTACCGTCACGCCGAGTGGTCCACCTCCGGGTACCGTCTAGTCCTGCTACTCTCTGCCTCAGTCAACACTGTCTGTCATCTGCAACCAACACAATGAGGTGCGGTCATAGCCCATGCAGGGGTGAGTATAACGATACTTAGTAGGGACCCCGAGACCCTAAATCCAACAAGGATAAACCATAAAGCATGGATTAAATGAATAACTATTACTTAGGTATATTCCCATACATATACCTAAGTTATCTAGTAACCCATCTCAATAATGAGGAAAACTCAAAATTCATTGACTCAGATCAAACCAGGATTTCATTCTAAGGGGTAGTATCAAGTAACAACCCCGGTCACACTGTCGGAACCTCGGCTGATGGTGTAATCCTCCACTATCGAGTACAGTGCGCCTGCCTCATCACACAGAGGCGCTTCCCACTATCCTTGGACTGCTGAGGTACTTCTCCTGTCGAGTACCATGGGTCTGCAGCATCACAAAAAGGCGCTCCCCACCATGGGTCTGCCACGCTCACATAGAGGCGCTCCCCCTTGTAGCCTACTGAGGTAATCCTCCTGTCGAGTACCGTGGGTCTACCGTGCTCACACAGAGACTCTTCCCACTGTGGTTCTACCGCGTCACATAGAGGCGCTTCCCACTGGGCCAGTCAAGTCACTCCGAGTCGAATCAGTCAAGCAGTCTTCAGGTCTTAGCCAGCTACTAGGTCTCCGTACTCCGTTCGATCGCCTCTAGAAGGATCCGCTCCATGAGCTACTGGTTGATACTCCAACTATCACTAAGTCCTATTTAGAAGTATCTCAAAGGTCCGCCTCGTCATAGGGGTCTCAACGCAATAGACGGCGCGTTAAATGGACGCCCAGTCTGTGAGTTATTGACATTTCTGTCCCGGGGTCCCGGTTGAATTTTAGGTTCAAACCAACCCGACCGTACCCCAACTGTGTCCAAAACTCAAGTGATGTATGCCAAATGAACCATCTCGCTCTAAGCTTCCCGTCGCTGTAGACGGTTCGTTGATCGGTCACTCGTAGCCCATGTTATGGGCAAAAGGTGTATTCGGGTCAAACGGGTTCAGACTGGTGTCCGACTCGGTCCGCGGGTCCAACCCGGCCTGAGGGCGGCGCGGTTCCAGGGGGAGGCCCGGCCCGAGGGGGTGGCTCGGCCCGAGGCAGTCCGGCCCGAGGGTGGCCTGGTTCGAGGGGGCAGCCCGGCCCGAGGCGGCCCAGTCCGTAAGGGTGGCCCGACGGCCCGTGGGGGGTTCGCCTAAGCCGCGTCCAAGGGGGTACCGCGTACCCCTAGAAATCCCCAATGTATGAACCATTCGGGTGGGGACTAAACCGAGGCTAGGTGGCATCGGTCCTTGTCACGCGGGACCCAGCGGGGTCCCGATCCTCTTGGATGGCCGAGCGGCCAGCCACTCCGCACTGCCGGCGGCCGACCCAATGCCGACCGCCTCTGCTCTTCCGCCGCGGCCTGCCCTGGACGTGGTTTTTCTCCTCCGCCGCTGCCCGCCCTGGCCGTAGTTCAGCTCCTCTGTGCAGTATGACGGCGCTGCGCCCTTCCTCCGCGGCCCGACCTGGCCGAAACTCTCCTCCTCCGCGCGGCGCGATGGCGCCACGCCCTTCCGCCATAGCCTGGCCTGGCCACGACCCCCTTTCCTCTGTGCGGAACAATGGTACCATGCCCTTCCGGCGACCCAGTGGCCTTGCGCCGTCGGTTTCTTTCACGGTCGGCCCGTCGCCGGCCGCCGTTGCCCCACCGCGGTCCACTCTTCCTGCGGCACCGTTGCACCACCGCCGTTGTCGTCAACAAGTGAGGTAAAAAAAAGGGGTAGGGTCGGGTCATGTTTGTACGACTTGAGCCTTCCCCATTATGGTGATATCAATAGGCCTCAAAGAGCAAAACTAACGACGAAGAACAGAGGGTAAAACTCAATCATAAAACAACCCCTACCTCGTATTTCGATCGTTGACGGTGGAAGGAGAGTTCAGAGAAGACGAAGTTGAAGATGACGTCGTCAGCATTCTTCGTGGGCGACGGTTTCGTTCCTCGACCGAATGTTCTTTGTTGGAGGATAGAACGTTGAGGAAGAAGAGATCCTCGTTGGAGAGTTTTTCTCCTCCCAAAGCTCCACAATTCACCCTTTCACCAAAAGGAAATGCCAACCCAAAATGTAATGGATTAAGTTAATCCATTATTTAATTGGTGGCCCCAAAAATTCAAAAGAATTTAAATGGGTTCAATTAATTAATTGAAAGGGTTAAATTAATTAATTGAGGTGGGGTTGACACATAAGGAAGGAAGTTCAAGGGTTCTCCCACATAAATGGGGGGTTCCAAGGGTTACAAGCTCGGGTGGTCCCCACCAAAGATATCCTCCCAAGGGAGGTTATGTACAGGTGGGACCCGCCACTATAACCTCTCATTGGAGGTTATGTTGTGGTGGCCTCCACCTCTAACCACCCCTTGGAGGTTCTAACCACCAAGCATAAAAATAAGCTTCACACTTATTTTTATTTAATTTTTTCTTAAAAACTAAAAAACTAACTTCCATTCTTGACCAACTTCCATTGAGGTGAAAGTCCTATGAAGTGAATACCAATGCTGCGAGTTCAACGGTGCCCTTGTATTTCAATTCCGAGCACCGGTTCAAAAGTTATAAAATCCTGCTCGCACGTTTGCTGAATGTACCCGAACAAAACTTCCGAAATTGATTCCGGGCGCACTGGGCCTCAGAATCAAGCGCCGTAAATTTTCACGGACTCGTAAAATTCCCATGTATTTAAGAAAAAAAATTTCCATGGAATTTTTGGGTCTTTACAATAAATAAAAAAACTTACAATATTTTCTTGTGTTTGTTCATTTACTTCACTTCTATCCTATTTCTTCCTACTCGTGAAAAATAATTTTTCTCGAGGCATACAACCTTTGATGCCTAATATTGATGGCTACAAATGACATTGATTAGTATAATAATACAATATTAAACAATATTAAAGTGATAAACCTAGAACTAATTAAAATTATAGATATTTAATAAATCCATAAAATGAGGAAGCATCTAAATATACATTTAATTAGAAATTTAATACTAGTGGAAAGTTCAACACAAAGTCCCTTTACCTAGGGATACTTAATTCATGAGAGATTCTAATTCATTATAACTCTAAAACCTAATATGTATAAACAATATTCAAAAATGAAATGTAATAAAGTAACATTAATTATAAACTAAATTCAAGGTATATAGAAAAAAATCTATTATTATACCTGGAGTATAACTACTTAGTTGTATGTATGATAATCTCTTAAAGTAGGTTTACAACTTTAAAGTATACACATATTCACAATATAAACATTTTATAATATTGAATAACAATAAAAGGGAATAACTTTTAAATGAATAAAAAATTCATAAATTTAAACATGTGATAAACATTGATGAAAAATTCATAAATAAAAGCAAATCATAAACACTTTATAATTTTAGCTACTCATTATTAACATTATATAATCTTAAATATGAACTCTTTATATTCATTTCATAATATGAACTCCTTCATATTATTCATTATATGTAATTTCCTTTATATATATAAATTTTTTATTAAATTTAAAGAGTTTATGTTTCAATATATTATGAAAACTATTTAGATAATCTAAATTTCACATAGTTAATAATATTTAATCCTTGATAAAATCAATATTCAAAAATATTTTGATGTGGTTTCAATAATATCAAAATAAGGACCCTAATTTTAATAATTCAAATTATGTATTTATGAAAAATTCATAATCTTTAAATATAACTTATAAGTTATCAGGAATTCCAATTGGCCCTTAGGTCATTAAGACAATTGGAAAATTGTCCATTAGGACATTAGCCAATTGACCAATTTTCCATTATCCCATTTTATCAAATTGTCCATTAGGCAATTATTATAATTATCCATTAGTCCATTAGTCCAATTGGACAAAAGGACACTATGCCATGAGGCCAATTAGCCATTAGGAAATTAGTCCAATTGGCCATTAGGCCATTAGTCCATTAGTCCATTAGGACAATTAACCAATTAGATATTAGTCTATTAGGATAATTGGACAATTGTACATTAGGATATTATTCCAATTTTCCAATTTTCCATTAGACCATTAGGCCATTGGGCCATTATCCCATCATGCCATTAGGCCATTAGGTTAATTGGATATTAGGCCATTAGGTCAATTTTCCATTAGGACATTAGGCTATTAGTCCAATTGGAATTTAGGACATTAGTACATTATACCATTAGGATAATTGGACATTAGGCCATCAGGACAATTGGCCAATTTTCCATTAGGTCATCTAGGCAATTAGCCAATTGTCCATTAGGAAATTAGGCTAATTATCTAATTAGCCATTAGGCCAATTGGTCGTTAGGCCATTAGGCCATTAGAACAATTGGATGTTAGGCCATTAGGACATTAGGACAATTGGATAATTGTTCATTAGGCCATTAGGAAAATTTTCCATTAGGCCTATTGGCTAATTGAAATTTATGCCATTAGGCCAATTAGCCAATTTACTATTAGGCCATTAGGCCCTTAGTCCAATTGGCCAATTGACCATTAGGATGTTATTCTAATTGTCCATTAGGATAATTTGAAAATTTTCCATTAGACCATTAGACCATTCAACTAATTATACAATTGGACATTAGGACATTAGGCTATTAGTCCATTAGGACAATTGGCCATTAAGACAACTATCCAATTGGTGATTTGGCCGTTAGGCCAATTGGTGATTAGGCTATTAGGCCATTTGGCTGATTAGTCCATTAGTCTAATTTTCTATTAGGTCATTAGGCCATTAGGCCAATTGAATAATTGTCCAATGGGCCGTTAAGCTATTAGTCCAATTGGCCAGTTTTCGATTAGTCCATTAGGTCATTAGGATAATTTTAAATTATGTCGTTAGGCCATTAAGATAATTGGACAATTGGCCATTAGGATATTTATCCAATTGGACAATTATCCATTAGGCCGTTAGGTCATTAGGCTAATTATCTCTTGACCATTAATCCAATTGGCCAATTGGCCAATTGGCCATTAGGCCGTTAGGCCATCATGCCATTAGGCCAATTGGCCATTAGGCCATTTTAAAGGGATATTTTCAACCTTAAATTAAAGGGATTAATGACAATAAAAATTAAATTTCATCATTCAATGCTAAATAAATAAAAATATAAATCTAGATATTATTTTTATTAATATTAAATTACCCGGTGCTTCTCATGTTCGGGCATTGTAGTGCACCCTAAAGTGTGAAAATACATCATTGAATAATTTTGCTCTTTATTTTTTTCCTAACACATTCTAAATACAAAAAAAATCAATACAAGTAATAAGAATTAAATTTTATATGAAAACCATTAAATATTGATAATACCTTAAACTAATCAATCTTCCAATATGTGATCATTTTTTGATATTGTATTTTTGGGAAGTCAGGGAATATGGGTACACCCTTTAAATCAAAAACAAATCTAATCCTCCAACCAACATGTAACTCATGCTTATATGATCACCATAACTCCCCAAGATCCATCAACCTTGTAACCTTAGCAGCTTCACTGTCAGGAAAGTTAAACCAACATCACAATAAACATGTTAATTCATATAAATAAAAAAATAATATAGATATAAATTTAATAAATTTTCTTATCCATATCTCTGCCCATACTTCATCCTTGATGTCATTACCTATATGTCTCCATGCGAATAGTTCCACTAGAATGATATCATGGTACTTGGATAAAGTTCCCATGAAACTTACACAATGCCTAACATTTTTACTTATCATCTGATTTTCTTCTTTGTAATCCACCATTATTTGTGTTTGGATATTACAGTATTCCCTCATACAAGTGCTTCCACATCGCCTAATAAAATATCCTACTAAATAATATAAAAGGGAAAAAAATATAAGAATCAAGTCACGTTACAATAGGATAAAAATTTTAAGATATAATTTGACACACTTATAATAATAAAAACCTGATGCAAGTTTCTGAATAGGATCTGATTGATCTGTGGGTTGTCCTAGATTAGTAGACTCTGGAGGATGTGTCTATTTAAATGCATGCTCTGGGTGATCTACATGCACTGGAGTGGAAGATGAAGGAACATAATCATCAGATCCTGTATGTATAATAGGATATGGAGATGACGTAGAAATGGTAGTATATGGGTAGTAGGGTTGGGGATACATCAAATGATATGGATATAGTAAAGGTGGAAACATCCTTAGAGGCTGTGTAGAGATAGTATGGGAAGAAGAGGCAAAATGAGATGATTATGGAGGCATGGGTGGGAACATCCCTGGAGGCTCAAGCAGAGGATTCAAAGGTGTGATATATAGGGTGTTCAATGGTGGGTCATAGTGGTAATGGGTATGATGGGTGCTCCATATAGGTATAAGAACTTCCTTGTTCGAATCCATGCTAGTAGGATGAGGATGATTCAACTATGGTGCAGTTGAATGTCCCTAATTTTTTTTGATAAATAATATGGAAATATAATTATTTGTAATTTAGAAGAAAATTATTACAATTATTATACTCACTAAGGGAAGTAGAGGAGTAAACCCACACTCAAACATCTATTGATTAGAATCATATAATAGATTCCTTCAAACTTCTGTAGTATTTTTCATAATATGAATAAGAATGATATATACATTTTTTAGAAACAATTTTTAAAAACCACGAATACAAAATTAAAGTCAAAAAAGTCATAAACAATGTAATAACATGTTTTAGTAAAAATAATTTAAAACCAAGTAATACAATTTTTAAAAACCCATTTTAAACCCAGTTTTATGAATTAAAATAAATCCAATTAAATGAAATGAAACTAAATAATACTGAAACAAAAATATCATTCCAAATTGAAACTAAATTAAAACAATTACAGTAATAACAACCTGAGAAACCCATGTCAAGGTAAACTAAATGAACTATGAACATATATGTTGCTGGAATAGCTATCAGAAACCTTGATATTCTCTAATACTCCCAGAAATTTATTTTTATCTAAAGGTTTAATCACATAAGAAGAATAATGAACTTTCTATTTGTTTTTACCGATACACACAAGATGTAGTTATGGTCTAATATCCCAATCCAATAAGTCCTGGTGAGATCAGAAATAATATTTGGTCTTCCCCTTGACATTGAGAAGAATTAAAAGAAACATTTCACAAATATTTTTTTCAATGTTCATTATGTCTAAACAACAAAATAAAAAATTGGTAGAACAATATGGAAACTCAAAAAAGATAATTCTAATTTTTCAATTGTAAGTGGATTTAGTGTCAACATTTGTTATATTTTTAGATTTAATCTCACCTTTAACTAATTAAAAAAATTAAATATTTAAATTCATTAACCACATTAGTTCCTAACATATGTTGAGGTGGTTGTTCAATGTCAATAATATTATCAAACCTATGGATATTTTTCCTCTATTGATGATCCATTGGAAATAATCATCGATGTCTCATGAAACTGAAACTCTGATGATATTTGAGCCTTATTGATCATGTATTATTCATAAAAATATGAAATGATAGTTTTCCTTTTGTTCTCCAACTAGAAATCATTGCATAAGTAGGTAAATCATTTATAGTCTACAGAAGGGTAACACACATCTAAAATATTTTTTTTGAAGAAGCATCGAATGTGCACACACCTATATCCCAAAGTTGCTCCAACTATCTTATTAAAGGTTACAATTATAAGTCTATATAATTTCTCAGATCAGAAGTTCCAGATATTAGTATACTCAAGAAACTGAAGGTTTTTTATACACATTCACAAAGGAAGATTATAAACGTGAATAAAAAATGGCCACGTGCCATGAGAAGTAAACATATGAGCAAAAAAAAATAAAACTATCACAAGATTGACCCAACCTGACATTATGCACATCAGATGAAAAATTGGGATGTTGTGCATCAAATTCCTTCCCTGATAATCCATCTTTAGGATGAACCAACTCATCATTACCTTTAATTATCTCAATATCATGCCATCACATATTGGTTTAGATTTCTGCATAAATGAATAGATTTTGATTCCTGGTAATTAATGGAATGTGCCACATGACTTTTTGTGGCACATGAGATAGTGTTACATCTACATTTTACTCTCACCAAGATGTATCACATTCTTTACAGTCATTAAGGTTAACTGTTTCCTCCCAAAATAAATTGCAATCTTTCAGAAAATCATGAATTTTATTAGTAGAAAATATGAGCTATTTAATTAACTTCCATACCTTATAATTATTTGAGGTAATATCTGCACTATCAAGAAGAAATTACTTTAAAAATTTAATAATATAATCAATGTAAGTATTATAAATTCCATATATAGTTTTTCCATGATATAACCACATTAAAAATTATAACTTTTTTATTTGAGTACATTCCTAATATACAGAAGTTCTGCAATCATCCATTAGAATTTTCACTCTCTCAACATAATCATCTTCAATCTTTTCCACATGTGTATCAATATCATTAGCTTCTTTAAATGGCATACTATCTCTCTTATGATGATTCAAAAATAGAAACTGGTCAAATATCATATTCCCCATACCACTTATTTATTTCCATTCATGAATAGTATAATATTGTCTCATCTCTCCATTATGATACCAAACATAATATTTTTTTTTTAAATACAGATTTAGTTATATGGTATATAACTTCTTCCCAACTTAACCGTGGCCTTCAAAAAAAATTATAACATGGACACTGTATACGACCTCCATCAGAAGCATTGTTAAATGAAAAATCTAAAAATGTTTCCAAATTATCTTGAAACTTGATTGAAATACAATTGGTATGATATATCCAACTTCTATCTATTCTATCACAAGGAAAAAAAGTTATGTTCCAATCAACAATGTAAACCATAATTACAATGATATTGAAATTCAAATACAAGTTAAAATTATAGTGTAGAGTAAATTAAAAAGCACTAATAGGAAACCAAATTGAATACAATTCATGATGTAAGTGACCATTATAGAATAATCTACTATCCATCCCAATAAATAATAAGGCACATCATGATAAAAAACCAATTCATAATAATAGAAATCAAAACAAGGTTCATGTATTGAAATAATTAAAAACTAAACAATACTAGCAGAAAAATGTGTATTTCTTATCCATAGAGGTATTCTCATTTAAAAACATAATTGAGGATAACATTTATCCATGAAAGGATTTTATTTAAGGTTAACATTACTTATATTATTCAAACATAAGGAAAATAGATTTTACATGATGTTGTATTTAAATTTTAGAATTATTTAATTTGGGGAAGATCCATCAAGACTAAATAATTAATCCATTCCATACCACCTTATGAAATACATGCATTATTTCATAGATAAAGTAATATTATATATTTAATTATAATAGTATAATCATTTAAATCATCATACACTTATTTTTTTGGGTTAAAACAATCTAATAAATAGTTTAACCATGGTTCATGTTATAACAAATTAAATTTAAATAATTAAATACCATAACTCTAGGATAATAAAAACCAAAATTAACCCCTATAGTTAAATTAAATATGAATCCCAACACTAAAAATATCCAAATTCCTAAAATATTCCACCAAAATAATATCAAATTTAAGTTAAATTGATAAGAATCCCTAGGATAATTTTCAAAATAAATTAATATCCAATAGAAGAGAAGACAAATTCAGAACTCACTAATATAATGGTGAAGAAGATCAAAATAAAATCCTTTAATTAGGGGATAACTCTAGATAATAAAAGAGAATAAATAAGTGGAGGGAAGGAAATATCACCTCTCAAAGAGAAAAACAAATAAACTGCCAGAAATGGAGGAGGAAAACCTGAACAATAGGTGAAATGTCTCCTGAGGAGGGGAGGGGTGACACCAAAGTCACCTAAGAATGAGAGGGGGATGTCGAGGATAGTTGGAGAGGAGAGAAATATGGATTAAAATGAGGAGGGGGAGGGAGATCCTAAGTGAGGTTGGCTATGTAAGGGGCTATACCCACAGTTTTTAAAAAACCATTGGTATAACTCAACCTATACTAATGGTTTTTTAAAACTATGGGTATAGGTTTGGGAAGAATGTCTATACCCACAGTTTCTATAAACCATGGGTATACATATATGGGTATAGATCCAATTTCCAGTATTGATTGAATCACTTGTGGTAAACTTAACCTAGATCTAATTATGATTTATCCTTTCCTCATCTTTCTCCTCCTTTGAGAGTAGTGGATTATTATGTATTTGATTGATTCAAACATTTATTTTTGGATTCATGTTTTCTAGGATTCTATCTTGATCATTTATAGTATTTTATCTCTCTCTGAGTGTATATCCCATGTTGGGTGATTGATGAATTTTTTAGTGTGGTAGGTGGTTTCATATGGAAATACCAATCAATTAAAACCATTTTTGATTTCTTCATTTGAAAAGGATTTCAAATTATTTACAAAGCATGATTTGGGTCCTTGATAAATGTTTTCAAATTGGCATGGTGTGTGTGATAAAATCTCTTTGACAAGGGATTTTGGAAATAAAGTGTTGACTTATGTAAAATGACCTCAAATTAACATGAATTATTTTAAGAATGATTTTGTTGATGATTTTTGAGGAAAGAAGGCATGAAAAGGATTTGAAATGAAATTAATTGTTTTTAAAGGAAAGAGTTTTGATGAAAACCATTTGATGTTGGTTTTTTAAATGAAATTAAATGTTTTGAAACTTTAACTTGGGGCTCTTTGAAATTATTAATTGAAATGATTTGTGATTGATTTAATTTAATGGTTTCCCATTGTATAATTTATTAACTTAAAGAACATAGAATCCTAGTTAATTAGGTGGGTAGTCCAAAATAATAATGATAGGAATTTATTAGCTATACCTATCCATGGAATAATGATAACAATGATACTAAAATTGACGAGGGTAGGGATTTCATTCATCATGGTGGACTCATATTCCCCCTAGACCTAAGATCTTAGGATGTGTGCACACCCAGATCTGTATTTCATAAATATGAGTGAGGATCCTTAATCCCTAATATAATTAAACTCAATAATTATAATAATAGTTCTATAATTAAAAAATGATTTTTCATGCTTGTTTTGATAGAAATTATTATTAATGTCCGTTTTGATGGAAATTCACTTTTTACCTATTTTATACTTACCATTGAAATGATTTTAAAAGCATGTTTTGTTCTAAATTTTGAAAATATAACCATACTATATTTTATTTAAAATTGAGAATATTTGGTTTGTTTGATATGGATTTATTATTGAATTCTTGGTGGTATCCTACTATGATATCATTTCCCATACCCTACTTTGGCCTTTGGGAATTTTTAGACTTTCTTATGCCAGGTCTAGGAAAAGGGAAAACACTGCTTGGTGGTGGTGGGTGTTCATGATAGCGGGACCTTGGGAGTTTTTAGTGATAAGTAAAGTATGTGATACACCTATTATAAGGATATATTAAATTTATTTCATCATTGGATATGTAATGTTTTATTTTGGTTTACTGATTGAGGTTTGTAGTTGTTGAATTTTTTTAATTTTATCTTAATCAGTGTTTTGGAATACTAAATGTTTATGGATTCTTATCCTTTATTTTCATTTTTGGTTATTATTGTGGTAAAATAATCCCCTATAGATTGCTTTTAGATGTCTAGTGTAAAGACCCATAAAATTCAAGGGAAATTTTTTCTTAATTTTCTTTGGAATTTTACAAGAACGCGGTTTCTGACGGCACCTGATTCTGAGGCCCGGTGTGCCCGGAATAAATTTCTGAAGTTTGGCTCGGGTACGTTCAGTGAACGAACGAGCGGGAATTTCTAACTTTTGAACCAGTGCCCGGAATCAAATTCCGAGGGCATCGATGAACTCGCAGCACCGATATTCGCTTAAGGAGACCTTTTCCGAGGTTGCGTTTATTGCGGGTTGAGAGTTAGTTTTTGGGAATTTAGAATAAGTTAAATAAAAATTGTGGAATACAAATTTTTATTTTAACTTGTTGGTTAACTTCTCCCAAAGGGAGTTAGAGGTGGGACCCACATCCAATTAACCTCCCTTGGGAGGATTAAGTGTGGTGGGGCCCACACGAAGCATAACTCTTCACCTTCTCTTTTTAAACTCCCAATAACCCCTCTTTAATTAACTTGACAACTTGGGTTATTAAATGGGTTGAGTTGTTTAATTTCAAACCTTTGAATTTCAAAATGGTTTGGTTGTGTAAATAAAATAAGACCTTAGCTTATTTTATTTGGTTTAGAATTCTCTAGACAATCTTGAGAGAATTTGGAGCCTTCTTCTTCTTCTTCTTCAAACTTTGACGAAGAACGCGAAGAACTTTCGGACATCGACGAAGAACGCCATGTTCTCGGGAACCGTCTTCCGCGACGCCATACCCGCGACACCGATGACGTACTTCTTCCACGTCATCTCTTCCACGACGGTTTCCCGCGACGAAATCGCCGTCAAAGAGCTTCGAACCCTCGCTTCATGACATCAACGTCCTTTTTCCCGCGACGCCGACCACCGCGACGCTCGTCTTCCGCGGGTCGTTGACGAACATCGTTCTTGAAACTGAGGTAGGGGTTTGTTGTTGATTATTTATTTATTCTCGTTCTTGGTTCTAGCATGACAAACGTGAGGATAACTGTTTATGTGTTATCTTCTAACGAGAGGGGGGCCAGACCGCACAAACACGGCCGAATCCCCCCTCCTTTGTTCTTTAATATTATTATTTTCTTGTGGATGAACGTGATGGCGTGGTGTCGTCGCACCACGCGGGAATCGCACAGCTATAGTTGCGCGGCGCCGTCGCGCCGCGCCGCAGAAAGATTATCAAGAACGCGACGCCGTCGCGCCGCGTCGAAGGAAACCGAAGGCGCCGCGGCCGGAGTGGGGCCGCGGCGGAGGGGCGCGGTGCCGTCGCACCGCGCCGGATGACGAAGGCCGCGGCCGGTTCCGGGCCGCGGCGGAACGGGAAGACCGGCGGCCAGCTGGGCCGCCGGTGTCAGAAGCCAGAAAGGGGACCGGCCTTGCCAGTCCCGTTGAGGAAGGACCGGCCAGCCAGGTCGGGCCGGCCGGAAGGGAGTAGAACTGGGGGAATTAATTCCCCCGGCTGGCCAAAACTGGCCCCCCATAATGGGGGGGCTGCGGTTATACCAAGGGGGGGAAACACCCCCCGTTTTTCTCAAAGGAAGGCCCCCACGTGAGGGGGGGGGGGGGGTTTCTCCAAGGCGCGACATCCAGCCGCGCCGCCAGCTGAAGGAAAGCGGGGGCTTTGCCCCCCGCGAGTGGCACCCGAGCGGCGCCCCGGCCGCACCACCGTGCCGGGCCGCGCCGCCGGCCGGGCCGGGTCGGACCCGGGTCGGGTCGACCTGGTTCGGGCCGACCCAAGTGGGGGGGGGGGGGGGGGTTGGGCCGGGTCGGCCCGGACCCGGACCCCCCGTTTTCGAATCGACTTCGGTCTTTTGCCCATAACTTGAGCTACAGACCTCCGATTGACGAACCATCAGCGGCGATGCGATACTTGGATCGAGACGGTCGATTCGGTATATCACACTCAAAGTTTCGGAATACCTTGAGTTCGGCCGGGTTGGTTCGTACACGAAACCAACCGGGCCCTCGGAGCGGAAACGCTCATATCTTGAGCTACGAACGTCTGATTGACGTGCCGTCAGCTTTGTTGTGTTCCTCTTAGTGAGACGGATCTTTTGGCATACTCCGCCCGAGGTTTGGACACATGTGGAGTATGGTCGGGTTGGTTTTGCCTTAAAAACCAACCGGGCCCCTGGGACGAAAAAGCCAATAACTCTCAGACCGGGCGTCCGATCGACGCGCCGTCTGTTGCGTTGAGTTCCTGTTGGCGATACGAAACTTTTGGATACATCAACTCTGGACTTTATGACAGTTGATGTATCAGCCTCTCGGCTCGTGGAGCAGACCCTCCCGAACGAGCTTGCTGTGTGCGGGAACCCTAGTGCTGGCTGCGACTGTGACTGCTACTGCTACTGCTACTGCTACTGTGACTGCGACGACGACAGCACAGAGATCCTTAGTGGATTCGACGACGAAGACTACAGCACTCAGTGATCCTACGTGGATCAGTGCTACAGGTCCTGTGTGGGCCCGATCCTGTGTGGGTCCGATCCTGTGTGGGTCATTGCGCTCAGCGGTCCTGTGTGAACCAGCGCCTACAGGTCCTGTGTGGGCCCAATCCTGTGTGGGTCATTACGGGGGTTAGTTACCTATCGATCCTTCGTGGGTCCGACGACTTAGATGGATCAGAGATCATCTTTATCGTCTTTCGATGAAGTATACCTGTGTGAGCTGAATCCTGTTGCTTTCCTGTGTGGATTGTGTTGTGCTATCCTGTGTGGATTTCGTTTTGCTTTCCTGTGTGGAATACGTATACTTTCGTGTGTGGACTGAGTTGTACTTGGGCTCGGAGGTTGGAGCGTATTGGAATTGATGACTTAGGTATATGTATGGGCATATACCTAAGCAGTGTCGGTTGTTACTTCGTGTTTGTATCTCACCTTTGTGGTTTATCCTTTGTGGATTTTGGGAGACCTTCAGGGGTCTCGGGGTCCCTACTGAGTAGCTTATACTCACCCCTGCATGGGCTATGCCCGCACTACGTTGTGTTGGTTTCAGACGACAGACAGTGTTGATCGTGGTTGAGGCTTGCAGAGCAGGACGGTACCTGGAGGTGGACCACTGGGCGGGACGTACTCGGAGCGGACGGTGGGACCCGTGGAGCAGTGGAGCTATCTGTACCCACCCTTCAGGTGGGATTTCCAGTGGACAGCTCGGTGTAGCGGCTTTTACTTTACAGTTGCTGTTTTCCCTTTCGAGTTGTACTTTACTTTCAGTTTGGGTTTGTATACTGGCCCATTTACTTTTCCGCACTTTCAGTTGTACTCTGTTCTTACTTAGTGTTTACCTTTCCGCTTGCTTACTCTGTGGTGTTTGTTTACTTTTTAAAGGCAATGCCTTCCCATTTTACTGGGATTTACGCCTTGGTGCTAGTTGCCAGCCCCTGGCCTATGGAAGGCGGGCTTGGGGTAGTCACGGCACGGGCCCCGAGGGCGGGTCGTGACAAATTGGTATCAGAGGAGTTCGGTTCTACCGCGAACTCTGATCTTTTCTATGTGAAGCAATAATGTTTAGCGTATTGAGTGTGGTTATCAGTCCAGGGAGTCCAGTGTTGGTGCGGCGGCCGACGTATCCGTACACCAGGACCCTGACTTCTGACTTCCGACTTAATGCACGAAAACATTGATTGCGTGTGTGTTTCAAAGTTTTCTTTGTGATTACTTTATATATCAGCTCACCAGGTATACTGTTCTGACCGTGGCGCACCTGTTTCCTTTTCAGGATGGCCCCACGATGGCAGCCAGCTAGGGTTCCGAGAGTCGAGCGTGACGACAGCCCACCGAGTGACGAGGCCTCGGTGCAGGGCCCTTTGTCAGTAGTGGCACCGGCGGTAGCTCTACCCGTCGAGCCACCGATGCTTCTAGCACCAGCTGCTGACGATGCACGTCGCCTTGGAGCTCTGCACGAGTTCCAGCGCCAGCGACCGCCTAGGTTTTGTGGGGAGACGGACCCCCAGGCAGCAGAGGACTGGCTGGAGGCAGTGGTACGAGTTTTTAGGCTAGTGAGGACACCTGCAGACCTCATGGTGATCCTCGCTGCGAGCCTACTGCACGCAGCAGCGGGCCGATGGTGGAGCTTGATGCTCCAGGTGCACGATGAGGCATCTCTACTATGGACAGACTTTGAGAGCCTCTTCCGCTCGGAGTTCGTCCCAGCCACCCTTCGTGCGGTGCGTATCCAGGAGCTTCTTCAGCCGCGACAGGGCAGCATGACGGTCGCTCAGTACTCGACGAGATTTACTGATCTCTCGCGCTACTCGACCGACATGGTACGGGACCCATTCTTCTGGGCCCAGACCTTCGAGAAGGGTTTGAGACACGAGATCAGGGCATCGCTGATCTCCCTCAGCATACCGACTCAGACAGGAGTACTGGAGTGGGCCCTTTTGATCGAGAGCTTCCTTGCTGAGTCTACACCAGCGCCGAGACCCACCGCAGGGAGGCACGTGGCAGAGTCATCTGCAGCAGGCAGTCGACGGATGACTCAGGGGTCCAGGCAGACCAGACCTTTAGGCACACAACCTCAAGACACTGGCTCAGCAGTGCGGGGCACACATCGAGGAGCCAGTCTTTAGAGAGGCAGGCAGTGCTACTCGTGCGGCGGGTAGGGCCACATGGCTCGTGACTGCCCGACCCGCCGTGCCGAGGAGCAGCAGACGGTTGAGGGACCACCGAGGCAGAGTCAGAGGGTCAACCGTGGCGGTCCGCAGGGAGGAGGCGGACGAGGCAGAGGAGCTGGCCGAGCAGCAGGTGGTGGGAGACGCTTTGAGGCTCTGCCACCACCACCACCAGGTGGTCAACCCAGACCACAGGGAGTAGGCGGGCAGAGACAGACACAGCTCCAGGCAGCAGAGGCCTACGACCACGGCACGCCAGAGATGATTCGAGGTACTATCTGTGTCTATTCTACCCTTGCTGCAGTACTTATAGACACAGGAGCGAGTCACTCTTTCATAGCCGCTGCCCTTGTTCGGAGCTTGGAGATTCCGACAGAGCCGTTGGATCGATCCTTACAGCTAGAGACTCCTACGGGAGAAGACTCGACGATTACGCACTGGTGCCGGCAGTGCGAGCTTACTCTAGGAGGCGAGATCTTCGGCTGGGATCTTCTTGTAGCAGCGTCGAGGCCTTACGACGTCATCTTGGGCATGGATTGGCTATCTACGGTCCATGCGCAGATTGACTGTTTTAGGCGCAAGGTGCGATGTGTACGCACCGATGGGAGCAGGTTCACCTTCATCGGTGAGAAGGGATCCTTTGCAACACAGGATGGACTTCCGCAGAGGAGAGGACAACCCATCACTCATCAGTTGGCTAGCCTCATCCTTGGAGCAGTTGACGTGCAGAATCCTGGTTTTCTAGTAGTGGTGGATCAGTTTGCGGACTTTTTTCCCGACGACGTTCCAGGGCTACCTCCTCGCAGAGAGGTAGACTTTTATATTGACTTGTACCCTGGGAAAGCCCCGATATCCACTCCAGTATATCAGATGGCCCCCGCCGAGCTTCGAGAGCTACGGGTACAGTTGGAGGACTTGCAGGGCAAGGGGTTCATCCGACCCAGTGTTTCACCCTGGGCTTCCCCGATATTGTTCGCCAAGAAGGCAGACGAGAGCTTGTGACTTTGTGTTGACTATCGTCGCCTGAACCAGGTGACAGTGAGGAACAAGTATCCACTACCGAGGATTGATGACCTCTTTGATCAGCTCAAGGGATCACGGTGGTTCTCGAAGATAGACCTTAGGTCAGGATATCATCAGCTCAGAGTCAGAGATGAGGACATGCAGAAGACGGCCTTCAGATGTCGGTATGGCCACTATGAGTTCTTGGTTATGCCTTTTGGCATAACCAATTCTCCAGCAGTGTTCATGGCCCTCATGAACAGGATCTTTCATCCATACCTTGATCGGTTTGTCGTGGTATTCATCGACGACATTCTGATTTACTCTACGACTGGGGAGGAGCACGCCTATCACTTGCGAGTTGTACTAGACACACTCCGAGAGCACCAGCTTTATGGTAAGCTCTCTAAGTGCCAGTTCTAGATACGTGAGGTCCACTTCTTGGGACACGTTATCTCTGAGGCGGGAGTTGCAGTGGATCCTGCGAAGATCGAGGCTGTGTTAGCATAGGAGCCACCCAGGAGTGTTACTGAGGTTCGGAGTTTCTTGGGACTAGCTGGATACTATCGGAGATTCGTGCCAGATTTCTCTAGAGTTGCGGCACCACTCACAGCTTTGAGGAAGAAGGGGAAACCCTTCGTGTGGTCAGACAGTTGTCAGCAGAGCTTCCAGGAGCTGAGACAGAGATTGACCAGCGCACCTATCTTGAGGTTTCCTGAGGAGGGAGTAGGGTACGTAGTCTACTACGATGCATCAGGGACCAGACTCGGATGTGTTCTGATGCAGGAGTGGGCAGTGATCGCCTATGGATCACGTTAGTTGAGGCCGCATGAGCAGAACTATGCTACCCATGACCTGGAGTTAGCAGTAGTGGTCTTCGCTCTGAAGACATGGCGACATTACCTGATGGGTGAGCGTTTTACAGTCTTTTCTGATCATCAGAGTCTCAAGTATATCTTCTCGCAGAAGGACCTGAACCTGAGACAACGGCGATGGCTCGAGTTCCTCCAGGACTATGACTTTGAGATAGTCTATACTCCTGGAAAGGGGAACGTAGTAGCCGATGCCCTCAGCAGGAGGACGGGCATTCAGCTACTTGAGGAGGCGACGGAGCAGCTAGCATCTTTGCAGATATCCTTCGTGGATAGAGATGGAGCAGCCTTCCTCCAGTCTCTCATAGTCACCCCTCCACTACTGCAGCGGGTCAAAGAGGCACAGCATAAGGACGCTGACTGTGAGACATGGCGTGCACAGATATCCTCGGGACAGGAACCTGATGGTTTCTCCCTTGGAGAAGAGCACGACATCCTTTTCAGAGGACGTACCATGGTACCAGTCGCTTTGCGAGAGGAGGTGCTGAGAGAGTTTCACACTTCTCCTTTGGCGGTACATCCTGGAGTGGCGAAGATGTACCAAGATCTCAGACAACAGCACTAGTGGCCGGGCATGAAGAAGGCTGTAACAGAGTTCGTTTCTTGATGCCTCACCTGCCAGCAGGTGAAGGCAGAGCATCAGGTGCCAGCAGGCTTGGTACAACCCTTGGAGGTCCCGGAGTGGAAGTGGGACGGCATATCTATGGACTTCGTGACTGGACTTCCACACACCTCCAGAGGTCACGACTCCATTTGGGTGATTGTTGACCGACTCACCAAGTCGGCACACTTCTTACCCATCAGAGAGCAGGGCTCAGTGGAGAGCTTGGGACGTCTCTACGTTCAGAAGATTGTGTGGCTCCACGGCGTGCCATCATCGATCGTCTCCGATCGAGATGCTCGCTTTACTTCCCGGCTTTGGAAGGGGTTATAGGAGGCGTTCGGGATGCAACTACGTCTGAGCACAGCCTTTCACCCTCAGAAGGATGGTCAGACGGAGAGGACCATCCAGACTCTCGAGGACATGCTCCGCGCATGTGTCCTTGACTTTGGTCGTAGCTGGGAGGACCACCTACCCTTGGTGGAGTTTGCGTACAACAACAGCTACCACTCCACCATCGGGATGGCACCGTACGAGGCGTTGTACGACCGACCTTGTAGATCTCCTTTGTGCTGGACAGACCCTGGGGAGTCAGCACTTGTGGGACCAGAGATGGTCCAGGCCACGACAGAGAAGGTCCAGGTCATCCAGGAGCAGATGAGGACAGCTCAGAGCCGGCAGAAGTCATACGCTGACAGGAGGTGAAGGCCACTAGAGTTCGAGGATGGCGACCACGTCTTCTTGCGGGTCTCACCTCGACGTGGTATTCGGAGATTTGGCCGAGGCGGCAAGTTATCTTCGCGCTTCATCGGACCCTTCCAGGTCCTCAGCAGGATTGGCAAGGTGGCTTATCGCCTGGCTCTACCAACTCAGTTGCACCGGGTGCACGACGTCTTCCACGTATCTCAGCTGAGGAGATACGTGCACGACCCGGTGCACATCATTGACCATGGGGAGCTTGACATTGACGATGGGGTGACTTTTACGGAGGTCCCGGTGGATATAGAGGATCGAAAGGAGCGGGTCCTACGTGGGCGAACGATTCCTCTTGTGCGCATCAGATGGCAGCACGGGAACCTCCAGGAGAGCACATGGGAGCGGGAGGCTCAGATGCGTGCTCAGTACCCTCATTTGTTTCCCTAGTTTTGATGTATCTTTACGGGGACGTAAAGCCCTAAGGTGGGAGTAATGTAAAGACCCGTAAAATTCAAGGGAAATTGTTTCTTAATTTTCTTTGGAATTTTACAAGAACGCGGTTTCTGACGGCACCTGATTCCGAGGCCCGATGTGCCCGGAATAAATTTCCGAAGTTTGGCTCAGGTACGTTCAGTGAACGAACAAGCGGGAATTTCTAACTTTTGAACCGGTGCCCGGAATCAAATTCTGAGGGCACCGATGAACTCGCAGCGCCGATATTCGCTTAAGGAGACCTTTTTCGAGGTTGCGTTTATTGCGGGTTGAGAGTTAGTTTTTGGGAATTTAGAATAAGTTAAATAAAAATTGTGGAATACAAATTTTTATTTTAACTTGTTGGTTAAATTCTTCCAAAGGGAGTTAGAGGTGGGACCCACATCCACTTAACCTCCCTTGGGAGGATTAAGTGTGGTGGGGCCCACATGAAGCATAACTCTTCACCTTCTCTTTTTAAAATCCCAATAACCCCTCTTTAATTAACTTGACAACTTGGGTTATTAAATGGGTTGAGTTGTTTAATTTCAAACCTTTGAATTTCAAAATGGTTTGGTTGTGTAAATAAAATAAGACCTTAGCTTATTTTATTTGGGTTAGAATTCTCTAGACAATCTTGAGAGAATTTGGAGCCTTCTTCTTCTTCTTCTTCAAACTTTGACGAAGAATGCGAAGAACTTTCAGACATCGATGAAGAACGCCACGTTCTCGGGAACCGTCTTCCGCGACGCCATACCCGCGACACCGATGACGTACTTCTTCCGCGTCATCTCTTCCGCGACGGTTTCCCGCGACGAAATCGCCGTCAAAGAGCTTCGAACCCTCGCTTCATGACATCGACGTCCTTTTTCCCGCGACGCCGACCACCGCGACGCTCTTCTTCCGTGGGTCGTTGACGAACATCGTTCTTGAAACTGAGGTAGGGGTTTGTTGTTGATTATTTATTTATTCTCGTTCTTGGTTCTAGCATGAAAAACGTGAGGATAAATGTTTATGTGTTATCGTCTAACGAGAGGGGGGCCAGACCGCACAAACACGGCCGAATCCCCCCTCCTTTGTTCTTTAATATTATTATTTTCTTGTGGATGAATGTGATGACGTGGTGTCGTCGCACCACGCGGGAATCGCACGGCTATAGTTGCGCAGCGCCGTCGCGTCGCGCCGCGGAAAGATTATCAAGAACGCGACGCCGTCGCGCCGCGTCGAAGGAAACCGAAGGCGCCACGGCCGGAGCGAGGCCGCGGAGGAGGGGCGCGGTTCCGTCGCACCGCGCCGGATGACGAAGGCCGCGGCCGGTTCCGGGCCGCGGAGGAACGGGAAGACCGGCGGCCAGCCGGTGTCAGAAGCCGGAAAGGGGACTAGCCTTGCCGATCCCGTTGAGGAAGGACCGGCCGGCCTGGTCGGGCCGGCCGGAAGGGAGTAGAACCGGGGGAATTAATTCCCCCGGCTGGCCAAAACCGGCCCCCCATAATGGGGGGGGGGGGGGCGGTTATACCAAGGTGGGGGGGGGGGGGGGGGCAGCACCCCCCGTTTTTCTCAAAGGAAGGCTCCCACGTGAGGGGGGGGGGGGGTTTCTCCAAGGCGTGGCATCCAGCCGCGCCGCCAGCTGAAGGAAAGCGGGGGCTTTGCCCCCTGCACGTGGCACCCGAGCGGCGCCCCGGCCGCGCCGCCGGCCGGGCTGGGTCGGTTCGACCCGGTTCGGGTCGAACTGGTTCGGGCCGACCCAGGGGGGGGGGGGGGGGTCGGGCCGGGTCGGCCCGGACCCGGACCCCCCGTTTTCGAATCGACTTCGGTCTTTTGCCCATAACTTGAGCTACGGACCTCCGATTGACGAACCGTCAGCGGCGATGCGATCCTTAAATCGAGACGGTCGATTAGGTATATCACACTCAAAGTTTCGGAATACCTTGAGTTCGGCCGGGTTGGTTCGTACACAAAACCAACCAGGCCCTCGGAGCGGAAACACTCATATCTTGAGCTACGGACGTCCGATTGAAGTGCCGTCAGCTTTGTTGTGTTCCTCTTAGTGAGACGGATATTTTGGCATACTCCGCCCGAGGTTTGGACACAGGTGGAGTATGGTCGGGTTGGTTTTGCCTTAAAAACCAACCGGGCCCCTGGGACGAAAAAGCCAATAACTCTCAGACCGGGCGTCCGATCGACGCGCCGTCTGTTGCGTTGAGTTCCTGTTGGTGATACGAAACTTTTGGATACATAAACTCTGTACTTTATGACAGTTGATGTATCAGCCTCTCGGCTCGTGGAGCGGACCCTCCCGAACGAGCTTGCTGTGTGCGGGAACCCTAGTGCTGGCTGCGACTGTGACTGCTACTGCTACTGCTACTGCTACTGTGACTGCGACGACGACAGTACAAAGATCCTTAGTGGATTCGACGACGACGACTACAACACTCAGCGATCCTACGTGGATCAGTGCTACAGGTCCTGTGTGGGCCCGATCCTGTGTGGGTCCGATCCTGTGTGGGTCATTGCGCTCAGCGATCCTGTGTGAACTAGCGCCTACAGGTCCTGTGTGGGCCCGATCCTGTGTGGGTCATTGCGGGGGTTAGTTACCTATCGATCCTTCGTGGGTCCGACGACTTAGATGGATCAGAGATAATCTTTATCGTCTTTCGATGAAGTATACCTGTGTGAGCTGAATCCTGTTGCTTTCCTGTGTGAATTGTGTTGTGCTATCCTGTGTGGATTTCGTTTTGCTTTCCTGTGTGGAATACGTATACTTTCCTGTGTGGAATGAGTTATACTTGGGCTCGGAAGTTGGAGCGTATTGGAATTGATGACTTAGGTATATGTATGGGCATATACCTAAGCAGTGTCGGTTGTTACTTTGTGTTTGTATCTCACCTTTGTGGTTTATCCTTTGTGGATTTTGGGAGACCTTCAGGGGTCTCGGGGTCCCTACTGAGTAGCTTATACTCACCCCTGCACGGGCTATGCCCGCTCTACGTTGTGTTGGTTGCAGACGAAAGACAGCGTTGATCGTGGTTGAGGCTTGCAGAGCAGGACGGTACCTGGAGGTGGACCACTGGGCGGGACGTACTCAGAGCGGACGGTGGGACCCGTGGAGCAGTGGAGCTATCTGTACCCACCCTTCAGGTGGGATTTCCAGTGGACAGCTCGGTGTAGCGGCTTTTACTTTACAGTTGCTGTTTTCCCTTTCGAGTTGTACTTTACTTTCAGTTTGGGTTTGTATACTGGCCCATTTACTTTTCCGCACTTTCAGTTATACTCTGTTCTTACTTAGTGTTTACCTTTCCGCTTGCTTACTCTGTTGTGTTTGTTTACTTTTCAAAGGCAATGCCTTCCCTTTTTACTGGGATTTACGTCTTGGTGCTAGTCCCCAGCCCCTGGCTTATGGAAGGTGGGATTGGGGTAGTCACGGCACGGGCCCCGAGGGCGGGTCGTGACATCTAGGTTCTAGTTTCCAGCCCATGAGGACCGGGAACACCCTTTGGGCCATGTTAGAATTGATTCGGGTACTGCCTTGGTGGGTTATCCAGGTTGATTCATGGATTTTAATCCATCTTCAACCTACTTCATCAGATCTATAAGTCCTTAGTACCTTTATAGTAGGTTAGGTGTAGTGTTATATTCTTTCAGAGGTCGTTTTTTCCATCAGAATAGAGAGTTCCCGACCTTCCTTAGTAGTCAGTGTGTGACTGGTGGCCCATTTTTAAACCAACCTTTATAGATGTTTCAACTGAGGCAGTAAAAACAATAGGGTGTTTAGGATTTTTATAATCATATAGGGTATGGAGAAATTATAGGAAAACCCAATTATATCCCTCATCCTTATGGATATTGGTCCAACCATAGTCGTGGAGGTGGTTTCCATCAGGTCTAGAGAGATTGCGGAGTAGCACATACTTAGATGCATGCTTCAGTGTTGCTAGCATTAGGTGATCCTGACATCATATGAGGTATTGTTTTCTTATTTTTTATCTGATTTTATTCCTTGTTTTATTCTAAATCTATGCAATCCTTCATTTCACCCAATCAAGTCCATGCTTTGGGACTTTAGGTGGATATTAATGTAAGAGTTTTTAGTATTTAACCTTGTCTTGGGACTAGTTAACCACATATATTGTCTTTACTAGATGGTAATGTAGTCATATTTATTGTGATAATAAGAGGAATTGATGTTGGGGTAATCCAAGTTAGAGGTTTGGTGTGATCAATTTTGTCGTGGAGAGGTTCCTGAGGGATGATATGAGGATGGATAAAATTGGGTGCTATTCTAATGGAGAACCTTTTATTAATTTAACAATGTGTGAGGTGGTTCTCTATGAGTTCCATAGTTCTACCCTATTAGTACATCATGGTGTGATAAAATTTACTTTTATCTAAGGGATTAGTTATGGTGGGCTAGTATGAAGTTCTTAGTAGCAGAGTTTGTCTCTCAGTGTCTGGTCTGTCAGAAAGTGAAGGTTGATCACTGTGTTCATGGTGGTATTACTTAGTCACTTGATATTCCCTAGTGGAAGTGGGTGGACATTTTTATGGGCTTCATCACTAGTTTATCCAAATCTCAGGGTGGTTATGAAGTTATATGGGTGATCATGGACCGCCTGATTAAGTCAAATCAATTCTTAGCGATCAAGGATTTGATCTTATTGGAAGTGTTGTTGAGGAAGTACCTAGAGTTGGTAGTGAGGATTCATGAGGTTTTTAGGATCAGGGTTTGGAGAGGTCTCCAACATGATTTTCTCTCTCAATTATGCATTAAAAATACTTTTTATCTGAAGATTTATGCCTAAACAGAGTGGACTATCCATACTCTAGAGGACATGTTGTGCTCGTGTATTCTATATTTTTGAGGTTCATAGGTGAGACAATTACCCTTGGTGAAGTTTTCTTATAATAAAAGTCATCACTCCACTATTGGCATCACACCTTTTAAAGCACTGTATAACTGACCATAACGATCTATGTTATTCTAGAATGTGGTTAGAAAGACAACTATTCTTAGACTTGAATTGGTAAAAAGTAAAACATAGAAGGTTTAGGTGATTTTTGAGTGAATGATATTGATGAAGGATCATTAAAAGTATTATGATGACTATAGGAGGAGATATCTGGAGTTCAACATTAGAGATAATGTGTTCTTGAATGTGTCTCCTCATTATGGGTAGTTAAAGTTTGGTTTTGGGAGTAAGATTTATCTCAGGATCATTTGAACTTTTGAGGAGTTGTATTGGGTTAAATCCATGGATTATCAGTTAGTTATAACTATATAGATGAACCAAATTCATTAAATCTTCCACATATCACCCCTTTGATAGTATCTTCTTAAAGATTCTCACATCATCGATCGGAGAGAACAATATGTTAAAGATGGCGTGACCTTCAGGATTGAACTATTGAGATTCAGGACCTTTAGAAGAAGGTGATATGCAAGCATTCTATTACCTTGGTTAGTGTCCTATAGAATCATGGTTTCTTAGAGGAGAGTACTTGGGAGAGAGATTCATAAATTCAAGCTCAATTTCCTAAGGTTTTTTTAATGTTATGTTTAATCCTTTTTGGGATGATTTGTAAATCCTTGGCTATTTTATGAGATCATTTCTATTCCTTGGTGTTATACTTGTTTTTTTCCATGACCTTGAGAGTTATCTCTATTAGTAGTGTGTATTTAAGTTGGTTGGTGATTCTGTAAGTTTGAACACTTTGTTTCTCTAGTAGGATGTCTATGTTTCTATTGTAGTGAGAACCTTGTGAGTCATCTTGTGAGGTAGTTATTTAGACCCCAATTATATTTTTGTTTTTTTAAATTCTCATAGAATTTTTTTGAGAGGTAATTTATATAAGGGACCAGTTTTTATAGATCTCATCCTTTTTGTTTTGGGTGGTTATAGGTGTCTAGAAGGAAAATGGAAGAGTTAAAGAGTATTTGAAATGAAATTTTAACTACAAGGAGTTTTTATGTCATGAATCCCTTGGCTACAACATAAGGGTTAGATTTTTTCATTTGGTAATGTTCTATGCCATGGAGTTCAATTGGTAGATGAGGAAACAACGTGGATGGTAGGTTGTGAAATGGAGTCCTGGAGAGGAGAGTTTTTTTGGGGCTTACTATTTTAGTATCACTCCAATGTGTGGGGGGGGGGTAGGATTTGGCATGGATCCCTGGGAAGTGGAGCTTCGATATTTATTTCATTTTTTGGGCCATGTTTCCATAGATTTGTGTTATGGAATGTAATTATTCTTTATTGATAGAGTCTTATGTAATTTTCACTTTTATAGGTTTATAGGATCTCATCATTGACTATGTCGTGGATCTCAGTTGTGGCTTTAACAAGATGTGCTACGACATGGTCTCTTACATTGCATTATGGTTTCTATTCCATATAATCCCATTAAGACATGGTGTGGGGTGTTTCATCATAGTATTTTAATTTATAGTTTTCCTATAAATTACCAAACACCTTCAAACCCAATATTTCCTCTACATTTTCGCTTGGTTCATAGACAACCCATTTGCATTTTTTAGTGGGATTCCATTCCCTTTTAGTGGATTCAAACCCTAACTTTAACAGGTTGTTTCTTGGTTATACAAGTTAGTTTTATCCTTTAAAATGGTTTCATTCTCTTATTATCCTCTTTTTATATGCTATGATAGGTTGTTCTATTTAATTTCATTACAGTTTCTATCTATTAATAATATAGGGAACTTGTTTAGGGTGATATTTTAGGGATTGATGGTTCCCCACAGAATAGGTAATTGGATTTTGGATCTTGGTGTGCTATTCTTACTTTGAGCACATTTATATCTTCATGTTGTGGTAGGAAATATATCACCTTTATCTTATTTAAAGTAAAATTTTGGGATTATCATTCTTTAATCCTTTGGGTAATGGTATAATTAACCTAATAAATATAAAAAATGGAATCTAAATGAAGAATAAATTTGTGGTTTGGTTTTGTGATCACTCTTGGTCTTATAGTTACTGATGTCTCATATATTTCTAAGAGAGAATTATATCTTTGTGTTGTGGTTGTTGTTGTATTATCTTTGTTATTTTTCTAGAAATTTGATAAACAATGTAAAAATGGGATAAATGTAATGATGTGGTTAAATAAAGAGGCATGTATTCTAATATCCATTATTTTTTTGATGGAATATAAAAGAAATGATAAATTCATGTCAATATTAATTCCTAGATTTTTATAGCTGATAAATTATATGTTGCATGTTTCTGAAAACCTATGCATAAAAAACCAGTTAGTTAAATATGGGAATTTATATGGTTTCTTGCTAAGAATTAATGATATGGAGTTGTGAAATCTTGTTATTTCCATGAAAGGCCTATATTCCTTAGTTAGACAGCCTTAGTTCCTTTGTTGGTGTATAGAAAACACTTTTGAAATGCATGTTTGATCTTGAAATTTTAGTGCCTTGTTATGATTTCTTGATAAATTTATTTGGTTAGTTTTCCTTGACCAGAAATGGGCTAGGATACCTGGGATATTTGAATGATGATTGTTTTTATATGGTTGGGAACCTTAGATGAATGATTGGATGGGATCCCAAGCCATAGTAATGTTTGATGTCTCTGAGAGCAGTACTATTGATGTTGTGCACAATGCTGTGGGACATCAGGACAGTTGAGATGAGTTTAGAGAAGGGATTCCTAATTGATATTATTATTTCTTAATTCTTGATGTATTTCCTTTAGTATAGAATTTATTTCTTGGTTTCCTACTACTTAACATAATAAAACTCTCTGCACAGTGTGTTCTATTTTGATGGTGTAGTTTAGTTTCAATTGTTCATTAACTAGGCTTTCATATGATTCTTTCACATTTTTACAAGAGGTTTCAGGGAGTATCCTATTGAGTATACATGTCATTATCACCCTACATATATATAAACCATTTTTCAAGTCAATAGTAATAGGTTGGTGATTAATTTGGACAATACTAGCTTGAAGGAGTCATTAAGTAACTGTCTGGAGTTGTTGGAGTTCACTGTCATTTCCTAATCTAACTTTTGGTACTTGTAGTTTTCATTTAAATTTATGTATGAAATTACATGTATTGGGATTTATTATGGTTTATGCATGGTGTTTATTGGGATTTTATCCTTCTTATTTCTTACTCCTTTAACCTTATATAGGGTAATGCCTCCCATGTGTGTGATTAATATTCCCTCAATGATAGTTTCCAAACTATAACCTATTGGAGGCAAGCTTTGGGTTTTATTATCTATCTTACTTATTTCCTGGCCTAGGTGGGGTATATTTATAGGAATGGGGTCATGAAAAAATTATCTCTATGATTTGGAATAGATGAGTCATTTCATGGTTATGTTGATATAGACTTTAGAGGAGATTCAAATAGTTATAGAAGTACTGAAGGATATGTGTTCACTTATATATGAAAGATAGTTAACTGTATGTCCTAACTACAACTTTAAATTGCACTATTAACCATAGAATCATAGTATGTGGAAGTGACATAAGTTGGGAAGGATTTGATATGGCTCAAGGTTCTACTAAAGGAAATCAAAAGGAAGCATGGGAATGAAATTTTATTATATGACATTTAGAGAATTATCTATCTTGAAAAGAATTAAATGTTTCATTCTAGGTCCAATCAAATTTGGATGAAAAATCACTTCATAAGGAGTCTTATGCAAGATAGATTACTTAAAATGTCAAAGGTTAGTAGGTTTAATAGTCTGGAATATATATTGACAAAGGTCATAGTCTGGGAAATCCTAGGGCGATGTAGTGACTATGTAGAACTTGGATGACTAAAAGTGACTAAAAGAAAACTAAAATATCATATAGAGAAAGAGGATATATTTTCAGAAGATAGATAAAAATAATACCTAAAATAGTCTTAGAGTGGGATATTTTTTAAATGTGAAGAATGTTTCTCAACCTTGATGTTGTTGGTGGAGCATTAGTGGTTCTTCTAGATTGTTAGTAGAGAAATCATGATGGTGAATTACTGAAAATAAAAGGTCAATAGTGGAGTTATATTGATAGAGAAAGAATGTAATAAAAATTTCTAGATATAGTTGAGTGGAATAGTTTCAGTTCCCATAATTTTTGGTTTGAAATTTAGTGAAATTGGTTGAATATGCAACTAGTGATAAATAAATATTCAAGGAATAATCACTCCACGAATTGAATAGTTATTTTATAGTGGTTTTGAAGTTTTCTAATAAATAGGTTCTCTCTATGGGTATGATGGTAAAGAAGTAATATTATCTTTCTTATGAGTAGTGATTAGTGAGATCACTTGTAACTCAATAATTTATCTCTTCTCTCACTTTTAGTGGATTGGAATATTTCTATATGGATGTGGGGAATTTCTCAAACCATGTTAAATTAATTATGTGTCAGTTGAATATATTTAATATCTTTTATTATTTTCCCATAACACATAATTTTATTTCTTGTGTCTATTCTAGTTTAGTCAATATAGTGTATGTCTCATTGATTGGATACACTTTTATCACGTGCCTTCTGATATCCAATCTTTTCCCAAAATTTGAAGTTTGGAGGATAGTTTCATGTTATGGGACAACAAGTTGACTATGAGATTATGGTTAGATTTGGAGGGCTCGAAACACCTCATACTTTTTTTAAAGTAAATTTTTTTCATTTTTTTAAATAAATTCTTGATATGGCTTATGGATATTTTTCCAATAATTAATAGGGCTCCTTAGATGAAGAAGATTTAATATAGGGAAGATCACATATAATAATGATAATCAATATTATTCCTCGATTTTATAACATAATCTTCTATTGAGTCAAATCATTAATTTTGTCTCAATTTACAGAAAATAATTTTCTTTCAATTATCTTCTCAAATCATTATCTTTAATAATTCATGAATTTCTCTCACCCTATATTAATTTAGTTGTATCTTTTATTATTTATTCATCAAAATCTTCAATAAATAATTCAAATTTTAATATTATGAAAGATAAAATATAGTTTCAAATTATTTAACTAAAAATAAGGAAAATAATTTCCTTATTTTCCTCTTAAAATATTTACTTGAACTAATCACTCATATATCCAAAAAAATGATTCAATTAAATTTAGTCCATTACTATTTGAATATCCTTGAATATCTCTAGTAAATATTGATATTCAAATCTAATATACCTTTAATGATATTCCAATATAATAGTTTCCTTTTAATTAATATTTTCCATCAAATAATAATTTTATAATCCATCAAATAACCCCCAATTATCTCATTAGATATTCAAGTTTTTGAATAATGAAATTTGATAAACATTGGAATGAACTCACGAATAATAAAAAATTTCATTTTTTGTCAAACTGAATATCATTAAGACTTGGAAATAAAACATTCAATCTCACATATCATTATAATAACCCCTATATATCTTTTTAGATAATAAAATAACAATTACAACACTTCCTTCTATTTTAGTTTAATATCACACTGCTTTAGAATTACTGTTATGCAAACTCATCATAACACTTATGAAATTAAAATTAATAATTACATAGAAAATTAAAATTTTATTTTAATTTTACATAATCTCTTTAATAATCTCACAAAACTTTTGTTCACTATTATATATGCAATTCAAATTTGACTAAAATGTAATATAAGTTTCATAAATTATAGATCAATGTTTCATATCCTTCAGTAATCTCATCTCACTATTATATAAATATTATAAAGTTTAGTTTAATCTTATATAATTAAAAAATACCTTATCAATATATATTTAAATTTATTTAACTCTTCTAGAGTTCTTCAATCTCACCTTGCTCTATACTGAAATTCATGTTGAATAATTTTCTTCAATAACAATCCAAAACTTCTTTAACCCATGTATCATGATTTAAATCATTTCATATGTGATTCTTGTAATATGTTGACAAAAAATATAACATGAAACTTACAAAGGCACTTAAATTTAATTTTTTATTTTTTATTTTAATTTTTTGATATAAAGGTAAACCATATAAAATATTTTTTGTTATTAGTTATTTAAAATTTTAATCATAAAGGAAACCCACATATACATAACATGTTTCACATTACTCAATTGTGTTATTGATTATTAAGCATTTAAAATCTAAATAAAATCCACATTAATGTTATGTGGAAAGATACATAACATGTTATGCATTTATTAATTATAATATGTGTTTTATTCTTTAAACATTATTTGTTCCCTAAGTAAATGTGTATTCCCTAAATGTTTTATGCTAAAGCACATCACATGTTAGGTGGTCAATGTTTTCCTTCTTGTCTTTATGTTTTGTAATGGCTAAATATTTTTTGATACTAATATATTTTATACAAAACATGTTATGGGATTTGATATATTTAAAATATTAGGTCAAGATATTCAAATGACTTGTGCTTAACATATAACATGTTATATGTTTTACTTGAATTTTTATGACATTAATTAATTATATATATTTAAATTATTTTCTAAGATTTATACATACATGTATGCACATGTGCATATGTATGTAAATGTTGTAATTACATTAAATAATGCATATAGATATATTTAAATTCTTTGTTTCTATCTTAGAACATTCTTTTTTATAAAGTAATTTTTTAAAATAAAACTAAATAAAATCATATAAAAAACATAATAATAAAAAAAAATAAGAGGATACATATTTATTTTTTATTTATATATTAAATGATATATTTTTTAAATAAAAAGGTTGGGTGGATGAATTAGGATGATTTTGGAAAATTTTAATTTCATAATTCACACATTTTCCCCCTCTTGGACCTAAAATTAAATTATTTTATTTTTTGTATTTATTGATGAATCTACAAAAAAAATTACAAACATAATTATATATAATTTTATTTATTGTATTTAATAATATATCTTCAATAATGGATAAATTTTAAATTATATATATATTATTATTCAATATATTTCATTAATTAAATTCCATGTATATAAAACAAAACATTTACTCATAAATACCTACTTGTTTCTTTTCTATTTCCATAAAAAAATTTATATCATTCCAAAATAATCCTTGTAGTAATCCCTATCTATTTTATTTTCCATTCCCATGAAAATTTATCCAAAGATTTAAGAAGTTGTGATTTTATTTGTTGTTAATATGAAGGAAAGTAAATGTGTGTTGAAAAAGGAAAAGTGGATTCCATTGAACATGTAAAGGAAGATAAATTTTTATAATAGTAAAGTAAGTTGGAAGATTTGGTGGCTAAGTGAACAAACCCAAATATTCAATAAATGTAGAGCTAGTCCTTACGTCTATGGTAAGTACTAAAGTTGAAAGCATTGTCCATCATAGGTTGGTATTTTCTTAGAAGAATCTAAATACTAGGGAGGCCTAGATGAATTTATAGAGAATACATCCTTAGAGAACTTAACTTATAGGATGTAAAAAACTATGATAAACAATCTTGGATAAAGATAAGATGTTTAAGGCATTGAGCTACATGAAATACTCAAACTTGAGTATTTTGTTACTATAAAGGACCTTGGAAATTATATAAAATTCTTGAAATTATTTTGATAATTCCTAAATTCTATTGAATACATTATAAGATGGTATTAAACAGGTTGAAATGTACTAAAGTTGTTTTGAAGAAACCATAAACTTATTTGAATAAGTCTATATATGTGTAAGGTTGAGGTAGACCACACTTAAGGTTGGGAAAAATTATTTTTAAGGTTGGGATATGCTTCCCGTAAGGTTCATACAACCATCTCATAAAGTCTATACATGTCATCATAAGGTTTAGTCTATCCTCATAAGGTTGGGATAACCATGGAATAAGGATGATACATGTCCTCATGAGGTTCGAACATGTTATTGTAAGGTTGAGACAAATGGTTGTAAGATTCAGATAGAGCATTGAATGATGCATTAGATGACCAGAACTATGAGAAAACTAATGTTTCTGAATCAATTAGTTTGAAGTGGGAATATTTTGGATGATGATAAAGTTGTTCATTCATGTTAAAAATATCATTAATATTTGATAATATATTACCCAAGATTGAGATGTGAAAAAAATTGATTAAATTGAATGAAGAAGATCATTGTTTCATTGAGTTGTGATTTTCAATTGAGAATATTTGAAAATATATTTTAGTGATCAAAATATGAAATTAAATTAGGTGATGCAAGGAATCAACTCTAGTGTTATAAATATCATAAAATGATTTGTGATTAAAGTTGATGAAATGAGAAAGTTTAAATTCAATCTAAGAGGAGGAAGATGACATTGAGATAGAAGGATGGGAACTTATCTAGCCTAAAATAGAAAATTTATAGTTAAATAAATCTAGAAATACATATGAGAATATGTTTGTGTTGTGATTAATTATTTTAAATATAAAAAAAGAGTTATGATTTTTACTGAATGAGAACAAGGTTATGATGAGTTGCTAAATATTGTTTATAGATTCAATCCTAACCTGTATTTTTTTTATTGATTCTCTCATGCTGCAATGAAATATCCCATGTTGCTAATGTTACAACTATATTTTTAATACAACTATGAAGAATATTTAAATGTAGTTTTTTCTAATTATCTTGAGAGGAAAAGGTTGTTGATCCTATTGGGTAAATAAATAAATAAATATTTTCCCAAAGGAAAATGAGAATTATCCATGCTGTAATAGGCTGCTATATATTTTTATACAGTTGTGATAGATTGATTTGAACACAAATTTGTGTGGAGTATTTTTGAGAAGAAAACATCTTGAGCCTCATGTATAAAATTTGAAATATTTTTTTAACTAAGATAAATCAGAAGAAAAATAAAATAAAGGTAGTAATATCATTCTTCTGGTGACAATAGTTTAAATAAGAAAATGAAATAAGATCAAGGAGATCATGAGGGAGGAGAAAGGTGAGGTGCATGAACTTTTTCTTACATGATAACTCTAAAATGTTTCCATTTATGGAAAATGAATCTGACCCTGAAAATAAAAAACATGGATACTTGACCATATGTGTATTGATAAGATAAAAATAAAAAATAAGAGAGAGATTTGTCCATTTGGGGTGAAAAGAAATAGAGGGAACATAATATCTCAAGGAAGAAGAATAAGATCTAATATTATGTAGAGAAGAATATCATTGAGGTATTGAGTAAGATAAGAAAAATAGAAGAAGGATGGTTCACATACCTATCCCTACAACACATAGTATTACAGAAGTTTGAATAAGAAAAATATAGAAGCAGTATAACTATAAGGATACACATGAAATAAGAAAGAAATGACCCTGATCATGTCTGTTTAATCACCAAGTAGAATTTATGGGCTATGCTTCTTGAAGAATAAATGAGTAGGTCTGACTAGAGGGAATTCCTATAGAATATTTATTACATTTAAGTTCTTTAAATATTTAGTTGAGAGTGTATAGTAATCAATTTTAGAATAATAACTGATTTTCATGCATCGTACAAAGACTGAGTTGCTTATGTTACTATTGAAGACTCAAAGGAAGTCAAAGACTCTAATTAAGAGTGGGAACATATTAGTTATTTGTGATGTAGTGACATCCTAGAAAAACTTGGTGATATATTTCAATAGGTTGATTGTTTGATAATTGGTGGGATGTCAATATAAAGACATGTTGTCCTGACCCGTCCCCTGGGGCCCGTGCTGTGACATACCCCAAACCCACCTCCCAAAGGCTAGGGGTTGGTGACTAGCACCGAAGGCGTAAACCTACAAGTGGGAGGAATTTTCCTAAGTAATTTTATGCATGCGCACACAACCACATCCCAAATATGGAAAATTAAATAATCATGCCACTAAACGACCACTGAGTACAAGTACAACTGAAATTCAAATGGTCCAGAATAAAAAACCAAAAAAATACTAACTGTAAAATAGTAAAGTACAAAAGAAACACTGGATAACCATATGATGAAAACCCCACCTGATGGGTAAGTACAATGTAGCTGCTGGAAGCTTTAGAAGTACGCCCTGCCTGCCTGGTCTCACTGGGCACCACCGAGTCGTGGGCCACCAAGTCCTCTGTCAAGGTGTTAGTTGTCTACACCGGACACAACACGTGCGGGAAAAGCTCATGTAGGGGTGAGTAATAATATACTCAATAGGGACCCCAAAACACAAAGTAAAGACCACAAATCAATCAACAAACAAACCAAAAAAGCATGATAACTAAGCCTGATCATGAAGCAAGATAGCTCTTACCGGGTATATTCTAGAGTAGGAAAGTAGAACCATCAGTTATAACATTGTACTCCTAAAATACTGGATAAATCCTCCTTAATGAGTACAGTGGGCCTATCGGGTCACACAAAAGCCGATTCCCACTCACCTTAGAACAATTGTGGTAATCTTCCCTGATGAGTACTGTGGGTATAATGGGTCACATAGAATTTTCTCTCCACTGTAGGCATGCCAGGTCACACAGATGCCACTTTCCAGCTATGGCTATACTGAGGTAATCCTCTTGTCGAGTACCCTGTCGAGTATTGTGGGTCTGCTGGGTATCATAGAAGCTACACCCCACTGTGGGCCTACCGGGTGGCATAGAAGCCACTTCCCACTGAGCCATATTATTCGATCAACATAGGGTCGCTCGTCAAAAGTCTTTAGGTATCAGCCAACCGTAGGGTTTCTGCATGTAACACACAAGATCTTGGGAGAAATGATCCCCAAGCTATTCAAAGAATTTAAACTTCCATGAAATCCTCTATAGAGTATTCCAAAATATCCTCCTCATCGCGAGAGTTCCAACGCTGCAAATGGTTCATCAATCAGACATCCGGTTTGAAAGATATTGGTATTTTTCCAAAAAGGGTCCAGTTGGGTCCAGGTCTGGTCCAACCCGGTTGGGCCGACCCGAACAAACCCGGGTCTGCTGACCCGACCCAGACCCAGCCCAGATTGGGTCCTGTTCGTTGGGCCATGTGTCTGACCTGATGGCCTGCCCGGTCCTCCAGAGGCGAACCAGTTCTCCTAGCCAGGACATGACTGGAAGCCATATCCATCTCCCTTCTCACCCCGTGGGTCATCGCGGGGCCGTTTCCTACAGCCCAGATGCACAACGCATCTAGGGTTGTCACTACGCGGCCAGTCAGAATCCTGCATGTAGTTGAAGACCGTATGCCTCTGAAGAGTGTGGCACGCAGCTGCGGGCCGCTCCACCGATGCGGCCGAGGGGCCGCATCTTTTCTGCCAACTGCCGGCCCAGCCGACTCCTCCTCCTAATGCACCATCGTGGTGTGCCGCCGTGGTCCACCATCATGGACCACCTTCGGCGACCGCCGATGCCACCACTGGGTTCTTCCGCGGACCACTGGGCCCACTCCGATGGTCCGTTCTTTGCACCGTTTGCACCTATGGCCTTCGGGGGATCCCCTCTTCCATACAAAGGCCTTGAAATTGTCTTTCTACCATATCAAATGTTCATCAACCAAGAATGCACATGGTGGAGGGGGGTCGGGCCTTGTTCATGTCAGCCCGCACCCTCCGCGTTAGAAGTTTAAAACAGGGGGAGGTTTGGGGATTACAGTTCTATCAATCGTAAAATTAATCCTGAATAGAAATCCCAAGAAAAATCATCCTCCCCCAAGAACGGACGATCTGTGGATCAAAATATTCATGGGTTGATTCATGTTAGTCGTTTAAAATAAGAACAAGTAAAACATAAACAAAAAAACCCCTACCTCAAAGCAGTTCGACGTTGAAGTGATTCGCCCGAGAATATTCAAGAGGTCGAAGTCATTCATCACCCACGGATCTCGTTCTTCGGGATGTGTCGAAGCCGCCGATGCATCTCGATGAACGAGAATGGTGGGTGAAGAATGTCTTCAACCTCTTGAATCTTCATGGGCAGACCACTTCAACATCAAACTGCTTCGAGGTAGGGGTTTGTTTTGGTTTATATTTTCCCTATTCTTGTTCTAAACGAAGAACGCAGATCAACCCACGAAACAGGTTAATCCACGAATCGTCCGTTCTTGTGGGAGGATGATGTTTCTTAGGATTTCTATTAATGATTAATTTTATAATTGATAGAACTGTAATCCCCAAACCTCCTCCTGTTTTAAACTTCTAATGCAGAGAGTGCGAGCCGACACGAACAAGGCCCGACCCTCCTCCGTCATGTGTGTTCTTGGTTGAAAAACGTTGGAAATTACTGCAAGAAAATTTTAAGGCCTTTACAGGTAAGAGTGAATCCCCCAAAGGCCATAGGCAAAATATGTACAAAGAACAGACCACCGGAGCAGACTTGGAGGTCCGCAGAAGAACCTGCTGACACACTGGCACCAGCGGCGACACACCGGGAGGAGTCGTCGGCAGAGACGCGACCCCTCAGCCGCATCGGTGGAGCGTCCCACAGCCGTGGGCCACACTCTTTGGAGGCACAAGGTGTTCGACCGCGTGCGAGATTTTGGATGACCATGTAGATATGACTTCAGATGCACTGTGTGTCCGACCTGGAGGAAACAACCCCGTAGTGACCCACTGGGCAAGCAGGGAGCCAAACATGGCTTCCAGTTCCATCCCGACCAGGAAAAACGGTCCGCCTTTGGCAGACCGGGAAAGCCAGTGGGCCAGACCCACCCCATTAGGCTGGACCCACCCCATCGGGCTGGACCTGCGAACCAACAGACCAAACCCAGTCCGAACTGTGTCTAGGTCGGGTCAGGTCGGGTCGGACCTAGACCCAACTGACCCCTTTTTAGAAAAATGTCAATATCTTTCAAACCAGACGTCCGATTAATGAGATGTTTACATCATTGGAACCCTCAAGACAAGGAAGATATTTTGGAATACTATATGGAGGATTTCATGGAAGTTTAAATTTGATGAATGGTTTGGGGAGATGTTCTCCCGAGATCAAGCATGTTACGTGTAGAAACCCTGTAGTTGGCTGAGACCTAAATACTGATGAAGAGAAACCCTGTGTGGAACAAATACTATGGCCCAATGGGAAGTGGCTTCTGTGTGACCCAGTAGTCCCATGGTAGGGAGTGACTTCTATGTGACCTGACATACCCATGGTACTTGACTGGAGGAGTACCTCAGTATGGCCATAGGTGGGAAGCGGCTTCTGTGTGACCCGACATGCCCACAATGGGGAGAAAATTCTGTGTGACCTAGAATACCCATGATACTCATCAGGGATGAGTTACACATACATCCTAAGGTTAGTGGGAAGTAGCTTCTGTGTGACCTGACAGACCCACTGTACTCATTAAGGAGTTCTCCAGCAGCCTAGGTGTTCGATGTTTTGACCGATGGTTCTAATTTCCTACTCTAGAATATACCTGGTGTGAGCTATCTTGATTCATGATAATTATTGGTGGTCATGTTTTTTGGTTTTTTTTGGATTACTTTGTGGTATTTCCTTTTTGTTTTGGGATCCCTACTGAGTATATTGTTACTCACCCATGCACGGGCTTCACCCGTACGTGTTGTGTCTGGTGCAGACGATCGATGCTTTGATGGAGGAATTGGTGGCCTAGGACTCGGTGGTGCCCACTGATACTAGGCGGGCTTGTAATACTTCTACAGCTTCTAGAAGTTACTCTGTACTTACCCATCAGGTGATGTTTTTAGCAGATTGCTATCTAGAGTTTCTTTTGTACTTTCATGTTTTCCAGTTAGTTTTTTTGTTTGTATTCTAGCCCATTTAACTTTTAGTTGTACTTGTACTCAGTGGTTTTTTTGTGGCATGATTGTTTAATTTTCTAAATTTGGTATGTGGTTGTGTGTGCGTGCGTACAAGTACTCAAAAAAATGCCTCCCACTTGCAGGTTGATGCCTTCGGCGCTAGTCACCAACCCCTGGCCTTCAGGAGGCGGGCTTGGGGTATGTCACGGCACGGGCCCCAGGGGACGGGTTGTGAAACATGCAATGATATTTTGTGCATGTTCACTTAAACAATATAGTAAAAATTCACAATTATTTAATGGTTAACATTGGGTAAGGATCCCTATAAAAAAATCTATTTTTTTGTGATGGGTCTTTTTCAATGAAAATCATTTCTATCACAAATAGTTCCATAGATAGATTTTTAATATGATGAATATTTTAATCAATTATAAAAAGGTTTTTCCACAACATGTTTCTGTGATGGTATACTATTACTTCACAAAATTACTTAGCAAAAATGTACATTAAATGATGGTAAATAAATATTTGCAATGGATGGTATATTTCTATCACAAATACCCTTAATCAAATTTTTTTTTGATAAAATTAAAATTTCATTCACATATATAAAACTAATTGCAACTTAAAAGTATAACTATCACAATTATTTTATTGGTAAATGATAATAAAAAGTTAATTATGGAAGGTAGTGTTTACAACAGAAAACTAAATCCCTCAAAAATATATTTTTAATTAGCATGAAAAGTTTTTATTATGGGAGTTATTTTTGACAGAACAATCACTAATATTACTCTTTGAAATTGATTTTCGATCACTAATAGTCCATCATAAAAAAATAAAGAAAAAAAATCTATATAAGGGCACACAGAGATCTTTTACCCCACTTTTTTGTTGCACATTCTTCTTATTTAGCTAGTTGTTGAAATATTGGTGTTTCCCACCACTTGGTCGTTTCCAATGAAATCGTGTTTGTTTCTGATTGACTTTATTTGGGGTGTTTAGGAAAAATATGATGCGAATATTATACAATATTTTTAAGTCATCATGGGCATAATTTTCAAAGGAATATGGTTGTTTATAATTTAATAGAAACACCTTGGAATGAACATTGGTCAAGTGGATAGGATGTCAAGCTCATACACAACTTTTGAGGAGGAGTTATTATCTATTTCGGGTCTCTCTTATAGATTTTTGATGTATTCATGAATCATTTTAAAATTTTGGTATAGGACTGATTACTCCCATGCTAATGATTAATCATCGACATGAATTGCTGTGAACATCTGTATATTTTTGAGGTTCTCTTTATTTGTTCTTTACTAAGTGATGTTCAATTTTAGAGTTTTATGGTTTAAATATATATAGCTAGGAACTATGGAGTTTATCTTCATTTATGGAAGAGTTATATCATTTTGTGTTGGGATCACATCTAGGAGAATGTCTATTTATGTATTCTTGTGAAATGAATTAGAACTCATATTGTTTGGTGCCAATTAATAGGGCCTATCATACCTTTTAAGGACATGTGACAAGGACTAATCCATACAATTTAGCATCATATATTAAGGACTGTTAAGAAAATGGTTCCTTTTAATGGTTGTTTTGGTACTTACATATAACTGGCCCTTTTTGTATGACTTTAATGAGAATATGGCCTATTGAGTATAGACTTGGTTAGAGGATGATGTTGGGTTTGGACCTCAAAAAGGATTCCAATATATCCTAGTTAACAGGAATAGAATCATGTAGAGTTTTAGGTGCATAGTTTAAGGTCATGTTGTAGGACTATAATATGTAGTTTAACATAAGGTGGAGATTGTCATGTAGTTTGAATTTATGTGATTAGGATGTTGTCCATGCAGTTTAACATCATTCAACAAAGAAGTTTGTGTCTTAATATGCATGAAAACAAAGGATTTAATGATACTTACACAATGGATATACTCTTATTGGTATATTATGGCTCACTAAGTAGAGAATAAATTCATCATTGATCTAGATGTTGTGACTTACACCTGAAGGAATCCCAATCTTACATGGATCATCAATTGGAAGTAGGAATCCAAATGGGCATGTTGAGCCTAGAGAGACCGCTATAGTATTATCTCGATAGGGAAACTTGTTATAATGGGAACCCATGATTGCGATTCCCCCAAATGTTCTACCTATTTGGGATGTTAATTCTCAAAAATTATTTTATAAAGGAAATCTATTATCAAAGGGGTTCACTTTAGCGCTCATTCTTGGACTCTTTGTGTCCGGTGTATTTATAAGAGGCCTTGATAATTGGATTCTTGAGTAGGAGACTTAGGTGAAGGGGTGATCTATCTTTTAAACTAGGGGAGGTATATGATAACCTAATGTGATAGTAAAAGGGGATAGTTTACCTTATATAGGTCCAAGTGGTTTCTTTACCTAAGTAAAGATACTTGAGAGATGGGTCTCCAAACTTAAGAGGATTGGGCGATGGGTTACCTAAGTGAAGAAGATAGGGTGATGGGTTTCTCATGTGAAGAGGATAAGGATATGGGTCACTCAAGATAAGAGTCTTGGGAAATTATTCACACACATTAATAGGATAGAGTGATGGGTCACCCAAGTGAAGAGGCTTGGTGATGGGTTTCCCGAGTGATGAGTTTTGGTGTGGCTTCTCCCTAGTTATCAGGGGTTCTTTGAGATACCCTTGAAAAAAAATTCTCTTATATGGTCAATGAGATAATTATTTTACCCTATTACATTAAGACAAGGATAAAAATGGGTTTTTATGAATATTTTCTCCTTTAGATGACCCAATTACCACTTAATTTAATACCCTTAAGATTTGGATACCATTTTTTACTTGAAATTGGGGGATTTTGAGACTAGGGTGAAGTGGATATGAGTGTATCTCTCTTTTTTAGAAATAGGGAATCTCATGCCCAAGTGAAATTCCAAGGGGTCTATTTATAGGAAAATACAGAGTCTTGGGTGCATAGATATGGGCATGGAAGGTGGTGCGCACTGGTGATTGGGGTGACTAAGGTTGGGTGCTAAGGTGGCCTATGCATATGTATTAGGAGATATAGCTTGGCCGCATGAAGGGGACTTGGGCATTGCGGCCTAGGAGTGCATAAGGGACTATGGGGGATATGGTGAGAATTTTACCAGGGACTCGTGGCCTTCTAAAACAAAATACTTTTTCCTACAAAGGGAGAACCAAAAAATACCCCCTTAGAATGGGATTCGAGCAGAATGAAGAGGATATTATTCTAAGGTAAAGCTTTCTTCAGTGTGATAATGTACCTAGGAACAAATAGTATACGTGTGCATGTTTTTTGGGAAAACATGCTGGTCATTAACATAGATGGCACAGGCGATCTGTACAGGTGAGGCTGGGTGATCTACACTGTGTGAACTATGTGAATGGACCGACTTCTCTATAAATAGGGGTACTCCTCCAACCACTTGGGTGAACTTACAAAGTTCTCATTCTATCCGCACTCTCTCCCCTTGTGCTACTTAAAGGCAAGCAATGATGCCCATCACCCATGGTGATGGGATTTGGTGAGAGGTCCTTGGCGAGGCACCCTGGGTAAGGGTCCTAATTCATGCCCATCATAGGTTGTGGAAGAATAAAATTTATTTTTCTAATACAGCATGGAGGCTTACCATGGTCGTCTCACTTGAGGAGGTTTCTCAATTGTTCACCTACTTATTATATCTCACATAAAATACTTATTTTTGTTATTTCAAGTTTGATGAAATCAATGTAATTGAAATGACATATAATATGAAAAATTATAAACATATATTAACATGAAATGATAACATAATTAAATTAGGAATAAAGTATTTGGCCTTTGCGGTTTGTTTCATGGGCTCCATCATTCTCCTTCTTGGTGTTTAGATTAAGTTTGATAATTAAATTCTAAGATCACATGAATGAATTACTATTATTTTATTTATTATTGTGAAATATTGAATGAATTTTGAAATCTAAATTCCACCTCCACCTGTAATAAAGGTTGATGGTACACCTCAATCGAGAATTTGACATCTCTAAGGACCTGGCTCCATCATATTCTATTTCATCCACTAAATGGATTAAATCCATCATATTAAGAGCTTGTATCTAGTATAAGGGAAGGAAAATATTTAATTAAAGAATATAAATGAGTTTGAGTTCATTTTCTTAGGGTATGATCACCACACCCATTAAATTTTACTCTTTCTCATTAGAAACTTAATCAAAATTATGAATTTAAGTGTAGAATAAATGAAATTTCCACTTACCTCCCATGGGTCAAGCCTCAAGTTAGCCCCTTATTTTTGAGGTTAAGAGGTCACAGTGAAATGAGAAAGAAATAGAAGAAAGGAAATGAAAATAATGAGGATGATAAAAGAATAAGAATAAAAACACACACATGAAATCCCAAAATAAAAATATAACAAGAAGAATACAAGAAGGAGAAGAAGAAGGAGAAGAATAAGAAGGGTGTGTAGAATAAGACACAAAAATAAAAACCATGAATGGATTATATTGTATTTGAAAGAAAAATAAATTAAAATTACATTTAAAATAAAAATAATGTAAGAAGAATAAAAAAAATATAAAATAATAAAAGATATGGGTCACTAGATTCTCTTATAGAATCCATCCTCCAAAAGTTGGCTCCTGTTCTGCCAACCATATGGTCGAATCTCTCTATGGTTCCTTCTGATAAGTTGTGTGAAATTTAATTTCTATTGAATCTATAAATTTCAAATATTTTTAACACATATAAAAGAAGTTATGTCACAATTAATGAGTCATACTATTTCTGGTTGAATGTTTCCTAAACCCTCCTCCACTTTGGAATGCCCATTAGATGCATTAATGAAAGAATATATCCATCAAATTCAATTTTCAAATGCATAATCAGGTCCTTTTTCAAATACATTTATAATCACCTAAATTTTAGGTCTTTATCTCATGTTATGCCTTATTTACTGAGGTGGATTCCACTTTGTTGGCCAGAATGATTTTTCGACTTGATTTATTTTTTTCGGGCCTATAGATATTGAAATTGGATCTGGATCCAGAAGAAGAAGTTAAAAACCAAAAGTAAAGGAATCTTAAAAAAAATAATCACTCAAATTGGATAAATATTTTAATTTTTTTTCTCAAAATACTAATCTGATTAAAATATGTAAAAATTCTAGGATTAATCAATTTTTTCATTTTATCCCAAAACACACAAAAAATATAAAAACATTGCAAATAAACTAAAATTTATAAATTTGAAGGGTTTAAATCATTGAAATACATATAAAAAATGATGAATATATTATCTCTATCAATTCCCCCACACTTAAACTATGCTTTTACTCATGCATAAAAACAAAGAATCACAAGGGAACCAATGTTACTAATATTCAAATTCCAAAGAAATTAAATAAAACAATTTTCAATGTCAAATAAAATTTTAAAAAATCCCCATAAAATATAAATTTAATTTATAAATTTTAAAATAAACAATCAATTTAATAATTTTAATTTTCGCCTTTGAAAAATTATGGAACTACTCCTTTAATTCATTTAAGTTCCTCAATTCATTATTATTAAACATGCCAAATCATGATTTTTCTCAATATTGAATATTTTCACTCATAACTCATGATATTAATTCAATTATAGTTATGATCATATCCTGAGAAATTTCTCATTATCCATAATCTTGTAAAGGAACTATTTCTCCACTTTTTAAAGACAAAAGTCACATAAAATAATGAGGGCTTTCATTAAAGGTTCAAATGAATCCAAGGCTTAAGGTTGGTAAAAATTAAAAATTAAAGCTCAAGTAGGAGGTTAATTTATTAAGTAAAGTGCATGATAAAAAAAGTAAAAGATAAATGAAATTATCCCCTTTAAATTATAACAACTTTTACTTCCCCAAACTCAATGTAAGGTCATAATCAAAGCAAAGCATAATGAATTATTTGTGCACCCTCTTGATTTTTTCTATACTTTTATACATTAGTTTTCCAAGAACCTTTTCACTTTTTTTTTTAATTTTTTTTGAAATTTATGACTGAAATAAACCTCATATCCATCACTTAACCACATATGATAAAAATCATCAGTCCAATAATGGTGATTTTTTCCCAAATGACAACCCATTTTTCCATTTTTTTGTTCTTTTTTGTCATTTTTTATTTTTAAGAGGGAAAATAAATAAAGAGTACAATGAATATAAAAATTTCTCAATAATCATATGTATCACCTCTTAACTTATTCCTTAAAATGTATATCATCCCTTATATGATTAATCCATTCACCCCCACACTTTAACTTAAAAATATCATGAAAATACTAAGAGGATGGTATGAATGGATAAAAATGGCTTGAAACATAGATAATTCCTAACAAGGTCATTCATGGTCTCTATGATATAAACAAGGATTGATGTAAATGTGGTATTTAAGGTAAAGGTATTTTAAAAATATTTCTAAATCATTTTAAATGTATTTTTGAAAATTCATGTCTTTTAAAAGTTCAAATGAAAATTCTAGTAGGTGACATGTCCCAAGATCAATCAAGAAATATTCTCAAGAATAAATAGGAATTATTTGATCAATAAATCCTCTTAGGAATGGTAAATTTGATATTAGACAATAACTCATTGGAATTAATAATAATAAAAAAAATCAATTCACATGAGTTTTAGAATTTCAAATCATGAAAAATGGTTGAGAAATTTCATTTATATGAATCAAATAATTCCCTTAAATCATAAGTACTCATTTTAATATCCATGCTTCACTTTACTAATTTAATTCTACATTTTACTCATTTAATTTCATTAAAATTGGAATCTAAAGCATAGAATCATAGTATTCTTAATAAACTCATGTCTCATAGATGAGTCAAGTAAAGCATAAATTCAGTTGTGGGAATGCAATTTTAGGTTTAAAGCTCAAAACATGTTGTCAGACAAAAAATGTAGAGAGTTTGAATGATAAAAAAATAAAAGTGAACACCATTTCCCATGAAGATTAGTCATTTTTTTCTTAGATATTTGGAACTAAATTATACTATCATGAACCTATACAATAAAATTACCCAATTAAGAACAAAGATAATGTCATTTAAGCTCAAAAAGATAAGAGGGAGTTAGATTCATTCTGGATTAATTCCCAAAATAAAATTTAAATATAAATTATTATAAATACTATAAAGATAAATCTTGGCATGATCCCCTAAAGTGGGACCTGAATTTTTACTACCTCCAAAGGGTAGTACCAATTGTTATCCATAATCTGATTATGGGTAATTTTTTTTGGATTTTAACCAACACATGTGGTTTTTTTCCTTCTAGTTCTTCTTTATTGGTGGTGAGGAATGATCCATGGATAGAGTATACTAGATCCATTTCCTTAAAAATTAAGTATGGATTTCATAGTGGGTATAGGAGGAAATGTGGATCATCATATTCATTAGTTTCTACTTATAAAACCCCCACTTTCTTTTCTAGAACCGGATCAACATGGGATGTATGAATTGTAATTTAAAAATTAGGGTTAGAATTTATTTTTAATTTTACTTAATTTAAACACGAGTAATCATAATTACCCCTTTCAGTGTGAGAATCCTTGATCTTAATTTCATTAGGATTAGTTACATTGAACTATTCATGTGCCTACTTACATATATTTTCATCAAATCCAGGGAGATCCATGTATTCCTCAGTGGGTGCATGTTTAGTTTCTTCATATTCATGTAAGGCAAAGATAATTTTTACCAAATATGAGAATTAAATGTAGTTAGGGGTGATACTCAAATAAAATTGAATAAAATAAAAAAAATAAAGAGTTAAAACAAATATCATCTCCCTGAGTTAGTTCTAGTTCAATCACTTCCTTAGTGGTAAGTGTCTCTTGAAGTTGGATCTTAGTGGATGGAGGAAAGTAGTTGGGATACTAAATATTTTCTTAAAATTCCATCACTTTTATGAATTACTCCTCTCCCATGGATAGAGATAAGTAGAGTAGTGATGAATCTTATACCGTGGAAGGAATTGGGAGATCATGTTGTACCTCATACTCATTCCAGAAGTTTTCCAGGTCTTGTTGATCTCCCAAATGTATCTTAGTAGGGAAGTATTTCTCATTAGGAGTCAACTCTAGATCATCATGGTTTTCTTGTATATGGTTCTTCAAATGGTTGGGCTATTGATGGTCCTTGAGTTGGCCCTCAACATCTTTGATGTCTTCAATAAAATTTGGATTCTCCACCGGTACTTCTTCCTTAGCCACCTCAGGTTCTTACTCAGGTTTTGGTTGATCCATCAATGCACGAACATATTCAAATTCTCTTTTAGTGGTTTCTTTTTAGTTGTTCTATGCTTTCTATAAGTTCTTTCACTTGGGATTTTTTATAACCTTCTTGATCTGATTCATCTTATTATTGTTGTTGTACTTATGAGTAATCAAACCATGTATAATAAGTCTAATTTGAATAAATCATGGAATAATAATTTTTTATTATCATTAAATAAAAACAATGAAAATATATCTACAATGTGAAAATTAAAAAAAAAGAAAAAAATTATTAGATCCTTAGAAAAGGTTCCAGTTTTGATGGACACCTATCATAGGGTGTGAAAAAATAAAATTTATTTTCCTAATATAGAAAATAGGCTGACTAGGGTTGTCTCACTTGAGGATCTCTTTTAGTTGTTCATTTACTTATTCCATCTCACATAAATTACTTCTTTTTGTTGTTTTACGTTTTATAAAAACAATGTAATTGAAAAGACATGAAATATGAAAAAACATAAATTTATACTAACATGAAATTATAATAGAATGAAATTAGGAAGAAAGTACTTGGCCTTTGTGGTTTAGTTCAGGGGTTCCATCATTATCCATGTTAGTGTTTAGATTAAGTTTGATAATTCCATTCTAAGATCTCATGTATGAATTAATATTCTTTTATTTAGTGGGGTGAAATATTTAATGACTTTATCAATATAAATTACACCTCCTCCTATAATCAAGGTTGATGACACACCTCAACCGAGAGTGTGAAATCTCCCAGGACTAGGATCCATCATATGCCATTTCATCCACTAAATGACTCAACTCCATCATATAAAGATCTTGTATCCATTATAATGGAGTAAAAATATTTAATAAAAGAATTTAAATGATTTTGAGTTCAGTTTTGTGGTGGATGACCACCACATCGGTTCACTTTTAATCTTTCTCGTCACAAAATTAATCACACTTATGAATTTAAGTGAAGAGTAAATGAAATTTCCACTTACCTACCTTAGGATAAGCCTCAAGTTAGCCCCTCATTTTAGGATAAGAGGTCATGGTGGATTGATAAATAAAGGGAATAAAATAAAAGAAATGAAAATAATGAGGATGATAAAAGAATAATAATAAAAACACACACATGAATTCATAGAATAAAAATAGAAGATGAAGAAGAAGAAAAGAAGAAAAGAAGGAGAAGAACATGAAGAAGAATAAGAAGGGTGTGTGGAAGAATACACAAAAATAAAACCATGAACGAATTATATCGTATTTAAAATAAACTAAATTAAAATTATATTTAAAATAAAATAAAATTAAAAATAATAAAAATAAAAATAAAATAAAAAAAGAGATGGGTGAAACAACATCAGCTCCAGAATCTATCCTCCAAATTTTTTCTCTTGTTCTACCTACAATATGGACTAATATCTTCATGGGTCCTTATAAGTTGTGGGAAATTTAGTTTTATATTTACTCTACAAATTTCAAAGATTTTGGACTTTTATAAAAGAAGTCATGACATAATTAACGAGTCACACTATTTTTGGTCAAATGTTTCCTAAATATTTCTCTAATTTGGAGCATCTAGTGGAAACATTAATGAGAGAACATATCAATACAATTCAATGGTAAATTGTGGAATCATTCAATACTTAAAAAAAATTTATAATCACCTCAATTTTAGGTCTTTATCATGAGTTATTCCTCATTTATTAAGGTGAGGTACACTCTTTAATCCAGAAAGATTTTTCAAATTGAATTATTTTTTTGGGCCTGTAGATGTTAGAATTGGATCTCAGTCTAGAAGAAGACGTTAAAGCCAAAAAATAAAGTAATAATAATAAAATGATTCACTCAAATTGGATCAATATTTTAAAATTTATTCTCGAAATACCAAAGTGATAAAAATATGTTAAAATTCTATAATTAAGTAATTTTCACATTTTATCAAAAAACACACAAAAAATATAAAAATGTTGCAAATAAACTCAAATTAATAAATTTTGAGGGTTTTAATAATTTAAATAGATATAAAAAATTATGAAAATATTAGCTCTATCAATTACATCACACTTAAACCATGCATGTCCTCATGCATAAAATATTAACAAAGAATTCAGGGGGCACCAATGTTACCAATATTCAAATTGTGAAGCAATAAAATCAAATAATTTTTAATGTAAAATAAAATGTTCAAAAATACGCATAAAATATAAATCTATTTTTTAAATTTCAAAGAAAAAATAAATTCAAGAATTTTATTTTTCCCCTTTGAAAAATTATGGAACTACTCCTTTCATTAATTTATGTTCCTCAATTTATTATTATTAAACATGAAAAATAATTATTTACCTCACTTTTGAATCTTTTCACTCATAACTCATGATACTAATTCAAGTAGAGTTATGATAATATCATTATAAAATGATACTTATAAATAGGATTGTAAATAAACTCTTTATACACTTAGTAAAGACAAAAGTCACATAAAATCATGAGGTATTTTATTAAAGGTTCAAATGACTCCTAGGCTTAAGGTTGGAAAAAATTAAAAATTAAAGCTCAAAGAGGAGGTTAATATCTAAATTAAAGTTCATGATATCCAAATTAAAATATCAATTTAATTATCCCATTCAAATTATAACAATACCCACTTCTCCAAACTCAAGGTAATGTCATAATCAAAGTAAAGTATAATGAATTATTTGTGCACCCTCTTGAATTTTTTCTTTACTTCTATAATTTTTTTCAAAGGAACTTTTAATTTTTTTTTAATTTTTTAAAGTTATGATTAAATAAACCTCAGATCCATAAATTAACCACATATCTTAAAAATCATTTTTCCAATAATGGTGATTTTTGGTTTTCCCAAATCACAACCCATTTTTTCCATTTTTTTGTTCTTTTTTGGTTATTTTATCTCTTTTATTTCAAGAGGAAGAAAACAATAAAGAGTAAAATGAATGTAAAACTTTCTCAATACCTATATGTTTCACCCCTTCACTTATTTATTACAATTTATATCATCCCTTCCACTATAAATACCCTTACCCCCACACATCAACTTGAAAATATAATTAAAATACTAAGATGAGGGTAGGAATGGATAAAAATGGCCTAAAACATGGATCATCCCTAAGTAGGACATGTTTAGTTTCTTCATATTTCTATAATAAAAATAAAGTATTGACCAAATATTAAAATTCAAAGAAGTTATGAGTGAAACTCAAATCATATTGAATAAATTTATAAAATAAAGAGTTCAAAGAATGATCATCTCTCTGAGTTGGTTCTAATTTAATCACTTATTGGTAAGTTCCTCTTGAAGTTGGATCTCAGTGGATGGGGGAAGGTAGTCAAGCTTCTATATCATTTCTTCAAATTAGATCACTTTTATGACTTACTCCTTTTCCATGGATAGAAACAAGTAGAGTGGTGATGACTCTTTTAATGTGTGAGGAATTAGGATATCATGTTGTACCTCATACTCATTCTAGATGTTTCCTTGGTATTTTTGATACCCATAATGTATCTCATCAGGAAATTATTCCTCATCATAAATCCACTCTAGCTCATCATGGTCTTCAAGGATTGAGTTGGGCCTCAACCTATTTGATTTATTTAGTAAAATTTGGAAGCACTAGTGGTACTTCTTCCTTGGCCTCCTCAAGTTCTTGCTCAGGTTCTAGTTGCTCCATAAATGAATAAACATATTCAAACGATCTTTTGGCTTTTATTTTCAGTTTTTATATGCGTTATTTATGTTATTTCAACTAAGATTTATTATAACCATCTTTATCTGATTCATCTTGTTGTTTCTACTACACCTCTGAATAATCAAACAATGCATAATAACCCGAATTTAAATACATCATGAAAAAATATTTTTTTTACATTTTTTTAAGGAAAAAATAAAAATATATCTATAATGTAAAAATTTAAAAAAATAAGAAAAAATGAGTAGATCCTTAAAATAGAACTAGTTTTGATGCATGTCTACTGTAGGGTGTGGAAAAAAAATTTATTTTCCTGATGTAGCATAGTGGCTGACTAGGGTTGCCTCACTTTAAGAGATATCTCTATTGTTCACCTACTTGTTATATCTCACCTAAACTACTTATTTGTGTTATTTAAGTTTTATGAAAATAATGGAATTTAAAAGACATGAAATGTGAAAAATTAAAAACTTATACTAATATAAAATGCTAATAGAATTAAATTATAAAGAAAGTACTTGGCCTTTTTGGTTTGGTTTATTGGTTCCATCATTCTCTTTGTTGGTGTTTATATTAAGTTTGATAATTCAATTTTGAGATGTCATGCATGAATTACTATTATTTTATTGAGTTTTGTAAAATCTTGAATGACTTTTTCAATCTAAATTCCACCTCATCCTATAATCAATGTTTATAGAACACCTCAATAGAGAGTGTGACATCTCCCAGGACCTGGATCCATCATATGCCATTTTATCCACTGAATGGATCAACTCTATTATATGAAGATCTTGTATCTAGTATAAGGGACAAAAAATATTTAATAAAATAATATAAATGATTTTGAGTTCTGTGTCACGGTGGATAGTCTCCACACCTGTTAACTTTTAATATTTCTCATCACAAACTTAATCAAACTTAGGAATTTAAGTGCAGATTAAATGAAATTTCCACTTACGTCCACCAGGTGAAGACTCGAGTTAGTCCCTTATTTTTAGGGAAATTGGTCATGGTGGAATAAGAAATAAAGAGAATAAAAGGAGAAAATGAAAATAATGGGGATGATAAAATTATAATAATAAAAACACACACATGAAGTTAAAAAATAAAAATAGAAGAAGAATAAGAAGAAAAGAAGGAGAAGAAGATAGATAAGAATAAGAATGATGTTTGGAAGAAGAAACAAAAATAAAAACCATAAATTAATTAGGATTTATTTAAAATAAACTAAATTAAAATTAAATTTAAAATAAAACTAAATTAAAAAGAATAAAAATAAAAATAAAAGAAGAAAAAAGATGGGTGTAACAGCTTCCCCTCTAGAATCGGTCCTCCAAAAGTTATATATTATTCTGGCTACTATATATCCAAATATCTCCATGGGTCCTTCTTATAAGTTTTTATAAATTGAATTTTCTATTTACCCTCCAAATTTAAAATATTTTTTACATGTATAAAAGTAGTTATTATACAATTAATGAGTCACACTCTTTCTAGATGAATGTTTCCTAAGTTTTTCTATACTTTAGAGCATCCAATGACCATATTAATGAGATAATATCTCCATAAAATTCAATTATAAAAAAATAGTTTCCTATTTAAAATAAATTTCGAATAACCTCAATTTTAGTAATTTTTCCCGATTTATGATTAATTTACTAAGGTTGGTTCTACTCTGTCAGCTAAAAATATTTTTCAACTTGATTGATTTTTTCGGGCCTATAGATACTCAAATTGGGTCTTGGTCCCAAAGAATAAGTTGAATCCCATAAATAAAGGAATCCTAAAAAAAATCACTCCAATCAGATTAATATTTTAAATGTTTTTTTTTCAAAACACCAAAGTGAAAAATATATATTAAAATCCATAATTAAGAAATTTTTACATTTTGGCCCAAAACGCACAAAAAATATAAAAATAATGCAAATCAACTGAAATTGATAAATTGGGAGGGTTTAAATAATTGGAATACATATGAAAAATTATGAAAATATTAGATCTATTAGCCGCCACACTTAAACCATGCTTATCCTCAAGAATAAAATATTAACAAAGAATTCAGAGGGCACCAATGTCACTAATATACAAATTCCAAAGCAATAAAAAAAATCAATGTCAAATAAAATTTTCAAAATTCCATATAAAATATAAATTTAATTTATTAATTTTAAAAAAATCAATTCAATCATTTTAATTTTCTCCTTTGAAAAATAATGGAACTACTCCTTTAATTCAATTAAGTTCCTCAATTCATTATTATTAAACATGTCAAGTCATGATTTACCACACTTTTGAATCTTTTAACTCATCACTCAGGGTATTAATTCAATTATATTTATGATCATATCATGAGTACATGATCCTTATCCATTTTCTTATAAAGGAACTCTTTCTCCACTTTGTAAAGAGAAAATTCACATAAAATCATGAGGGATTTCATTAAAGGTTCAAATGACTCTAAGGCTTAAGGTTGGTAAGAATTAAAAATTAAATCTAAAAGAGGAGGTTAATCTATAAATTAAATTGCATGATATCAAAATAAAAAGATCAATAAAATTATCCTCTTAAAATTTTAACAATTACTACTCCCCCAAACTCAATGTAAGGTTATAATCAAAGTAAAGCACAATGAATGATTTGTGTACCCTCTTGTTTTTTTATTTCTACTTTTATAATATTTTTTCAAAGAAAATTTTCACTTTTTCTTCATTTTCAAAATTTATGCTTGAAATAAACCTCACACCCATCACTTATCCACATATGATAAAAATTGTTAATTCAATAATGGTTATTTTTGGTTTTCCCAAATCACAACCCATTTTTTTCCCATTTTTCTGGTTTTTTTTCATTGTCTATTTTTTCGAGAGGTAAAAAAAATAAAGAGTACAATGAATATAAACCATTCTCAATATCCACATGTAACACCCCTTCACTTATTAATTACAATTTATATCACCCCTTCTCACCATGAATCCCTTTTCCCCAAAACTTAAACTTAAAAATATCATGAAAATACTAAGAGGAGGGTTGGAATGGATTAAAATGACTCGAAACATGGCTCATCCCTAACAAGGTAATTTACGGTCTCTATGGTATTAACAAGGATTGATGTAAATGTGTTCTTTAAGTATAAGGTCTGTTAAAAATATGTTTCAATCATTTCAAATGTGTTTTTTCATAGTCATGTCTTTGACAAGTTCAAATTCTAGTTTTAGAAGGTGACATGTCTTGCGATCACTCAAGAAATATTCTCAAGAATAAATAGCAAGCACTTGGTATAGAAATACTCTTTGTAATAGGACATTTGATATTGAACAGTCACTCATTAGTATGACTAATAATAAAAAATCAATTTACATGAATTTCAAAAATTCAAATCAAGAAAAATGGTTAGGAAATTTCATATACATGAATAAAAAAATCCCTTAAATCATGAGTCTTCATTTTAGTATCCATGCTTCACTTTAATAATTTAATTCTCCTTTTTACTCATTAAATTTAATTTAAATTGAAATCTAAAACATGGAATCACTGGATTCCTATGAATGAAATATCTCATAGATAAGTCAAGTAATTCATAAATTCAAATATGGGCATGAAATTTCAAATTTAAATCTCAAAACATGTTTTTGGACAAAAAATGTATAGAGTTTAAAAGATAAACAATAAAAGTGAAATCCCTTTCCCTTGAATATTAGTCATATTTCCTCCTTGGATTTTTGGGGCTGCCTTTTTCCATCACGAACTTATAAAATAAAATTACACAATTAATCACAGGGATTATGTAATTTAAGATAAAAAAGATAAGATGGAATGAGTTTCATGCTTTACTAATACTAGAAATTAAATTTAAATCTAAATTCATAGAAATCATGTAAATATAAACTTGGTTTTATCTCCTAAGTGGACCTTGAATTTTTACTGCCTCTAGAAGAAAGTACCAGATGTTATCCATAATCTGATGGTGGGTGGATCTTTTCGGATTTGAACCACCACATGTTTCATTTTTTAGATTTTTCTTATTTTTTTGTGGTAAGGAATGATCCATGGATTGAGTATACCAAATCCACCCCCTTCACAATTAAGTACAACTTGAATGGTGGGGGTAGGATGAAGTATGGATTATCCTCTTTATTGGTTTCTACTTGTGCAACCCCTTATTTATTTTCCAGTGTTTTCCCAACATGAGTTGCATGAATTGTAATTTCAAAAGTAGGGTTAGAATGTATTTTTATTTTGAAAGAATTTAAACATTAAGAATAATAATTATCCCTTTCAGTGTGAGAAGCCACTATCTCAATTTCCTCAAGACCTTCTACTTTCACTTCTTTATGGGCCTCCTCACACATATTTTTATCAAAATTAGGGATCTACATGTGTTCCTCAGTAGGTTTATGTTTAGTTTCTTCATCCTCCTCTAAAGAAAATAAATGGTTTAATAAAACTTATAATTCAAAGTAATTAGGAGTGATAATCAAATATGATTAAATAAAATAAAAAGAGTTCAAAGAAATTTCATCTCCCTAAGTTGGTTCTATTTTAATCACTTCCTTAGTGGTAAGTGCCTATTTAAGTTGGATCTTAGTGGATGTAGGTAGGTAGTTGGGATCATACATCTTTTATTCAAATTCCATCACTTGTATGACTTCCTCCTATTCCATGGCTAGAGATAAGTAGATTGGTTCTGGATCTTCTACTGTGTAAGGAATTATGGGATCATGTTGTACCTCGTACTTGTTCCATAAGTTATCTAGGTATTTTTAATCTCCCACTTGTATCTTAGTAGGTGAGTCTTCCTTGATATTAATCAACTCAATATCATCATAGTCTTCTTGGATCTGGTTCTTCAAATGGTTTGGAAGTTGATAGTCCTTAAGTTGGGACTCAACCTCTATAATGTCTTCAGTAAACTTTGGAAGCTCCAATGGTACTTCTTCCTTGGCCTCCTCAGATAATTTATTAGGTTTTGGTTTCTCCATCAATGCATGGACATATTAAAATTCTCTTTCAAATTTTATTTTCAGTTGTTCTACAATTTCTCTAAGTTCTTACGCCTGAGATCTATAATAAACATATTGAGATATTCCATCTTGTTATTGCTATTGCTTCCATGAGTAATAAAACCAAGCATAATAAATCTAATTTTTATACATCAGGGAAAAATAAATTTTAATGTATTTTTAAAGAAAAACAATGAAAACCTATCTACAATTTGAAAATTAAAAAAAAAAGAAAATAGGGATTTTATTCCCAGAAATAGTGTTAGTTTTAATGAATTACTATTGTAGGGTGTGGAAAAAGAAAATTTATTTTCTTGATACAGAAAAGAGGCTAACCATGTCCATCTCACTTGAGGAGCTTTGTCAGTTGTTCACCTACTTATTATTTCTCACCTAAACTATTTATTTTGTTCTTTTTAGTTTTAAGAGAACAATTGAATTCATAAGACATGCAATATGAAAAATTATAAACTTATACTAATATGAAATGATAATATAACGAGATTAGGAAGAAAGTACATAGACTTTTTGGCTTGGTACATGTGTTCCATCATTCTCCTTGTTGGTGTTTAGATTAACATTTATTATTAAATTATGAGATCTCTAGAATGAATTGTTATTATTTAATTTAGTGGTGTGAAATATTAAATTCCTTTATCAATCTAAATTTTACCTCCTCCTATAATCAAGGTTGATGGTACACCTTAATCGAGAGTGTGACATCTCTTAGGACCTAGCTCCATCATATGCCATTTCATATATTGAATGGCTCAACTCCATCATATGAAGTGATTGTATCCAGTATAAGGTATGGAAATGATTTAATAAAATAATATAAATATGTTTTATTTCAGTGTCTTGTTGGATGATTTCCACACCTGTTCACTTTTACTCTTTCTTATCACAAACTTAATCAAACTTATGAATTTAAGTGCAAAATTAATGAAATTTCTACTTACTTCCCATTGACCAAGCCTCAGGTTGGCCCCTAATTTTTAAGGGTAATAGGTCATGGTGGAATGATAACTAAATATAATAAAATAAAATAAATTAAATGAATTAGGATGATAAATGAATAAAAATAAAAACACACATAAGAAATCACAAAATAAAAATAGAAGAAGATAAAGAAGAAAAGAATAAAAGAAGGAGAAGAGGATAGAGAAGAATAAGAAGGGTGTATGGAAGAATAAAATAAAAATAAAAAATGCATGGATTATATTTTATTTAAAATAAACTAAATTAAAATTAAATTTAAAATAAATCTAAAGTAAAAATACTAAAAATAAAAATAATAAAAATAAAAATAAAATAATAAAAGATATGGGTGCAATAACTTTTCCTCCAGAATATTTACTCAAAAAGTTGGCATGTGTTCTTCCCACCATATGGCTGAATATATAAGTGTATACTTCTTATAATATGTGATAAATTGATATTTATAATTACTCTCCAAATTTCAAAGATTTTAGATGTGTATAAAATAAGTTATGAAACAATTAATGAGTCATACTCTTTCTATCCAAATGTTTCATAAATATTCCTCTACTTTGGAGAATCCAATGGCCACATTAATGATATAATATCTACATAAAATTCAATTTTAGGACATGGAATCAAGTACTATTTCAAATCCATTTTGAATAAACTCAATTGGATGTCTTTATCCAGATTTATGACTCATTTACTAAGGTGGGTTATACTCTGTTGTCTATAAATTGTTTTCAACTTGAATGATTTTTTGGGCCTCTAGATGTTCAAATTGGATCTAGGTTCAGAATAAGAAGTTAAAGATAAAAAATAATGTAATCTTAAAAATAATAATCACTCTAATTGGATCAATATTTTAAAATTTATACTCGAAATAGAAAAGTGATAAAAATCTATTAAAATTCTAAAATTAAGAAATTTTCACATTTTAACCCAAAACACACCAGAAAAATAAAAATGAAGTAAATAAACTCAAATTGACAAATTTATAGGGTTTAAATAATTTAAATAGAAATAAAAAACTATTAAAGTATAACCTCTATCAACTCCCACACACTTAAACCATTCTTATCCTTAAGCATAAAATCTCAACAAAGAATTCATAGGGCATCAATGTTACAAATATTCAAATTCCAACGTAAAAAAAGCAAACAATTTTCAATGTCACATAATTTTTTTAAAAATCTATATAAAATAAAAAGTTATTTTCTCAAATTTTGAATAAACAATAAATTCAATAATTTTACTTTTCCATTTTGAAAAATTAAAGAACTACTCCTTTCATTCATCTAAGTTGTTCAATTCATTATTATTAAACATGCCAAATCATGATTTACCTCACTTTTTAATCTTTTCACTCATCACTCATGATATTAATTCAATTAGAGTTATGATCATATCATGAGAACATGTTCTATATATATAGGATTATAAAGGTTATATTTCTCCACTTTCTAAAGACAAAATTCATATAAAATCACGAGGGCTTTAATTAAAGGTTCAAATGAAAATGAGGCTTAAGGTTGGTATGAATTAAAAATTAAAGCTCAACAAGGAGGTTAATATCTCGAGTAAAGTGCATGATATCAAAATCAAAAGATCAATTAAATTATCCCCTTTAAATTTTAACAAATCCCAATTACCCAAACTCAAGGTAAGTTCATAAAAAAAGTAAACTATAATGAATGATTTGTGCACCCTCTTGTTTTTTTCTATACATTTATACTTTTTTTTAAAATAGCCTCTCCACTTTTTTCCATTTTCAAAATCTATGCATTAAATCAACCTAAAATTAATCACTTAATCACATATGATAAAAATCATCGGTCCAATAATGGTGATTTTTGGTTTTCCCAAATCACAACCCATTTTTCCATTTTTTTGATTTTTTGTCATTTTATATTTTTTTCAAGTGGGAAAAAATAATAAAAATTACAATGAATATAAAACTTTATCAATCCCCATGTATATGACCCCTTCACTTATTACTTACAATTTATATCATCCCTTCCACTAATAATCGTTTCACCACCACACTTTAACTTAAAAATACCCTGAGAATACTAAGATGAGGGTAGGAATGGATAAAAATGGATTAAAACATGGATGATCCCTAATAAGTTCAGTCATGGTCTATATGGGATAAACAAGGATGGATGTAAAGGTGATAGTTAAGGATAAGGTATTTTCAAAAGATTACTCAATCATTTTAAATGTGTTTTTTCACAATCATAACTTTGAAAAGTTCAAATGCAAGTTCTAATAGGTGACATGTCCCAAGATCACTCAAGAAATATGCTCGAGAATAAATAGGAATTAATTAGGCTAGAAATTATCTTAAGAATGAGAAATTTTATATTGGATAATCATTCATTATCATAACTAATAATAAAAAATCAATTCACATCAATTTTAGAAATTAAAATCATGACTATTTTTGGGAAATTTCATTCACATGAATAAACTAATTCCCTTAAATCATGAGTTATCATTTTAATATCCATGCTTCTATTTAATCATTTAATTCTCCATTTACTCATTCAATTTAATTAAAATTTGAATTGAAAACATGTATTCACAGTATTCCTAAGAAAATATTGTCTCATAGATGAGTCAAGTAAAGTATAAATTCAAATGTGGGCATACAATTTCAAGTTTAAATCTCAAAACAGGTTGTTTTACAAAAAAATATATAGATTTTGAAAGATAAAAAATAAAAGTGAAATCATTTTCCCATGAAGCCTAGACCACTTTCCGCCTTGGCTATTTGGGGCTACCTTCTACCATCATGAACCTATAAAATAAAATTACAAAATTAAGCATAAGTACCATGTCATTTAATCTAAAAAATATAAGAGGGAGTGAGATGCATGTTGGACTAATCCTAAAACTAAAATTTATATATAAATTCATAGAAATAATGTAAAGATAAATCTTGGTATAATCCACCAAATAGGCCCTAAATTCTTACTACCTCTAGAGGGCAGTGCAATCTTTTATCCATAGTTTAATAGTGGGTGGATATTTTTGGATTTTAACCACCACAAGTGTATTTTTCCAGCTTTTTTTCTTTGTTGGTAGTGAGGAATGATCCATGGATAATGTATAGTAGATATATCCCCTTAAAAATTAATTATACCTTTCATGGAGGGGGTAGTATTAAGTATGGATCATTATCTTCTTTGGTTATTGGTTGTGCAACCCCCTTTTTCTTTTCTAGTGTTGGCTCAACATGGGCTGCATGAATTGTAATTTCAAAAGTAGGGTTAGAATGTATTTTTAATTTTATATAATTCAAACATGAAGAATCAGAATTCCATATTTTAGTTCAAACATAATCTATCTAAATTTCCTTAGGATCATCTACTTGGACTTCTTCATGGGCCTCCTCACATATATTTTCATCAAAATTAGGGAGCTCCATATGTTCCTCAGTAGGTGCATGTTCTGTTTCTTCATATTCCTCTAAGGAAAAGAAAGGATTGACTAAATATGAGAATTAAAAGTAGTTAGGAGTGATACTTAAATCATATTGAATAAAATAATAAAAGAAATAGTTCAAAGAAATTTTATCTCCCTGATTTGGTCCTAGTTCAATCACTTCCTTAGTGGTAAGTGCCTTTTGAGGTTGGATCTCGGTGGATGGAGGTAGGTAGTCAGGCTCATCCATATTTTCTTCAAATTCTATCACTTGTATGACTTAATCCTATTCCATGGATAGAGACAAGTAGAGTGGTGCTTAATATTCTAATATTTAAGGAATTGAGAGATCATTTTATACCTCATACTTGTTTGAGAAGTTGTCCAGGTCTTGCTGATATCCCACATGTATCTCAGCAAGAAATTCTTACTCATCATGAATCCAATCTTGCTAATAATGGTCTTATTGGGCCTGGTTCTTCAAATGGTTGGGTCTTTGATGGTCCTTGAGTTGGGACACAACCTATTTGTTGTCTTCAGTAAAATTTTGAAGCTCTAGTGGTACTTCTTACTTGGACTCATTTGGTTCTTTCTTAGGTTTTGGTTACTCCATCAACACACAAAAATATTTAAATGATCTTTCATATTTTATTTTCAATTGTTATATGCTTTATCCAATTTCTTGCTCTTGGTATCTATTATAACCTTCTTTAGTTGCTTAATATTGTTTTTTCTGCACTAGTGAGTAATAAAACTATGCATAATAATCAAAATTTGAATATATCATGGAAAAATAATTTTTATGGGGGTTTTTAAAGGAAAAAAGTGAAAATATATCTACAATGTGAAAATTGAAAAAATAAGCAAAAAAATAATTAGATCCCAAGAAATAATTCTAGTTTTGATGCACGCCTATCATAGGAAATGGAAAAATAAAATTTATTTTCCTGATTCTTCACAAAGGCTGACCAAGGTTGTATCACTTGAGGTGATTTCTCATTTATTCACATACTTATTCTATATCACCTAAACTACTTATTTTTGTTGTTTTAAGTTTTATGAAAAAATGGAATTGAAAATACATGAAATATGAAAAATTCTAAAATTATACTGACATGAAATGCTGACAGAATGAAATTAGGAACAAAGTACTTGGCCTTTGTGGTTTGGTTCATTGGTTTCATAATTCTCCTTTTGGTGTTTAGATTAAGTTTAATAATTAAATTCTGAAATCTCATACATGAATTACTATTATTTTATTTTGTAGTATTAAATATTTAATTTAATTAGAAATATAAATTACACATCCTCCTATAATCAAGGTTTATTTCACATGTAAATCAAGAGTGTGACATCTCCCAGGACCTATCTCCATCATATACCATTTTGTCCACTGGATTGATCAACTCTGTTATATGAAGAGCTTGTATCCAGTATAAGGGAGGTAAAATATCTAATTAAAGAATATAAATGAGTTTGAGTTTAGTTTCATGGTGTAATATCACCACACCCATTCAATTTTACTCATTCTCACCACAAACTTAATCAAACCTATGAGTTCAAGTGTAGAATAAATGAAATTTCCATTTACCTCCCTCGAGCCAAGGTTGGGGTTAGCCCCTCATTTTTTAGGGTAATAGGTCCTGGTGGAATGATAAAAAAATAAAAAAATAAAAGAAATGAAAATAATGAGGATGGTAAAAGAATAAGAAGAAAAATACACACACATGAAATCACAAAATAAAAATAGAAGAAGAAGAAGAAGAAGAAGAAAAGAAAGAGAAGAAGATGGAGAAGAATAATAAGGGTGTGTGGAAGAAGAAAAAAAATAAAAGCGATGCGTGAATTAGATTTTAATTAAAATAAAATAAATTTAAATTACTTTTAATATAAAACTAAAGTGAAAATAATAAAAATAAAAATAAAAGAAGAAAAGAGATGGGTGCAGAAGCTTCCCATCCAGAATCTATCCTCTAAACGTTATCTCCTATTATTAATTCCATATGAACAAATATATCCATGGTTTATTCTTATAAGTTATGAGAAATTGAGTTTCCTATTTACCCTAAAAATTTAAAAGATTTTGGATGTATATAAAAGAAGTTATGACTGAATTAATTAGTCACACTCTTTCTGGGAGAATGTTTCCTAAATCTTCATACACTTTAGAGCATCCAATGGCATCATTAATGAGATGATATATCCATAAAATTAAAATTTCAATCACATAATTTGTTCATATTTCAAATCCATTTTCACCGCAAAATCTATTTTTATTTGATTTTCCAAAACCGCTTTATGGGTGAGCAGGAACCGAAACAAAAGGTTCATAATTCAAAACATTTCACTACAACCGAGAAGATCATGAACAGATTCATCCATATTTGCTAAAGTCAAGTTGCCTGCCACCCAAATCATGAGTACCCCTGTCATCGTCACCATCCATTTTCATTGTCGACATCTTCGTTCAACCACCGCACCATCGAAGAACGTCGGAGCCCGTCGAAGCCACCAAAAACCATCTCACCACCTCATCTTCGTTCCCCAACAAACTAGTGCCAAAACAAAAAATATTTCCAGCCATCAACCATCATCATCACTGTCCATCACCACAACCATCACACAACACCACTACCATCACACAAAACCACAGCCATCTTGTCGTCATCACCACTACCATCGATGCCATCGACGTCCAAAACACCAAACAAGAACACTGTCATCCTCTATCACTGTTGTCGTCCAAAACACCACACAAGAGTGCCAGATTCCATTGAAATCAGTCGTAGCCACGACACAACACCGTCGTGAACAAACCAACGGCCGGAGCAAACAAGAACCAAAATAAACCAGAAATGAAAAATAGAATCATCACTGAACAACTCGTAGAAGAAATCAACACACGTTATGATTCATTTTATGAGGTGGGATCCACTCTACTGACTAGAAATCTTTTTCAATTTAATTGATTTTTTTGGGCTTATAGATGTTCAAATTGGATCTAGGTTTAAAATAATAAGTTTAATAACACAAATAAATGAATCCTAAAAATAAATAATCACTCTAATTAGATCAATATTTTAAAATTTATACGTGAAATAACAAAGTGATAAAAATCTGTTAAAATTACATAATTAAGTAATTTTCAAATTTTAGCCCAAAACACACCAAAAATCTAAAAATGATGAAAATAAAATAAAATTGATAAATTGGGAGAGTTTAAATAATTTAAATACATATGAAAAATGATTAAAATATTATATCTATTAGGGCCTTAAAGAGGAAACCTAGATGATGCCACCTAGGAGAAGGAATTGACTTTATCAAATTACTGCTCAGTTGATTTTGTATCCTACTTTTCCTTTCCATGGGGCCCTTTCCATACTTCTTTGTTTTATTGTACTGATGTTCTATTGAAACCCTTTATAGGTTTACAAAGGCTAGTTATTCAAATTTTTTCTTATATGATTGGGCCTCTCCTCTAATCAAATACATGGTTTTAAATGTGAAGTAAGGATATTTTGGTTAGTAGGAGCCATTTCTATTGGATCCAGCAAAGGTTGTGAAGAAACATCATAAAGAATACCTAGAATAAGATTTGTTTCCATTATACGAGAATTATATACTAACTGATGTTACCATCCCTTATTTATAAACCTACCTTCCATGTTCGTGGATCACCGAATAAAATAACTTGGGTTCCAAAAACATATCTTCGAAGGGAACCTTTATCCCCAAGGGGACCAACCATTTTTCTTTCCTGCTTCATCACATAAAGACTACAATGGACAACATAAATCTCATAGTAATATCTAAAACAAATTTTTGTTCCTAAAAATTTATCCATTCTATTTTGGACCAGGCATAGGGCTAGAATGATGAGTGGGGCATGCATCCTAAGGGAGGCTTAAAGGTTGAATGTATTTCAGCCTATTGGGTCTGAGTAACATGTGCATAATTCAAGACCCACCTTAATGATGTGACCATATATGAAGCTGTTTTGATTTACTTGGAAAACTTTTATAAGAATAATGATCTGATTTTATAAATAATGATATGTTAGAGTCCTCTGATCAATAACTTTCACCTTACTCATGGAGAAGTGGGTATTTTACAATATAATATTTATAAGGCTCAAGTACACCAATTATTGGGGCCATGTATAATGATCTTGTCCTCTATTAGGCTATAAGGAGACATCTTTAGAGGACATCACATTTAGTATGGGTGCTATTGAAAGAGGCCAAGGATGTGACCAAAAAAGATTTTGGTCCTCGAACCGACATCAAGTTTGAGACTTGTATGAGAATATGCCTAGTCCCTTATTATATGGGATCACATGCAAAGATCCAATGATAGTTCCTTCCCTACATAAAAAGATGGATTACTATAATGTATTATCAAAATCTTGAGTGGAGTGAATATGATAAATTGGGGTATGAAATCAACCCCAAAATCACCATGGAAACTCATCTGGATGGTTTCTTAGCTAGGTGGATTATATGTATATTCTCTCGATACACGACTCTAACAATAGTGTTTGGTCGAGAACATTCATGATAAAAGCTAAAACAAAGAAAGGGGAGAATGTGGGCTTATATGTGGCAATATTAGTGAAGATTCACCAGTTTATATTACATATATATATATATAGATAAGTCCCAATTTTATATTTTAGGTTTATTCTAGATACTATGGGGATGGATGGTGACTCACTTCAATGTTTACAACCTACTAAATCAAGTGAAAATACCAAGATGAAAATCTCTATTAATCATCTAGTCTATTTCTAGCATCATAATATTGTCATTGAGTGGTGAGGACACCATCACGATTTTTAGTATTCATTCAGAATTAAAAAATTTTCCATACAAAACACATTCTATAAGCACAATTATCGATGAAGATGAGGCCACATATGAGATGTGGTTCTACATGATAGATCTATGGGAAAATGTATTAGTGAACCAGGTTAATTGTGAAATTATCTGCAAGTATTATGCACCTTATCAATTTCCCCATCAATTCCAATGAATTCAGTTTGAAACAGTGTCACTTATAGTGGATATGCAGTAAGAGAGGAATCCCATAATGGCATGACAAGTCTCGATGATGATGGATTAGGAGACTACACATGTTGTGATCAAGCTACCCCCTAAGGATAGGTTTTTTTGGGATATTTTCTAATTATTCCCACTCATTTATATCTTATTAAACTTGTTGAATATTATTGATGAGAATTTCTAGGTCTACCATCGAGTCAACTTCGGGAAGAAGGAGGCGAGAGACCAAGAAGTCTCATAGGAGGTACACGATTGCTGAGGTTATTAATTCATTGAGATATCCTGAGCCTCAAGCCACTTCAACCCCAAGGTTTGAGTTAGTACATAAAGAGAGATTGATATAGTGGTATGGACAATAGTGATAATAGAGGGTACCAGTTGAAATTGAAATACCCAATATGTTTCTAAATTTTAAGGATCAAATTTATTATTTGGGACAAAATAAGAAACTAATTGATGACCATTCATAGGATTTATTTATTGAGTCCCTTAAGTTTTGGAAACATGGAACTTCTATATGTAATGTCTGGGACTTGTGGAATTTAATATATATTAGTATTTACAATCTCCAAACTGGAAATGTGAAGGATTATTTAGACTTCGACTTTGTGGCTGACCCCATTGAAGTAGAGAATCATATTTGAGAATTGGATTTGCTAATCTGGGCCACTGACTCAAGAGTTCCTATCATTTAGTGGGTATAAGATATGAAATACCAAGGAATCCTTGAAGGGGTACTCAACCAATATTTGGATGAAGAATGTGATCTATTCATTGATCTTGAATATTCAATATTAATCTTTATGAAATAAAAATATTCCACCCAATAATTCATTCTGAGGTGTAGTTTTATATTCCTCCTACAAGAAACAAGAGAATATGTGAAAAAAAATGAGTCCCATGAGTTTGTTTCCAGGTACTCTTTAGGATATATCCTTTAAAGAGATGCCTCTAACGAAGAGGAAGGGTAGCTACCTCCCGAATACATGATGCAGTGGGTAGAATGGGGAGGAACTTATCTCATTATCCCTCTCCAAACACTAATTCATCCATTAAGAAAACCTAAACCTTCCCCATCAGAAGTAAATCATCTGAGGAAAGACAAAACATAATCTAAATGAAACCTTCTTGAAAGAGGTGATTATTCTTTAAGTCTATCCCTGTCATTTTTTATTAATGTTTATTCAAATAAAAAAACCATGATTCACTGAATACAAGGTATTACTTTTCCAAGAGTTCCATGGAGAATACTAAGGATTCCATCCAGGGGATCCCAAGTAAGGCTCAAACTCTAGTTATCAAGATAGCTGTGTCTATAGGGGAGGGAGATATGATAATAGTGAGAGCACCAATTTTTCCACCCTCCCCCATTGGTGGAGGGGGATATGGATTAATTATAGTGACTAAATGTGATTGAGATGTTATAAAAAACTCATTAACTTCCTTTCTTGTAATAGATATTATAACTATATGAGAGTTTGATGTTACCATGGAGGTGCTCCTTAATCACATATAAGTCCCAAATTCCTTAAACAAGTTTGTGGAACTTTATAAGTATTATAAGATCATGAGTTTATTTCAAAACTACTTGATTTCACGAATTTCTCACATGATGATCTCATTTAAATATTTAACCCATGCAACCTAACAATAGAGAAATTACCAAAGTTACTACACTCATGGGAGACCTTGATGATTTCCTTTGTTGGAGTGCAAGTATAACCCATCAAGGGACCCATAAAAGAAACCCCTTCCCATTCATCTAGACTAAATATTGAGTGTTCCTTAGAGGGATCTATTAAAGAAGGTGTTTATATTTTACAAACTAATAAGGTTTAAAATGTAGGGAAGAATCCAATCTCATAAACTAGTCCAAATCATGAAGAGGGATGTCGATGTTTTTTCAACATCTCATGATGTAGTACATTTGATGGAAAAGGATCTTGTAATAATTAGCAAAGAAACCCCTATCCCTGTAACTATCACTATCATTAATTCTGAAGGATTTCTAGCTCCTGGAGTTGGAGAGTCCCTGTGGTTCCCCTAGTTTATCATATAGATCCAATAAAATAACATATAATCTAATTGGTTATTATTAGTGTAATTGTATCAATAAGAGGATATCATAATGGAATCCTTTTCCCCCAAGTTTAACCAACTATGTGTATAGAGACTTAAGCTTCTTTGGGATCTGTAAGTTCAGTGGGTGTGACATGGATGGTTTCATTGATAGAACTAATCCCAAAATACATTTATTATTATAAAAGTGTATTGGAATCAGATCAAGAGGCTCTCAACATGTGAAATATTAGACATATATATATGTGTAGGGATATGTTCTGGTTGATCATATGGACCCCCTTAATAGACTTGTCCATGAAACTTCCAAAACTTTACCACTTGTTTATAGCACCGAATATTAGTGTATTTGATTAGAATATGATCCACCATTTCAGGAAGGATATTATCCATGGGTGGGAACAAGATTAGTAAAAACAATAACTTATTTCCAAAGAGAAGTTGATAGCTCTATTATCTAACCTATGAGTTGGAACATCTCAAGAAGAATCTTACTATGTAGAGGTGGTAGTGTAATGAAAACTCTTAGCAGATGAAATGGATGCTGAAATGGGATGCCTTCAGTGGGAACTAAATGTTATCAATGAAAGGCTGGTAGATTACCATGGGCTAATGAAAGAAGCTCATACTTTGAAAGAATCTAATGATGATAGGTTAAAATAACCATATCTAATTAAAGATTACAAGATTATGAGGCTATCTAGTCTTAAAAACATTGTAGATAAATCTTGAAATAAATCCCCATACTCTAGGACTATATGGATGGAATATTGTAATTGGTTACTAAAAAATAATAGAGACTCCAATTTGTGGGTGATCCTCTTTTTTAAATGAATGAAAATGAATTTTATTCCCAATCATTATCCATTTTCTGATTTCTTACCCCAATCTGATTATTAACTAATAACAATTTGCATAAATATTTAAAGCAACATCAAAGAACCCCGAATCTGCTGAAACATTAAACATAAATTGGGTATGGTTAATCATGTTTTATAGTCATCTGAGTCTGAAATATTTGATCCTTAGCATGTATCATGAACGGGTATAGGAATAACATGATCAATATAACACTAGAGTTGGTCCAATTGGGTTTGGATAATTTTAATCAATGTGATGATGTTTATAAAGTGTAATTATGAATGAGTTTTCTAATGATTAAGAGGGATTACACAACTTTAATTTTTTTCATTAAAATTTTTTCTTGGGTCCTCTAAATGAATATTCTAGATATGAGAGAATTAATGAATGATCTAAATTTTTACTAGGACAAGAGTCCTAGCGAGAAGATATTGACTTTTTTTGTTCTTGTATAGTGGACTCTAAAAAGCTTCACATATTTTTTCATTATCATCCTATTTTTTTATAATCCTTATATGTGGGAGACTTTGGGGGAAAGGACTTTGATTTTACTTTGACCTCCCTTTAAGGGTTTTTTGATTAATAATATTTATTACTCTTAATATTTTAGATGATTTTTTTTAATATCATTTGTGATGCATGCCTAGTGAGTAGTGGTTCGGATTTTACCCAAGTTTCCCTTTTTGGGTTTTCAACCTAGAAATTTCTATGTCAATTTAGGTATTTTTAGGTAATGAATTTTTGACCAACATGAATGATATTTATGATTAGAAAAATTTGACCTCATATCATTATAGTTTAATTTAACATAGCTTTGACCAAAATAAAGTAGTCTACATAACAACACGGGTGAGGTAAAACTCATTATGAATGGAAAATCTATTGTTATATATATATATAGAAAACCTTGGGGAATGATTCACATAGTTTGAGGTTATAGTATTTGAACTAAAGGTTTTACACATTTAAGGTTATGAAACTTTAACCAAATGTATGGGACAACCCAGATAGAAAGGGAAAGGAAAAACCTACCATGGATAAAGGGCCCATTACTAAAATAGACTGCACTAAAAATGGTTATTCAATTTTATTGCCATGAAGCTTGGACCATTGTGTTGTTCAATTTGAGGTCACATAATGAGTAATTTTTAAGGGTTCATGGATGATATGTTGTATCCCAACTTCAAAAATGAGTATGATGTATATATGTGAAAAATTGAGGGTATTGAATCCACTTTAACAGTTGGATTATAGATTGGGTAAATCGTGACCCAAGGAGGTTCAAATTAAGGATGATGGTATGGGGCGCATATGTCATGGATGAATACCCATCACATTAAAATGACGAGTTTAGCTAAAATGGTACCATGGTGTATATAAATTATAGGACCTTTTTCTTATGATGGAAATATTCCTTTGGTTGGAAGGAAATATCAGGGGCATGTATGCAGGAGCCAAATTGGGGCATGTATGTATAACCAAGAAGAGGTGACCTTTGAGACCAGATGCACTCATTATCAGTATTGATGAAAGGTTTATGAGTATTCAAACATTTGGTAAATAAAGTAGATTCATGGAAGGGATCTTATTCAAGGAAGGTTCCAATACCCAAAAGTTACACCATTGTATATTGAACACATTGTTAGGATGAAGAGATATGACATGTGATTGATCTAATTTTTCCTAAATTAGAGGGTTCAATGATCATGGTTTAGATTCTATTAAGGATATATGGTGAGCCACATGAGCTTTGTTATTTTTTCATGTGCACTCTATTTTTTACTAATCCTTGAATATGGAAATCATAGAGAGTAGAGTCTTGACTTTTTCTCAGGATTCCCTTTTACGGGTTTTCATTTTGACATGGTTTATGTCTCTTTCACTAATAGTTTAAGGTTTTGTGATCTAGAAAAATGTGAGATAAATTTTATGGTCAATTTTTTTTTACTAATAAAAGCGAAAGGTGAGAAAATCTACCAATCATGGGATAATTAAAACCTAATGTGAATGGAGAGACTAATGATAGTATAAATTATCTCATGTAGGAGTGAAAAAAATTTAAAGTCATAGTTCTTGGAACAAAATGAATTGGGAAAGTCCATCTAGTGGTAAGGGAAAAGTTAACCTGATATAAATGATATCTTAATGACACTATAAGCAATCTCAGATGGGTGCACATAGTTTATGGTAATGGTTCAGAGACCATCACATAAAGGGGAAGTATGAAACATCAATTCTATTGTGATTTTAGGTACAAGAACACTATAAGACCTTTTGAATAGAGGATTATGACATTGTCAATTGTGACTCAAGGCTCTCAGATTAGGGGTGATGAAATGGGATATGTATGTAAGAAATTCCCACTTAACATATTTGAATAATGAGTTCCACTGCGATGTTATTAAGGAGAACAAATATTAGAAGATATTTTTCTTAGAATGAAAAAATTCCTCTGGTTGGAAGACCATATTAGAGGGTGTATGAATAAGAAACAAATTGGAAAATGTATTCATATCCAAGAAGAGGTTTAATTTGAAACTAGATGCACCTAATACTGATAGTCATGAAAGGTTCGTGGAGACCCAAGACACTTGAGACATAAAGTGTGATTTATGGAAAGTAATATACAAAAAAGGTGACAGATTAATCCTAGACCTTTATTGACCATGGTTAGTCAAATTTATTTCTTTATAAATGAGTAAATATAAATGGGTGATGTTATGTAGTTGAGTCTATAATATATGGTCTATAAATTTCTACACATCTTAAAACAATAATAACCATTCCACACACAATTCTTATATTATAGTTGAATCTATAAATGTTAGTATATAATATTTGAGAAAGGGAAATTTTATACTGATATTTTTTAGATAATAACTATACACTGAGAACCCTTTTATAGATTTGGATATCATGTAGGGAAAAAAGGACTATATGAACAAACTACTCTTGAAAATTTTAGTCCATTCATGGTAGAACATATGTAATGTAATTTAACATCATACGAAAAGGACTTATGTGTAATGTATAATAATATCATGTGATAAGGACTTAGGTGTCATAAAATTTAATTTCATTCAATAATCACTTACCCATGGGGGGATTTGTACTGATTTGGATCATGTACAAAATAACATGGCATTGTCTCAACACTAAACTAGTGAAGGGAAACCCCTTGTGACTAGAGGGGTCCAAACCCTGGGATGAAGTGGGGTTTGTTTGAATGTTATGGATGATCCCTAGATAAATTATTTGAGCATTAATACATGTCCTTCATGAAGAGGAATCGAGACATATATAGTTCTTATGAGATGCATAACCCTTTCATTAACCTAACTCAAATGTAGGGGATGATCATTCAATATTATGATATAGGGTTTGACACCCAAGTAACCTCAGAGTTTCACCTAAATTGATATACTAAGGTGCATGAAACTACAAATGTGGGGGACCATCCAGAATTTTTATGTTTTGAAGTATAACATCCCACCTTATTATAACATAAACTTTCATTACATTACACAAAATTGAGGATCTTTAAGGTTTAGTGTCTTCGAAACCAGGAACATAATACCTGAAAACAACATAAAACATTATTCTTAAACACTTGAAAGGCTTCTCCTTAAGTTAATCCTAGGTTCATTACTGCATCTCATAACCTGGGGACATACATCAAAAGAAAGGGTGAGCAGAAGGCCCAGTAAGGGAAACAAGAGAAACATTTAACATGTGAACTTGAGATACATCAACTATGTCATGAAAAAGAACTTTAAGGCATGAGAAATAAATCATGTGGAATATCATAATAAAAATAACATTTTTCATAACTTTAAGATGTGGCTACATCATTTAACATAGACAATCATGAACATATCACCAAGGTCCATCCCCAAGGTGTCATTTGAAAATTACCAAGGTTATTCACCAAGATATCGTGAAAATTGTAATCTCTAGTGGTTATATCATTACCCAATGAATTGGAGCGCTATCAGGGCGCACCCTTAAATTTTCCTTTATTATCATTTGAGCCACATATATAATCATCAAAAATTTCATAAATAACCCATATAACATAAAATAAATGGGTTTCATTTCATAATCATAACGTTTTAAAACTGCTTTAAAGACATGATCTTTACGTCACTTTAAAACCCACGGAAAGGGAAAGAGGGTTTCATGAATGTAAATCCCAGAATTTAAAATAGAACATTTTGATATATATGTGAATACCCCTATATATATAAGATATTTGAGTATTCAATTAATAACATAAAATAATTTTGAGAAAAAGAGAGAGGCATTTTGAGACGAAAATTCTGCAGCATAACGGCTACGTTACAGGGTTTTAGAAAACGTTGAAAAAAGAGGGGACATGGGTTTCCCACTCATAAATGATCTATAAAAATAGTAGAGGGACAGAATATAAAGGATATGAATCATGGTAATGAAATTGAAGGACACACCATTTGAAATGAAAAACATGGAAGTAAGACAAAAATAAGATTTCTCTTATGAAAATTTGGCAGCCTAACGGCGTCACTTAAACTTCAATAAAAATGAATTGACGAGATAAAATAGGGTCTCTCATCATATGATCATAAAATATCAGTATGATAGGTATAGATATCATACCCAAATATAATAAAAAGGAAATTTAAAGACTTGACATGAAAATAGAACTTGAAAATGAGAAGGGTGAAAGAGTCCCTTAAAAATTCGGCAGCCTAACGGCGTCATTTAAACTTTCATAAAACGAAATGATGAGATTAAGAGAGGATATCTCATCATATAAACATGAAAAGGGAATTAAGAGGAATATAAAAGAACATCCTCCCACATAAGAACATGGATCATAAAAGGAATGACATAAAAGAGATTACTTGAAAAGAAAGAGAGAGGTCGGATCCCTTACCTTAAACGTAACTCTTAAAACTCAAATGTTGGGACCTTGAGAGGCTTGAGGGCACCTTGGGAGGACTCCTTGGGAGGTAATGAGTCCAGAGATTAGATGGGGGAGAGTTGGGAGTGAAAAATAAAGGAGGAAAGGGTGGGTATTTATAGGGAAAGTGAGGGGACAATGCATTAATGGCCAAGGGACACCTCACAAGTGGTTTTATCAAAACCATGTGCTCTCCCATGATATTTCCCATGGAGTTAGGCCACATGGGGCTACCAATACAATAATTCATCACCTTTGGTCGGCCAACCCTTAAAATATCTCATGACATCATCATGACATAGTTATGATGTCATTAAACATACCGAAACCCTAAAACTGCATTTTTTACTATTCACCGAAAATTCATCTTTCTCAGAAAAAACCAAAAATTTCGCCTTAACCAAATATCTATGCTCTAAGGAAAATTATGAACTCCATTTTATAAAAATAATTTTCTAAATATTTTTAATTTAATTTTTAAATAAAAACACTATTCATCGAGAATTCATTTTTTTCAGAAAAATCCCCAAAAATTACCATAACATAATATCGATGCTCTGAGTTCAAAAATAAAGTTCATTTTATAAAAATAATTTTCTAATTATTTTTAATTTAATTTTTAATTAAAAAACACTATTCATTCGAAAAAACTAATACCTGACTAATAATTTATGAAACCGTTATTGACCCATTTTATTGAATCTCATTAATTAATCAAGGTGTCTAAATTATATTAAAACTTTTTTTAAGTGAGATTACTAATCCATTTGGTCACATTACTAATCCTAAGCGTAAAATCACTATTCATAATTTACTATTCATCAAAAATTAAGTTGATCTTATTAGACTCCAAATTCCTTACTGAACACTTTTGCAGAAGACCATTTTTTGAAAATCATTACACATCATTAATTATTTAAGGTTTACATAAATATTTTAAAATATTTTTTTCCAAAATTCATCAATAAAATACATCCTAAAATTATCCGGACATTTGAAATTTCACAAACATCACTAAAGGGAGAAATCTCAATTTATTCATCCCAAAGGATTACACAAAGAAGCTACGGTCTCGTCACATAGCCCCTTATAACACCAGCATATGACCTAAGTGTACGGTGTGCTATGGTGAGAGAATCTGAGGGAGGCTTAGATAACATTACCCTAGTAGTAATCTCTACTAACGTGAACTTCTCCCACAGGCGTTTCCGTTCAAGCTTGACATGCTAGAGTTTGGATTGGGCTTTGTCCAAAGCGAAGCCCAAAGATGCCACCTCCTTCCCAAGCTCTGATAAGTGGGATTCGTAAGGTTCGAGTCTACTAGATAAAGCCATCGACTCCTCTTTCTGCATTAACCATTAACATCTCTATTAAATCGTTAATAGTAAGTTAATATACAATTTAAAAAGTTTGTGTCGTTACATTCTTCCCCCCTTAAGAAATTTCATCCCCGAAATTTATACTTGAGGCCTAGTTGAAAAGGTGAGGGTACTTTTGCTTCATCGTTTCCTCAGGCTCCCAAGTCGCTTCTTAATATTTATGATTCCTCCATAACACTTTCACAAGGTGGGTAGTCTTGTTTCATAGAACCTTGTCTCTATGATCTAAGATCTCCACTGGCTGCTCCTCATAAGAGAGGTCATGTTCCAGTTGTACCACCTCTGGGTTCAGTACATGCGAAGGGTCGGGTATGTACTTCCTCAAGAGAGATGCATGGAAGACATTGTGAACTTGAGCTAGGTTCGGTGGAAGTGCTAGATGATAGGCCACTACTCCTATTCGATCAAGGATTTCATAGGGGCCAATGTACCTAGGGCTGAGCTTCCCTTTATTCCCAAACCGCATGACTCTATTCCATGGAGAAATTTGAAGGAAGACTTTGTCGCCAACACCAAACTCCAAGTCCCTTCAACGATTGTCAGCATAGCTCTTCTGCCGACTCTGAGCAGCCTTTATGTGTTGTTGGATGGCATAAACCTGTTCTGTCATCTCTTGCATGAGATCAGGCCCAAGAAGCTTTCTCTCACCAGTTTCATCCCAACAAGTAGGAGTTCTACATCACTTTCTATACAGAGCTTCATAGGGTACCATCTGAATACTCGAATGGAAGCTGTTTTTATAGGAGAACTCAACTAATGAGAGGTGTTGATCCCATCCACATTTAAATTCCATTGAGCATAATCTCAGCATGTCTTCGAGTGTCTGAATAGTCCTTTCAGATTGGCCATCAGTTTGAGGATGATAGGCCATACTAAAATTCAATTCAGTATTCAGATCATGTTGAAGACTTCTCCAGAATTTTGATGTGAATCTTGGATCACGATCAGACACGATGGATAGTGGTACCCCATGCAGCCTTACCACTTCCTTTACGTATATCTTGGAAAGTTGATCCATAGATAAATCTTCCCGAATAGAGATAAAATGGGCGGTCTTGGTGAGACAGTCCACAATAACCCATATCACATTGTTTCCTTTGGATGTTTTTGGGAGACCAGTTACAAAGTCCATGGTGATATTATCTCACTTCCATACTGGTATGGGTAGTGGTTGTAATACCCCCTTAGGAAGTTGTCGTTCCACCTTTACTTGCTGACACACCAGGCACCTTGTAGTGAAATCAGCAATCTCACTCTTCATGTTATCCCACCAATAATGATCACGAAGGTCTCTATACATTTTAGTGCTTCCCGGATGTATAGAGAAAGTAGAGCTATGAGCTTCATCCATCAGTTCTTTCTTTATCTCCGGAATAGATGGAACACATAGTCTTGTATGAAATTTCAATACACCTTCTTGATCAATATTGAAATCAGGGAACTTCCCATCCTTTACAGCCTCAAACTTCTCCTGCAGCAAAGGATCTTCTTTTTGAGCCTTCTTGATCTTCTCTAGTAATGAAGGTTGAGAAATAATTTGGGATAAGGTTGATGATGTCCCTTCCCTTATAATTCCCATGTACAGTTTTACTAGATCTTTAATCAAGGGATCTCCTAGGATCCTCATTGTTTCCAGAACAATAGGATCTTTCCTGCTTAATGCATCCACGACTTTGTTTGCTCTTCCAGGGTGATAATGAATTGAACAATCATAGTCTTTAATAATCTCCAACCATCTCCTTTGTCTCATGTTCAATTCTTTCTGCATGAAAATATACTTTAAACTTTGGTGGTCGGTGTATATATCACATTTATCCCCATAAAGATAGTGCCTCCATATCTTTAGAGCAAAAACAACTGCCACTATCTCTAGATCATGCATAGGATAATTCTGATCATGAATCTTCAACTGTCAAGATGCATAAGCAATTACCTTGTCATTTTGCATGAGGACGCACCCAAGCCCTTTTAGAGATGCATCGCTAAAAATAACGAATCCTTCTCCGATAAAGGGTAGTGTTAACACAGGTGCAGTAACCAATCTCTTCTTCAGCTCTTGGAAACTTTCCTCGCATTCCTTTGTCCAGATGAACTTAACCCCTTTTCGAGTCAACTTGGTTAGCGGATTAGAAAGCTGTGAAAAGTTTTTCAAAAACCTCCTATAATATCCTGCTAAACCAAGGAAACTACGAATCTCAGTTACTATTGTGGGTTGAGACCACTCCTCCACAACCATTTTCTTTGCAGGGTCAACTGAGATTCCTTCATTGGTTACGATGTGCCCCATGAAAGCCACTTTTTGTAACCAAAACTCACACTTTCTGAACTTTCCAAAGAGCCTCTCCTTCCGCAGAGTTTTCAAAATAACCCTCATATGATCTTCATAATCCTCACGACTTTTTGAATATATCAAAATATCATCAATAAAAACTACCACAATGTTATCAAGGTAGTCCTTAAAGACTCTATTCATCAAATCCATGAAAATAGCAGGAGCATTAGTCAAGCCGAAGGGCATAACAGTAAACTCATAATGCCCATATCTTGATCGGAAGGCAGTCTTTGGAATATCTTCATTCTTCACCCTCAGTTGATGATAACCAGATCGAAGGTCAATCTTGGAGAAGAATTGAGCCCCACGAAGTTGGTCAAATGAATCATCAATTCTTGGAAGAGGGTGTTTGTTCTTGACTGTGATCCCATTCAGTTCTCTATAATCAATGCATAGCCGCATTGATCCATCCTTCTTCTTCAGAAAGAGAACTGGTGCTCCCCAAGGAGACACACTCGGTCGGATAAACCCCTTCTCCAACATGTCTTGGAGTTGTTTCTTTAACTCTTCTAGCTCCACATTTTCCATTCTATACGGGGTCTTTGATATCGGTTGAGATCCAGGTATGAGTTCAATGGAGAAATCTACCTCTCTTTCTAAAGGAGGTCCAGGTAACTCCTCAGGAAATACATCCATGTATTCCTGAACAATCGGAACATCTTCTATTTGTATACTCTATTTTCCTTCTTTATCATCACCAATTAACTCCATAAAGAAAGCTATAGGAGGTGCTTCTAGATAGGGATCAGTTCGAGATATCTCTCCTTGGAAGATAATTGTAGGTCGTTCATTCAAGACTACTGAGATTTCCTTACTTCGGCAATTGATCTTAGCATTATACTTTGAGAGCCAGTCCATCCCTAGTATAACGTCAAATTCCAACATGGGAATGACTACTAGATTTGCGATAAGATTGTGCTCACTGAAGTAAACACTAGAGTATCTAAACACTGTTGATGCATGGATAATCCCACTTGGAGTCTTGACTGACAACTCTACCTCTAGAAGTTTGGGGATTGATTCTATATTCCTTGAAAACTTGGAGGAAATAAAGGAATGCGTAGAACCAGAATCAAATAAAGTACTTTCTAGTTTTGAGAGGACAACAAGAGTACCTGCTACCACATCATTTGGAACTTCAACTTCAGTTGTTGTGATAGCGAAAGCACGAACTTGCTCCCTTGGCCTCTGCTGAGGTTGATGGTGATTCCCCTCCACCGCCCTCAGATTTGGACAGTGATTAGCAAAGTGACCAAGCTGTCCACACTTGAAGCATGTGACTTCGGGTATGGCCAGAACCATCTTTCCTCTTTCGTTGGTGTTGGGAAGTTGAGGCTTCACATCACAACGACAATTCCGAGAAATATGTCCTTCTCTTCCACACCTGTAGCACTTACCACTTTTGATCAAGCAGTTCCCCGAATGCTTCTTCCCACATTTATTGCATGTGGCATGTTGCATATGCTTTCCACCTCTTTCCTGATCAAAACTTCTTCCCATGCTTGGTTCTAGAGTTCTCTTCTTCTCATTAGATTTGTGAGACCACTATGTCTCCCAAAACTCTAGTTCAACCTTCATAGCACTTAGAACTATTTCTTCATAGCTATCATAGTCCCTGTTGGCTAGATTCTTCTGCAGATGAGGTCGTAGTCCACCAAAGAATCTATCAACCTTCCCATTAGGGTCCATGAAAAATCTTGAGGTATAACGGGAAATCCTTGTAAAGTTCACCTCGTTGGTTCTAACTGATTCATTCTCCTTCTGCTTCAGCTCGAGAAATTCTTTCTCCATTCTCATTCTCATCGAATGAGGGAAATACTTATTAAAGAATATTCCCCAGAACTCTTCCCACTCCATAGCTTCCATCTCTCCTCATGGCTTTGTGTTTTTTTATCAGTGACCACCACTGATCAACTTCTCCCTCTAAGCGGTAAACAGTAAGGGTGACTTTTTCTTGTTCCGAACAATGAAGTACAGAAAAGATCTTTTGAATGGAGCTTATCCATTGTTCCACAACCAATGGGTCAGTAGATCCACTGAATGTTGGTGGTCGTTAACGCATGAAGGACTCAACAGAATGTTGTTCCCTTTGTGGTGATATCGACTTCTTAGCTTGATTCAAGTTATTACTCATAACTTGAGTCAGTTGGTTCATCATTCGCATGAATGTTTCCATTCCGGCTTCCATCGGAGGGCCGTCAGCACATGGTGCATTGCGGTCACTATCTGCATGGTTCCTCCTATTTCCCGCCATTTTCTAAAAGAATAAAACCTTAGTGAGAAACTTATTTCATTATGAATCTTTTAACTAAGACTTCATGCTTAGACAATTACACTTCTCTATAATTCATTCATAATGATTCATAAAAAAATTGTGATTAACCAAACATATCCCCCGGGAGTGTCGTAACCAAGAGTTCAGCAAGGCCCGTTATCGTGCACCAGTTCTCGTTCGAGTCTAGCTCAAAGTGGTGTTTTCGGGTTTTACCCCTATGTACATCTGTGCTAGAGCCGCCTCTACCTGCTCGTATCTAGACATGGATGTATTTGTTTGATAAACCACTTACTCAATACTTACCAAAATACCAGGAAGTTTTACTATATTTAACTTTTCTATAGGGTTCTTCCTAAAGTTTTTATATCCTAATTTCCACAAATAACTAAACCATCCTTTGATACCAACTAAAACATCCCACCTTATTATAACATAAACTTTCATTACATTACACAAAACTGAGGATCTTTAAGGTTTATTGTCTTGGAAACCAGGAACATAATACATGAAAACAACATAAAACATTATTATTAAACACTTGGAAGGATTATACTTAAGTTCATCCTAGGTTCATTACTGCATCTCATAACCTGGGGAAATACATCAAAAGAAAAGGTGAGCAGAAGGCCCAGTAAGGGAAACAAGAGAAACATTTAACATGTGAACTTGAGATACATCAACTATGTCATGAAAAAGAACTTTAAGGCATGAGAAAGAAATCATGTGGCATATCATAATAAAAATAACATTTTTCATAACTTTAATATGTGGCTACATCATTTAACATAGACAATCATGAACATATCACCAGGGTCCATCCCCAAGGTGTCATTTGAAAATTACCAAGGTTATTCACCAAGATATCGTGAAAATTGTAATCTCTAGTGGTTACATCATTACCCAATGCATTGGAACGCTATCAGGGAGAACCCTTAAATTTGAATTTATTATCATGTGAGACACATATATCACCATCAAACATTTCATAAATAACCCATATAGAATAAAATAAATGGGTTTCATTTCATAATCATAACGTTTCAAAAACTGCTTTAAAGACATGATCTTTATGTCACTTTAAAACCCACGGAAAGGGAAAGCGGGTTTCTTGTATGTAAATCCCAGAATTTAAAATAGAAAATTTTGATATATATGTGAATAACCCTATAGAAATAAGATCTTTGAGTATTCACTTAATAACATAAAATAATTTTGAGAAAAAGAGAGAGGCATTTTGAGATGAAAATTCTGCAGCATAACTGCTACGTTACAGGGTTTTAGAAAATGTTGAAAAAAGAGGGGACATGGGTCGACCACTCATAAATTATCTATAAAAATAGTAGAGGGACAGAATATAAAGGATATGAATCATGGTAATGAAATTGAAGGACACACCATTTGAAATGAAAAACATGGAAGTAAGACAAAAATAAGATTTCTCTTATGAAAATTCGGCAACCTAACGACGTCACTTAAACTTCAGTAAAAATGAATTGACGAGATCAAATAGGGTCTCTCATAATATGATAATAAAAGATCAGTATGATAGGTATAGAGATCATACCCCAATATAATAAAAAGGAACTTTAAAGACTTGACATGAAAATAGAACTTGAAAATGAGAAGGGTGAAAGAGTCCCTTAAAAATTCGGCAGCCTAACGACGTCATTTAAATTTTCATAAAACAAAATGATGAGAGTAAGAGGGGATCTCTCATCATATAAACATGAAAAGGGAAGTAAGAGGAATATAAAAGAACATCCTCCCACATAATAACATGGAGAATAAAAGGAATGACATAAAAGAGATTACTTGAATAGAAAGAGAGAGGTCGGATCCCTTACCTTAAACGTAACTCTTAAAACTCAAAGGTTGGGACCTTGAGAGGCTTGAGGGAACATTGGGAGGACTCCTTGGGAGGTAATGAGACCAGAGCTTCGTTTGGGGAGAGTTGGGAGTGAAAACTAAAGGAGGAAAGGGTGGGTATTTATAGGGAAAGTGAGGGGACAAGGCATTAATGGCCAAGGGACACCTCACAAGTGGTTTTCTCAAAACCATGTGCTCTCCCATGATATTTCCCATGGAGTTAGGAAACATGGGGCCCCCAATACAATAATTCATCACCTTTGGTCGGCCAACCCTTAAAATATCTCATGACATCATCATGACACAGTTATGATGTCATTAAACATACCGAAACCCTAAAACTGCATTTTTACTATTCCCCGAAAATTCATCTTTCTCAGAAAAAACCCAAAATTTCGCCTTAACCAAATATCTATGATCTAATTACAATTATGAACTCCATTTTATAAAAATAATTTTTTAAATATTTTTAATTTAATTTTTAAATAAAAACACTATTCATCGTGAATTCATTTTTTTCAGAAAAATCCCCAAAAATTACCATAACATAATATCGATGCTCTGAGTTAAAAAATAAAGTCCATTTTATAAAAATAATTTTATAATTATTTTTAATTTAATTTTTAATTAAAAAACACTATTCATCTGAAAAAACTAATACTTGACTAATAATTTATGAAACCGTTATTTACCCATTTTATTGAATCTCGTTACTTAATCAAGGTTTCTAAATTATATTAAAACTTTATTTAAGTGAGATTACTAATCCATTTGGTCACATTACTAATCCTAAGCGTAAAGTCACTATTCATAATTTACTATTCATAAAAAATTAAGTTGATCTTATTAGACTCCAAATTCCTTACTGGACACTTTTGCAGAAGACCATTTTTTTAAAATCATTACACATCATTAATTATTTAAGGTTTACATAAATATTTTAAAATATCTTTTTTTTCCAAAATTCATCAATAAAATACATCCTAAAATTATCCGGACATTTGAAATTACACAAACATCACTAAAGGAAGAAATCTAAATTTATTCATCCCAAAGGATTATACAAAGAAGATACGGTCTCGTCACATAGCCCCTTATAACACCAGCATATGACCTAAGTGTAAGGTGTGCTATGGTGAGAGAATCTGAGGGAGGCTCAGATAACATTTCCCTAGTAGTAATCTCTACTAACTTGAACTTCTCCTGCAGACATTTACGTTCAAGCTTGACATGCTGGAGTTCAGTTTGGGCTTGGTCCAAAGAGAAGCCCAAAGATGCCACCTCCTTCCCAAGCTCTGACAAGTGGGCTTCATAAGGTTCGAGTCTACTAGATGAAGCCATCAGCTCCTCTTTCTGCATTAACCATTAACATCTCTATTAAATCGTTAAGAGTAAGTTAATATACTATTTAAAAAGTTTGGGTCGTTACATAAAGGGTATTTTTTCTCGATGTATGATCCCCCATTCTGTGTTCTCCTACATGGATCTGGATCCTATATAGGGTGGTTGGGTCATATGGTAAGCATTACTCTAAATTGTTTAAATTCATGAAGGGTAGACCCAAATTTCATGTAGTTTAACATCATTCTGCAAGGAATCAATAATCATGTAGTTTAACATCATGAGAAAAGGATTCACACCACACATTTTAATTGTTGGATGTGCACTAAAACTAGAACCACTACACTACAGTGATACATGTGATATCGTGGTTAACAACCACACTAATTTTTAGTATAAAAGTGATTCATGCAGAAAACATGTCATTCTATACTCATTTTATCATCAATTATGAACTAAATAGTTGGTTCACTTATAAAATGTGACATTCATTAATTAAAGTGTCCAATGAATGAACACCACTAGAATGAAACAGATGAATGCCATGTGATGGAACCCGATCCATCACATATGGTCATCAATATTCATTTAATGAATTGGATAAAAGATTACTATAAGAGGATGTGATCCTACCCTATTGGGGGGTGTGTGTGGTTTATATGATGATTTCATTCTAGTTGATACTCTATTCCATTCTCTAAGATTTTTCATCTCTCGGTGAAGTTGATAACACCCCTTCAAGTGTTCGAGAGTCCTCTGGAAGAATTCATGGACTCATTAGCTAGTGTTTACCCCTTAAAAGTAGGAGGAATTAATCTGATGATCCTTGTTATCTTCATCAAGAGAACTCCATTTAAGAATAATATAGAATATACTGATGTTTGTGCATTATAGGTTCATCATTTTATGATTTTTTTCATATACACTTATGCGTTTGATTTCTTAGATATAGATCCTTCTATTTTTGGTTTCACTTCCCCTACCAAGGGTTATATGATGATCTAATGAAGCCCATCAGTGGTATTAAAGAAAGTTTCTTTAAGCATTAATTGTGTTTAATCTATTTTTTTTGAAAAATATCACCATCACCTTGACATTCCAATGAAAGTGGTGTTATTTTAGTGACTTCAAAATGCCTATATCGCCATCACCATGGTGAAGAGATGTTTGTAATGGTTATTTGATAGTTTTATATAGGAACTATGGGTGGCACAATGACTTGGATTCTCCATCATGTATCATGTTTTTTTCCTCTTAGATTTTTTGTTCAAAATGGTCAAAGATTGGGAAACGCAACGTTTTGGAAGCTCTGACAAAACATAAAATGTTTAAAAAATTAATTTTTTAACATTTTGATATAAATGGTTTATAAAATGTTTATACATCATTTTAAAAGGTATTTTTGGATATTTTAATTTATAAATGTTTTATAAATTAATTAATTTTATTTTTTTTATAATTAATTAAATATTTTTGAAAAATTTTGAATATTTTTTAATATTAAAATTTAATAATGAAAATACATGTTAAAAATTACATGCCATATATTATGATCAAGAAATAAAATGTTTATTTATAAATCAGAAAAAATAATTTATAAAGTTTTATAAATTATATGTCAAAAATATAAAGGTATTTATATTTTTAATTATGAATTATTTATAATTAATTAATTATAAATTGTTCAAATTAAAAGAAATGACTTATTTAATGATATTATTTAAACCTCATTGGGTTTTTTGATAATTGGTTATATCAAAGGATTAAATAATAAACTAAAATTTCATATATTATTAAATAGATCATATTTTTTTAATGAAAAGTATTTATATTCATGTTTTTGATAATTTATAAAATGTTTATTGTTATCACTTTTTATGAATAGTTTTTAAATATTTTACGTTTTGGAAAATAAATAAAATATTTATTTATTTTTTACTTCTTTTATTATTCATATTTAGTAAAAATATTATGAAATTAGAATATTTTGTATGAAAAATTTATATGATAAATTGCTTCTAGGATAGAGCCATTCATTTTATTCTAAGTGTGAAATCTTAAAATTTAGTTTTCATCCACCTTAACCTCATTTTTAATTGATTTTATTAGCCTAAATTTAGTTGTTGGACATAGTTTGTGTATATTTAGTGTTAGAGTTATCATGAACTGAATTCTCCCCTGGGTAATGTATCACTGAGTAGAGGGACTTTGGATCAGTCCACCTACCATATTGAAGGATTACGCCTTTTCTAGAAAGGTGAATGTGGTTGTCTATTTGTAACTCTAGGCTTACTCATGTGGATATTATCAATCTCATTTAACAACATTCCTTTACATGAAATGTTCATGTATCTTATGCATATGATGCATTAGGATACATCTGAATATGTTTTAGCTTATATTTTTGGGTGAGTAACACATAATTTGGGTTGTGTAAAGAGTTTCACATTAATGTGGTGAGAACACATTAATTTTATGGTTGGAATAATGATTACAAAACTAAATCTTTATAAGAATTCATACTCAATAGGAATAAAACATGAGAAGATAAAGATTATATATGATGTAATAGTTAGGAATTTAATATGCGTATGATTTATATTAAATTGAAGAGACTTAAAAAGTACATTTTCATAAATACTAAGTGTGAGATTACTTCCAAAGATACACTTATCATGACCTTAATCATTCGACTGATTATTTTCTATCTTATCATGAGTACCCCTAGATTATATTGTGTATGGAAATCAAGCTATACGTGACTCTAGATTAATCTTATTGGGTAAGTCGATCTTAATCAAGTGCCCTTTGACGGTAATTTGTTTATTTATTCTTGTATTTTCATTGTGTTACACTAGTTAGGATACCCTAATGGTTAGGATACCATAGTAATAGAGTTGATTAAATCCTATGATGGCTTGGATGAAAAGTTATCTACTCAACTATATAAGAATCATAACTATTATGATTGGGATGATTAACAACATAAATAATAATGAATTATTTACATTAAAAAACCATTATAAGTCATAATGAAATATATATCTTGGATTACTATATGGATATGATGTTTGGGGTCATCATTCTTAGTGGGATAATTTTCATTAAAATTAATTGATGAAAATAAATAATACATGATAATTACCCATTGATTAGTATGTGTTGTATATTATGATATACTTATGATAATAAATTTGAGATTAATTATAGGTATGACCTATAAAATAGTTAAATATTTATATCTAGGGTTTAGAAGTGTTTTCAAAGAGAAACATTATGAGAATTTGAATGTGGATGTTATATAGATCAATTCCATTAACTCTGACTCATGGGTAATAGATATTGGATGTGCATCACACATTTTCATTGACAAATAAATATTCAGATATATGAGGGAATTTAATAAGGGTGAAATAGATCTCCATGTTTATAATGAAGAAAAATTTTCTTCATTAAAAGTTGTAATTTATGATCTAAGTATATCCAGTGGATTAGTCCTAGAATTGAAAAACTCTTATTATGTTCCCTCTATAAATAATAATTTGATTTGTATATCTTATTTGGACAAGATGATATTTTCATTCATTATTAATAATAAGAGTTGTTCTATATATAATAATGAAATGTTTTATATTGTTTGGAATATAATGAATATTTTATATATTCTAGATATGTATAATCATATTTATAGTCTTTAGAATAAGAAGACCAAGGTTGATTCTAATCCCACCCACCATTGGCATTGTCACCTTAGTCATATAAATGAGAAACACATTCAAAGAATCCATAGATATGGTTTGTTTCACTCATTCAATTATGAACCATTTAATACCTGAAAATCTTTGTTATTGGGAAAAATGAAAAATATAGCTTTTATGAGAAAAGGTGAAAAGGCTAGTGGACTATTAGATATCATACATAGTGATGTATATGAGCCAATTTGTACTCAAGAAATTAGTAGTTATTGGAACTTAATTACTTTTACCAATTACTTTTTCCAGCATGGTTATCTATTTCTGATGAAACACAAGTATGAAAATTTTAAAAAGTTTAAAGAGTTTCAAAAAAAAGTACATAATCAACTAGAAAAGGTATTAATATCCACACATCGGATCAAGGTGGTGTATACTTGATCCAATAATTCATATATCATATGAGATCTTGTAAAATATTTTCAAAACTCACTCATCCTAGAACACCACAATGGAATAGTGTGTCTAAGAGAATGAATTGTACCTTGTTAGACATGGTTCGATCAATTATGAGTCTATGTGACCTTCCTATTTCATTCCAGGTTTACACTTTGGATACTACCAAATTTCTTCTAAAACATGTTCCATCTAAAGCCATCGTAAAGACACCATAAGATATATGGACAGGGAAACATACCATTATGCATTTTATAAGGATTTAGGGTTGAAAATCACCTATGAAATGATTATATTATAAAAATATAGGCCACAATTCAGAAAAATTCTTTTTTTTGTTATCCCAAGGAAAATAAGGGATATTATTTCTACAACCATATTGAACAAAAAGTTTCTATGTCTCAAGATTGTGTTTTCCTAGAAATAAAACACAGATATCAAGTTTTAGTGGGAGGAAAGTTGAACTTAGAGAAGTTCAAGACAAACAAACATTAAGTGTTCCTAAGATGGGTGTTGATCCATTTTGACAAGGAGTTTTGGAAGAAAAACCAACTCAAATTACACAATATCCTCAAATTTATGGTAGGATTCATTATAAATCAAGAGATATGAATTTATGATGGATAAAATTGATAAAGTAACATCTATAGGTGATGAAACAACTTAATACCAAGAGGTTATTAATTCTAAGAAATGGTTAAAATTCATGGAATCTAAGATGGACCCCATATACACTTACTAAGTTTGGAACTTGGCGGATTCATCTAAAAGGGTAATACCCATCGGTTAAAAGTTTGATTTTTATAAGAACTATCACATATATGTTAGAGTTTATACATATAAAGAATTCTTGGTGGAAAAGGGTTATAAGAAAATTTATGGTATTGACTATAAATATATTATTTAACTATTACGTTGATAAAGTCCATTCATATTTTTATTTGCATAAGAATTCATTATGATTATTAGATATATCAGATGGATGTCAAAATTACTTTCCTTAATTTGAATTTAGTTGAGGATGTGTATATGATATAAACCAAAGGTTTTGAAGTTAAAAATGAGTCTAATATGTTTTATAAGTTACAATGGTCCATTTATGGATTGAAGAAAACTTCTTGGAGTTGGAATATTCGGTTTGATGATGTAATCAAAGAGCTTGGTTTTATAAAAAAAATGATTATTCATGTGTATATAAGAAAGTTAATGGTAATATTACAGTTTTTATGATATTTTACATAGATGGAATACTTTTTATCATAAATGACGTACTAACTCTTTATTCAATGAATATAAAACTAGTTAAATGATTATCAATGAAATACATGGGTGAAAATTTCTATATACTAGGTATGAATATTTATATATATAGATCCAAAAGTCTTCTTGGATCAAGTCAAAACACATATATCAATAAAGTGATAAAGGGGTTTATCATTAAGAACTCTAAGAAGGAGTATTTACTTGTGTTTTATGGAATGAATCTTATGAATATTCAGGATCCTTCTAAAGAGTTAGAAAATATGGATAAACTCTTTACTTGTCTACCATAGGATCTATCTTGTATTCCATGTTATGTACTCAACCTGATGTCTCTTATGATTTAAGAATAACTAATATATACCTATCTAATCCCAGTGAGAGTCATTGTATTTCTATGAAGAACATTCTTAAGTACTTGAGAAGGACCAAATAACATTGGTCTCACCAAAGGACCAAATACATCATTAAAAAATACCATCTCATATGGGTGATTATTGAGAGGGGTGATGTAATGATCAGTTGGATGGATACAGAGGATAATGTAATAGATTTTCTGATGAAACCACTATTGTAAGAAAAATATAAGGGTCTTGTGGAATCTTTGGGTAAAAGACACATGATATATTGGTTGTAATGGATAGAAAATGTATCATGTTATTATAATAAAGGATATATCCAACTATCATTCATTCATGCATGTTATAATTTATTTTAAATGAATGATTAAATGATAATATCCCATGAAAGTGTGCATTTGAGTTATTCGTGATCGATTATTATTATAGAGTATTATGGGTTTTGATGACATATTAAGATTAAAATGAATAAAATATTATACTCATTATAAAGAGTTTTATAAAATATATAAAGAATATATTCACGAGTTAATAAGTATAGACTTATTACTTGGAATGACCCACCAAATTATATCTTATGGAACATCCTATAGTCAATGTTATACTTAGGGGTGTATATTCATTATCAATATTTCTTACCCGAGGTTTGAGAGATATATATAATGTAATCCTTTTTACTTTTATACCCTTATTACACAAGTTTTAAAATAACTTAGCTAATATTGGGTGGTTGGGTATGTTTCTGATCATGTCATCGATTGTAGCACAACCAAGAGAGAATTTTTCTACTTGTATGAAAATTAAATACATCTAACACTTGATTGAATTATATTGAGTAAATGCATGTCCATGCATAGTTGAGTCACATATGATGTGTTTAATTACTTAGATGAGAGCCATGATATGTTTATATCAATAAGATGAATGGAATGTGATGTATTAACCAACCTGGTTAGTATTTTTCAAAGAATCAAGAAAATATGAGTTAGTTATACTATATTAACAAGTTCTATCTCTATTGGTCACCAAATGTCTTAAAAAAATATTATATAGCTATATATATTATGTATATGATACATCTAGCGGTGAACATGTTTGTATAGAGATATGATTATTTTTTATGGAAATCACACCAGACCCCTTAGTAGCTTGAGTAGTACTGATGCTTTTATATAGTCTAATATTTTCATATATATATGAAATAAAGATTTCATATTTGTTTTCAATGCTACTAAGGCCCGTAGGGTCACAAATTTATGCCCTTGGATAAGGATTAAGTATAGGACAAAGTGTTTGTTCCAAAATGGTGAGTGTTTGAAAAAACCATATCTAAATTATTTTGGATGGAATAATAAAGAGTTGTGAAGATTTTAATAAACTATGCTTGTAATTTTATCATAAGTGGGAGTTTTTATATGCACTAAAACAGACACCGCTATGTCGTGGTGATGCATGTAATGACGTGATTCACAACCATACTCAGTTTTAGCATGTATGTGATTCATGTGGCTATCAAATCATTCTTCACTCCATTTATCATCTATTATAAACCAGAGAGTTGGTTAATTTATAACATTTTACATTAATTTAGTGAACTATTCAATGAGTAAACAAATAATATGAAATAAATGGATTCTATGTGATGGAACTAAAACTGTTAGATATGGTTGAAGCTATTCATTTAATGAAGATAATCATAGATACCTATAAGAGAATGCGATCCTCTCCTATTTTCTATGTGTAGTTCTTGTGATGATTTCATGATATTCGAGACTCTCTTACATTCAAATCTTGTTTATGTCTTGATGAAGGCACTAACACCCCTTCAAGAATTTAGGAGTCCTCAAAAAGTTTTTGTAGATCTATTGTATGATATTATCCCCTTTAAGGTAGGAGGAATTCATATACTTATCCTTATGATCTTAATCAAGAACACTAAATTAAAGATAAATGTGGTATCTATTGATGTTTGGGAATAACAGGTATTCCATTTTATGCTATTTTTTAGATGTACTTTTGTATTTTATTTGTTGAAGGTAGTTACATATGTGTTTAATTTTTCTTCCACTTACAAGGGTCAAATGATGTTCCAATAAAACCCTCCATTAATATCTTATGGGAGGATGTATGTATATGGTAATTTAAATAGATCTAACTTGTACATAAGAAAAAATTAACATCTTATCATCGATTTTATAAGGTCTTGGAATGAAGATACCATGACTAAAAAATGGGGAAATTTTATTTTAGCATAGGTGTTTAGAAAAAAAACCATATGCTGGTAGCCCTTAGGTTGGCTATCTTGAATAAGATAAAACAAATTTTCTAGAACACCAAGTAGGGAATGAAACCCTAGAATCCAATTTTGATATTGGTTTTAGTTTTATTATAATTCATGTATGGGCCTAAGATATAGGATTCCAGCACCACTACGTACCCTATAATAGTATAAATCATTCCATACATAGTTCTCCAAAGTCCTCTGCATAGACCTAATTCTTATGCAAATAAAAAAGGGTTAGGTGGTCTTACTCTAGCACTGAGAAAATATAAAATACCCGATGTGAATGATGATAAATCTAATGAAAAGGAATATGAACACTAGGTTTTTTGGTTGGTCCTTTATTATAGACCCACAAATGAGGTATTCTATGCTAAATATCCCTACGTAGTTCTAGATAATACATAAGGGAGAGGAAATTTTAGATGATAAAAATCCTGGATGGGTCTAGGATAGAGGATCCAAGCATCACTACATATCCTAAAAGAGTTGAAATCAAGTCACATGTAGTTATTTTATAACCTATTCTATAAAAATTAAGATCATGAGCAATAGGATAGAATTGTATTTCACCTTTTCATGAGGCCATCAATTAAACATGATGTGGAAGGGGAACCCAAATAACAAGGTGAAAGGGAATTTTTTTTATTAATATAATTTATGGTTGGGAATTGGAGATCCAAGCATCACTACATATCCTAAAAAATGTGGAATCAATCAACACATAATTTTGGTGGAAAGAGTTCCTATATAAATCTGGCCCGGATATAGGAAACATGCATTTTATTATTCTAATAGAGGATCAAAAAAAGGATAGGGATCCATAATTCCATCTTGGATTAAGGCATTTTATCTGAATATAGATCAATGCACCAAGTGGCTCTCACATAGATATATCTCTCATGTATTGGAAATGGTCTCATGAACAATCTACCTTGTAAGGTTTAAGGGGCCATGTATGACATACCTCATGTCATATAATTTAATTCCATGTGATTACGACCAGATTCTTAGCCTCTGAATATGTCACATATCGATCTTATTGACTGGAATGATTTATTCTAGGACCTCTAAGATCACTTGAGTCACTTTCACTATAAGAAACAATAGATAACAAGTAGATTCCTAGAATCACATGAGAGTTCATGATAAGAAACAAATTAGGGGATTTTTTTCTTGGTGAAAGTAATAAAACACTACATAGATTCAATTCCCATATAGGGAACAAATGATGAGAATAAAAAAAAATTATGGCTGGGACAGGGATAGAAGAACCCGAAATCACTACATATCCTACAATAATAGGAATCAATCCACACATAGTTCTTATATTGGAAATTCCCCATATAGATTCAACTCATACATAGGTAAAATGGTTATTTTTCTACTGATAGGATTTTGCTTAGTCCTAGGATCAGAGATCTAAGTGTCACTACATATCCCATAATAATAGGAATCAATCCATAAAAATTTCATTAAATATTGGATCCCTATAAAGATATGATTATCATGCAAGTAAATGAGGAATTTTCCTTGGTGTATGTTAAGGAAAAGAAAGAATTGTGCATTTGGAATTTTCATCAATTTATAGTATTGTAGAATAAACTTATGGGGGTATATAGTTTAAGAGCTTGATTCTTGGACCAATGTGTCATATAGTTTAGGTTATTATGACAATGACCATGAATATATAGTTTAATGTATTACAATGAGTTTGATTTCATTTATTTTAACATCAAGTGACAATGCTATAGGGAGGGAAATGTTTCCTTGATACTAGATAGTAAATGGGAAAACATACATTAATATTCCCATATGAATATGGATATCATGTGTGGATAAGAGGTATCCTCCATTTGTGTGGGTAAATTAAAGGGGAAAACCATGCAGTAAATATGGCCTGGTTTGAGTGATTTAGAGTCATATAGGGTAGACTCAATATCATGTAGTTTAATGTCACGTGACAAAGAGAAATTCTAAATAGTTTAACATCTTGAAAAATAGACTTTCACTATATAGGTTTAATGTCTTATATCTCATACTTGTATCATGAAGTTTAATTTCATGTGGTATGGATGATATGTTATTCAATTTAAAGTCCTATAACCAAGACTAGGGTATTCCAAAATGGATTGATTTGTGTGTGGGGGAACATTTCACCATTTGGGATTGCACAAGGTAGGTCCATCTGAACCTTACATTAAAAAAGTATTTTTTATCAAGAAAAACTCATTTCTAGGTCTAGGAAAAGTTATCTTGAACATCACTATATATCTTGATATAACATGAATCAATCCATACATAGTTCTTATAAGTCTCTATAGAAATATGGATCATATACACTAGAAAAGGGGCATTATTCCAGTATAGGTTGATAGATAAAGAAATATATATTGGAGGCACATGCATAGATCTGGATCATATACAAGAGAGGGATATTTTCATATTTTGGGAACACATACCTAAATGACTCAAGACCATAATGAGTGACCTTGGTATCAAAAATAATTTTGATAATGGTGAAGTTATGACTGTTCCCAAGGCAAAAATCCCAGGTGTCACTATATATCTTGTGGGAGATGAAATCAAGTAACACACAGTTCTTGAGATTGGCATAGTAGGATATAAATTCCATAGAGGAGAATATAATCTCAAATAAAGACGATGTATGTAAATTTTATATTTATATGGGGTGCATGATGTCCTATAGTTTTACATCACGAAACTAAGATATTGTCATGTAGTTTTATATCATGTGACTAGAATTTTGTCCTATAGTTTTATATCATGTGATTAATAAATTTTCATGAATTTTTAATGTATGTATCTAGGATATTTTCATGTAGTCTTGCATCATGTGTCTAGGAAATTTTTGTGTAGTCTTATTTCATGCGACTAGGATGTTGTCATGTAGTTTTACTGCACATGACTAGGATGTTATGTGAACCAATGTGAAATTATGAAAAGTTTTTCTTGAGAAATCTTATATTGGTGGGGAGTGTTATACTTTCCACATCCATTATTTCTAAGGGGAAAGATCCATTGGAGTATACATTGTTTATGGCGTAAGGTCTTTCTCATTTTAGTTTAAGTTTTGGAGGCTTCTTCTTTAGTTCCATCATAATTTTAAGAACCAATACCAGCTCTCCCTAGTTGAATGAGTGGAGGGGAACTTTATTATTGAAGGCTTGTGTAACCTGGTTCTGATGGACTTCTAATTCATATAATGTATGAAACCTTTTATCATATAGTCATTCCAACTCATCAAGTCACTTTTTAAAATTCTTATCTTTTGAGAGATGATTATAGATGGAGACTTAAAGAGATGGAAATTGAAACTCAATGGGTAGCACCACTCCTATCTCATATATAAGTGAATATGGGGTCACTATCATAACAGTATGAGTTAAAGTGTAATAAGCCCACAAGGCATGCATCAGTTCTTTTAGACATAACTTCTTAACTTTACCCACCATATTTTGAATAATATTATAAAAGGTCTTATTAAAGGCCTCTATTTTTCTATTTACTTCCACATTATACTGATATGAATTGTTGGACTAGATATTTTACTCTTAGTAAAACATTTTCAACTATAAATAATATAAGTTGGTTCCATTTTCATTTAGTATTGTGTGAGGGATGAAGAAATCTGGAGATGATATTTGACCTCAAAAAATTGATTAAAATATTTGTACCATCCACTTTGATGAGTATATCCTCTGACCATTTGGGAAAAATGTTAGTGGCATCAGGGATGAACTTGAACTACCGAGATGTAGATAGGCAATATGAAACCATGCCATCAATTCCTTTACAACAAACAACTAAAAGTAATCGGTGGTGTCTCGAAACTCTAGGTATTGATGGATGAAGTTGTAATATACATAGAAAACATGGAATTTCTTGGTGAACTCCATGCAGTATTGGGTCATTGATAACGAGAAATAACCAATTCTTTTGATCTAATGCGAGAGATTAAACCATAGATGGTGAGCGTTGAAAGATCCGGAATAGAACTCTTGTATTACTATGAGGATGTCCTTCCCCTCCATTATTTTGAAAATAGTTCCATAAAATAATTGTTTTTAGAGGACCTTTTGTGAGTTGGGATCACCGTAGAAGCTGAATTTCATCACCTAGCAATGAGTATATTCTTTCTTGGACCACACTGGTGGAAGGATATGGTCTTAGAGGTAGTCCATAATTGGGTAAATCCATTTATTGGTGGAGATGATTGATGTAGATATGGGATCTTCATGATTAAAGGTAGTATTGATTTCATTGATTTCCCTCAGGTCATAGCCAATGAAGGGGGATACCACCCTTTAGTGTGAAACGAAAATAATCATCTCATCCTGGTCTGGATTTTCTAGGGTGATAACTTCATTTTCAAGGGAATATGAATGGATGTTTATTTTGAATGTGAGACATGATTCATAATTGGATCTGAAAGGAAATCCTCCATTAATTCTTGAACATAATTACACAAAGGGTTTATTTCTTCCTTCTTGATAGAATATTCAGAATTTATTTGTTTGATCACCAGTTCTGAATCACCTTTAATGTTGAGGAAATCCATTGGTATCTGTAGGGATAACTCCAAGATAATGAAAAAGGGCTGATATTATTCCTCATTTTTGTTGCAATATTATGATAGAAATAAATAATAGGGAAAGGATTCCTTGGTAGGTGAAATAGTAAAAATCCTCACGACAAACCAATTATCATTTAGGTTCTCTATTCTCATACCTGACGGGATTCATGAGGCACTATCAAAGTATATTTCTCATTCTTAGGGAATATTTTTTTATAGAGAAGACTTCCTCATTTGAGAGATATGTGTTTAACAGCCTTCTCTTAGGAGTCAGGTGTTCCATAAGAAAGTATATCAATGCCTACCCTTTGATTTATTTTTTGGTCATGGATCAAATCTCAAATTTCTACAGGATGACTTCTCATCATGTCAGGCATCCAATTAGTATTGGGTGACTAAGGACGTACTTGTGCAGGTTAACATGAGAGACAAACTGAATCTTATGATGCCAGAGATAATTCCTTAGCTTCTCTACTATGAATATCAATTTCAAATAGTTCTTCTAAAAATTATAATATTGATTCTTGATGTCTAGTATGGTCTGGATGAGATAATATAGAATCATTTTCCTTACACACACCATTCTTCTAGTTTTGGAGCTTACCAAGAGAACACTCTAGGGTTTCAATATATAAGATAATCATTTTTCCTTTGACTGGTGGTATCAAGACTATTGGGATGAGGAGATATTGGTTGAGGTCATCAAAGGATCTCTGTAAGTCCTCATTCCATTGGAAAGAAACCCCTTATTTATTAATTTGGTGAATGTTAATAAATTACCAGTGAGATTAGTGATTAAGTGATTGATTCTAGAAAGATTCCACTAGATTCCTCTCAATTAATTGAGTTTTTTAGGTTGAGTCATTTTATGAATTTCCTTGGACTTTCTAGGGTCAAATTCAATGACACATTGATGTACCGCGAAGCTAAGAAATTTTCCCAATGTTACCTTGAAAGTATATTTTTGGGTATTAATTTTTAGTATGTATTACCAGTGCTTATTGAATATAATTTAATTTTCCATAAGATAATCATAAAATTTATGAGATTTAAATACAAGGTTATTCACATAACACTCCATGATTTTCACCAAGAAATATTTGAAGATGTGATGCATAACACGTTGATATATAGCACCAAAATTCTTCAAACTGAAGAGAATCCATTAATAAAAATATATTATATGGGGTTCCTTGATATTATTGGCTTCCTAATCATCTAGGGCTATACAAATATGATTATAGATGAATTTACCATCCATGAAAAGTGATATTAAAATAAATATGTCACATCAATCAATAGTTACATGATTGGTATTGAGAAGTTATCTTTCATATAATTCTTTTTGAGGCCCCTAAAGCTGATACAAAATCAGATCTAACAATTTTTTTCTTGATAGGAATGATGTTTTCCAAAACATTGGGTAAAAAACTTCTCATTTGAATTTGGTTTTGATGAGTATTTTAACCTCAAATTTTACTTTTCCAATGAGAGTTGAATGTATTATTCTTGCCAATTTTTTATATCCATGTTGTTAATATGGAAAACCTATATGATGTATAGAAACCTTGGGATTCAAGCCAATAATTTTTCTGTAGTTATAATGAAAACATATTGATACCATTTTATGAAGGAAATATAATCCTCCCATTCCATTGGGGCCATAGATGAACTGATGAGCGTGGGTCACAGATCCACTTATGTACTGAGAATCACCTAGCAGAGATCATCAATGGTGGTGCAAAAACCTTACTAGAATACTAGAGGGGCATATATAAGGTCATCATCATCCACTTCTTTCTCTACCTTAATGTTGTTGGTTCTGGAATATAAAGGGGGACTTTCAAAATTAGAAGGAAATGTGGGGGAATTTCTTTATTATATGAAAGCTGAGGTGGTGTCACCAGATCTTGAGGGAATTGGTGAGGTTGTATCATCATCATGGGTATTTAGGAAATCTTATCTTTCCTCCCTATTATCCTTGAAGGTAGAAGAGGTTCCAACATCAAGAAGTTTGGAGGCTGGTATGAGGGTATATTCAACAGCTACCACTAATATGGAGGTATCCTTTGATCATGATGATGACTAAGGATCTCTTTGATTCTTGGAGACAAACATGAACAATTTTTAAAATAGATATATTTTACCATAATTATATCTCTAACAAATAATTCATGATTTTAATATAACTTGTTCACATTAATCGACATAGAATTCACTATAAAATGGGAAAAACAATTTATTTTAGAGGCTCCCAAGAGTTGAGTCTATTTCCTAAATTAGATTGATGGGAAATACACAATCCTCATTAAGTGGGATCTAGCGGCTTGTTGGGTTAGTTCCCAAACCATTGGGAGAAATGGCTAAAATATCACTTACTATTATTATATTGTTTTCTTAACTCTTATAAAAAAATGATTCAATATATTGGGATTCACAAGATTCAAAGGGAGAACTATCACCGCATAGTACTCCGACCTCCCCATTGATAGGGAATTTCAGGCATTGATGGTAAGATGACAGTACTGATTCATGTTTGTGAAGCCATGACCTTCCCAATGGGATATAAAATGTGGTGTACTACCAAATTAGCATGAACATGGAGTCATATATCATATATCAGAACTAGGATTTGAGTTTGATCCTTCTGAGGGGATTTTATCTCTCTTTTATCATACCCTTAGACGGTCAATTTTGATGGATACACATCATCCTCACTATAACCTAGGAATTGATGTGTTCGGACTGGGATAAGATTGATCCTATAGAAGGTGTGAAATAAATCCTAATAAATGTCATCACTTTCAAGCTTGTTTGAGATGTATAAGGGTCTGACATGTCCTTGGATAGTGTCCTACCTATCCTACTCTATGAATGAGACAACCGTATGAAATTCCACTGATGCTGTCTCTACATAGTATACCTAGATAGTACTAACTTATTCCTTGAACTCATGGGGGGGATCAAAAGGGCCTTAATAAGCACTATACTAAGTTCTTTAGAGAACTTAAGTGCATCTAGGATTGAAAGTTTGACTGGAATGACAACCAAATACTAAGATATTGTACTTATGCGCTAGGGGATAACACTTCCCAATGTGGGGGTTTCTAATTTTCCTAAGTCTTAGAGTCTGAGGAATTTTAGGTAGATAGATCTAATGCTTGGATAAGACTTTATGGAATGATTTTTTTGGTGGGTTAAGTTAATATGGCCTTCCCACACACATGTTTTTGCCAAATAAATGAGAACCCACCAATAATAGTTCTATGATAATTAGTTTTAAACAAACCCTAGAAGATTTAGGGGCGTCTCTATGTTTCTATTGGACTCACTAAAGTGATTTACCTCAAGTTTTAGCTAAATTTATATATTTTTAGGGGATGTGTCCTAGATATTGATGTCTTATATGACTATGTTTTCCCTATTCCCTCACCTTCTATGACCACTTACTCCAACTCCTCAGTTATGTTCAATGAACTCGAGTTCATATTTATATTCATTGTTAGAGAATGGATATACTAAGTGAATAACATTATTAGATCAAAAAAGTGATTCTTCATATGATGAGAGTTTCATTTTATAGGGTGGGGTACATACCCCAAATTACATGGGAAAAAATCCTAAAGATTTTGGACTAGTTTGGTAGTTAATCGAATATCATCTTCCTACACCTTGTTATGTTTATTTTAATTATTCCTGACTCTAGAGGATGGGTTTGAAGGTGTGAACAAGGATGAATTGGAGGGATTCGAATCCATGACTGGTTGATTGAGTTGTTTCTTGAGGATAGAATGAGATAAATCAATTATCTTCCATGTCACCTAGTTATAAAACTTGTTCATTCATAGTTGGGACTTCCTACCAGTCATCTTCCTCCTCAGGTTGGGTAGTGGACACATATGCCACTTGTTCTTGGGATTTTACTAATGTCACTTATCCAGAGTTTAATATTTTATATAGGATATCCTTAATGAATAATCAATATTTAATGCTATAAACTAACATTCTATGGAATGGAAAATAATCATAATGATCACCAATTACGACTTCATTAGGTTTCCAAGACTCAAATAGTAATAGAAGATTATTATCTATGGATGTGATGAAATAGACCAAAGCCTTCTCTCTTTGGAAAAATTAGGTTTTGTTCCTTCAGTACTCATACCAAGGGTGATATTTCTTATTCCTTTTTTTAGACAAGGGATATTTTTCTAGTTTTGTCAATATATAGGTGGTGTCAGGAGATCTGGAGCTTATATGGGTTCTGTGGTAGCTGTTGGTGTTTGTTCAAGAATGATAGTAACTATTTCCAATTTATCATACATTGTTCCCTGAACAAAAATTATATAAAAAGACTTAGATCTAGTTAACTAAATGGAATACTTTAGATGTTGTTCCATGTATAAAAAACTCTAAGAATCATTCTGGATACTTTAATGGGAATAGTGGTATCTAAAACTCTTCAATAGTGGTATCTGAAACTTTTCAATGAGACTCTATATACATATATACAATATATTCCCACATAAGTGTTTCATATTAAGTGAATATGTATGGCCTTTCCTTCTGGAGATGATGTTAGAGACCCTATCATCTTCATACTATTTGAAATTCAAAAGGTCAAATACCATCATTTTTCTTAGTGTAGAGGTGAACCGGTAGAGGAACTGATGAATAAATTCTTCTTAGCCCATGATAGATCCTACATGAAAGCTATTGTACCATAATAATGCTATACCCTATAAAATTTTCATAAAGAATATGATTTATCCATCTTCTATTGATCAAGTGTTCTCATCATAAGACAAAATAGAGATAAAAAATGTGAGAGGTGTTGTTCTAGATCCTTTATGACATTAAAAGTTTCGAATATGGGATTCATGATGTTGGGTAGGGTAGTAGTGACATAAACCCATTTTGGATATATCTCAGGTATTACCAGGGAATTCCACCATCCAATGACTTCCATTAGAGTGAGGAGAGACTCAATGGGATTGAGGAGATATGGGGAAGATATCGACTGAACCGATCCCTAAACATGGGTAGTAGGTGAAAATTAATGTGGTATCATTTTATATATTGCCTATTGACTCTCAATTAGATCCAATACTAGATGAATTTATAAAAAATGATGTAAGTTACTATCATAGCTTAGAAAAAATCTTGGTCTTCTGCAACCACTATGTTTAGGTAAACTGTTTTTTAGACCCACAACCAACCAAGTGGTTAGACTATGCTCTTATGGGCTGAGTGAATCTATCTTGGTGAATGGGAGGAGAAATATACACTTAAATATAAAGGTTATACTTATAAAAAATGTATCTACTAAGTAAATTAGCATTGAGTTGTTTAAGGTAGTTTGTCCCAGCCTCACATTGTGCCAACTTCTCTTCAATAGAGAGGAATTCAACTTCTTCAAGTGGTGAGTGGGGTATATCCACACATTTCCCCTTATCTTTATCTGAGATGTACTAAGGGATCGGAAACTAAGAATTTAGATTTTCCATGTTCTGGACCTACCTCTAATTTCAAGAATGAACACCTTCCTTGCATGTTTTGGTAAAAACTGTATCTTAGGAAACTATTTCTTTATCATGTTTCTTAACATATATGTATTGTTGAAATTACTCTAATAGGTTAATGATAATGAATTTCATTGATTCATATTAGGCATCAATAATCATTTAATAATTATATGGGAAACATAGTTAATCTCTATCATTGGTACCTTCTTTAAAAGACACATCAAGATGCTCATTTAGGTCCCTTCTCCTGGTGGACCAATTAAGTTTGTGACCTCTGCAAGGTTTTACCTTTTCTACCAGGAATTACATTGGGGGTGATTTGTGAATCATGATCCTAAGGGTGTCTCAAAATATCCTTGTTGAGTGTTCCTATAATGATAGGTGTGTGTCACATAATGTAACAAATGGAGGGTGTAATGGTAATCAAAAATCAATTCCTAGTTTGGAAAAGACCGACTTCCTTAGTAGAGATGGAAAAAATGATCGCATCCCTAAGGGATAGGGATGACTAGATCCAACCCAAAGTAAATCATGAATACATCAAGGATTTAATATTCATAGGTGTGGTTGTGGTGGTAGAAATTCCTCTATCCCTGTGGGATGAGGCTTCTCCTGGATGGATAATATAGTGACATCCAATGTAATATTATAGATTTTTAATGATTTCACTCAAGCACAAGTTGGGTGTGACACCTTTTCATAATGTGAAATACTCAGAACTAGTGGCCATCCTTTGGTTAAGGAATTCATCTGTCTTAGGTAAGATGCTTACATGATTTATTTGTATCTTGGATGAGGATCCCATCAATGTATTTATCTCTTTGGCTGTGCCACCTTTTCACTATAGTGAAATTATGATTTGGTTGGATGGACCCATTAGAATATATAGAATTTGAGCCTGAAACCTATGCTATAGTAATAAAATTGAATGATGCCTTCTTCAGGGGATTCTGTTGGACTGGGGATAGAGTAAAGTGCAATGCTCCATACTCACCCCATCCCTGCATATGCATGTCAGACGGGGCATGAGTGATTATCTATTGAAGCACCCTTAAGCTATAGAGATAAGAATGTCTCAAGTTCTAACAAAGTTTCTATAACATTAAATTATGATCTATTATAGAAATAGATAATTTATGACCACCGATCTTATTCACTACCTAGAGGTGGTTTTCATAATCATGATAAGGTAAGTTCTTGTCCTTTTAGCTGATGATGATTTGCCCATAATTTTTTCCACACAAATGGCATGAAATCCTCCTTGAACATCTCTGGGCTATCATGCCAGGGAGTGGAAATGAGCTGAAATATAGTTGAGAGGTTATCCTTGTATAATTATTTCCACATTTCCATTCCATATTCATCATCAATGGGGTAAAATTATTCCATATGATCCAACCATCATGGTTTTTTCCAATTTGTTTTATCAGAAAGGGGAGTGTTTCAATATGGCAAGGAATGTGATGGAAATAACTATTCTTTCGAACCATATGTTGATGAGGATAAAGTACTATAAATGGGATTTGAGGTGGTTAACAAAGTAGAACTTTATTCTCTAAGTGCTTTTAGATATGAGGTCACTCTCAACATAACTTTGACATGAGGAGGAATTTCTTATCATGATGAATCATTACACTGAGAGGGTTTTAATGATTGGAAATAAATGATATGGAAAGGGGATAACCTTATTGATTATGGATATTCTTATTGTAAGGAATAATTTTAAATCAAATATTGTAAAAACACTGGTAATGTTAGAATAAATCATTCATTGGTAAGATACTATAGATTTATATTCATTATAAAAATATTAGGTATTTTTTATATCAAATATAAAATCATTATTTCATTTTTTTATTCATCATTTTAAAATTATCTTAAGATGACCTTTTGATAATTTTATGAAAACATTGAATCTTAAATAAATAATTAAAATACAAATCTTTATTGAAAATTATATTTTATTTTCATGTATTTACAAAGTAAAATTGCATTTTTGATTAGTTTTAAAATTAAATTAGTTAATTTTGATAAAAAAAATTAAATTATAGTATTTATAATTAACTATAAACTTGAATTTAGTATAAAAACATTTTTATACTTAAAAAGGAATTTTTATGAAAAATCTTTTTTCATCACCTTTTACGAGTTTAATTTTAAATTAAAGTTTTCCAATTCTATGTTTTGAATTTTTAAAAATGGATTCAAAATTTAGAACCATTGGTCCTAAATTTTGTAAATAGTTCCCTTTTATATTTGATCAATATTAATAGTAACCTTAGTAGTTTTTATTACCATGGTAAATGGTAAATCAGGTAATTAAAGTTACAAATAAAATGATAAAGACTATAAAATGACCCTAAAAATTACCTTAATTTTTTTGGATAGTTCCATTTCATTAATAATAATATAATATTCATTTATATGGAATTTTATTCTATTTTTATGTGATTATAACCTTTATAATATTTTATTTAAAGGAAAGTAAAAAATGTCACATTCTTGATTTTAATAACTATAATATTTTTAACATAGAAATAACTAGAGGATTTTTTTAGTTATAAATATTTTTTATAAATATAAACGATTTATATTTATCATGGTAATTTTTTCTTAATTTTTATAGAAGAAACAATTACCTTGAATCCTTACACAATGCTGATGCATTAATTATTCAATTAATGGAAAAATATAATAAATGATATTAAAAATATTAAAAGTAGTATAATTTGAAATAGTTAAGGTAACACAAGAATTTTATAGATAATAATAACATGTTATTGATATATTAAAATATTTTATTCTGATTTATTTTTATTTCTTGATGTTATAAAAGTAAAAGTAAATGAATAGTTCTAAAATTAATATTATCAATATTTTATAAAAATAATATTTTATTAAATGATATAAAATTAATAAAAATAATAGATTCATACAAAGTAATGGGATATAATTAATTAAAAAAACATGGACCATTCATGGGCCTTTTTAAAATTTAGATTAACATTATTAACCCTTAAATTGTAGAATATTTTAAAACTGTGGTAATTATCAAAAGGGTTAATAAAGGGTTAATACAAAAATATAAGGGTAAAAATGTGATAAAAATTTATTAAAAATTTATTTTATGAGATTATTTTGACTCATAATCTTCTTAGATTCAAATATTATCAATTTTTATCTATTTCTACATCCAAAGTAATTTATATTAATTTAATATTTTTATAATTCCAAAAGTTTCCCTCCCCTCTTTTATAAAAGGGAACCACTTCTCATTTATTCACACTTAAAAAACCCATTTGGTTAGTAAAATATCTACCCATATACCTTTTTAAAATACATACACCCATTAAATAGTTATTTTTTTAGGTATAACACCAAACATAGAGGGCTTAATGTGTTAATAAAAGGATACTTTCCAAAGAATATGTATATTTTTAACCGCATGTTTTAGTTTTATTTATTCTTCTAGCTCCTTAAAATTTTATTAAATGATGATAAAATAATAAAAAATATCTTAAATATACTAAGATGTTATTATGTTAATTTAATAACCTATATCCATTTCCAAGATTCATAAAATGGGATATGAATTCATTGTTTGTATGTAAGAAAGACTACCACCTCACAAACTAATGTAATTCATTTTCCATCACCGTCTCTAAAAATTGGTTATAATTATGGATTTAATTTATATATATAATATTCATTAAATATTTATCATTTTGAAAATATAATATATCATTTAATTTCTTACCTTTCCATTTATTGAAAAATGACAACAATGTTCGTGCATACGTGTGGACCACCACCTTTTTAAAGTGATGTGATTAATTTTTCATCACCAAATCACATGGATGATATATATAAGTATAATTAAAGAAATAATATTATATTACTGATATTATTTTAATTTTTTAAATATAAAATTACACTTTACTTCTTTCCAAACTGATTGTTGAAAAATGGAAATGTTACTCATGTGTACGTACGACTTACCGTCTCCATGATTGTAACATGGTGATTTTTTCAAAACTACCTTTAATGATTGGTTTTAATATTATAATTGATTCAAAAAAATTATAAATAGTTCATTATTATTATTCTAGATATGATGGAATAATGGCCACTTTGGACATAGTCAAACCACCGAATTCATTTTGGACTTATATACCAAATATCTTCAAAACATGCGGTGTGAACTTAAATGATTAAGTAATTGCATATAACATGGAAATAAATGATATAAAAGGAATAATAAAATTTTAAAATTTTCTTAATAAATTAAATAATTAATATAAGTTTATTTTTCAAGAATATAAATAATTTACATGATGAATCAGACTGAATGTAAGAGATTTTCTTTTAAAAAATAATCCTTTAAAGTTTCCCTTAAAAATATCTTTTTCTTCCATGTATTTATTTTTAAAATTATTTTATATATGTATATATATGGAAATAAAATAAATTTAAAGTAAATTTTTATGTTTCTTTTGAATTTATTTCAATGTTTTTCTAAAGGAATCTTTTTATATAATGTTTTGGTGTTCTTTACAAAAAGATAAAGGGAATGTTATATTTTAACGTATATAGTGATAATGTATTTATGATGATGTTACCACTATTTTTTTATATTCCTTTATAATAATCCATGATTTATTCAAATAAAACCCCTCTTTCCCTTTATTATGGGAATTTTAGTTTTGAAAATTGGGTTTTAAATAAAAGGTATATATTAATATCCTAAAATGATTTCTTATGGGTGACAAGAATGTTTTTATGATTTAAGATTTTATATGTTATGATTATATTATGGTTATTTGGAATTATTTATGATTACGGGTGTTTACATTATAGAGCAAAGATGGGTGGTTATGTTATTATCCAAGGACACATGGTTTCATGATAAGCCTAGGTCTGGTGAGCCTGTTATAGATCTCCTATTCATTGGCTAAAGGGAAAGAGTTAACCGATTAGGTTTATCCTAATAGATTATGGGAACATACTATGATGGTTATTCTGAATATAACTATGATGGTTATTTAATGTGTAATTGTGATGATTACTCCAAGTATTCAAGTGTAATAGTGATGGTTACTCTAAGTATAACCATGATGGTTATTAATATGTAACTGTGAGGGTCACTTCATATGTAATATTGATATGAAAATGATTCCCAAAGTTACCTATATTATTTATCTATGATTTACATGGGTTTTTATGAAATATTAATATTTATCAATGTAATATAATGAAATTTTTATTAAAGTTAAGTATATTATACTTTTTAAGGGTGAGAAGTATAACTTTGTGAAAAAGTGTTTATGATTTTTTCATGACTGCAAAGAAACCTTTATGAGTTTTATTTTTCCTTTAATATTTCTTATGTAATATTTTAGGAAAATAAATTTTTAGTTAATTTTATTTCTTGGGCAAGAAAAGTTTTATTTTGAACCCAAATTTTATTTGAAAAAAGACAATTTTTTAAGTATTCATAGAATAATGATTTCTTTCTTTCTTTTTATGCCCCTTAGTGATATTTTTTTGATAATCCAACATTTTAAAATGTTTTCATAGGTATTATGTATTTTTAAGTTAAAGGAAGAAGTATAGTTGAAATTCATGAAGTTTTTTCATGAAAAGAAAATGTGTTTTGTTTTAAAAGTTTTATATTATGGAAAAAATGGATACTGATTAGAAGTGTCCAATTTGTATATATATGGGGTTTTTATGTAAGAGTTATGATATAACTCTATAAATCTATAAATATAAAATATCTTTGGGAATGTAAGAAAGTGAATTCTAGTTTAAAGTTACTAGAATATGTAAGGTTTAAGGCTAGATTCATATAGTTGGTATAAGAGTAAGGTTTAGATAACTTTAGAGGTTGGTATAATGTTTATAGAATTCCCTTAAAATATTTTATTATATAGTTAAGTTGAAATTATATATAATTTGAAGATTAATATTTTGATATGTCTAAAATATGTTTGTTCATAATGGTTTTCCTCATTGGGAATAGGGAAGCTGAATTAGGAAGGAACCAAGGGGATGATATCGTTTCGAATCAGCAACCTGGAATGATTGGAATTGGAACATATCCTTTTGTTACTATGATATATTAGCTGATTAAAGATATAAATTGTGATGGTATCCATGCTAAATAATAACCATATCTATCATATAGGAACATTTCAATAGTGGAATAGTTTATGAGGCATCATCCTTTGACATTCAATGGATCTTATGACCCATTGGTAGCTAAAGGATGAACTAAAGTCCTAGAAAAGATGGTTGAAGTCATGGTATGTTCATATCATCAAAATTTAATTATTTATATTTACCATTTTGATGGTTAAACCAAACAGTGGTGGTCAATGATCAAGAATATCAAGGAAAGAGAGGATATTAATGCCTTCTAATGGGATGAATTTAATAATATATTCCCTAAGAAATATTTAACTAAAGATGTTATACTTAGAATGGAAAATTAATTCTTAGTATTGAGGGAAATAAATGAATATTCAGTGGCCATGTATGAAAAAAACTTCACCTAATTGGAAAGTCATGCACCGAATTTTATCTGTGATCTTGATAGTAAGATTAATCAATTTTATTTAGGATTGAATCCATAATATCGGTAGTATTTGTATTTCCATGAATTCAAAAGTTATGAGATACTTTTGTGTTGTGTCAAGAAGGTAGAAGTAAAGTTTATTTATGATCATTTCTACTTTAACAACTAGAAGAAAAATAGGTCATGGTGGTAGTAAAATGGGAATAATAGATCAAAGAAATCAGATGGTAAGAAAATTAAGTTTTCAACTTATGAGAGTTATGGTAAAAAGAACATTAGATATTTCATTATGAAGTATGGTAAGTGATTCCTATGTGGCATGATTGGGAATATGGACCATAATTAAAATTAAAAGGATCTTAGTAGTGGAAATATCAATTCTAATAAATAGGTAATAAAATGTTTTAAATTTAACAAGATGGGTCATTATACACATGAGTGTCTAAAGAGGAACCTAAATGATGGGAATTATCCAGACTATAAGTAGAAATGTGTGGTGAACTCATTTAAAACTACTTCAGTAGATACTATTTAATCAAATTAAGTAGTATCATATATATTTATTGTTTATTCAGATAATGTATTTATTGATTTTGGGTCTATAAATTCTTTCTTTTCTGCAATTTTTTTGGTAAATTGGAAATTCCACCTCAAGAAATGAATCCAAAACTTATGGTAAAAACACATGGGGGTCTATTAAGGGAAAAAGAAATTATAATAATATTTATGTCATTGTATGTGGAAATACATTACTTTAAAATCTTTTTACTTTCCCCTAATAGAGTTTGATGTTATTCTGGGTGTGGATTGGATTTTCATTATCCAGACTATATGTCGGATCCTCTCTCTTGTTATTTCAGTCATCATCTTTATACTTCTATCTCCCACTTGAATCAAATGTTGATCAACCTTAGAATGACTTGGTCATTCCTCATGTCTCCTTTCTGACTCTAGATCCGGAGAGTTCCGACATGCGTCTTCCTCCTCTGAGGACTTGCGAGTGGCGGATCATTATTGCAGAGGTTGTGGTGCTTCTCTGTCTTCGGATTTACTTTAGATCTGCGCAACTGAGTTGGATTGTAGTCTCCATGCTCTCAGTGGTTTTCCTCAAATCCCCTATGCTCAAAGGCGAAGGACCTCGATTGTCATGGGATCCTTCGAGCGGTGGTCTATTTTGATCGATTAAGGTATGCAATTTTCATTTTCTTCATGCCTGCGTTGATGATTTATTTTCTACCTACTTGAGTTGTGATTCGGTCTCTACTTGTGGTTTCTTCCCTCAACTCTTCAGTGTGGTTTCAAAGGATGTTCTGCATTTTTGGTTAATCTAGGGATTTTATGTGGTTGGTGCTTGAATTTCCTACAGTTTTCACTGCCCCTCTGGTTTGACATTAGATCTGTGCCACTCAACATAGTTTTGTTTGTTCATGTGGTGATGTACGATTGTCATTTCCTCTTCTTTTTTCCTCTTCCAGTTGATGCTTCTTGAATATTAATGAATACATGGAGTTGTGATTGGATTTGGAGGGCCAATATGCAATGATATTGGATGCACTCACCTGATTTTTTTGAGCTCTTTCCCATGGTTTTTTTTCTTCTAATGATGATCTTTGGGTGGTGGATTTTGGTTTTTAGTGTTTGGGGGGAGGCTGTGGGTTGTGCATTGCTTGCTGCATTGGGGTTCTTGGCATCGACTATGTCTTTGATTCTGAACACTAGAGGATTTTCATATGTCGTGAGAATTGGACAGTGTATCTTTGCATTTGGAACGCATGTCTGTTTCTTGCAGATGGTGTTGGGTGGGTGGCCTCGAAAGAGGGATGGATGTGATGACATCCATCATTCATTTGTCAGTCCTTATTAGACTAATGGGTACTCTGTTTGTTCATGTATGTGTTTTATGTCTGGTTTGTGCTGCATCAGGTTGACAATGCAGTGATTTCCTCGCTTTCATAGTCGGGTGGGTAGCTCGCATGAGAGATTGGTGTGCTGGCATTGATCATCCAGTCCTCTCTTACATTTTGGTGTTGGAATGAGGAGTGTATTTCCTTGAGTGCATTACCATCATGACATATTTCTTGGCAAGGGGGGCAGCACATCATCCTTGAATGATTTTGTGGTTTCAGGTTCTGACAGGGGGGAAAAAGACTCTTGGATGGTTCTTATTTTGATGTTTGTCTCTTTTTTGGCATTTGGGTCATTGTTTGGACTTTGTGCCATTTTGGTTTTTCTGGTTATCATTTAGTTGTTGTAATGGTTTCCTCCTTTTCCCAATCTTCAAAAGGATTTTTTTATTCCTTTTTAATTTAAGGGGTTCTACCCCTCACCTTTTATAAAAAAAGTTGAATTTTCTGTTGATTCAGTACCTAATAATAATAAAATTTATAACCCCCCTCATTGAATGGAACAAGTAGAACTTTTGGAATTGAAAAAGTAGTTGTAGGAGTTTCTTGATAAATATTTCATTCATCCTAGAACTTCAACATGGTGTGATTCAGTCTTATTTATTAAAAATAAATATGGATCCATGAGGCTTTGTAGTGATTATAGATATTTGAATAATATTATTATTAAGAATAAGTTTCAGTTTTCTCATAATGATGATTTTTTTGATCAGCACCGGGGACCACATTACTTTTCAAAGGTTGACCTAAGATCTGAGTACTATCAGATAATGGTGAAGAAGGATGACATAACAAAAATAGTGTTTTAGAATAGATACATGAATTATAAGTTTTATATTTTTTTGGGTTAACAAATTACCCAGCTGTATTTATGGATCTTATAAATAGAGACTTCAATGAATATTTGGAAAATTATGCGGTTGTTTGTATTGATGATATGTTTATTTATTTAAATATTTATAAAGATCATGAAAAACATATAAATATTTTTCTACAAAACCTGAAAGAAAATAAGTTATATGGAAATTTAGCAAATGTGTTTTTTGGTCACAACAAATTTCATTCCTTGGACACATCATAAATAAATATGAAATAATAGTTGATATTGGTAAAACTAAAGTGGGTGATGAATGTTCATGACCTAAAAATGTTATTGAGATTTGTGGTTTTCTTGAGTTAATAGGGCATTAATGATAGTTTGTTAAAAACATTTCCCAATTATCTATCCAACTAACTATGTTAACTCGAAAAGGAGTAAAATTCATATGAGAAAAAGAATGCGATGATTGTTTTTAGGAACTAAAAATAAGGTTAGTGAATACTAAAGTTTTGGCCCTACCCTCTAGAAATGGCGATTTTTTCATCTATAATGATGATTATTTGTATGGTCTTCATTGTGTCCTAATGTAGAATGATTAGGTAATTGCTTATACTTCATGGTAACTAAAACCTTACGAGTTAAATTATCCTACATGTGATTTTTAATTTTTTTCTATGGTTTTTTATTCAAAAATTTAGAGACATCATTTATATGGAGCCAAGTGTGAAATATATACTAATCATAAAAGTTTGAATTGGATAATCAATTAGAGAGAGTTTAACATGAGATAGAGGAGATGGCTAGAATTGATAAAGGATTATTACTATATAAATAACTATTATCCCAGAAAATAAAACAAAGTAGTGAGTTCTTTGAGCCAAAAAAAGTAATACTACATTAATCATGTTGTGTTTGGAACATGAAACTTTAGTTAATGATTTGATGAATTTTTTCCTAGAAGTTATGGATGTAGTAACTTCCTCTATTTTGTTTTAGGTCTTAGTGTAGTCAACTTTTTTAGATAGAATTAATCACGCTCAGAAGGAAGACCATGAGTTATAGGAAAAGGTAGAATTGGTTAATAAGGGTAAGTTTCCTAAATTTAAGATTGATAATGATTGTGTTTTGAGATTTGGAAAGAGATTATGTATACCTCATGATTTCTAGTTTAAGAGAAACTTTTTGAGTGAATCTCATAGTTCCCCATTATCCATTCATTCTGGCAGCACTAAGATGTTCAAAGAACTTCAGAAGTATTACTGGAGGGATGCTTCATACTTTTACAGTACAAGAGTGTAAATAGAAAAATATATCCATTAATTTTATGGTGGGATTACCAAACTTGTCAAGGTAATAATGAGATTTGGGTTATTATTGATCAATTAACTAAATACATTCATTTCATTACCATTTATGATACAATGAATTTAGATCAAATTTTTAAAATTTTATCTCAATGAGATAGTTAGGTTATATGGAATTCCTCTTGCCATTGTATTTGATCGTGATCCCAGGTTCACGTCTAATTTTTGGAAGGGCCTTTTGATGTCATTGGGAACTGAATTAATTTTAAATACAACTTTTCATCCTAAATCTGATAGAAAATCCGAGTGAATGATTTATAATTTGGAATACATGATTCACACATATTCAATGAATTAACAGGGAATTTGGGATCAACATCTTTCATTATTTGAGTTTTCTTATAATAATCTTTTTCATTATAGAATATAGATGGCACCTTTGGAGGAATTATATGGAAGGCGATGTCAAAATCCATATTTTTGGGATGAAGTAGGTAAAAGGAAGTTTATGGTACTAGAATTGGTAGAGAAAATGGTAGATAAGGTGAAGGTAATTCAAAAAAATATGAGGGTAGATTAGATTAGGTAGAAAAGTTATGCATATAACTGGAGGAAAGATCTTCTTTTTTCAAGGTAGGTGATAATTTTTTTCTTAAATTATATCCATGGAAATGCTTTATGCATTTTCATAAAAAGGGTAAGATAATTATATGGGTAATTGGACCATATAAAATTCAGGAGAAATGTTGACCAATTTCACATCGATTAGCTTTGCCACTGAGTTTATCCTAGGCACATTTTATTTCATGTTTTGATGTTAAGAAAGTTTGTTCCAGATCTATCTCATGTTTTGAGCCCTAAGGTAGTTCTAATGAAAGATAATATTTATTATGAGGAATAAACTATTAAAATTCCCTAACATAGAGATAAATTAGTATAGAATAAGGTAATTCAATAGGTTAGGGTTTTATGAAAAAACCACATGGTTTATTAACTAACATGGGAGTCTGAAAATACTACGAGGGAAAGGTATACCCACTTGTTTAATAAGTGAATAAAATTGAGAGGATGTAATTTATAAAAGGGAATAAGAATGTAACAACCTAGATAATGTTAGATTAAATCATTCATTGGTTAGATATTATCGAGTTATATTCATTATAAAAATATTAGGTTATTTTTCAATTAAAAGGAAAAAGCTTTATTTATAACCAAATTGGATTTTCATGCATTATATGGTTTTATTTAAAATATTCATTTCCAAATAATATAATTTTAATTTGAAAAAATAATTTCATCTTTTTATTCGGAAATTCTAAAATATCTTAGGATGTTTTTTTATAATCTTCTAAAAATATTGATTTTTCAATAAATAGTGAAAATACAGATCTTTATTGAAAATTGTATTTATTTTCAATTATTTACAAAGTTAAATTGAAATTTTTATTAATTTTAAAATTTAATTAAATCAAATTATTAAAAAAATTGATTATATTATTTTTAATTAATTTTAAACTTTAATTTAGTATAAAAACATTTTTTACTTAAAAAATTCATTTTTTTGAACAATTGTTTTTCATCTTGTTTTGATGATTTTATTTTAAATTAAATTATGATACTTTTATATTTTGAATTTTTAAAAATTTATTATATATTTTGAATCATTGGGTTTGAATTTGGTAAATATTTCCCTTTTATTTTTGATTAATATGAATAGTAACCGTAGTAATTGTTGTTACCATGGTAAATGGTAAATCAGATAATTTAAGTTAAAAACATAATGGAAAAGACTATAAAATAACCCTAAAACTTGCCTTAATTTTATTTTATGAGTTACTTTAGTCCATACTTATCCCATATTTGGTTATATGACCTTTTTTCTATTTTTATATGATTATACAATTTATAATATTTTATTTAAAGAAAAGTAAAAAATTTCACACTCTTGTTTTTAAGAAATATAATATTTTTAAAATAGGGATAGATAGAGGATATGTTTGTTTATAAATATTATTTTTAAATATAAATTATTTATATTCATCTTGGTAATTAGTTTTTAATTTTTAGTGAATAAATAATTACATTAAATGTTTACACAACACCGACGTAGTAATTATTATATTAATGGAAGAATAAATTAAATGATATTCGAAATTTTAAAAGTAGTATAATTTGAAATAATTAAGGTGAAAAAATAATTTTATAGTTAAAAAAACATATTAGGTATGTATTAAAATACTTTATTCAAATTTATTTTTATGTCTTGATGTTATAAAATTCAAAGTAAATGAATAGTTCAAAAATTGACATTATTAATATTTTATGAAAATGATATTTTATTAAATGATATAAAATTTATAAATATATTATATTCAGCCAAAGTAGTGGTATATGGTTAATTAAATAAACCATGGACAATTTATGGGCATTTTTTCTTTTTATATTTACATTATTAACCCTTAAAGTGTAGAAAATTTTAATATTATGGTAATTGTTAAAAGTTTTATTGAAGGGTTAAAAAAAAGATAAGTGTAAAAATGTGATAAAAAAATTTCAAAATTTTATTTTATGAGATAATTTAAAATCATAATCTTCTTATATTTTAATATTATCAATTTGGATCCATTTTGACAACAAAATTATTTTATATTAATTTAATATTTTAAGAATTCTAAAAGTTCCCCTCCCCTCTCTTATAAAAGAGCTCCACTTATTCTCATTTATTAACGCTTAAAAAATAATTTTTATTGGAAAATATCTACCAAAATACCTTTCTATAATACCTACCATCATTATAGAGTTCTTTTTTAGGTATAATACCAACCTTAGAGTGCTTAAGGTGTTAATCGAAGGAGACTTAAAAAAGAAGATGTATAATTTTAACTGCATGTTTTAGTTTTATTTATTATTCTACCTCATTAAAATATTATTGAAAATTTATAAAACAATAAAATAAGTATCCTACATATATTTATATGTTATTATGTTAATTTAATAACTTATATCCACCTCCAACATCCTTCCAATGGGAGAGGAATTCATCATTCATGTGTACGATAGACTACCAGTTCGCGAACCAATGTAATTAATTTTCCATCACCATATCTCAAGACCGGTTATAATTATGGATTTAATATATATATATATATATTATATTCATGAAATATTTATCATTCTTAAAATATAAGATATCATTTACTTTCTTACCTTTCAATTCACTGAAAAATGATAACTACATTCTTGCGTACGTGTAGACTACCACCTCCACGAATCGATGTGATTTGTTTTTCATCACCAAATCACATGGATGATATATATAAGTATAATTAAAGAAATAATATTATATTTATGATATGATGATCATTATGTGAATATAAAATTATTCTTACCTTCTTTCCATAATGATTGTTAAAAAATGGAAACGTTACTCATGTGTACATACAACTTATCTTCTCCATGATTGTAAGAAAGTTCATTTTTCATAACCATATTTCATGATTAGTTTTAAAAGTATAATTTATGTATAAAATTTATAATTATTTAATTATTATTATTATTTAGATGATATAATAATTACCTCTTTGACCGTAGTCAACCTACTTAAGTCATTTTGGACTTATGTACTGAATATCATCAAAACGTCTAATGTGACCTTAAATGATTATGTAATTGTATATAAAATTGTAATAAGTGATATAAAAGGAATAATAAACTCTAATAAGGTTATTAATAAATTAAATAATTAACATAATTTTATTATTCAGGAATATAAAGAATGTACACGATGAGTCAGACTCAAGGTAAATGACTTTCTTTTAAAACAAATCCTATTTTAATGTTTTACTTAAAACTCTATTTTTATTCCATGTCCATATTTTTAAAATTATTTTATTTATGTATTTATATTAACATAAAATAACTTTAATGGAAAATTTTATGTTTCTTTTGAATTTTTTCAATGGTTTTCAAAAGGAATATTTTTAAGAAATGTTTTTACGTTCATTACAAAAATACAAAAGGAATATTCTATTTTAACTTATAAAGCAACAAAAACTTTTTAAACCTCCATAAAAATTATTTAATTTTTGGATTATTTATAAGATTCCATGTTTTATTAAAAAATAAAGCCTATTTACCTTTATTCTGGGAATTTTAGTTTTGAAAATTGGGTTTAAAATAAAACAGATATATCAATATTATAAAATTATTTCTTATGGATGAAAAGAAAATTTTTATGATGCAAGATTTTATGTGTTATTATTATATAATGGTTCTTGGGTATTTTTTTATGATTATAGGTGGTTCTTTTATAAACCAAGGATGGGTGGACATATTATTATCCAAGGATGGGTATCAGGTAAAGGGAATAAGTTAACAAATAAGGTTTCTCAAAAGAGATTATGATAATATAATATGATGAATTTTCCAAGTATAACCATGATGGTTATTTAAAGTGTAACTCTGATGGTTACTCCAAGAATTCAAGTGTAACTATGATGGTTACTTTATGTATAACCGTGATGGTTATTTTATATGTAAACATGATGGTTACTCTATATGTAATATTGATATGAAAATAATTCAAAAACTTACCTATTTGATTTATCTATGATTTCTATGAGTTTTAGGAAATTTATTATTTTTAAAGGTAATATAATGACCTTATTAAAAAAAAATTATGCTACTTTTTAAGGGTGAAAAGTAAAACTTTTTGAAAAAGTTTTTATTAGTTTTTTATGAAACCAAACAAACATTTATGAGTTTTATTTTTCCAATAATATTTCTTATGAAATGTCTTATAAAAATATTTGGGGAGTGAGGTTGATTTCTTGGGTAATAAAATGTTTATTTTAAACCCAAATTCCCATTTGGAAAATGGAAATTTTTGTATGTATTCATGGAATAATGATTTATTTATTTATTTTTATGTTCGTAATGAATATTTTTGTGCTCATCCCACATTTTTAAATGTTTTTCATAGGGATTAAGGATTGGTGAGGGAAATGAATAAGTCAAGTTGAAAGTCATGAATATTTATCATGAAAATAAAACACGTTTTATTTTAAAAAAATTATATCATGGAAAAAATGGATATTGATTATAAGTTTCAACTTTATATATATATATATATATATATATATATATATATGGGTTGTTAAGTAATATTTATGAAATAACTCTCTAAAACTCTAAACCCAAAAGATATTTGGGAATGTAAGAAAGTGAATTCAATTTTACGACGGGATCCCGTCGCAAAAACTCTTTTGTGATGAGGTCCTGTCACAATTAGTCCGTTGTAGAAAACAGTATCGCAACTAGTATTTTTTGGGACGGGCCTGTTGCAAAAAATAATACTTGCGATGGGAAGCGATCCCGTCGCAAATAGATCTCCAATTAATTACATTATATATACAAGAACCTTTCGCGACGGGCCCATCGCAAAAGGTATTTGCGACGGGCTGACGTCCCGTCGTAAATAGCTTATATGTTATAAACCCATTGTGACGGGCCCGTCGTAACAAAGTCATTGCGACGGTAAAGCAACCCGCCGTAAAAACTTATATATATATATATATATAATCTATTTGTGACGGACCCCCGTCGCAAAAGGCCCCGTCACAAATACTTAATAAAAAAATATAATTATGATTAATGAAAAAATAATATTAATATTATTAAAATAATAATAAAAAAATATATTAAAATTCTCAATATTTTCAAATAATTAATAAAATAAAAATAATAATAAAATTACGATTAATGAAAAAAATAATATTAATATTATTAAAATAATAAAAATAAAATAAAAAATATTAAAATTCTCAATATTCAGAAAAAATATAAAAAAATAAAAAAATATTATTTTTATTATTATTATTAGTAAAATAAACAAACATTACAAAATATAATACGAATAATAAATAATAAAATAATATAATGTTAAAAATAAAAAAAAATTATGCAATATTCACACCAATATAAAAGACAAAACTATAAATAGTTAATTTTATAACAAATATTCAATTCAAATGTTTTTAATAGAACAAAAAAATAACTGGGGGATAGTCTTCTGGAGGATCTGGAGGAGCTAGAGGAGATGGTGGAGGAAACTCCATCCATAAACTATGAGTTAGACGACACATGTACTCCATCTGCTCGTGTTGTTGCTGCTACTATTGACGCATGTCCTCCTCGTGCTATTACTACTACTGCTGCCATTGATGCATGTCCTCCTTATGCTACTGTTGTTGCTGCTGCTGACACATCTCTTCCTGCTACTTCTGTAAACTCTCTATAAGCTCAGTTTGAGCTCGCAACTGATCCTGATACTGTGAGCGAGAAGATAATGTCTCTCCATGAGCTCCTCTCGAGATGGATGCCAACATCACAGTAGTACCATAATAAGTCCTAGGAGTCAAATGAGAGTCGATACCAACTACTCGGCCCTTCTTGAAGGCATAATGGGTCACCTGCATCTATGCTGCCTCATCGAAATGGTGGACACTAGTCTGATCAGCCGTCTCGGCCTGACTCTCAGCCCTTGTATGAGAGGTCGGGGCCTCATACGACTCCTTTAGTTTCAATTTGAAATTAAAATAGTAAAAATATTATGTGTAGTTAATTTTCAAACTAAAAAAGAAATAATACTGACCACTATCTAACGCTGACAATCACCTCTAATCTTTCCAGTGGCTGGATCACTATAGATCCGTGATAAACATCATACTCCATAATATCAAGATGCTTTACTGCATATATGAATATAAAATAAACCGTTTATATGTAATGTTATATAAAATAATTAAAAAAGATACTTACCATATGCTCTCTATGCTTACTGAATGTAAGGCTATCAGCTCGATGTGTCACCTCATGTCTCCACTGGTTCTATCGGCCCAATGAAGATATCCTCTAAAATACACCACTCAATGAGTGTGAACATAATCCATCCAAAATTTGAGATGAAATGTACTCTTGTCGGTGGGTTCTACATGACTCATCAAATATTGTCGCTCCTATCTTCTTAATGGCTATTTTTCTCAAATTGTGTAAAAAATGATGGAAACACTCACACATAGACACCTCCCATGCCTCATGGATAGATCCACACATGATATCATCGATGGGATACCATAAACCCTAAAAATAATTTATAATATCAAGTTATTAATGAAATAAATTTCTAAATAAATATTATTTATTTAAGTACCAGCCAATGATTGAACATTCCATGCTACACATCAACGGGAATCTATTCCCATATGATTCATGTTTGAGAAAAATAATTGCGCAAGATAGCTCTCCCCTTTCCAATAGCTACATGCGCAAAACTGTGAAAAAAGAACAAACAATCAAAAAATTAGTGTATAAATAAAATAATGAAATCTAACTAAAATACATAGTTTATCATACCTCCGCGTGCGTGGATCGAAACCAAGATATGGACACCACTCAGGGATAGGGTTAGGAATCATTAGTCTTTGAAGACCGCATCCCCTCTGCATACCCCCTGAACCGCCAGTAGCCTAAGCGTCAGATGATCCCAAATCCTCCTTATCCAAAGGTATCTCAGCCTCCTCCAACTCACAAAATAGACCATGGTCCATCTGAAACAAAAAATGATTATTGTTAGTAGATAGTTGAAAATAACTATTAAATATAGATATATATTAGTTATGATTATAACCAGCATTTAAATGTATCAATGTTCACCTTCATCATCATCTTCATATCTGACGATGTCAATGTATTCATATTCATCATCGACATCATCAATATTCATATGAGTTTTAGTTTCATCATCTCTTGCCATTTCAAATTCATTTGTAACATCATTAATATCATTGTCACCATCTAACCTTAATTGTGGGGTGTCATCATCGATATTAATGTCTCTTTGTGAAAGGATGGATTTTGAGTAGTCTCTTAAAAAATTTCAATTCCTTGTACTTCATCAAAACCACATTCAGTTTGAGTAAACTGATTTTCTCGAGATTTAATTTTTATTATGCTCCACCAATCACTCAGGTCTCTTGAAGTAGTACAATACTTTACGTAATATATTTGATATGCCTATTGAGCTAATAAAAATGGTTCATTTACTATAATAATACTTTTATATTTAATATCGATGATTCCATGAATCAGATAAACATGCAAGCCTCTCTTAGTACCTAACTACTGACATTTAAACATTTTTATGTAATTTTTCCCTAGATAACACAGTTCAATAATTTCATCCAACATTCCATAAAATTCAAATTCAGTTTCTCTATGATGCAATCCTCTCAAGAAAACTCCACTGTTCATTGTTTTTTTGATTCCCCATATGCACATATATGAAATAGAAAACCATTCACCATATATACATTGTAAGATTTAACCATTTTGGATGGTGGGTTACTCAATATAAACAGTTGGTTATCAATTTTATCAGCATGTTGAGACACCTTAAAAATTGTAAAACAATTATCAATATAATAAATAATAAACTTAATTGAAATATTAAACCATCAATAATTTATGTTACCAGTTTTTGAAACCATTGACAAATTTTTTTCTATCAACATTCTTCAAGAGAAGCTACTGTAATTTGTGGAACCTGTTTCTTGATATGATTATCATATAACGTACAAATAAAATAATTTTAGTTACTGTAACATAAATTATAGAATAAGTGACAGAAGCACTCATAATACAAATGATTTCATTTCTTTATAGTTGAGCAGAACATATGTATGAGCTCTGTGATGTTCATCATCTAAAAGCCATCGTTCATGAACTCCACCGAAGCCAAGATCTGGATGATTAAAAACTGATAATTGATTGTCCATTTCATCATCATCATTCCCCTCATTTTTTCCATGCAGTTGTGTTTTGAGATATATTAATATTCAAAATAATGAGAGTAGAAAAAATCAATATCCTCTTGCAAATAAGCTTCATCAATTGAACCTTCAACTGATAATTTGTTACGTACTTTTTTTTCATCAATTTTTACATTCATCTATCAAATGGGTACATCCATATAAATTGTACCAGACCTACACATTTAGCTTCATGTGGAAAATGTAATATCAGATGTTCCATTGAGTAAAAGAAAGTTGACATGAATATTTTTTCTAGTTTACATATAATGAAAAAAATATCTTCTTTCAGTTTACTTAGTGCATCATAGTCTGTTTTTGCCGCACAAATGTCTCAAAAAAATATGATATGTATGTTATCGAATCCCAAATCATAGAATTCAACAATCCCCTGAATCCAATCGGCATAAGTATTTCCATTATAACATGTCAATCACGACTTTTTAATCCGGTAATATGACCATTCTCAATACATCTGCCCAAATTGGAAGCATAGCCATCTAGAAGTCTCAAATCTGCAATCCACTGACAAAATAATAAGCAACTCTCTTTGGACAGTGTATTAGCTATTTTTGGCTTCATTAACCTCAGTGATCTGACATTTTGAAACAGTTCAAGTTTCGTTCATATGCAAATTTGGGAAAGATCTAATCGTGCCTTTACATTATATTTGGTCTTACCTGGTGTATCCAAAATTGCATGAAATAAATTATCAAAATAGTTCTTCTCAATATGCATGACATCCAACATGTGGTGTGCCAACAAATCAGACCAATATAGAAGATCCCAAAAAATTCTCCATTTTATCCAATTTTGCTCTTTCACAATGCCCTGAATTTTATGTTGGTTTACTATTAGCCCAAATGTGATGGGAGGTAATGAAAATACAACTAATTTTAACACTATACCTAAGATAATTTTTGGAGGTTCATCCCTTTTAATTTTTCCTTTTCTGAAATGAGATTTGTTCCTCTGAAAAGGATGATCGGTTGGAAGAAACATGTGATGACAGTCAAAATAGCAAGGTTTTTTTTCATTTATGAGCATAAAGGCTTTATTGTCTTTCATATAGTAAGGAAATTATTTCGGACCATGTGTACTCTAGCCAGATAACATGCCATATGCCAGGAAGTAACTAATCATCCACATCAATGCAGCTTTTAATATGAAATTTTGTTTCACAACAACATCATATGTACTAACACCATTACTCCACAATGAATTTAACTCATCAATAAATAGTTTCAAATAAACATCAATATTCTTTTTTGGATGTCCTGTGATTAATAAGGTCAAAAAGATATAGGGCTCCTTCATCAAAATCCATGGAGGTAAATTGTATGGAGTTATAAAGACAGGCCAACATGAATACTGACTACCATAAGAACCAAACAGAAAGAAACCATCAGTATAAAGAACTAATCGCACGTTTCGGGCTTCTAAAGCAAAAGACGGATGTAGTCGGTCAAAATGTATCCATGACTCAACATCAGATGGATGATTCAAGCTTTTATCGGTTGAAATCTTGGTTTTGTGCCATGAAATCATTGACGCTGTGTTTTGAGACATAAACAAATGCTGCAACCTGGGTGTAAGGGGGAAATATCTCAACCGTTTCACAATAATTGATCTAGACTTCCTCGGTTGAGCTTCTTTATACCTCGATTGTCCACATGTGTGACAACTATCCAATAACACATTTTCACCAGAATATAAGATGCAATCATTTTCACATGCATGAATCTTCCGATAACTAAGGCCCAGATTACGAACCAGCCTCTTTCTCTCATAGTAATTTACAGGCAACACATTTCCTTTAGGTAAGAGTGTTTTAACCAAAGAAAATATCTGATTAAAACAGTTGTTTGACATTGAAATATTTGATTTAATAGCCATAAATTTTGCAATTGCTTCTAATTTTCTTATCTTACAACCAGGATATAATACATCCCCAGCAGACCTCAACAAATCATACAATTCACATGGTGCTAACTCAGGAGTTAAATCAATAGCATCCTGAGTTTCAGTTTGTTGAACAGATGGACCTGCAACATCATGTACTAAATTATGAAACTGTGATGGATCCAGAATCATGTTATTAGTATCTTCTTGGGAACTGCGTTCACCGTGTTGATACCAAAAAACATAATCTGGTTGAAAACCAAACCGCAAGAGATGTCCCCCAACTTTGTCAAATGTGTCAAACGTTCTCAGAACACATTTTTTACAGGGACACTTAATTGTGCATTCAAAAATAAATTCTAGTTTTGATGATGCAAATGATAAGATAGCTTCGACACCCTCAATATATACATGATTTAAACTACAACCTTTTGGATTTCTACACTGATTTATCCAAGCACGATCATCTAATAATGACTGTTGTTGACTTCCTTGTTCCATATTTTTCTACAAAATATAAAATCATTACTGTTTTTGAATAATATGAAATTATAAAAACACTATCCAAAAAAGAAGATAAATAATTACAACTATTTCTTAATAATTACCATTAATTACGGGAGACACAATTTCCAATGGATTGACGAGTACTCTTTTATCTGACGAATCATTTACTTGAAACTTTCTCACATTGAAATCACAATGAAGAATCTGCTCGGAGGTATGTTTATTCATTCTCATGCATATGAGAATGCATAAGTGTACCTCCGAACAAATTCTTATTTGTGATTTGAGTGTGACAAAGAATCAAGTAAATTAGCCGTTGGACAAAAGAGCCCCCTTTTCATCGATGAATCTTCTTCTGGAAACTATCATCGTCTAAAAAAATTATAAAAAATGTGGTCCCAAGAATGCATATTCAAACTCATGCATACGAGATTGGAAATGCATACGTAGAAGCATACTATTCATAATGTTTTGAGTTGGTGAGAGTTGAAAGGAGAAGAGTCATCGAGCAAAAGGAGTGTCATCAATCCACTGAAAATTGTGCCAAGTTATTACAATTTATTACAATTGATTTTATTTCTAATTAATGCTAATTAATTCTAATTAATTCTATTTATTGTTAATTATTGCTATTTATTTATATTTATTGCTATTTATTTCTATTTATTTCTATTTATTGCTATTTATTGATAATTATTTCTAATTATTTCTAATTATTGTTATTTAATGCTATTTAATGCTATTTATTACATTTATTGCTAATTATTCATAATTATTGTTATTTTTTGCTAATTTTTGCTAATTATGGCTAATTATTGATAATTATGGCTAATTATTGCTAATTATGGCTAATTATTGCTAATTATTGCTAATTATTGCTAATTGTTGCTAATTGTTGCTAATTATTGCTAATTATGGCTAATTATTGCAAAGTATTGCTAATTATTGCTAATTATTGCTAATTATTGCTAATTATTGCAAATTATTGCAAATTATTGCAAATTATTTCTATTTATTGCAATTTATTGCTAATTATTTCTAATTAGTTCTATTTAGTGCTATTTATTACTAATTACTGCTAATTACTACTATTTACTGCTAATTAGTGCTATTTACAACTAATTAGTGATATTTATTGCTATTTATTTCTATTTATTGCTATTTATTTCTATTTATTGCTAATTATTGACAATTATTGCTAATTATTGCTAATTATTGCTAATAATTGCTAATTATTGCTAATTATTGCTAATTATTGCTAATTATTGCTAATTATTGCTAATTATTTCTATTTATTTCTATTTATTTCTATTTACTACTATTTACTGCTAATTACTGCTATTTACTACTAATTAGTACTAATTAGTGCCATTTATTGCTATTTATTGTTATTTAATGCTATTTACTGTTATTTATTGCTAATTATTGCTAATTATTGCTAATTAATGCTAATTATTGATAATTATTGCTAATTATTACTACTTATTGCTAATTATTGCTACTTATTGCTAATTATTCCTAATTATTACTATTTATTGCTAATTATTACTATTTATTACTAATTATTAGTATTTTTTTACTAATTATTACTAATTATTAGTATTTATTAGAATTTATTAATATTTATTACTAATTATTACTAATTATTAATAATAATAATTATTTATTAGTATTTGTTACTAATTATTACTAATTATTAGTATTTATTACTAATTATTACTATTTATTACTAATTATTACTAATTATTACTATCTATCACTACTTATTACTAATTATTACTATTTATAACTATTTATTAGTATTTATTAGTATTTTTTACTATTTATTAGTATTTATTACTATTTATTAGTATTTATTAGTATTTATTCCTATTTATTACTAATTATTAGTATTTATTACTAATTATTACTAATTATTAGTATTTATTACTATTTATTTCTATTTATTACTATTTATTACTAATTATTAGTATTTATTAGTATTTATTACTAATTATTACTAATTATTACTAATTATTACTAATTATTACTAATTATTACTAATTATTAATAATTATTACTAATTATTACTAATTACTACTATTTATTAGTATTTATTACTAATTTTTACTATGTATTACTATTTATTACTAATTATTACTAATTATTACTAATTATTACTATTTATTACTAATTATTACAAATTATTACTAATTATTACTAATTATTACTTTTTATTACTAATTATTACTAATTATTACTATTTATTACTATTTATTAGTATTTATTAGTATTTATTAGTATTTATTAGTATTTATTACTATTTATTTCTATTTGTTACTATTTATTTCTATTTATTACTATTTATTCCTATTTATTTCTATTTATTGCTATTTATTGGTATTTATTAGTATTTATTACTATTTATTAGTATTTATTAGTATTTATTACTATTTATTACTATTTATTATTATTTATTAGTATTTATTACTAATTATTACTATTTATTACTAATTATTACTAATTATTCGTATTTATTACTATTTATTAGTATTTATCACTATTTATTAGTATTTATTTCTAATTATTAGTTTTTATTACTAATTATTAGTATTTAATACTAATTATTAGTATTTATTAGTATTTGTTACTATTTATTACTATTTATTAGTATTTATTAGTATTTATTAGTATTTATTAGTATTTATTACTATTTATTAATATTTATTACTAATTATTACTAATTAATACTATTTATTACTAATTGTTAATATTTATTACTATTTTTTTCTAATTATTACTATTTTTTTCTAATTATTACTAATCAGTATTGATTACTATTAATTACTGCAAAATACAGCTACTAATTACTAATTACTGCTAATTATTTATATACATTACTAATTATCGTTAATAATTATTAATTATTAATAATTAATAAGAATTAGTACTAATAATTTAATATTATTATTACAAATAAATACTGATGACAAAACAATTTAAATCTAACTTAATTACAACTAATCAACAATAATTAAAATTAATATAACGAAATGAAATAAATACTAAATTAAATAAAACATAAATACCTTTAAACTTGATCTCTTATAATTGTAGGCGGCTTCACAACTTCTTCGTAAAAAAAAACTAACTCTAAAAAATTTTCACTCTAAAATTAGAGTTTAAAGAAGTAGAGGAAGAAGAAATTCAGGTGGAGAGAAGAAAAAACGGAGGGGGGGGGGTATATATAGGTTAGATTAGTTGCGACGAGACTATTAGCGACAAGATTCTCATCGCTAATAGCACTTTTTGCGACGGGGCCGGTCGCAAATACCTTCAACCGCCTTAATTACGATTGGTAGTTAAAAGGTTATTTGTGACGGGCCCCGTCGCAAAAAGTAACATGCCGACACACTATTTGTGACGAGACTATTAGCGACAAGATTCTCATCGCTAATAGCACTTTTTGCGACGGGGCCGGTCGCAAATACCTTCAGCCGCATTAATTACGATTGGCAGTTAAAAGGTTATTTGTGACGGGCCCCGTCGCAAAAAGTAACCTGCCAACACACTATTTGCAACGAGACAACATTCCGTCGTAAATAGGTTTTTACGGCAGCCGGTTATTAGCGACGGGACCCGTCACAAATACCCTCTGGGGGTCAAACTAGTTGTGACAGGGGATCCCCCGTCGCAACTAGGTCTTACTGCCTCCCAACATTTGCGACGGGCGGTGCCTACCCGTCGCAAATACCCTTTCGCGTGGTTTGGCGCGCAAACCACACCAATCCGCGTGTAAGTTTTTGCGACGGGGCGCCTATTCCCATCCCAAATAATTGGTTATTTACGACGGGTTGGTCAACCCGTCGCAAATAACAGTCTTTACCGTAGTGCTAGAATATGTAATTTTTAATGTTGGGTCCTTATGAATATCCTTAGAAGAGTTATCATGATTGATATTTATGCTACTTTAGGGAGGAAATTTGTGGTATGAGTTCTAGGGGTGACCTCCATAATTACTAATCAGAATATTATAGGGAAGGCCTCTATGGCTCAAGTTGTTCTCGCTTTATGATGGTGATTATAAAGACTCTCACACTACCATAGACATGTGCTGTAGGGCATTGAACATATTAGAATTGATCAATGTGGGAATATGTTCTTGCTCTTGGTTCATGATCTAGTTTTGGAGAGATATTATGTTGGATGCTCTCCTTGGAGTAGTCTGGTGACCTTAATGCATGAGAGTCATTTTGGGTGACTCTCATGTCATTTGTGGAGTTGATTGATGAGCTCTTTGACGTTAGTCAATAATATGGGCCTACATTTTTTTTCCATTGGAATATGTCAATGGGTTCCCTTAGACTAGGTGTGAAGATGTTCCTAATTTTTAGTAGCCACCAAAATGCATCATCATTCTTCCTCAGTCCAAAGGGAAGCAAGGATATGTGATTGCTTTTGAGTATCTACCAGAATGTACTGGTGGGTTTCCTGGAAGGATGTGGTATTGGAGTTATCATCCCATTAACAACTATTTTTACTTTGATTACATGTATATTCGATTTATTTAATATTAATAAAACATATTATCACATATTTTTCATTATTATGAATGAATCTAATGTAATAATGTCTTAGACTAAACATCACATCGATAAGGTCACAGTAGTTCCCCGCTGTGATGAGAACCTTGAAGTGCTATGGTGATATTCTTAAATATAGTTTTATAGTCCGGTAACGTACTATGATGAAGCACATAGTACATAGACTGTCAAGTGTGAGTACTCATAAGCAGATAAGACCTCTTATCATGAAGTTTTCACTTGGTAATCTCTATGATGGGAGATTATGAGTACAAACCTTCTAGTGGCAATTCCTAATGTTTTTTTATCATCAGAAATTTCTATCTACGAGCATGTGTAATGGTCCTTAAACTTAAATATTATCACAAATTCATGTAATGACTCGCACAATTATATTTTCTAAGGAAAACTATGATGCCATATGTTCGCGGTGAGGTAGGGCACATTGGGTGCATCATGATTGACATGTCATTAATGGATATGTAGATAAGGATTTATCTATTACATATTTATGGAAGATGATACCTCATGCCTTTGATTGGAATAGATTTTTCACCCTAAATAACATGTCTATGGTGTAACAATGTGTTTATTTTAGATAGTCAAATAAAGACATATCAAGATTATAGTTTGATGACACGAATGTGAAAACTTCTTAATGAGATATTACAAAAATGAGATTATATTACATAATGAACGTTCATATTTGGTCGTCATCGTTGTGATATTAAGTTCTTTCTCTTGGGTTTCTTGACCCATAGCTAGGCAGTAATATTTGACTTTTGGAAAGACCACCTAATTCCAACAAGAAATAATCCTAAATGGTCACACACAAAGTGATTCTGATGAACTCAATTAAATTCTATTTGAATTTAATTAATTGAATAAAAATTATTCTCAATATTGGGGGATAATTGTATTCATGATTATCAATAAAAAATAATTATTAATAACTGAAATACTTAAATTAAATATTTATCTAGGTGTTTAATAAATTCTATAAGAGTTTGAATAGACCAAGATGATGTTTAGTGACAAATATTAATTAACAATCCGGTTAAATAATATTTATTATTGTGCAAGTCAACATGCACAAAAAAACAATAATAATAATAATATTATTTTGAGGCATGGGGTTTATTAAAGATTATAATATTATTTAAGTACTGACATGAAATTAATAATATTTTAACATAAACCTTAGATCTATAAATAGATGGTTATGTCTATTTGGTATTGCATCCAAAATTGAAACTAGATAATTGTTACACACAATGAATTATCTCTCAACTCCTCATTATCTCTCCCTCTCAAGAATGGGAAATGAAAGAGTGATAACATCAAGACTGAAGGAAAAGTATTTAACACAAACATTGCAAGACAATCGTTTTGTCACACTAGCACTCAAAGATCATTTTTCATTGCTTGGAGATCAAAGGCACGCATGTGGATCACCGCTAGAGGGATTATATTCTTGGATCATCATAATGTAATGAAGGCAACCCAAAAGGGTCTTTTTAGATAATCAACATCTACATCAATGAAATATCCTAAACCAAGGTTTTTTTTTGATATTAAATGCATTAATTATAAATTTGATGTGTAAGACCATCGAACGAGGTTTTAGGAAACTCAATATTAAAAGATATTTTAATATATCATGTACCATTGCAAGCTTCCATTATACCCATAACCAACAAGTGGTATCAGAGAAATCATGCTTAAATTTATAATTATTTATTTCATTGTTGATCCATAACCAATCGTGGTTGAATTTTCATTTCAGATTATTCATTATTTAATATATTTTTAAATTAACATGTGATAAAAATATTAATCATGTTCGTTCAATGTTTCATTTTCTTCAAGGTCTAAGAGAAAATGAATAATGACTGAATATTCCTTCAAAAACTGCCAAGTTTTTGGATAGTAAGTTAGTGTTACATGGCATATAGTTGGAGTTTAAGCCGTCTATCATAGTAAGTTGCACCTGGCTATGTTGCGGGATACCTGACATGCCACATAGTTATTACATGCGGTGTACACCATGTGTTGACTATACAACCTGGCACATAGTTATTAGATGACACTTCATGTATATGGTGTACAAGCCTTGTATTCTACACGGGTTAGTGGCATAACTCACACAATCCATGTGGTCATTATACATGGTCAAATTACGTGAGACTGAAAACTTAAAGCATTTATGATATAAAGTATGTGTATGTGGTGTAAATGAAATATACTTCATCAATTATTGTATCTAAGACACACACTGGTTCATCGATATTGATATCTGGACACACGACATTAGATATACACATCATGTAGTTGGAGTGCACATGTTGTGTATTCTCTCACCTAATAACACACTGAGTCCTTAGATAGGTTGCACAAGCATGAAACATTTAGAAAACACAATATATAGTTGGTCTTTACAGCCTATGTGATCTAACTGAGATACACACCAGATACCCAAGCGAGTATCTCAAGCACATGACAAGAGGATACACCGAATGTAGCTGGCACGTACACACAGTGCATTCCAGACAATTCAACACACTGAATCCCTAGGCATGTGACATGGATATACGAAAATAGAATTACACGATGTGTATCTAGATAGTACACACTGTGTAGTATCCCAATTACTATAAAAATTAAATTACCTTAAATTGACAATTACAACATTAAAACCTAGTTTCTTTGATTGACACTTTAAGTATTTGACAATTTATTAAGGTTTTAAATTAATTTTAAATGCTTAATTAATTTTTTTCAATTAATATGAAACTATTGGTTCTATAATTTATTTTCCATTAATTTATTTATGAAGGTTATCTTCAATAGGATTTAGATGGTCATTAAGATGAAAGGTAATAGATTAATTAAATAACTAATTAATGAAAGCATTTTTATCTTAATAATAATAAATGAATAATAAATGAATGTTATCCATTTTATTTTTCATATAAATTGCATGTATTACCATTCATGAGTTTGACCAAGACCTATTTATGTGTTGTATCTTTTAATTTAATCTATTTTATGGGGTTTCAATTGTTTATTATTAACTAAAATATGATGGCATGCAAGTCATCCCTCCCTCCATTATTATATAGGATCCACATGTCCATGGTTATTTATGTAATCTCACTTAACCAATCCTTTGGTTACCCTCACCTTTCTGTAAGTTATTAATACATGTAATTAATGGAGTTTCCCAAGGAATATGGTGGCAGTTCAAGAAAAAACTATAATGATGCCAACCTAGGTGTTTCATAAGTGGACATGTGGAATGATGTAACTCATTACAATAATGGAAACATGAGTTATTTCCCCTAGGTCATAGGTTGATTTAATATCCGATCATTAAATCAACCATTAGATAAATCTCATGAACAATTAATTTAATTAATTAATTATTTATTCCCATGAAATTATATATTTTATAGATGCAAGAACACAATCACATAAATAAATGAAATAATGTGAAAATATAGAAATTAAATAAATGAATTATTCATAAATGTTTTAACTATCATAGTTAATTAATTGCGTAACATCAAATTAATATTAACAAGACATGAAAAGGATAAAATAATATAATTTTTTGAATAATAAATTAAAATCCCTCAAATACATATTAAGTCATACTTGGTCTTCCATCACTTGATTAGTAATAAAATACTTGAAACTAAGTGTTTGAACAATCATCATTGAGACACTTACTTTTAATGTGGAGTTATTATGAAGGTATGGTTTAACTTAACCATCTTACATCAAGATAAGTATCTCTCTCTACACTTGATGTAATTTAGAGGCAAGTGTCAAGGAAATCCATATTAGGATTTCAGGATAGGGGAGTCCACTCAAAGGATCAAGGAGATGTAATCCCATAGTTGGAAAAAGACCTTCCTACCTAAATACATTCAATTATCTTGACCAACCCTCATTGGGGTCATGATAAGGGGTGTATGGATCCTTACCACTATAATTTTATAGAAACTATTCATTCTGAGTTTAATGGTGAGGGATATTTATACTTGATAAAATAGTAAGATATTTAATAAAAAATAAATTTATTTATTATTTCTCACATAATTTATAATCAAGAAAAATTATTAATAATATGATCTTTAATTTTAGAATAAAATTGTAAGATTTTGATCCACACTATCCTTTTGATCAATATTAGAGAAATACAGCCTCCTCACTTTTAGTAACTTCTAGGAGTGGTTTTGACGCCTTTTGGTTGTGTTATTCCATGAATAGAAATATTACATGCTAGAATCCTCAATGCCTGATTCACCTTCCAAGGAGGTGAGTGATGAAGAGTTCAATGTCTACCAAAAACATTTGAGTGATGAAATGGATGTTCAATGTTTGATTATTTCATTTATGTCTTGTGAACTCATGAAGTCTCATGAAAACATGGACTCATATATCATGATTGATCACCTCTATAGTATTTACCTGGAGAGATCTAGAAAAGAATGATTTGAGATTTACAAGGCGCTATTTCAGATAAATCTTGGAGAGGGTTCCCCATCTAGGCCTCACGTAGTCAATATCATTGTCTACATTGAGCACCTAGAGGTTTTAAGGTTTAAAATCCCAAAAGAATTGGGAACTGATCTCATTCATGCATCACTCCCTCAGATCTTATCTGGATTTTCTTAAAAATTTTAATATAAACAACATTGAGAAGTTGATCCTAGATCTACTTACTCTCATTCTTCAATTAGATATGGATATGAAGTGTGAAAGTTCTTCTTCCCTTATAGTGAAAAAATAGAAAATTAAAAAAATATGTCTAAGTCCAAAGCTTCTTCACACCCTTCCAAGAAAAATAATATCAAGGGTAAAATAAGGGAACATGATTCTATTTGTTTTTCCTATGGCAAGAAGGGAAACTGCAAGAAAAATTTAACCCATAAAAAGAAGTAAGGGGATGCTTAAGATGTGTTTTTTTTTCAAGAAAGATTTATCTGTTTCTAAAAATTTGGTATTTGATACAATTTACAGTACTCACATATGTATTCAAATACAAGAACCAAGTAGATTCAGAAAAATTGACCGAGAGGAGGTAGATCTATGCGTAACCAATGGATCTAAACTTGCTGTTATAGCTATTGGGGACTACCACCTCATGTTTCCCACTAGAATGATATTGGTTTTAAAGGGATTTTATTATTTTCCTTCAGCTAACCAAAACATTATATCTATATCAATACTTGATATAGATGGATTTATTCACAAGTTTAGAAATAAACGTTTCTTCTTTTAAAAATACAACATTTTTTATGGTAAGTATCATTTATATAATGGTCTTTATGTGTTTGATTACACAAACCAAGTAATGGAAATTGATAATGAAACTACTTCACATAACTCACACCACACCCAACTATGGAATTACTGACTAGGTAATGTAAATGAAAATCAATTGACTAAATTATACTAATATAGATATTTAGATTCTTTTGAACTAAAAAAATCGGTCTATGTCATGCATGTTTACAAGGTAAAATGACCAAATGAACATTTAGTGGAAAAGGTTAAAGGGATAGAGAGATTCTTGAACTAGTTCATACAGATGTATGTAGACCATTTCCCATTGTGGTAAGGGGTGCATACTCATACTTGATAACTTTTACTGATGATTTTAGTAGATTTGGATATGTCTACTAAACAAGTTGAAAGTTAGATTCTTTTTGACAAATTCAAGGAATAAAAGAATGAAGTTTAGAACCAACTTGGTAATAATATTAAGAAACTATTCTTAGACCATGGTGGAAAATGTCTTAATCAAGAATTAATTGATTACTTATGAGAGTTTAGGATCCTATATCAACTCACTTCTCTTTATACACCTCAATGGAATGTTGTAAGGGAAAGGAGGAACCTCACCTTATTAAACATGGTGAGATCAATGAAGAGTCATGCAGGTCTTCTACTATCCTTTTGGGGTACGTCTTATAAAAAACATCAAAAATACTAAATCAAGTGGAAACTAAAGTGAAAAATGATATACCATATCATTTATAGAATGGAAATAAACCCATGTTGTCATACTTAATGTGTGGGGTTGCGAATCATTTGTTAAGGCCTCCTTAGGAAAAAAATCCACACCCTGAGTCACAACATGTACCTTTTTAAGATGACTCAAAGAAACAAGGGGACATTAACTATATGACCTCTTAAATAAAAATGTAATAGTGGAAATACATTACATATTCCTTGAGAATGATCACATATCTAAAAGAGATAATGGGAGTTAGTCTTCAATGAAGTTTAGGCTCAAGGTATATAAGAGTTGGCAGAGGAACATATTACAAAAAGCCCCATAGAATAAGAAACTATTCTAGAGACTCAAGTATTGTGTAGAAGTACATGAGAGGTTAGAGAACTTGAACAGTAAGATTTTATAGTCACATAAAATGGTGAATCAATATTAGTTAATAATAATGATACTCTAACCTACAAGGAAGAAGTAAATGGAAAATATGTTGCAAAGTGGAAAGAATACATGAATTTTGAAATGGATTCCAATACCAAAACCAAGTATAGATTTTGGTAGATCCTCTATTAGATGTAAATCTTGTTGTTTTCAAATGGGTATTCAAGAAGAAACTAAACATGGAAGGAAAAGTTAGTACCTTTAAGGAAGTATTGGTTTTAAAAGGGTTTAAATAGTATCAAGGAATTGACTACAATGAAACCTTTTTACAAGTTTAAATGATGAAATATATCAGAATTATACTTACCATTGTGGCTTACCATGACTATAAGATTTGGAAAATAGATATCAAAATATCATACCTTAATGGTAACCTTCAGGAATATGTCTATATGAAACAACCTAAAGGGTTTGTGACTCCAATGGATGCCAACAAGATATGAAAATTGAAAAAAAATCCATTTATGGATAAAAGTAATCATCCATGTCATGGTACATTAATTTTGATGAATCCATAAAGAAATTTGGATTCATACAGAATGAGTGCAAGACTCATGTTTGTAAATAGTTTAATGGGAGTGCAATCATTTGTTTAATAGTATATGTTGATGAAATATTACTAATTGGAAATGAAATATCAGTCTTATAGTCTATTAAGGAATGGATGAATAAATGATTCTCTACAAAGGACTTGGGTAAGGCAACATATATTCTTAGGATCAAGATACATCATGATAAATCTAAGGGACTACTCAACCTAAGTCAAATTATATACATTTACAAGACACTGAAGAGATTCAGTGTGGAACAATCCAAGAGGTTAGTATTTATAACATCATGTGATGTTCATCTTTCCAAGAAAATGTGTCCTTAGACACATGAGGAATGAAATAGAATGGCCAGAATTCTATATGCATCAGCGATTGGTTCATTCATATATGCTATGCTACATAATAGGCTAGATGATTCCTATGCATTAAGTGTGATAGGAATATATTAAGCAAACCTAGGTGACTACCACTATATGAAAGTCAATAATATCCTTAAACATATGAGGTGTACTAAGGATATGTTACTTGTTTGTAGATGAGATGAGTAACTAGCCATCAAATTATATAAAAATTCTAGATTCTAAAAATATAAATATGACATGAAGTCACAAATGAGACACATCTTCACTTTGAATAGAGGATCTGTGATCCAAAAGAGTTCAAAGAAGGCTATGGTTGCAGATTCTAAAGAAGAGTCTGAGTATATTGTGGCTTCTAAGGAAACTCAAGAAGCAGTATGGATGAAAAAATTCATCAATGTTATTGATGTAGTACCGAGCATTAAAGATCCTATAAAACTCTATTGTGATAATACTATAGTAGTGGATCTTGAAAAAGATAAAAGGTCACATCAATAGATAAAGAACATAATTAAAAAGTATCATATCTTGATGGATTTTTCTCAGAGAGGTTAAGTTACAGTGAGCAGTATTTTTATGGAATACAATGTACTAGACCCCATGAATAAATCCTTGACTAAGTAGAAACATGATTATTATGTGAGGTCTAACAGACTAAAATTCATACATAGTTGTCTCTAGTAAAACTAAGAGTTTGTTGGAGTTGGTGTCCTAGAACCAATTATTTTCACTTTGATTACAAGAATATTCAATGTATTGAATATTAATGAAACATATTATTACATATTGTTCATTATTCTATATGAATCTAATGTGATAATGTCCTAGAGTATACGTCACATTGATAAGGTCATAATAGTTCCATGATATGATGAGAACCTTGAAGTGATATGATGAAATTTTTAAATATAGTTATATGGTTGGATAACATGCTATAATGAGACATATAATATATAGACTTTCAGGTGAAAGTACTCATAAGGAGACAAGGTTTCTTTTCATGAAGTCCATAATTGGTGATCTCCAAGATGGGAGATTATGAGAATAGTACCACCAGAAGGAATTCCTCATGTTTTTTCGTCATCATATATTCTTATCTGTGAGCGGGTGTAATGGTCCTTATAATTTAATATTATAATAAATGCATTTCATGAATCATGTACTTATATTTTTTGATGAAAACCATGACACCCTATCTTCGCAATGAGGTTTGGTACATTGGGGGTGTCATTATTGACATGAAATTAATGTATAAGTCAAGGAACAATTTTTACCTTCAATATTTATAGAAGATGATATCTTAGAACTTTGATTGTAATAGAACTATTGATGGTAGGGGTTTTTAGTTGTGTTTCCCTATTCAATTAATTTCTTATTTTTCCTAATAAATCACTATATTGGCACACCCTAGGGTAGATCTCAAGGAGTCCACTTATAACACACAATATATCTATTTTCAATATTATTTTATAACTAATATAATACTAATATAGATTGGGATGATTTGAAATGAACTAAAATAATAAATTCAGAATGCAATAATAAATTTACATCAGTTATCAAAAATAAAAGGCAAATCATACTGAAAAGAAAACAAACCAAAGAGGAAGTTGTGGACAATAATTGATCATTAGACATTCCCTTTATCAATGTTTAGAATTTATTTTCAATTTAATTATCCAATTTATAACTCAAGACCTCAAGTTATACACCTATATTTACTAGAAACCATAACAAGACCTCAGTTATGGGTGTTTATCTGCTTATGAAATTGGTTCAATTACATGACGACCTCTGATCAACCTAGAATAATTTTCCTTATTATGATAAATTGGGAGACCTCTCCCAGATAAGTTTAAATAATAAGGAAATAATTTTATAGTCATAAGATGATAAACATTCCCAGTCAAAATAGAAGAAACTGAAAATGAGAAAGAAAGAAAGCTCCTCCATTCATGCATACCGTCTCTAGGATAATTCAAAATGAAAATATATTACAATAAATAGAACAAAAAAAGGGAAAATATCCTCGAATCATCATCGCCCACCATCGCTTGGAGTTTAACCCTTCATGGCTTCGATTACATTTTGGAATACTCATCATCTTGAGTGGATCTCCACCGGCATGGATCCCTCTGGCCTAGGTTCCCCTGGGATGCTTTGGAAGGGTGTAAGAGGCCTCTATTTATAGGAAAAATCCTAGGGAACCATTGAAGCATTGCATTTATTTTTCAGTATCCCATTTTTATCAGGACGTGTACTGAGGTTACACGACATGTACTTCATATCCGAGTTTTTCTCCACCGTGTTGAATCTGTGGAAAATTTATATACTGGTTTGAATCTGGTACAAATCCTGTACTAGATACTCACGATGTGTACTGAACATTCATAGCATGTATTCTCATCATGACTTATTCTACATGGTCTGCATCATTTCACGAATTGAAACTACACGTTGTGTACTCTCAGTACACGACGTGTACCTGTTCTGCTCCAGAATTTCCATCTTCTTTCTCTCTCAAAAAACCAATGTCCCACTAATTTCTTCTCTCACGACATGAAGGGTCTTTTGTCTTCATCCTGAAATACATAATCAATTAAAATTATTTAAAATTCCATAATTAATAAATTTTTACATTTCAGTTCAAAATAACATAAAACCTAAAAATGTGACAATTTCCCATTAAATAACACACTGATGGGTTTAAAAATATTGAATTACAGAATAAAATATGTGAATATATTAGCTTAATCAACTATCACCCTAAAATTCTTATCCATTTTGTAATGATGTGTTTATTTTAGATATTCAAAGAAAGACATATCAAGTATATAGATTAGTGAAATAGATGTGAAACCTGTTTGATGAGATATTGTGAAAAAGGGATTATATTACACAGTGAGCATGCATATGTGGTTATCTTTGTTATAACAATTATCTTGGGTGTCTTGACCTATTTTTAGATAGTAATATTGTATTTTAGGAAGGTCTGCCTAATTTTAATGAGAACAAATTCTAGAGGGTCACAAACTAAGTGTTTCTAATGATCTTGATTAAATTCTATTTGAATTTAATTAATTAATTAAATATTATTATCAAGATTGATGAATAATTTTATTCATGATTATCGATTGAAAATATTTATTAATGAATTAAATATTTAAATGAAATATTCATTTGTGTGTTCAATAAATGCTATAATAGTTCTAACATACCAAGACCGTATCTGGTGAAAAATATTAATTAACAAGCCGATCAAATAATATTTGTTATTGTAGAAATTGGAATGCACCAAAAAAAATAATAATAATATGTGGAATAAGGTTTATTAATGATTATAATATTATTAAAGGGACAACATTTAATTAAATAATATTTTTACCTAAAATCTAGCCCTATAAATAGACGGTTATGTCTATTGTGTATTGAATCCAAAAATCAAATCTAGAGAATTGTTTTGCACAAATAATTCTCTCTAGACTCCCCCTTCTATATCCCTCTCAAGAATGATAAAATCAATAGATATTCCTTCAAGACTGAAGGATGAGCGATCAATAAAAACAAAATAAGTCACTTAATTCACTATGTTATCACCCAAAGATCGATTGGTGTTGCTTGGAGATCAAAGGAGCATGTGTGGATCACTGTTATAGGGATTCTATCATTGGATCCTCATAGTGGAATGAAGTAAACCCAAAAGGTTCTTTTAGGATGATCAAAATCTACATTAAAGAAATATCCTAAGATATGGTATTTGTTTCTTTTAATATTAAAAAAATTAATTTTAAAATTTTCATGAAATATCCTCAGTTGGGGTTTCATGAAAATCAATATTAAAATAAATTTTAATATATCTCCCACTACCACACACTTCTACTGCACTGAGAACCAACATATTATAATATGAGCCCACTTCTGTGTCTCCATAAGAATATGCTGATGTTCCTCCTAATGGGGAGAGGTGATATAAAACTATTCTTGAGTAGATATCGGGAAATAATAACAAACTTATTTAGCATTGTTGGGAGATGGAATATGGGCCTCCACTATAGTGATTTCCTATATATACCAACTATCAAATTCTATAGCTAATGTCGAGATGCGATAATAACTCTGAAAGATGTGGATATGGATGTAAGCCTATCCATCTATTGCCTACAATATGCGTTAGTGAGAAACTATAGTAGGAACAAGAATATGGGTATGTTTTTCAGTAGGAGTGGGAATATATTACCATTACTATCCTCCATTAGTAATTGTGATATATCGAAGAACTTCATATATAGGGGCCATAATATAGTCATACCCCTAGTCATTGTCGGGATGTGTCGATATTCTTATCACACTGTTTGAGAATATTGGATGGTTTAACTAACATGATAAGGGATATGTGCATGGTCTTCTTCCTGAAAAATCTGATAGATCTCATCATGTGGAATTAAAATATTCACATATTCCTAGTTTTTTTCAGATTTTTTATCCTTGGTGAGACCTATTTCAGGGTATGTGGGCCTAAGTGGCCAGGATTAAGATCTCATGGGTAGTCTCATCAATGAAATCACAAGGATTTGAGGCCATATGATGTTGTTAATGATAGTGGTGGCTGGAATTATCCCTCCTAGGAGACTCCTATTAAATAGTGAGTTCATGATTGACCTCTTCATCCTCCTAATTTAGATAAGAGAGGTTCCAATTTCCATGCTCTAGAAAGAGTATCTTAAAGTGGTTAGAGGTAGTGACTGGTGCCACTGACTTATCTAAAACCCCTATATGATTGGGTGGGCTATAAGGATTAAATGATAGAAGTTTTTCACACATGGAATCCATGGTTAAAATGGTATCATGTTAGAGGTACCCCATTATCAATGTATTCCCCAATTGGAGATGGAGGTGTTAGATGGTTGACGCCTCCCTTCTTGTTATGGGGGCTACAAACATTGCTATAGTTGAAGAATACATATGTTTTTTGATGAAGATACCATCACTTTAGATAAAAGGGTTATATTTAAAGGAAAATGTAAAGGTAAATAACACAAAAAACAGTAAATATTATTAGTACAACATCATAAGTGAGTGTATGGTAGACCAATTATTTTCATAGTTAAAAGTTTCACATTAGGTTCACCATTTTTAATTTCCCTCGACTTGGTCACTTTTGATGGAATTGTGTTTGATTCTAGTGTAATTAGTTGAGTTGTTTAGGAAACTTCCAACATGACTCTTCCTTATCATTTTGAGTCAATGAAGGCTTTATTTCTAAAAGAATACAGTTGGTGGGACTTTACCAGTGAAACCTTGGAATGTTCATTGGTCGAGAGGATGGGTGGTCCGACTCATCCATACCTTTTGAGGGGGAATTTTT